>CM061240.1:30718351-31968351 GCA_030848705.1 Heracleum sosnowskyi
GAAAACACCAAAGTCAGCGATGAACGATACTTTGGCGATGTCATCCTCATGCATCTTGATTTGATTGTATTTACTGAAGCCATCCATGAAACTTAGCATCTCATGCCCAGCAGTGGCATCTATTAGAGCATCAATTCTTGGTAAGGGAAAACAATCCTTAGGACATGCGTCATTCAAGTCAGTGAAGTCGACGCACATCCTCCATTTTCCGTTAGCCTTTTTAACCATCACGGGGTTAGCTAACCATTCTGGGAATTGGATTTCCTCAACGAATCCAGCTTCCAAAAGCTTATTCACTTCTTGTTTAATGGCTTCAAGCCTCTCTGGAGCAAAATTTCTTTTCTTTTGTTTCACTGTCTTCCTTTCTGCATCCACATTCAATTTGTGAGATATCAATTGGGGATCAATCCCTGGCATGTCGGCCGCTATCCAAGCAAAAACGTCATTGTTTTCTTGAAGAAAAGACGTGAGTTTGCTCTTCAATGGTTCGGGCAGTAGTGCCCCAATATAAGTCACCTTCTATGGTTCTCCTAGGACTAGGGGAATTGGGATCAAGTCCTCAGCCGGTTTCCCCCTTCTGTCCTCGTTGTCGCTGATATTCATATCTTCAATTGGGAGAACTTGCCCCCCGGTTCCATCAGGCCTTAACGCGGCTACATAACAACTTCTAGCCATCTTTTGGTCTCCTCGTTCTTCACCAATCCCATTCCTCGTTGGGAACTTGATTTTTAGATGATAAGATGAGGCAACAGCCTTGAACGCATGAAGACCAGTCCTTCCCAGGACTGCATTGTAGGTTGAAGTCGTTTTTATAACTATGAAGTCCAACATCTGAGTAGACGTATTCATCCCTTGCCCCATGGTCATTGGGAGTTGGATAGTGCCTTCCACTTTTGATTCTACCCCGTTGAATCCATATATAGGCATATTTGAGGGTATTAGCTGAGAGTCTGTGTAACCCATCTTGATAAAGGCATCGTGGAACAAGATATCCACTGAAGCTCCATTATCAACCAAGACTCTTTTCGTTTCGGAGTTGCCTATCACAGGTATTATGACAAGAGGATCATCATGGGGGAACTTCACCCCTTCTAAGTCTGAATCGTCAAAACCTATTGACACTTCTGTTCTGGCACGTTTCGGTGCTTCTCCAACCACAGTCATTACCTCTCGGGCATAAGCCTTTCTTGAGTTTCGGGAGGACCCAACAGCAGTTGGCCCTCCGAATATCATGTTGATCACTGGCCCTCGGGGCTTGGGATTCCGATCTTGATCGTTGTCCCTTCTATCATAATCCTTCCTTTCATAGTTCCCCCTTTGGCTCCCTTGGCTTCCATCCTTAGTGAACTTGCTGAGTTTTCCTCTTCGTATCAGAAACTCAATCTCATCTTTCAATTGCCTACAATCGTCGGTGTCATGACCGACTTCTTTGTGGAACCGACAAAACTGACTTTGGTTCCGTTTGGACAAATCAGCCCTCATTGGCTTTGGCCATTTGATATCTTTTTCCTTGGCTATCTCCATCAGAATTTGACTCCTGGGAGTATTCAATCTTGCATATTCTGTGAATTTTGGTCCAAAATTGCTTCTCTTAGGGGGAGAATCGGAGTTCTTTAATGTTCTGGGGAACTTTTCCTTGACGTCGTACTCCTGAGTTTTTTTTCTTTTCTTTGAGTTTCCACTACCTCCAGTAGTGGGTTCATATTTTCTCATGCTTTCTTCAGCCTTGATTTACTTTCCGGCCCTATCTTGGAGCTTCAGCATGCTCTCGGGGGGATGTTTAGCTAACGACCGTTTGAAGTGGTCATCAGTGGTTCCGTGTTGCAGGGCTATCATAGCCACTCTGTCCTCTAAGTCCGGGACTTTTAAAGCCTCTCGAGTGAATCGATTGATGTAGTCCCTTAGGGCCTCATTCTGTCCTTGCCGGATTGCCATGAGTGATGCAGAACTTTTCTCATACACCCTTCCACTAATGAACTGATTGATGAAAGCCTTGCTTAGTTCCTTGAATGACCCAATAGAGTTGGGAGGTAGACGGCTATACCAACATTGGGCCATGCCTGCCAAGGTTTGTGGAAACGCCCTACACTTGACCGCATCGTTGGTTGGCTGCAACAGCAGTGCATTGGAGAAGGTCCTTACATGATTTGCGGGATCTCCCGTTCCATCATAGGCTTTGATCGAAGGCATCTTAAACTTTCTGAATATAGCCGTTTTCATGATGTCTTGAGTAAACGGTGGTGTAGGATCATCAGGATCTCCTAGGGGCAACAGAATACTAGGATCACCCCTTGGGGCTTCAGCCCTCTTGGTCCTTCTTGGTGGATCCAAGTTGATTATCGGGATTCCTTCAGTCGTTCGGCCCCGAGATTGGGCGGCCTCTTCTTCAGCAAGGAGTTTTTTGAGCCTTGCAGTCTCTGCCTCATGGGCTCCAAGTTTCTCCCTAGTAGTTTGGGGTTGCTCCCGATTTGTCTGTGAAGAACGTCTCCTTCTTGGGGCGACATCCTCCCCAGTTGTATAACCCTCATCCTCAGTGTATGGGCCAGAGTAATCTTGAATGAGAGGGGTCTGACGAGTTTGTTGATTTTGGGGTCCCAGACCTTGAATATAAGGGGGCACATATGCCTCATGGTAGATTGGATTAGTTCCACTACCGCCCGCCATGGGTCGAGGGGGCATGCCATAGCTTGGCATCCCCAAAGTCTGATTCGCGTATTGAGGGAGATCAGTAGTATGGAGTTGAAGGCTCCTTGGTGCACTCATGAGCAGCGGAGAGGTCGTGATTGGTTGCCGGTGAACGGTCTCTTGTGGATTAGATCCATGAATGACCATCTGCAGGGGATTCGTCCCTTCAACCGAAATCGGGATTTCCGGTCCTTGAGTGTTGGTGGGGATATTCGCCCCTTGTGTGCCGGTAGTCGGCGGTGGCTGATCAGCCTCAGAGGTGATGGGGCGATCATCGGGAGTTTGAGTATCCCGAGCTGTTCTTCGTGTGTTTGCCATGGTTGATGTTGTCTTCCCACAGACGGCGCCAAATGTTATGGATTAAAAAACATGCTTTGTGAATTTAATGCTAGGATTAATGAGCTTCGAGCTTTAATGGCTGCACTCGTGTTTCCGGACTTAATTGGTCCTCACAAGATGCCTACGTATCTCAAATCGTTATTGAGAATCAAGCCAAAGACGTAGTTCTTGGTGTTGCCCTCGGGGTTATGGTGGCAGGGGCACACCAAGGACGTAGTGACTTGTATGTCCTTATTCAAGGATGAAGTCTAAAACGTAGTTCTAGGGGTGCCTTTGTGGATTGTTGCGCCTTCGAGGCGTTGTGACGTATGGAGCCGTGCCCAAAACGTAGTAGATGACGTATGGAGCCGTGTCCAAAACGTAGTAGAGGACGTATGGAGCTGTGTCCAAAACGTGACGTATGGAGCTGTGTCCAAAACGTAGTTCTGATTGTAGGATCAGGGTCCTTATATAGGCGTCTAGAGCATAGTATTTATGGTATGTTTAGGAGTCTTAGCGAATAAGTCTCCTTTTTGATATTGGATAAACATTGTATTTCTTGCTGGAGAATTCGTTTCCTTGTTGATAAAGGCTATGACTCATTAATTGCCTTTAATTGGGATTCCGGATCCTTCTTTGATGAATTTACCATATTTTGGACTCTTTTTATGAGCTGTATATTTTCCCTATTCATTAATTACGAAATCAATGAATAATAAGGGTGTCGGTCCTTAAATATCGGCCTTTTAATTGAATCAGCAATTATATTTCTATAATTACTTTTCTGTCCATATCACATATTATACATTATGATCAGATCAAATCACATTATACAGCGCGGGTTATTTAAAATTATAGTCCCCGATCAATAAAATTATCTATATAAATTAAAGTAAGTACATTGTAATAGACAAAAAAAATGTGCAACCATACCTAGAAAAAACAATTAACTCAAAGAATAGAAATTTATGTTAATTGCTAGAAAAATGACCCATGTTTTAATTAGTAAAGATATTTTCCTGGATGAAGTTGTATTTTGAAAAAAATAAAGGATGAATTCATTGTCAAAACACGGACAGAACTCAGAAGGCATATGAGCAATTTTAACTTACGATGATATAAACAAAAAATATTTATCCAGCCATAATTGATCAATTCTCAAGTTTAGAGTTAAAAAAAAGTCTATTTGTTTCGAAGAATTGAAACACATCGAAATGGTATCAAACGTACTTAATAATAGAATGATTTGGCACAAGGTAGTTCCACTTAGGTCAATTAGCTACATTGTCCTATGTTCTGAAAGTTAGATAGACAGGGGAAGAGAAATAAAGGAAAAAAATGCTTAAAATCATGAGGTCAGAAGAAAAGACATAAAAGAGTTACAAAGAAAGTTTTATGAACTGAAAACGCAAGGCCTAAGTAGAGTATTAGAAGATTTAGGAAGGCTTTTGAGTAAAATCAGTACTAAAACCTACAATCTCATACTGCAGCATCTTGAAGGCTATTTAATTTCTACCTTGAATATTGTCGGAGATGAACTAAATGAATACATCATTTTTGAAGAACTGGAAAAATTTTAGGATTATAATTTTAAAAATGTCGTCTTAATTAGAAAACATCCATAGAACACTCTAATTCTATTCTATGATCCACAACAAAATTAAAAACATACATGATTTATCAAAACTACTCGTATTAATTTTCAAATTATAAACTTGAACATATTTAAGCAAGTACAGTATAGTCATAACATTAACAATAAAAACTCTATAAACATCGAAAATATACAATCATATATGTCAAATGACATTGATAATGCGTAGTTTAGTTTAAAAACACAATCTAAGCTAGCAACCTGTGCCTTGCACGGGTTTTTATGCTAGTTATGTATAATACACTTTTTAAGAGATGTAAATTCAGTTAAGTTTCAAAAGAGTTAAATATCAAAATTAATTGAGATTCCGACAACAAAAGAAACTTGACCAAAATTCGTCTCATTTTTGTCAGAAAATAGAAAGTTTGAGACATATTTTATATATGTTCTTGATGGAATTTCCGGAAACTAACAATTGGAAGTTGTTCCTTGTTATGAACACATTTTTTTAGTGAAATTCATAAATAAATTGATTTGAAATAGGTTGCTTGAAATGAATTATGTGGGTTGGGCATATGAGTGTGCATGGTGTTATTATGTACCTCACGCTCGCACACACGCGTGTCGCCGCCGCCCGCCTCGTCGAGGTCTCGCGTACGCGAGGCGACCTGAGCAAGGAATTTTATTACCTGTTTATTTAATATTATTTATTGATTTAATTTAACAGTGTTAGAATTTATTTTTAACAGTTGAACGAACTGGGTCAGGATTTACTTTATAAATCCTGATGCACCAGTACGTGGGTTAAGTCCTCATAAGAATAAATCCTGATGGCAGTTGTAACTCATATTATATTCTGATGCATGACAGATGTTAATAATATGAAATCGGAATGTTTAATATTAAATGTCATATCTGACATTCCAATTTTATTTTGGTCTATTATGTATTATTTTGTATTATATAAACAAAACTAAAGCATAGAGATATACATACTTAGAAAACCCTAACAACTATTTTCTTCTCTACTCTCTGTCAAAACATACAGATTATATACATAGTTCTCAGGCGATGAGGTGTGGGTCGCTGTTGATCATTATCGTTACTGTGAGCGGATTGAACTGTGTTGTTTTATCCCAGAAGTGATATTGGTGCAACCCAACACAGATTTTCTAGAATAGTGAAGACATCTCGAAAGGCTTGACGACTCAGTTGTTCTGTTGTTTACCGTATTTGTTAAAGCTACAAAGATAAGTGTTCTTTCTTATCTTGTTATTTACAGTCTCTAATTATATTCGTGTTTCGACCTTCGTGTTTGTTTTGTTAATTGATTTTATCTACCTATTCTTGTTAATATAAATATATATAATTCACCTATTGTTGCTCTGTAGTTTAGAATTATAACTAACAATTTTAACACAAATAAGAGTAAATTTGTACGAGGTAGTGCTAGATAAATCAAAAAAAACAATTACTATAGATATGACTCAGTAGAGTTAGATTTTAAATGGAGAAAGTAAACTAGTGTGTATTAAAATCAAAACTGAAAATCTTCCTCTATATATTAAACGCCGACTAAGGGCAAAAGTTTCCATTTAATTAGCTGTGAAAAGAAGATTATGCCCCTATTATTTTGTGAATATCAAAAGTGCCATGCGCCCTTACCCCTGTTTTCGATGTCTGGCGAAACAAACAAACATATGCTCAGTTTGTTCGTGTTTTATCTGTGTGCCGTTTGTAGTGAATTACCCCTTAGAATTGGGCTATCGGTCCACCTGAGGTGATCTAGCATTTGGTGAATTGGCCACCCTTTCGTTCATTTTGGCCAATTGATTAGAGGTGGCGGCATAGGAGGAGCGGCATCAGGATACGTCGCCCTTGGTGGAGGTTGTCGTTTCATAGTGTTGTAAGGTCATATCAATTATGGTATTTGATAATTTTGTGTGTTTGGCCAATTTGAATATATGATTTTTGTGTGGGTTTTGATTTGGGTGTTTTTTTCTGCTTGTAATTGTGAAATTGTATGATCATTTTAGGCGTTGTGAAACGAGACATGAACTGTGGTAGAAAGGGTTGTGTTCATCGTCTGGATTCTTCAGTTTCTAAAGCATAAAATGGAGAGGTACTAAACTAATTTTTGGCTAATTTAAATATCATGCCTGATCGTAAGTCTTTTAGGTGTTTAGATAGCAGACTTTATACTTGAGGGTAGCCTAGATTAAAAACGAAATTTGGTAAGAATTCTGGGTTTATTTTTCATTAAGAACCTTTAAGAAGAGCCTTTGAGGGGTTTAGGAAGCATAATTAGGTTGGACATCTAAAGTTATATATGTGTTATTTGTCTGCCCCTATACATATAAAACTTTTTGTTAGCATTTAAATTATGAGAAACATTGTTTAGTATACATGGAATCCCGTTCAAATGACAACCAGATTAGCTTGAGAATCCATGGAAGTCGTTGTTATACTTTAGATTTTAAAGTATAGTGTAATTACGGATGAGTTAGAGATGTGAATGTGTTGCCTCTAGCGTATCAACCAATTTCTGTTGGCTGCTGCAGTGATACTTTACTGGTGAAACAAGGGCTCAATTTGTAATGAATTTTGACTTGCAAATCAGAAAATTAATTAGCCAGTTGGTCCTGTTATTTGTAAGCACATTTTTAGGTATTAATACAATGGATGCATGGTTTAAATTTTATTGTCTGAATATCTTTCTGTGCTAGGTGTGGAAGTTGCATTATTTTATTTAAGAAGTTCTTCTTTATCATTTTGTCATTTGCGTGTGTAAACAAGAATACAGAAACGAATACAAGGATTTTTTAAGTACTAAACACCTAAAGGTCCCAAAACCTTTACCCAAGATCATGTATCGACTGATTATTTGACAAAAGGTCATAATTCATATACACGATCATATAGTAAACATTTTGGGAGCTCCAGGCTCCAGCATTGCTCATTTGGAAGATGATTTAGACAACAAAGTGAAGATTTGTCCGCTGCAATGATTCAGCAAACCAAACCAAGTAAAAAGTTGTCTTTAAAATGTACTCAGTAAACTGATGTATAAATTAGCTTATTTTCTGAGTCGTGTAATACAATTGCCAACAACAAATTGATATGCCAGCACTAGAGCATATAATAAGTGATTAATTATTCGGAATTAAACAAGTGTATTGTCTTGGTAACAGAATTGCAAGAACAGAATGTATGAGTGAATGTAAAAATTGCTTTAGGTTTCAACAAATATAAAGCTTAGCAAAGAGATATTTTTTGCGAGAAACACAGCCAACTCAAGTAACACAGACATGCTACACCTATAACAGGACTAGCAACCCGAAAAATAAAAGTGGCTAGAACTACAACATAAGCACAAACTAGCATAAAATATATCATCTAATTGAATGAAACATTAATCCAGGAATATTTGTGTGCCATTCAAGTAATTTGAACCATAGTTGAAACAAATATACTTTGGTTGTGGTTGTCGACGTGAGGTCTTAGTTGAGGTTGAAATCTGTGGCCCTATTTCAAAATAAACTATCAATTTGTGGAAAGGCTTAAGGGAGCTGTACACATAGATGTAGAAGATTGAATTTGTTAAGGTAAAGGATTATTTAAGTTAAATTTTTTTGTTTTTTGCGCTTTGTGTTCATTTCAATTGGATTTTTGTTTTTACAGAATGTACAATAATATCTATTTGATGGTGTTAAAGTATATTTATCACAGAGAGTGTAGGTATCAAGCATTTGTCAAACTTGTAAGTTCAAGTATCCATCATAATTACTTATTTGTGTAAAGGAGGTCAATTGTTTTAAATACGATTAATATTTTTAAATTTGAAAGTTGGTAGTGTATATCTTAAATTTTATAAATTATAACAGATGTTTTTCTTAGTAATCAGTGCAATTATGAATTTAGAAGGGCAACAACAGAAATTTGAAAATGTTGGATAATTTAGTTAATTGGAAAAGACCAGAGGTTATGATATCGTAAGTTGTTTAATCACTGCATATATTAAATTGAACTTGAACAGGATAATCTTTGCTTGCCCTTAAACGATTAATTAAACATCCTTCTAAATGTACTCTTTCAAATAACACATAAAATTAAAATTATTATCCTTTTCGGTCGTTTAATGTTGTGTGATTCAGATAAATGCATCTCTTTGATATAGAACTCTAGCACCCTACATAAATACAGTATTGTTGGAGGATAGGTGATAATGATGCTACGAATTTAGGTGCATACTGAAGTTGTGTTTATTTTTTATTAGTAGTATGAAAGAGCAACCAAGCACGATTCAATTTTTGTTATTAGTATGAAATGGTACTGTGGCTTGAAGTCGTTTGCTTCCTTAGCACAGTGGTTGCAGTAATAGTCTCCCTCAACCGCCTGGACCTTGCGCGAACAACATGGGCAGCAGTTGTAGTACCAGCCCTCACCCTGTAAGATGGCAACTATTGTTGCCTCGCAAGTGAGGAGTCCATAGATGGCAGTGAGAGGGCAAATGAGATGGTTGTTGAGGTTCCAGCTGAAGCTCTTGGATTGACTGCACTGCAATTGTCTACCGATCATAGCACAAGTATTGAAGAGGTAAAGTTAAATAATTAGAAATGAATATATTTTAAAGTCCTTCAAAATAAACTTGACTATCAGTGCCTCTTTACATTGTCTATTTTGATTATTGCGGAATCTGATACATGTTGTTGCTGAGTAGCACAAATTTACAAATTGATCACAACTAAACTAATGCAGGAAGTTATAAGAATCAAGAATGAGCATCCAGATGATAGGAATTGCATCGTCAATGATCGGGCGAAAGGTCGTCTTAAAGTTACCCGTGCATTTGGGGCTGGATTCCTGAAACAGGTCCATTCACTATTTATATTGTTTGTTGTCAGTTGTTGCAGCACTTTCTGAATTGCATTTTAAGACGGTCTATATATGTGATTGTATAGTACTCCCTCCGTCTCATAAAACCCTTCCCATTTCTCTTGGACACGTTTGTCAATGCACACTTTTGATCGTTAATATCTTCAATTTCGTATTAGTATTAAATATAAAAACTTCATTGTATTAAAGTACTCATAAATACGAATCTAACAAGATCACTCATGACTATATTTGGTCTTATAGATTATGCGTAAATTAGTAATTTGTCTCATGTTATGAATAGTGCCGGCATTTTAAACAGGAAGAGTTTATTGAGACAGAGGGAGTAGTTGATTATATTTTATGCTGCTACATATCCCTGCACCAATTTTGCCAGGATTTTGCTAATGTTTTCTTCGGAAATGATAAAGCATTCTATTTTCAGAAAACTAATTAGGTTTTTTTTTAATCATTTTGCAAGACAGAAGTTCATAAATGCCCGCAATTCAAAAACTGATTGTAATGTTACCTTTTTGGGTATATCTATACAACGTTAATTACCATTTATATACAATGAAGAATGTTAGGAGTGTTAATCCATTACCATAGTGCATTAATTGCTTTCCAACATGGTGGTTGTACGTTTGATATGTGGGGACCGGAACTGATGACTGTGAGGTTCTTTGTGAAGGTCCCTACTTTCCTAGCATAATTACGATCTTTGTCATGCCATATATATGTTGTTATTGTATTTATATTATCATCCACCTTCTTCTGTCATTTAAGTTAGTATGACCATGTCATCATTGCTTAAATGCTTTGTATTTGTAATCTTAAACATTTAATTTATATGATTACTTTTTTCTTGTAAAATATAAAATAAAATGTTTTATATGGTTTTTAAAAGTGATAGATTTATTTTATGACTATTATTTTGCTTTAGGTATATTGATAAGAACATTTATTTTATGTTAAATTTAAAGAAATGAAGGTAGTCCCAAACATATATTGGATATTAGCCGGTACATTTTGTTTGATTGCGATAGATATATTCTTTTTTTAATCAAATATAGTATACTTATATTTTAGAATAAGTATAATTTATATTACTACTTTCTGTTAACTTGTTTTCAATTCTCAATAAATATATTAGTTTTAAGAGTTATTTATAAACTCGTCTTTATATCTTAAATATAAACATATATAATGCTTAATTATTTTTTTAAGAAGCCGTATTATGTACAATGAATAAGTTTTTAATCTAAATGAAACTAAACAAGAATTGAAAATTGAAGATATGAAATTACAACAAACACACAATTAGGATATTTATTTTTTTTAGAATATTTGATATTTAAATACTAATAAACAAATTATGTCTTTTACATTATGTTTTAAAAAAAGATGATTAATAAATATAAAGAATTTGAGAATTTAAATAGTATAAGAAAACCTCTTTTTAAAAATATTCAACCATTAAATTGTATGAAATTAAAATATTATTTTGATTGGATGACTAATGCCTTGACTAGGGTAAACTTGGTCTTACTAGTAATTATATTGAAAACCTACCAAAAATAATATTAAATTATTTAAAATTTTCTAATTCTTTAGTTTAAACTCTTGGAATTTGTTTGTTGTGCATATGTATGGAAATGGCAACACTCTTGTAGAAGCCCCATATGGTTCTATAGATTAGTGAAATAGTGATTGTCAAATGAATAAATTGTAACTAGATCAAGATAAGCCAATACTTAATTGTTGCCGGTGTGCGGGTACTTTCTTCTTACCTCTTTCTTATGGTTGGATTAGGCTGCCCAGTGCCACTGAAATTGCGGCAACTACTCTACATTGTGCACTTGTAAATGTATGGGCATCAACCTAATTGAGCTAGAAATATGTCCAACTCTAAGAGGTTATTGGGTGTCAAAATTTGTATAAATTTGAATAAGTTTTCACTACAAGGAAACAGGACAAAACCGACCACTATTATCGGTCGGTTATGTGTGCCATCGGTCGGTTATATCAGTAAAACCGACCATTTGTAGTGGTCGGTTAAAGCCTGGTCGGTTACGTCAACATGGTCAGGTTTACGGTTATAACCGACCACTACTATCGGTCGGTTACGTTAATTTGCAGACAATTGTCTACGGGCCCACTTACTACATGTGGCACAACGTGGCACCACGTCAGCAACCTAAAACCGACCGATTTGCATGACGGTCGGTTATGATTGTAACATAAAACGACGTCATTTTGGCATATCGCAGTACACAATAATTCAAATTTTAATATTTTTAATTCATTTTTCCGGTCAGTAGTATAACCGACCGATTCTATTGGTCGGTTTTGTGGTTGCCATGTCAGTAGTATAACTGACCGATCTTATTGGTCGGTTTTGTGCGCGCCACGTCAACAAAAACGATGTCGTTTTCTTTTAATCTACAGTCATAACCGACCGGCTGACAGTCGGTCGGTTTCAACCGCCCTAATTTGTGTCGGTCGGTTTTAGATGGTCGGTTTTGCCCTGTTTCCTTGTAGTGTTTGTTATATATTTCAGTTCGGCAAAGCTGCTGTTTAATAAGTGTAACTGAAATTTTCAATTTCAAAATCAATATAGTAGCATAATAGCACAAATTGTTGAGGGACAATTTATACATGATATACTTAATTACTCCAATATGATTTGTGCTCGATAATAAATCTACATCGAACTTAGTAACTCGCCTTCTTAAGATTCCTTCACACATAAACTTCGCTAATATAGTTTGTCAGTTAGACCATTGTTTTCATTAATCTAATCCTGAATCATGCAGAGTTATGTTAATTCATTTTGACAATCTTTTGCAAGTATGATTAGGGACATTGTGACTAGCCATTAACTGAGGTTTTCCCCATCCGTCAAATACAATGCACCGAAAAATGCACCAAAAATCTGACATTTGTGTGATCTGTTATGTACATTAATTTCACACTTTTTAGTTTTCCTTCCAAAGTACGATGAGTCTTTCAATAAATAGAATCATTTCTACCAAAATGTGAAGTTGAAGCCGGTGCGGAGTTAATAACTTATCAGCAAAACCTTACAAGCTCAAAAGAGCACTCTCCATGTCTATTGATTCATGTACATACGATGCTTCTTATTCTATTTTGATTTTATGTTTGATAACTCCTTTTGCTAATATAATTTTTTTATGTGTATCAATACAGACTTCACCCTGCCGCATCACACACGAAGAGCCAATAAAATAGCTGCAGGTAGAGGATCTTTTTTATGTATTAGAATCTTTCGTGAAAACATGAAGGAAGATTGAGTAGGCTTACATAGAACAATATTTGATCACCACAAATTATACAAGTTTATTGCTGATTGTAGTAATAGACATTTTTTGGTTAACTCGTATGCCTACCAGTTTTGACCTTGTATTAACTGAGTTGTATAATTGGAGCCTGAAGACTTCACACTACAAAAAATAATTTCTTTTCATTTGTAAGAACATATTGTGTCACGTGATTTTCATAGTATATAAATTTATCCATCAAATTAAAACATATTTGGATAATGAAAGAGGTATACAATATTATAAAAGTTACTATACAAATATAAGATTAAGTTGAAATATTATCAGTGACGGTGTTGGGCCAAAGCCCGTGAGCCAAGAAGGCTTAAATGATATTGTGTAATTAGGCCCACTTTGCAATAGGCCCAATTAGAAATAAGCCCAATTGTAAACTCTCCCTATAAATACCCCCAACCCCCACATTAGAAGGGGTTGGAAAAATAGCAAAAGGAGAGGACCTCCTTAATGAATGTAACATTTTGATTCCAATAATACTAATTTCACCTCACTTTTATTCATTGATTTCGTTATATCACCTTGCTCGATATTACATTCATCATTTGGCGCTAGAAGGAGCTCCTTTTTCTGTAGTTCCAACCGATATGGAAGAGAATGAGTCGTTTACCTCTAAAATGGGTGACACAAACGAAGTGGTTACAGTACCTCGCCGGGAGGAGACACAACTGCCCCCCCCCCCCCCCGTGTTGCAGCCTCGGGAGTTGTTCCCCCCTATGGATGACCAAAACGAGGGATCCCCTGGACCCCCCGTTGACACACGATTGAGGGTCATGACCTCCACAGGCAAAAAAGTGCTAACGAGCGACGCACATATGCATTTGCTTAAAATGCGAAAACAAAAGAAGCAACCGGTGCAGACTCACCGCTTTGAAGAGTTCACTGGGTCGGATGATGAACTGGCATATTTGGAGGAGCAGAAATATTTGTTAGAGGCTCGCCTAGAGAAACATAGGGAGATTCGACGTCTGCAGCGGGAGTTGCAGCAGACGACAATCTCGTGCCGTAACAAGGATCCCCACCGACAATTGGATGAGGATTACGAGGTCCAGCGAATCTCAATGCTCCCGACCGCCTCCAACGCGGCGTATGACGTCGTCAGCAAATGATACCTCATGGCGAAGTGATTCATGCAAGTCTTTTCGCCCAGAAGACATCGCTAAAATGCAGAATGACCTCGCCGAGTGCCAGGATTACATAAAAAACCACTCAGGGCTACCCGTCTCCACGGAGAGCCCCTTGTCCCGATCGATTGAAATCGCCAAGATTGATGGAAATTTGAAAACTCCAGCTTTAGATTACTTCGATGGGTCGTGCGACCCTATCGGGTTCCTAAATACTTTTGATGGACGAATGGCCTTCTTTGGCCATTCCGAAGTCGCCAGATGCCAGTTCTTCTCCACGTGCCTGAAGGGCACAGTGCTACGATGGTATAGTAACTTACCACCACGATCCATTGATTCCTGGCACACCTTAAAAAGCAAGTTTCAAAGCCGTTTCTCCAGTAACTATAAGGGGGTAAGATAACTGCGTCATTGATGACAATACGACAGCGACACTCCGAGTCTTTACGAGACTTCCTAGCTCGCTTCCGAGCAGAGGTCGCCGACATTCCAAACTTAATTGAAGAGCTCGCCATCAATTATCTCGCTGCCGTCATTGACAAGCATCGACATGCACTCTTGTTAGAGGAATTCTTCGAGAAGAATCCTCGTACTCTCCAGTCAGCATTTCAAATCATTGAGCATAGAATGACATTACAAGAAGCTGTAGAGAGCATTCAGTCTCCCCGAAGATTTTCTCAGAAACGGGACAGAAGTCGAAGTCCACGACGACGTTCTCCGCAAAACAATGCAAGGCATGGATATGAATCCCAATCCCGCTCCCACGATCACCGAACTCCACTTCCAGACAAAACTGAGAGAAGCGACAAAACAGAGAGATCATGGAAGCCACGGGATCGCAATGAAAAGGAGTTCACCAAGCTTAACGCTGATAAGGCAACTATACTCGTAATTCTCAAAACAGAACCTGATTACCGCCCTCCAAGGCCAATGAAGCCAGGACGGCCCCCAAGCTCCCAAAATTGCGAGTACCACGAAGATACCGGCCACACAACAGAGTCATGTTTCCAACTTAGATCGTTCATTGAAGGCAAGATCCGCCGAGGACAACTTGTCCATTTCATCGCAGGGGGACACTCCGCTGGGGGCACATCTAATAACTCCAAAAAGTCATAGGCCCGTGAGGTGTTTTCCATCAACCCAGAGGCTCCAAAGAAGCCAAGACACAACCCAACGCCGATTATCTCCTTTTCAGACGATGATTACCCGTCAGGGTTAATTGAAGCTCATCAAGACGCCCTGGTTATCACCGCCAAAGTAGGCACGAACACTGTGAAAAAGATTCTAATCGACAACGGCAGTTCAGTCGATATTCTCTACCACCATGCATATTCACGAATGGACCTTGGGGATCGCAAGCTAGAAAATGTCAATATCCCTTTGTATGGGTTCACAGGGAACGAAGTCAAGGTGGTAGGTACTATCGACCTACCTGTCTTATTTGGAGTGTCTCCATGTCAAACGTGGCAAATGGTTAAATTCCACGTTGTCAATGCGATGTCAAGCTACAATGCCATCCTTGGTCGTACCACATTGACCTCCCTCAAAGCAATCACGTCGATTCCCCACCTCAAAATGAAGTTCCCCACAGACTTCGGTGTAGGTGAGGTTGTAGGCGATCAGGTCGTAGCTAGACAGTGCTACTTATCCGCCGTGATCCCATGACAGAAAGTTGGTGACGACTCCTCAATTAATCAGGTGATAGAAATCGACCCAAACGACGCCATTGAGGTTCCCACGACCTTAGCTTGCGTACCCATGGAGGATACAGATGATATAGAGCTCGTGCTGGGAAATTCGGAGAAAAAAGTCAAAATTGGAAAAGAACTCCAGAACCCCCTAAGACAAAAAATCGTTGATCTCGTCCGCGAATTCTCCGACATTTTCGCTTGGGACCCCAGCGATATGCCCGGGATCCCAGAGGTCATAGCTCGCCACTCACTCCACCTTGATCCAAAAATCCGACCTGTAAAACAAAAGAAGTGTGTCTTCTCAGAGGACAAGAAACAGGCAATTGATGTCGAGCTTGATCGTCTGCTCGTCTCTGGATTCATTGAACCAGTACAATTCCCCACTTGGCTCGCCAATGCGGTACTGGTGAAAAAGAGCAACGGTAAATGGCGCATGTGCGTCGACTACTCTGATCTCAACCGGGCTTGCCCTAAGGACTTTTACCCACTACCTAATATCGACCAGTTAATCGACGCCACTGCGGGCCACGAGCTCTTGTCATTCATGGACGCATTTTCGGGCTACAATCAGATAAAAATGGACAGCCAAGATTGGGAAAAAACTGCTTTTATCACACATAGAGGCGTTTTCGCATACAAAAACATGCCCTTCGGACTTATTAATGCAGGAGCGACGTTACAACAAATGATGGATTCTATATTTTCCTCGCAAATCGGTCTCAATATGCAGGTCTACGTCGATGACATGATAACCAAGTCCCAGAAAGCCTCGGATCACATTGACGATTTGCGAGAAACTTTTCAGACAATTCGCCTCCATAGTATGCGACTCAATCTGGCAAAATGCTCGTTCGGTCTCACCACAGGCAAGTTCCTCAGCTTCCTGATCACACGGCGAGGGATCGAGGCAGATCCCTCTCAAATCAAGGCCATCATGGACATTAAAAGCCCATCCACCTTGAAGGAGGTTCAAATCTTAACAGGCTGCGTCGCCGCTCTGAGACGGTTCATTCCCCAATCATCTAAACGGTGCACACCCTTCTTTCAGGTAATCAAAGAGACAGCTAAAACGTCAAAGATTGATTGGAATGACAAATGTCAAGAGGCGTTGGCCGAACTCAAAAAGTTCTTAACTTCTCCTCCTTTATTGACCCATGCGGTTGGCCGCGAGCCTTTGCGAATTTATCTCGCCGCTACTGATGTCAATATCGTCGCTCTGTTGATAAAATTCAAAGAAGGAACGGAGTCACCGGTATATTATGTCAGCCATACACTTTGGGATGCGGAAACGCGGTACCCACAAATCTAAAAGCTGGTTTTCGCTCTCGTCATCGCGAGCAGGAAACTGCGACATTACTTCCAAGGTCGCGAGATTCAGGTCATGACTAATTTGCCCCTAAAGCGAATATTACATAAACCCGACATGACTGGCCGCCTCGCCGCGTGGACGGTCGAGCTAGGCCAATTCTTTATCGAGTACAAGCCCCGAACATCAATGAAAGCCCGGGCACTGTCAGACTTTGTTGTCGAATGTCAATTCTCTCAGAAGGAAAACCCTCCAAGGGCGGCAAATCCCCTTTCCTCGTGTCCCTGGTCACTTTACATCGACGGCTCATCCACCGTGGAAACCAGTGGGGCAGGGGTCATCTTGATCAGCCCTGAAGGTTTTCAGGTCCAACAAGTAGTCAAATTCTCGTTCAAAGCAACCAACAATGAGTCAGAATACGAGGCCCTGATAGCAGGTCTTAGGCTAGCAAGTGAATTGGAAGCTAAAATCATTGATATCTTCAGCGACTCCCAGCTAGTGGTCAAACAGGTCAAGGGCGAATTCAAAACTCACAATGATAGAATGGCATCCTACTTGGAAAAAACCCAATCCTTGTTGGCGAGCTTTATGTCTTGGACAATTACAAACGTCGACCGACTTGAAAATCAGTGGGCCGATGCGTTATCCAAATTGGCCTCATCAAATATCCCAACCAACTCTCACCCCGTTTATGTCGAGGAACTGTTGACTCCGACTATTCATGAACTCCCAATAAGCGAAGTCACGACCTCCCCGGACTGGCGCTCTACATTTTTAGACTACATAGTCGACAACAAGCTCCCAGACAACAAGAAGGAAGCTCGCTCGATCATGTTTAAAGCCCGCAATTATTGTGTCCAGGATTCTAAGCTTTATCGACGAGCATTAACAGAACCGCTACTTCGTTGTCTAGGGCCCGCCGAGTCTCAGCTCGCTATTCTGGAAACTCACACAGGAATATGCGGAGAGCACATGGGAGGCAAGAACCTAGCCCTCAAAATCATTAGACAATGCCTATATTGGCCCACAATGAGGAAGGACTGCGAGGCTTATGTAAAGAGCTGCGTCCCATGTCAACTCTACAGTACCGTCAGCCACGCCCCTTCACAGACGATGACGCCGATCCTCTGTCCTTGCCCTTTCTTCCAGTGGGGAAACGACATCATGCGCCCTCTCCCTAAAGTTAAGGGACAACTCCAATACCTGGTCGTCGCTATCGATTACGCCACGAAATGGGTGGAAGCTAAGCCGCTAGCGCGCATTCGAGAGAAAGAAATGATTGAATTTTTCATGGAGTTTATTGTATTTCGATTCGGAATCCCTAGGTCGGTAGTTACCGACAATGGTACCCAGTTCATCGGTGACAAGTTCGAGACCGTGCTGCGGGACCTCAACATCAAGCATTCTAAAGCTTCGGTAGCGTACCCGCAAGCCAATGGCCATGTGGAAGTCACTAATAGGATCATTCTGCAAGGACTCAAAAAACGACTCCAGGAGCAACCTCGCTCATGGGCGGATGAGCTCCCCAATGTCCTATGGTCTTATCGAACTACTCCAAGAACTTCCACTGGCGACACTCCGTTTAGGCTGACATATGGCACAGACGCTGTTATCCCTCTGGAAACAAGTCTTCAATCACCTAAAGTTGATCTCTTCGACCATGCGGCCTCAATAGAAGGACTACGCCTTGACAACGACTTACTGGAAGAGGACAGAGAAGAGGCCCACTTAACCACAATACGTCATCAGAAGGCAACAGCCAAGTATTTTGATAAAAAGGTAAAAACCAAAAACTTTCAGGTCAATGATCTCGTCTTGAGGGAGTCGGCCTCATCTCAACCAACCGTCACCGGGAAGTTTAAGGCACCTTGGGAGGGCCCATACAAAATCTCCAAAGTTATCAGGCCAGGTACCTACGAACTCTCTCAACTCAACGGAGAGCCCGTAAAAACGCATGGAATGCGGTCCACTTGAAGAAGTTTTTCCCATAAGTAAAGGAACTAGCATGTTTTCCTTCTTTTATCCAGAGGTTTTCAACCAAAATTCAGTTAGAGATATGTACATCTAAACTGTTATGAACTACGCTTCAATATCTTCATGTATTGTCTAGATCACCAACTTGATCTCTGCTGTTATGATTAGCAAATTTAAAGGTCACCGAGCCAAACAAGTGGCTGCTGACCATAGTTTAAGCCAACCATAAAAACCTTTACTTACTACAATGAATACAACCTCACATTACGAGTTTTACTACAAGTAATATAAAAACGTCATACTAATATAAAACACCAAATGGAGGAAAATAGTTAGCAAAACAAGTAAGGTCACCCAACAATAACGTTGAAATGAAGTTAGCACCACCGAGTAATCATAAAACTCAAACCCAAAAAAAAGGGTTCCCACCAAAGTTTATGAAAAATGTTAAAAAAAGGACCAAGGTCAGCTAGAACCAAAGATACAAAACCACGGGGCATCCCCCGCCTTCAAGCAGGCACTTTTCCAGGTTCCATACCCTAGGATTTTCGAGCTAACTCTGCACAAAAATCATCAAAAGTATGGCCTGTCATGTCCAGCCCAGCGGCGACCGCCCGGGCATAACAACGACCATACCCTGCCTCTAACCCATTCGCAATGTCCTCCACCCCTTTCTCAACCTCGCTTTTGAGACGGTCAACCTCCCCCGCGAGGACTTCCTTCTCACCCCGGCAACGCTCAAGCTCAGACTTCAGTTCATCGATTTCCTTTTGCGCCTCCTCGCACAACTTTTTCCTCCCTTCCAAATATTCTGATAGTTTATTGATTGTTTGAGTAGATACACCACCCTCCACCTTCAACTTCTCAAGCTCACCAGACAAGTCTTGCAAAAGTAGCTCAGCATCCCCAGCTCGTTTCTCAGCAGCGGCTCGTTGTTCCTTCATGGTCGCCATTTCTCGTATCGACTCAGACCGCCATTGACCGTCCACGTCAGCACGGTACTCACGAACTATGTGCTTCATGTCGGCCAGGAACTAAAATAACAAGCACAAGAGAACATGTTAGATAACGACAATATGGCATTAAGGCAAGTAAAGTAAAGAAAACAAAAGCTAAAATAAGAGGTTTACCCGTCTAGCGCGGGTAAGACAGCGGTCAGCGACCTCAGCCCGACCTCGATCCACATAGGAACTAAAGTCTTGAGGCAGGTCAAAGGCTTCAAAAACCTGCTAACACAAGAGGGGGGTTAATAGGGTACCACACAAGTTAACATGGTAACACGATGGAACAAAAAATAAAAAACAACACATACTCGTAATGGCACGTGCGGTCCCGCAGTCCATCTCTCAAAAGACTGGATCTCGAAGCGGACGGGCTCCACAGCAGCCTCGGGTTGAAGCACAGAAGGGCGATCACCGCCTTGAAGCCCTGTGATGACCAGCGACTTTGCGCCCCCGTGCTTAGACAAGTCTTGCCCTCTCCGCGCAGCAACCCTCTCCGAGCCGTCAGACCCTGCGTCGACGCGCGACCTCTTGCGCCCGCACGGCACCAACTCCACGCTCTCACTTCGCTCCAAGCCTATTTCTTCGTTAATTTCCAAAATCGGCATTGGCCTCGAGGTAGCATCTCCGCCAACACCCATGCATCCCTGAACCGCTTCCACCAGGAGCCGCGTCCAGGTTACCTCGCGCTAACTGCGGGCGCGGCCTCTTGGCGAGCAACATCAACGCCTTATCCATCTCATCTTTCAATCCTCCGTCCAACACCTGCCGTAGAGATTGTCCAGAAACTGAAAAACAAGAATACAAAAATTAAAAAGGTTAAATAACGACCTCAGCGCGCAGAATAACAAAACGTTACTGACAAATAATAATCTTACGGTCGTGATTTCCTAAAAAAGATTCATCTTTTAACTGCGACCAATTGTACGGGGACCAAGATCCTAAGAAAGTTCTTAAAAAAGGAGCATCATATTTACTTAGACCATTCAACAGGTCAACAGTATCCTTGGGCACAGCCCGACAAGAAGGCACGAACTCGAGGTCCTTCCCGTACCAAAACAACCATTTACCATGCCAACCGTGGTTCGACGACTTCACGTTTACAAGACGAACCCCAGCTCGCTTATAAAAGTAAACTTGACCATGGGTATAGTGGATACTATAAATCGAAAAAAACAAGTTTAAAGAAGGCAACCTATTGACCTCGGCGCAACGAGCTATAAACCCGCTTATTTGCGCAATAGCGTTGGGGGTCATTTGGGCCACCCCGCACCCAATGGCTTCAAACATACAGAGGAAAAAGGGGTGAAGAGGTAAACATAGCCCATAATCAAAGTGAATATGTGGTATGCCATGCATCCCGTACTGAGGCATTACCCATATCCGGTCATCGGGGTGAGGGATCTCGCATCGGTAACCCCCAATGGACAGGTCCACCCAATTCTTATCTACATCCACTCGCAACGAGGGATTTGAGAAGACGCTGGACATATTAAGACTAGCATTGTCACTAAATTCTAATCGACCAGAAACAAGGGCTTCTTCAACCACTCTTTCACGCTCGGCCACAGTACCGGGAGTCAAAGGAGGCGAGACATGAGCCTCTTCCTTCTCCTCGTCCCCAGAAAAACTAAACCCAGAACCCATCTCGGCATCAGGAAGATCTAAGTGATCCAGATTAAAAGGGGAGTCGAGGGACGGGTCTAACGGTGAATTTCTATGAGGATTCTGACTAACAGTGGCTTCAGACGAATTGGACGGAATGGACATGGTGTGGAATAATCAGAGTAACAGAAAATAAAACAGTTTATAAAATGATAAAATATTAGAAAACAAAGCAGAAAGGGCGCACCTGTAGGGAGAGGGAGTGATATTAAGCAAGATAGCTTTACAAACTACCGCGGAGAGAGAGAAAATAAGGGAACGCCACCAAATGCAAAGGGGAGTCGAAACGCCACAGTCAGGCCCCGGGTTCCGTACAACTGGCAAGCATAAAAAAAATTATTAATTATTATTATTACAACCAATAACAATGGTAAAAATACAAAAGTACAACAAAACAAATCACGATTATATTTGTTTTTATCTTTTATTTTTCATTTTCATTTACACTTGTTCAAAAATGCGATCTTTATTTTTTTCTGATAATTTAATCCCACCTACTCTCGTCATTTTGCTTTTTGTAACTTTTATTTCAGGGTCCCAGCTAATCTGAAAGATATAGCTTCCAACAAAAGGGGGACAAATGTTGGGCCAAAGCCCGTGAGCCAAGAAGGCTTAAATGATATTGTGTAATTAGGCCCACTTTGTAATAGGCCCAATTAGAAATAAGCTCAATTGTAAACTCTTCCTATAAATACCCCAACCCCCACATTAGAAGGGGTTGGAAAAATAGCAAAAGGAGAGAATCTCCTTAATGAATGTAACATTTTGATTCCAATAATACTAATTTCACCTCACTTTTATTCATTGATTTCGTTATATCACCTTGCTCGATATTACATTCATCAGACGATTTTCAAGTTACAAATTTATTTTAGTAGATATACAGGTCCGTGCAGGTCCGTGCGAGTCCGTGCGAGTCCGGGCTTTTACGCTAGTTATATTTCTAAATACTCAACGTCAAACAATTTCAACCTGTAGCATTTTTAATTCATACTACGTCTCTTGCAGTGTGCATTGTTATTTAGTAATCGAATACATTATACATGCATAGTTGATCGATACAATTATTTATAGTCCAATCTTGTTGTAGTAACAGACTTGACCTTTTAAACCTCATTCAGCAACAATAAGATTCATAGTCTCACTGTCTCCAGATAACTCTTCCCACCAAGCTCCCGAGCATATACCCCCCTGTAGTAATTCGCAGTCGTAGTTCTTAGAAATTGTGCTCGAGCTCCGTTTCCGAGAAGGCTAGGTGCAGGGCCAAATTCGCAGTCCATTAAGGGGCTTAAAAAGGTAGCAATAGAGATCCTTTCTTCCACCGAGTTACAGATTGCTCTATGCTCGATGCTTCGGTAGTTTCCATTAGTTATAATCTACAAATTTAACCAAATAAATTCATGGATTGAACAACGTGATATATGATTAACAGAGCGGCTAAATAATACCTCCAAAATGTCCCCTATGTTCACGACAAAAGCATAAGGATATGGTTTAACTGTAATCCATGAGCCATCCTTACGAACTTGGAGGCCTGCCATTTCAGAAAGTTGAAGGAGAATTGTAAGGCCAACAGCATCCGAGTGCGCTGCAAGGCCAATAACTTTATCTGGTTCTGGACATGGAGGATAGTAATTTGTCCTCACTGTTTGATAACTGTCTTCAAACAGGTCTTTCATTTCCTGGGGATCCATTTTCAAACATTTTGCCATTGAGTTAACAAGTTTCATGGAAATGCTTTTTAGTTCTGCACTGTAAGCCTCCAGGGCAAGTCTGCACATTTTTGGAAATACAAAGCAAAATTAAAATAACACTCGATCACTAAGACACAGTATATGAAAATTTGCATACGTAGAGGGAAGTGATGTGACCTGTAATCGATGGGGAGTTTGTTAAACAAGTATGCCTTTCTGTAACGAAGTGGAAGAGTACAGACATAAAATATGTCAGCCCATTCAAGCTTCTGGTCCTCAGAGACTACAAAAGTTGTCCATATCCCTCTAGGTCCCCTGCTTCTTGTGGAAACTTTTTCTTCTCTTCGAGTGGCATTTTGAAGAACTCTTGCGTGGCTTTGATCATTTTATCAAGTAATTCATTGCGCACCCCATGATTAGTCAGCTGCAAATATATTTAACTAAGTTTTAGCATCACTGCATGCAGAGTAAATTGCACCCTGCACACCCGAATTTCACTTCTACACATTTATATGATTATAAAGTGTGGCGGAACCAGGGAGAGGCTAGCACACCTGGGCTATAATCAACTTCTAAAAAGTTACAAATAAATAAACATAAAAATACCTGGAAGAAGCCCCATTCTCTACAAGCAGAGTCAAATTTTTTTGCCATCTCTGAATCTCCGGCAACTAAGCGTTCCAAATCGATTACTGGGATTTGAAGAGGGGTTTTAGAATCCGAAATGATGGGTTCTTGATCGGTACGTACATATCGGGATGGAACTACCTTTAGTTGCTCCTTCTTAGCCAGTTCTTGGACAGAAGGGACCGGGAGAGACCCCCCTAACAAAACTGCACCTCCCTTTTCCATTCAAATTAATTGTTTTTCTATAGATAATATGAAACGAATGTATCTTGCTTACCTATATATACATTAATGTTGTAATAGCATATAGATCCCTTAGCTGGAAGTTGATGACTAAAATGAGCAAGACTGAATGTTAAAATTTAAACGGCACTTATATTGGTGTTTAAGAGGATCTCTAAGCTAAAATAATTTGCTAAAATAATATAAAATACTGATTATGTAAAATTTGTAAGGTGACGTAATTCAACAAAGTTGGCTATAATAGTTAACTATTTTTAAAATAATTTAATACGATAATGTAGTTGTCTATTTTTATTTTCTTTTGCTAAGGGTTGTGTGGTTGGATTGCTCAAATGCTTACATATTATTTAAAGGTGACACCCAAATGCCCTAGATTATTTAGTTAAGATATACCTTAAAGATGCTCTAAGTTGATCAACACACTTTGTGTGGATTTGTCCTAGGAGATGCTCCAAGTCGATCAAGACCTTTTGTCTCAATTTGTCCGGAGATGCTAATTAAGTTAGTTAATGTATTAATGTAAAATATGAAAAATTATTTTCGATGAGTTTTAATGATGAAATTATCCGTTACTTTTGGCAAAAAGCTGAAATACATCTTCCTGGCAAAAAGCTGAAGGGAAAATAAATTCTTTCGTCCTTAAACTATATGCCGTTTTTGGTTTAGGTCCTTGAACTATACGAAAAAATATTACGGTACCTAAACTTTCAAATTTTTTGATTCTCGTCCTTCCGTCCAAAAACGATGCGTGGCAATTACATGAAAATCGAAAAATCTTGGAATGGAGTGAAATTTTGATATGTTAATTTACTACTGCTTACAAGAACCTGTGTGGTGAAAATTTTCAATTTCGAGTTCACTAACGTATAGAAATCTGCACTTTAATTTCAAGAACATGAATTTTTTTGACTAAAATCTGCAGATTTTCATATGTTAGTGAACTCAAAATCGAAAACTTTCACTGCCGATGTTCTTGTAATCATTCGTAGATTAACATGCCAAAATTTCACTGTATTCCAAGAATTTTCGATTTTCACGTAATTGCCACGTCATCCTTTTTGGACGGAAGGACGAGAATCAGAAAATTTGAAAGTTTAGGTACCTTAATATTTTTTCGTATAGTTCAAGGACCTAAACCCAAAACAACATATAATTTAAGGACGAAAAAATTTATTATACATCTTCCTTTTTTTAAAAGTTACTAGTTTTATAACCGTGCGAGGCACGAGTATGATCTAAATTCATATTTTGCTGGACTTCTTACATGTTTAAGAAATGAACTATTTGTCATTTTAGATGTTTTTCTTTCAATTTGTAATAGAATCTACCCTTGTTCATAAAAAATGTAAAATGAATTTTTTTTTGAAATTTTGAATTCTGCAGTACTCGTGATTGAGTATAGACGTTCATTGATTTGGAAGAGATAGTTAATGGATTAAGAAGAAATTGAATTGATTTGCATTAGTTGCCTTAATTTATATGTAGCAGCTGTTTTTTTGATTAATTTCATCAAATGCGTGAGAGTCAGTTAATTACGTGCATTATTCAGAGTGTATGTTTTTTGATTTTGTCGTAAATAAGGTGTAACGAATGACAAAAGTATATATAGATGTTAATGTGCATGAACACAGGACCTATAAAATAATTGGCTAAAATAATATAAAATAGTGATTATGTAAAATTTGTAAGGTGACGTAATTCAACCGAGTTGACTATAATAGTTAACAATTGTTTTTTAAAAAATAATACGATAATGTAGTTGTCTATTTTTATTTTTATTTTTGCTAAGGGTCGTATGGTTGGATTGCTCAAATGCTTACATATTATTTAAAGGTGACACCCAAATGCCCTAGATTATTTAGTTAAGGTATACTGTTAAAGATGCTATAAGTCGATCAAGACCTTTTGTCCCAATTTGTCCGGAGATGCTAATTAAGTTAGTTAATGTATTAATGTAAAATATGAAAAATTATTTTCGATGAGTTTTAATCGGTGTTGTAAAAAGCGGGAATCGGAGTTAATCGGTGAAGACACCATCCAGGGATTAATCGGGTAATCGGGGATTAATCGGAATGATTAATCGGGTCACTAATCGGAATAAATTTAATAATATTTTTTATATACAATTATATTCATATATATAATTGTTTTTTTATTTCAACTAAACATATGTTATTATCATATATTTATGCAAATATGTTAAAAATATTATATAATTTTAATAAATAAAATTTTGAAGATTTAACTTTTTAATTAGAGATCAATTTAAGAGGAAATATTAAGAGAATTTTCGATTTTGACATCTAAAATTATAATTACATGTACAAAAATAATGTTTTTTACTATCATTTAATCAAGTTTCTACATTTTAAATTTCTAATTATTTTTTAAAATTTTAAATATTTTTTAATAATTAGCCCGATTTTTGACCGATTTATTCGATTTTTGACCGATTCAGCCGATTTTTGATCGTTTTTCTGAAAAAATAATTAATTGATCGATTTTCGCTTAATCAGTTCGGTGGCCCGCCGTCTAGCGATTAATCGCCGACTTTTAGAACACTGGTTTTAATGATGAAATTATCCGTTACTTTTGGCAAAAATCTGAAATACATCTTCCTGGCAAAAAGCTGAAATACATCTTCCTTTTTTTAAAAGTAACTAGTTTTATAACTCGCACATTTTGCTGGACTTCTTACATGTTTAAGAAATGAATTATTTGTCATTTTAAATGTTTTTCTTTCAATTTGTAATAGGACCTACCCTTGTTTATAAAAAATGTAAAATGAATTTTTTTTTTGAAACTTTGAATTTTGCAGTAGTCGTGATTGAGTATAGACGTTCATTGATTTGGAAGAGATAGTTAATGTATTAAGAAGAAATTGAGTTGATTTGCATAAGTTGCCTTAATTTATATGTTGTGTTTGTATTATACACGTTAGCAGCTGTCTCTTTCATTAATTCCATCAAATGCGTGAGAGTAAGTTACCTGCATTATTCAGAGTGTATGTTTTTTGGTTTTGACGTAAATAAGGTATAACGAATGACCAAAGTATATACACAACAAGACTATATAGATGTTAATGTGCATTAACACAGGACCACATGCGTAATCCGATAATCATGGTTACAAAGGTGAACCAAAGTTGTTAATTTAGACACTATCTTAAAATTTTGTTTTTGAGTCCTATATACTGGGAAGATAATTTTAATTAGCGTGATAATTTTGGTAATTGTTGTACATTGGTCATGTTAGTTGCGTGTTACTTTTTGTTTCAAACGATCTTTTATTTTTTTTTTCTTGAACCTACCTTATCATTCGAAGCAGGAACTGACACTGTATGTTAGGCCGATTTCACAATATATAATCAATATAAGTATGATAATAACAATAAAGAACACTGTTTATAAATCAACAACTGAATTATATAAATAACTCTTCTCTTTGTGATGTAAAATATCACAGAGAGCTGCAAGGTTACAAGAATAATGTTTTCAATAATCGCATCCCTTTTAGGGTTAACCTATCCGTGTTTATATAGTACACAGCTACATAGAATCAATCTCTAATTGATATTCCTATAAATTAGCTATACAATTTATATCAATTTAGGATTGCTTCTGTCTTCTGTTCCGTTTCCTTAGCCATCTCAATATATCTTGCTTCTTTCCATCTTCAAGATATATTGCTTCTAGAATCTTCAATGTTAGCACCGACAGCTTTAGCAAACTCTCACTCCGTCAGACTTTAATAAACTCTGACTGGCTTCCAGTAAACTCTGATGAATACCTGTTGCTTAAACACTGATAAACACTCATCAGTAATTATATCTAACAATCTCCCACAACTTGTGCATGATAAAAATGTACAAGTTAAAAGATAATTGATGATGTCAAAACATATAACAAATGCAGTGTTTATAACATATCAGAGTTTAACTTTTACTTAGAACAGAAAACTTTAAAAACTTACAGTCAGACTTTACTTAATCTCTTCAATATCAGGCACTGTCCTGAGATAGTCAATAAGTAGCCTCCTTTCTGCTTTTGCTAGCTCATCCACCATGATTTCTTTCAATTCCTTAAGCTCTGGATCACTTTCTCCAGTCTGGTAGATGGCAGCTCTCAAAGAATAAATGTTGTTCTTCCTCATTTCATTCCCTAGCCGGATAAAGTATGATTTGTCTGACTCTAGGTTGAATTCTAAAACCTTTATACCCAGTGCAGTATTGAGCTTGGCACTGTTTCTCTTCATTTCAACAATTTTTCCATAAGCATCTCTGTACTTAGGAATATATGCACTTGAAACCCCCAGTGATGAATGATCAAAAGGTCTGTTATTTATTCTTTTCTCCCTGTGTGAACCCAAACCAGACTTATCATAAGATTCTTTTCCAAGTACTGTTCTGGTTTGTGAAAAGTCCACAGCTTCTAGCGTCAGAGTTTCAGAAAGTATAGGTCTTAAGAAACCTTGGAGTTGTGGAGCTAGCTGAGTTTGTACAACTTGAGCATTGTCAGAGGTTGTCACAACTTTAGTAGAAACATCAACATGAGCAACGTCAGAGGTTGATTTATTTATCCTTGATTCAACTTGAGCAACGTCAGAGGTTGAATAATTCTTCTTTGATAACTGTCCTTCTTCTACCAGTATACCTTTTCCTTTTTCAGAAACATTTACTATAGGCCTCCTGGAATATTGTATACTTTGTTGAGTATTTTCCTTGATGATAATTCCTTTTTCCTTTAATCTAGGAGCCTTTACAGATTTCTTCTTATAAGTACCAGCTTCAATCTTTTTCTGGTGTTCTTCAGCAAGAAGCTTCATCTCAGCATCCAAATCTTCCATTGTGGCTTCACCACCATGTTCTTCCATGAAAAGCTTAGCAGCAATCTCTTCATCAGTAGTTGGATTTGATGAAATCACTAGACTCTTAAGTCTTGAAGAAGATTGACCACCAGAATGCTTTCTCTCAGAGTATGTCTGTCTAGCAGAGTTTGACCGAAGTCTCCCTTGCTCTTGAGAAGACTTTGACCTTTTCTCTGTTCCTCGGCTTCCACCATCATTTGAATCATCCTTCAGTCTAAAGGTTGGAGTCCTTTTGCATTTGTCTTTAGGTACTTTCTCCCCCTTTTTGACATCATCAGGAATAAAAACTAATGTCAGCAACTCTAGTGAAGTAGCAATCGAATCAATTTTAGTAGATATGGCAGCTTGATTGCTTTCAACATTGGATAGCCTCTTCTTGATTTCTTCTTGATCCTTGATCAAAGATGAAAATCTAGCTCTATCTTGCTTCATTGCTAAATCCTTAAGAGCAATATCATTACTCAACCCAAGAACAACTTTGTTTGTCTCATCAAAGCGATTGTGCAATGACTTGACTTGAACAATGGTCGCCTTAAAATGAGCTAACAGCTCAGGATTAGAAATCTCTTCAGCAGACTTTTGTACAAAATCAGCAGCCCTTTGAGTAGAGAAAATGCAGTCTGCTCCAGACCAATTAGCATAATGCATTTCTCTGAAGTGAGCTTCAGTTGCATTTTGGTTTTCCTTGATAGTCTCTGTAGTAGGATCCCTTAGAAAAGGTAGTGACTCATGACTATCAGAGTTTGAAAGTGCAGGATTAACCTCAGAGTTTGCATGATCAGAGTTTACAGATGTGTGATCAGCATTATCAAAATCAACTCTAGCTTCATTAGCATTTTCTTCTATCTGCTCTGCAATTTCTTCATGAACATTGTCTGCAGTAGCCTCAGCATTTATCTCAGAGTTTGTATTTACAAAAACTTCTGTTTCTACAGGAACTGACTCTGCAACAACTTCTTCTGTTTGAACTTCTTCTGTTGTAGCTTCAACCAAGTTCTCGACAGCAGCTTCAACTACCTGATCAACCTCCTCACCCAATTCAGGAATTTGATTATTTACAGAGAGAATCTCTGTGTGAGTTGCAATTGACTCATCTAAAATTTGGGTAGGTTGATCAGATGCCACATCCTCAGTATCACAAACACTGATACTAGGATATGCTTCCAGAGTATTATCCATATCAAGATCAGCAAATAAAGTATCTTGCTCAAAAATTTCAGCCTCTATATCAGCATTTGCCATGTCAGGTACAGTGGCTGCTTCAACATCTTCAGTAGCCTCCTAAACAATAACTTCAGGAGCTTCAGTGTTTACAAAAACCCTGTCCTCATTAGCATTATTTACAACAGGCTCCTTAACAAAATCTTATGGAGCTTCATGCTGGACAGCTTCAGATACTGGTGTAGATTCATCCACATTATCAAAAAGATAATTGGCTACTAGTCTTCTTTTTCTCTTATGAAGTGGTTCATCATCAATATCAGCTTCATCATCAGTTTTTGATCGATTTGCTCTTCTTTTCTTAGAAGGACCAACACCCTTTGGCACAGATGTCTTGGACACTCCTACTTCAGTAGCTGGTCTAACAGACTTCGCAGGTTTGGAGCCAACATGCTTAGTCCTACCACTGGATTTATGTGGGACAGAAGTAGATGGAAGAAATTCTGTTTGTAGAGGTTCAGGTTGGTGTTCTGATTGAGAAGGAGCTTGTGTTGGTGGATTAACTCGATCATTTACAAACTGCTGCACAGATGGAGGCAGTAACAAATCTCCAACAACCCCTTTCTTAACATCTTTGTTGATAAGATCAGAGAATATCCTCTTGTGTAATTTAAAACAAAAAATGACATCTTCATCAACTATATCTACCCCTTCAACACAGTAAGAGAATAAAATCTGACAAAATCTAGAAAAGTATACTACCCCTCTATTCTCTGTCATTGTCTCCCCTAAATTATTCAAGACAAGTCGTGCAAAATCAAAATGATTATCATATAAAAGAGAATACCCGATTTGCAGACTGTCCGTGGGAATAGCATCCCAGTTCGTGCATTTCTTTCCGAATGTTCTTGTGATGCAATCAAAGAAGAAGCTCCACTCCTTCTGCAAGAACGGTCGATTCAATTGTCCAATCTTTGTCAAAGGTCCAGAATACCCAATCTCTCGCATCATCCTCAGCAAATCAATGTCACCCATTCCAGTTGTATATGAAGAAAACTCAGGAAACCCCATTGCAGCCCGAATTGTACCAGAAGTAATTACATACTCTGCTTCTTCAAATTCAAAGATTATTGATGGGTTGCCAGATTCACCACCATCATCATACATACCTGTCTCCCAGAAGGCCTTGATTTGCGAACCAGAAAGTTTTGTTGGTTCGACTAGAGCACGCCCAATCGCTGACTGAGCAAGAAATTCTTGTATCACATGAAACGCCTCTGGTACGTTGGCAGTATTTAGTGGTGCTGCATAATTATTAGGGACAAACTCTAACCCAGAAGAAACAAACGCTGTAGTCGCCATTAGTAAGATATGAAGGATTAACAAAGAAACAGATGCAAAATCTTGAAAGAGTTTGTAAGTAGAAAAGTGTTTGTGAATATGTGTGTGTGACAATAGATGTGAATTGGAGTAAGATGTGAAAGGTTTAGACGGAAGTGTGTGTATTGTTTAAATATGAAAATCAAAATTAAAAACTGAAGAGTTTTTAATCATTAATACACAACTGTCTTACTCCGTTAACTGTGTGAGTGGAACACGTGGCACACATGCAATGACTGACAGCAGTAATTGACAGTTTACAATGCGCATGCGCAGTAAAAACAGCAATAATTACCGCCTTTTACACTTTCCTAGACAATTAACCTCTCTCCTCTGTTTAATACAAATTGGAACCGTTACCAATCATACTCTTTTATTTCCAAGAATGTTTTCTCAAAAATTGTTAACTGTCTTAAACAAATAATTAATTTTAATCACCAGAGATTAAAATAAAATTACCTCAGTGTAGAGTACACAGTCCATCAGTGTTTACCAATCCTCCTTCTTTATTCATAATCTCTTTTCTCTCAATGCACAGTTGTGAAAAATTGTGTGTGAATAGCAGAGTTTACTGAATATAAATATTTAGAGCATCTTAAAGTGCATAAAATCCACACAATAAATCAGTAAAAACTGGTTGTCCAAACTCTCATGTATAAAGTAAAATCTGATTTTATCTAAACTCTGTACTGTAAAATTTATTATTTTCACCCCCTTTGAATTTTATTTTATTTTATTTTATTTTATTTTATTTTATTTTTATTTTTCCAGTAATCAGTGGTTGGCACTAGTCACCAAAAATCAAGGATTTTAGCCCTTATTTCATACAATAAGTGCCTGGGTCTTCCTAGGCACAACATGATCTCAAAGGAATTTGTGCACTTTTTGGCATCTTTTGATTGGAGGGTGAAATATTTGCAACTAATTATCAGAGTTTAGACTTTTCATCAGATAATACAATTAATTTATGAGAGAAAGTGCAAACAGCTAATACGGACTCAGTGTATAGGATCAATAAACTAAGAGATGCTATGAATATAGAGACAGTATCATGCTGTGTTAAGTTACTGCACATTTTGAGATTAGATCATATATTATTCAGAAAGATTCATGATTACTTACTGAGAATCATGCTTCATGTAGGTTTCTTCATCGGTCCATTTGTTTCAGACAATATCACAATCAGAGTATAACATCAGAGTTTAACTTCAGACTTTAACCGACAGAGTATGACTGATATTTTATGACTAACAGAGTTTACTATCAGAGTTTAACATACTGGTACAAATAACAGTTAACACATGCAAAAAATCATGAGCATAAAATCAATCATGTATAGCTTTTGGATCTAACTAGTATCTCTAGTCAAAACCAGAGACCATTCCAAGTTCATTTACCAGTCTTGTAAAGGTAGCTTCACTCAAAGGTTTGGTGAAGATATCTGCAAGCTGTTGGTCTGTAGACACAAAATGAAGCTCAATATCTCCTTCTTCTACATGTTCCCTGATAAAATGATACCTTATGCTGATGTGCTTGGTCATGGAATGCTGTACTGGATTACCTGTCATAGCAATAGCACTTTGATTATCACAGTAAATAGGTATTTTAGAGTACCTTAATCCATAGTCCAACAATTGATTCTTCATCCATAAAATCTGTGCACAACAGCTACCAGCAGCTATATACTCTGCTTCTGCTGTGGATGTAGAAATTGATTTCTGTTTCTTGCTGTACCAAGAAACTAATATGTCACCAAGAAATTGACAGCTTCCACTTGTGCTTTTTCTGTCTATCTTACAGCCTGCAAAATCTGCATCAGAGTAACCAATTAATTTAAACTCTGATTCTCTAGGGTACCACAGACCAAGGGTTATGGTTCCTTTGAGATATTTGAAAATTCTTTTCACAGATGTTAGATGTGGCTCTCTGGGGTCTGCTTGAAATCTTGCACAAAGACATGTTGCATACATGATATCTGGTCTACTTGCAGTGAGATAAAGAAGAGACCCTATCATTCCTCTATAGTTTGTCATATCTACTGAGGCTCATGTGTCTTTGTCTAGCTTTGTTGCAGTAGCCATGGGGGTTGTAGCAGATGAACTATCAAGCATACCAAATTTCTTGAGAAGATTTCTGGTATATTTTGCTTGATTGATAAAAATCCCATCATCTGTTTGCTTTACTTGTAAGCCTAGAAAATAACTAAGTTCTCCCATCAGGCTCATTTGATACCTTGACTGCATAAGCTTGGCAAATTTCTTACAGAGTTTGTCATCAGTAGACCCAAAAATTATGGCATCCACATAGATTTGAACTAACAGCAAATCATCACCAGAATTAAAGTAGAACAAGGTTTTGTCAATTGTACCTCTAGTGAACCCACTTTCTAAAAGAAATTGAGCTAGAGTTTCATACCATGCTCTAGGTGCCTGCTTTAGTCCATATAATGCCTTGTCAAGCCTGTAGACATAATCTGGATGTTTGGGATTTACAAACCATGGTGGTTGTTCAACAAACACTTCTTCTTCAAGTTTCTCATTGAGAAAAGCACTTTTCACATCCATCTGAAAGACTTTAAACTTCTTGTGTGCAGCATAGGCCAGAAAAATCCTTATTGCCTCCAATCTTGCAACTGGAGCAAAAGTTTCATCATAGTCAATTCCTTCCTGCTGTGAATAGCCTTTAGCCACAAGTCTAGCCTTATTCCTTGTAATCACTCCATCACTGTCTGTTTTGTTTCTGAAAACCCACTTTGTACCAACAATAGATCTGTTCTTTGGTCTTGGTACAAGTGTCCAGACTTCATTCCTCTCAAATTCATTTAACTCCTCTTGCATAGCTGTTATCCAGTTGGCATCTTGAAGAGCTTCTTCCACTTTCTTGGGATCTGTTTGAGATAAGAATGCATGAAACAGACATTCATTATTTGTAGCACTTCTAGTTTTTACACTAGCTTTTGGATCTCCAATTATCAAGTCAGGTGTATGAGCTTGTGTCCACCTTCTTGCTGTTGGTAATTGGCTTCTATTATCAGTATTAGATCCTCCCCCTTAATCCATGCTTTCCTGATTTTCTCCTTGACCATTGATAAGTGGATTTTTAATCCACTTGGAACGCTTCATATCGACTTAAATTGAAGACTTGAACTCAAGTATGTGGTGTGTTTAATGTGTTTTCATTAAGTTTTGCAGAACCAAGAGTTGGAGGTTAATTTGATTAAAATTCGGATTTTTCGGGTAGGTTGCGCAGTCTTCACTGTTTTGGCCATATCTGGAGTTCTACAAGTCCGATTCTAACGATCTTACAGCTCACGCGAAGAGGACAACATTTTCTATAATTCTAGGCAGAAGGTTCTGCGCGGGCGCCCAGGAATTGTACTGGAATTCTGCGCGGCCGCCCAGGAAGTCAGAATCGCCAGAAATTGCCAGAATTCGATTTTAATAAGGAAATTTTCACAAATTCGACTTCTAATCATTATGGTAATTGCTTGGGGCGGCCAGAAACTTCCAGAATCAGTTGTAAACATGGAATATGCAATTCTTATTGCATTCAAAGATGGAAATTGTCGTAATTCTATTCTAACTCAAAAACGGCAATTGCTTGGAAGAGGGACAACTTGGAGCTATAAATACACACCTTGGGGGGAAATAATCAACACTTCACAATACATCACAACACACCAGAGATCAGATTCAATATTGGAGCACAAGATCGAGGAGCCAAGAACGAAGAACGTGACTACGAGGAGATCTAGACATAGTTTTTTCTTGTATTCTTCAATTTTGGTGCAACTTTTGGATGCTTCCGGATTTGTCCTCTAAACCTTTAACTCTTATTCATATTTACATCATTGATTTATTGTTTTTCATCATGCTTTCATCAGAACCCACAATGATGAACGGTTCGATTATGAACTAATCATTGTCGTGGGATTCTAACGGATTTATTTATGGATTTTAGTAGTTAATTGTTTTAAAGATGTGTGTGTGATGGCTAATTGATATCCTAGTTTGGTTGTGCTTATTCTGCTTGGATGCGTATCTAACATCTAAGTTGTTTGTTAATCTCTATTGAATGCGAAAGTGGATATAGAGGTTTAGAACTTGCCATGCTAGCATAGGTTTATGTATGTTTGTCATGCATGATTCGTAGGTAATTTTAACCATCTTACCTGCCCTATGTAATCTGAATGGATAACTTGCTCGTTAAAACGTTATGTTTTCAAATCTTATAGACATATAGGGTCTAAGCATAATTGGTGTCTGCTTAACTTCTATCTCTTTTGTGGATGTTGAGTGGTTTGGTATACGTATACTGAAAGGTAGCGTGTACTGATTTCGTGTTATCCGATTAGTTTTCACAACCGTCACATGCATTGATTAAAGACAAAAGACTCTGAATGAAGTACTTAATGAAGTTAGGATCCCATGTTTTATTCTCATATACATAAATCGATTTTAATCCTCTTAGTTAGTTAATTCTTAGTTTAATAATTTGTTCTCTAGTTAATTTTAGATAATCAAACCCAAATTGTTAATTGTCTTAGCAGTGGATAAAAATCATACATTGTTGCATAGGTACATTAATTGAATTGAACACCTCATTAGATCTCTGTGGGAACGAACTTGACTTATTCGTATATTACTTGTGACCACGTGTGCTTGCGTGATTTTGTGCTAACAAGTTTTTGGCACCGCTGCCGGGGATCATCGGTGTTTTATATTAGTTTATGTGCTTGTCATCAGTGGTCATTAGAGTTCACTGACTCGGATTGTAGTTGTTTGTTCTGTGTGTTTCAGGTACTTGAACGTGTATGCGAACACGTTCTCAGACTCGTAAATTGGAAGAAGAAAGATTAAAGTTAGTAAAGATGGGAGACGTTCCAGAAGGAGTAGCACCTGCAGCTAAGGCTTTGAAGGACTATTCTCAGCCAAAGATCAATGATATTCAGTCGAGTATTGTCAGGCCGGCTATTGCAGCTAATACCTTTAAAATCAAGCCTGACACGATTCAGATGGTGCAGAATTCAGTGCAGTTTGGGGGTGCTCCAACGGAAGATCCTAATATGCATATTAGGGATTTCATCGAGATTTGCGACACCTTCAAGACCAACGGAGTGTCGGAAGATGCCGTGAAGCTAAGACTTTTCCCATTTTCTCTGAGGGATAAGGCTAAGGGCTGGTTTCACTCTCTACCAGCAGGTTCTATTACTACATGGGAGGATCTTGCTCAGAAATTTCTTACTAAATTCTTCCCCATGGCTAAAACTGCTGCGATCAGGAATGCTCTTACTCAGTTTTCTCAGCATTCTGGAGAAACTTTATGTGAAGCTTGGGAGAGATACAAGGAGATGCTTAGGAGATGTCCACATCATGGATTGCCCGACTGGATGGTGATTAATTGTTTTTATAATGGTCTGGGAGCACAATCAAGACCAATGTTAGATGCAGCATCAGGTGGAGCTCTATGGGCTAAGAGCTACGAGGAAGCTTATGAGTTAATTGAGATGATGGCTGCGAATGAATATCAGAATCCTACTCAGAGATTATCACAAGGCAAAGTAGCAGGAGTTCTTGAAGTTGATGCAGCTACAGCTATAGCAGCCCAGTTGAAGGGTTTGACAATGAAGGTGGATTCTTTGACGAATTATGGAGTTCAGCAGGTGGCTAGTGTTTGTGAGCTTTGTGCGGGCGCACATGAGACGAATAATTATGCCATATCTAGTGAGTCGGCGCAGTTTGTGAGCAACTTTCAGAGACCATCACAGCCAGTTCCAGCCACCTATCATCCCAATAGCCGGAATCATCCTAATTTCAGCTGGAGCGACAATCAACAATCTCAGCAGCCTTATCAGCCATTCCAAGGTCAGCAATTTGGAGCAAAGCCTTACAATCCTCAGAATTTTCAGCAGCAGCAAGGGCAGAATTTTCAGCCACAGTATGCTCCTAGGCAACAATTTCAGCCACCAGGATTTCCGCAACAACCTCATGCTAGTGCGGGGCAGTCTTCGAATGAAAAATCTGAATTGGATGAGTTGAGAATGATAGTTAAAAGCCAGGCGGCATCGCTCAAGACTTTGGAGAATCAGATGGGGCAGTTGGCAAGTGCCTTACTCAGCAGAGCTCAGGGAACTCTTCCTAGCGATACGGAGCCTAATCGAGGAAAGACAGTTGTCCAAGAACATGTGAAAGAAGTTACCTTGAGATCGGGAAAGGTCACGGGCAATCAAAATCAGCAGTTGAAGAAGAGGAAGAAATTCAGCAGCATCAGGTGGAACCTTCTAAGGAAAAGCCAATTTTTGATTTGGCAGCTAAGCAGTTGGACGGTGAGGCTGAAAAGAGCAAAAATTCTGCTGACAAGTCTACTTTGGAGCAGACTATTTACCCACCTCCTCCATACCCAAAGAGGCTCCAGAAGAAGACTACAGAGAGTAACCAGATCTATCCTCCTCCTCCATATCCAAAGAGGCTACAGAAGCAGAATCTTGACACAAAATTTGCCAAATTTCTCGAGGTTTTCAAGAAGTTACACATCAACATACCTTTTGCAGAAGCTCTTGAACAGATGCCGAGCTATGCTAAGTTCATGAAAGGTATTCTATCTCGGAAGTTGAAACTCGAGGATTTGGACACCGTTGCTTTGACAGAGGAGTGTAGTGCAGTTCTACAGCAGAAATTGCCACCGAAGCTTAAAGATCCGGGAAGTTTTACCATACCTTGCACTATCGGCAAGCTATCTTTCAACAAGTGCTTGTGTGACTTGGGAGCTAGTATTAATCTGATGCCGTTGTCTGTCTTCATGCAACTTGGACTGCCGGAGCCTAAACCTACAAACATGTCCTTACAGTTGGCTGATCGGTCGATCACATATCCAAGGGGCATAGTGGAGGATGTCTTGGTTAGAGTGGATAAGCTTATCTTTCCTGCTGATTTTGTTATTCTTGACTTTGAGGAGGATAAGAAGATTCCTATCATCTTGGGAAGACCTTTTCTGGCTACTAGCCGAGCGTTGATCGATGTTCAGAAAGGAGAGCTCACAATGAGGGTGAGTAATCAAAAGGTCATCTTTAATGTGTTCAAGGCTATGAAATTTCCGACAGAGGAGGAAAAGTGTTTTAGCTTGAAGATGGTTGATACGGGTCAGAGAAAGGAGTTCGATCAGCTGTTGAGCAAAAATTCGGACATGCACAAGTTCGAGCATCACATCAGTGATTCCATTGACAATTCTTCCATTCGAGATCTTTCGAATGTCAAGCTTGGAAAACTTCCACCACATTTGAAGTATGTCCTTCTGAATGATGAGTTGGTGATTTTTAAAGAGTGTGAAGATAATGTGTTGAGAAGGTGGAACAAGGATGATGAGGTAAAAGAGTGTTCTTATCAATCGACGGAGAAGCATAAACACCTTAGAGGTGTAAAGAAGAAAAAGAAAAAATCGATTGGTAGAAAATTCAAGGTAAAGTTTGATTTGGAAAAGATGTGGGAAGAAAGCAAGAAGGTTATCAAACAATGGGTGAATGGTCCTTCTGCTAAGGACAAGTCAAATGCGATCTTCGAGCCACCATGATTTGATTCACATTTGTCCGGCTAAATGACATTAACGACAGCGCTTCGTGGGAGGCAACCCATGTGTTAGGTATGTTTCTACTATCTTTCTTATTACCTTCAATGAGGGCATTGAATATTCTAAATTTGGGGGTGATTTGGGGATAAGTAGTGTTGTGGTGTTATGTGTTCATGTAGGAAATCATATTTTGCATGTTTGTGGTAATTCATTCATGTTTTGTTCGTATTTTGCATGTTTGTTTCATGTAGGACATTTTGTTTATGTTTTTATTATATGTGTCATTTTAGTTGCATGGCATGCATATTGCATGATCCCTTAGGACGAGCTATTTCTCTTTAGTAGGTAGATGTTGATTTGATTGTGGTAATCATAAATAGAGGGATGATTTAAGTTCTTATGAAATTGACATGCATGTTATGAAAACAAAATCTTTACACAATTCATCGTTTTCTTTTGGGCTAGATTAGGGCCATGCCTGTTTGGATGTTTTGAGGCTTAATCATTTGTTTATAGTTAAAATGTTCTTTATTCCCTTGATGGCGTAGGAGCACCAAAGTATAAGTTTGGGGGAAAACAGGGATTTAATGCTAAGTGTTTTTAGTTGTGTTTAGTTGTTAATAAAGGCTAGGCGTCAAATGGCTAGTAGCCAGCTCATATTTTATGAGTAGTCTAGGATGAATGAGATGGAGCGAAACGCACTCATTCTTGTGTGAAAAAAAAAGAGAAAAAAAAAAGAAAAAGAAAAAGAAAAAAAAAAGTGTTTGTGAGAGTGTGAGTGTGTATAATTGACTAGGGTGAGCTCTTTAATACTCGAGTAATTAAGTCTGAGGGGTACTTGTACCTGGTAACCTAAAGCCCTTTGTGGTTTGGGATTGCCGACCTAACACTCGCTACATGGGTATTATTGTATAAGCCTTTTGGGGTCTCATCCATTGCACGGTCAAATAAACACGTGTGTTATGTTGTTTTGTTATGTGTTGTAGTTGTTAGTAATAAAGCATGAATTCCTGTCTAACTTAAATGATGATGGAGGTCTCTCTGAGTTATGAAGTGTCTAGCGTTCATTCTTTTTATAAACTAGTGATTGCCTTGACGAAGAATGGGTATGATTTTTGGTCTACTTTTAGGAGTATATCTGATGAGAATCGCACACACCACGTTTCCGTTCATGTATTGTTAGTATACGGGGATTTAGTCGAGCTCTGTTTGGAAGTTATTGCATGATTTGAGATGTTTGCTTATTGAATGGTTATGGTTAGTTTAAAGGGGATCTTTGCATTTTTTTCATGTAGTTGCATTCATATAGTTTGCATTGTTAGTTGCATTGTTAGATGGATTTTGTGGGTACATTCGCTATAGGCCCTCACGAGACCTTACTCGTCCACTAGGGCTGTCTAAGGGTTTAAAGGGCTTGTTGCATATGCCAAATGCAACCGTGATCACCTACGGAAGTTGTACTAGTTAGTTGTATATAGTTATATTATTTATGCTTGAGGACAAACATCAGTTTAAGTTTGGGGGTGTGATAAGTGGATTTTTAATCCACTTGGAATGCTTCATATCGGCTTAAATTGATGACTTGAACTCAAGTATGTGGTGTGTTTAATGTGTTTTCATTAAGTTTTGCAGAACCAAGAGTTGGAGGTTAATTTGATTAAAATTCGGATTTTCCGGGTAGGTTGCGCAGTCTTCACTGTTTTGGCCATATCTGGAGTTCTAAAAGTCCGATTCTGACGATCTTACAGCTCACGCGAAGAGGACAACATTTTCTATAATTCTAGGCAGAAGGTTCTGCGCGGGCGCCCAGGAATTGTACTGGAATTCTGCGCGGCCGCCCAGGAAGTCAGAATCGCCAGAAATTGCCAGAATTCGATTTTAATAAGGAAATTTTCACAAATTCGACTTCTAATCATTATGGTAATTGCTTGGGGCGGCCAGAAACTTCCAGAATCAGTTGTAAACATGGAATATGCAATTCTTATTGCATTCAAAGATGGAAATTGCCGTAATTCTATTCTAACTCAAAAACGGCAATTGCTTGGAAGAGGGACAACTTGGAGCTATAAATACACACCTTGGGGGGAAATAATCAACACATCACAATACATCACAACACACCAGAGATCAGATTCAATATTGGAGCACAAGATCGAGGAGCCAAGAACGAAGAACGTGACTACGAGGAGATCTAGACATAGTTTTTTCTTGTATTCTTCAATTTTTGTGCAACTTTTGGATGCTTCCGGATTTGTCCTCTAAACCTTTAACTCTTATTCATATTTACATCATTGATTTATTGTTTTTCATCATGCTTTCATCAGAACCCACGATGATGAACGATTCGATTATGAACTAATCATTGTCGTGGGATTCTAACGGATTTATTTATGGATTTTAGTAGTTAATTGTTTTAAAGATGTGTGTGTGATGGCTAATTGATATCCTAGTTTGGTTGTGCTTATTCTGCTTGGATGCGTAGCTAACATCTAAGTTGTTTGTTAATCTCTATTGAATGCGAAAGTGGATATAGAGGTTTAGAACTTGCCATGCTAGCATAGGTTTATGTATGTTTGTCATGAATGATTCGTAGGTAATTTTAACCATCTTACCTGCCCTATGTAATCTGAATGGATAACTTGCTCGTTAAACCGTTATGTTTTCAAATCTTATAGACATATAGGGTCTAAGCATAATTGGTGTCTGCTTAACTTCTATCTCTTTTGTGGATGTTGAGTGGTTTGGTATACGTCTACTGAAAGGTAGCGTGTACTGATTTCGTGTTATCCGATTAGTTTTCACAACCGTCACATGCATTGATTAAAGACAAAAGACTCTGAATGAAGTACTTAATGAAGTTAGGATCCCATGTTTTATTCTCATATACATAAATCGATTTTAATCCTCTTAGTTAGTTAATTCTTAGTTTAATAATTTGTTCTCTAGTTAATTTTAGATAATCAAACCCAAATTGTTAATTATCTTAGCAGTGGATAAAAATCATACATTGTTGAATAGGTACATTAATTGAATTGAACACCTCATTAGATCTCTGTGGGAACGAACTTGACTTATTCGTATATTACTTGTGACCACGTGCGCTTGCGTGATTTTGTGCTAACAACCATTTGCATTCTCTGAGGCTCCCCCTGAATTGGACTGCTCAGAGTTTGGATTTTCAGTGTTTGACTCAGAGTTTGGGATAGATCCTTCAGCTGATTCACTTTCAGAATTTGAGTTATTATCTTGAGATGTTTCTGAAGTATCTTCACACTCCCCCTCGACTGGTTCTCTATTTTGTTCTGTCAGAGAAATTCCCTCAGTGTTTATCAGTAGAGGTTCAGAGTATGCTTCGTCAGAGTTTGTTGGATTTGCTTCATCAGAGTTTACGTCATCAGAGTTTAGATCTTCATTTTCAAATCGAAGTTGATCATGATATTCTTCATCTTCTATTCCAGTTATTTTCTTGTCATCAAATGACACATGTATAGATTCCATGATCACTTTAGTTCTCAGATTGTAGACTCTGAAAGCTTTAGTTGATAGTGGGTATCCAACAAAAATTCTTTGATCAGCTTTTAAGTCAAACTTGGTCAATTGTTCAGGATGAGTTTTCAACACAAAACACTTGCATCCAAAAATATGAAAATATTTCAAATTTGGCTTCTTATTTTTCACCATCTCATATGGTGTTTTCCCATGCTTGTTGATCAGTGTTGCATTTTGAGTAAAACAAGCTGTTTGAACAGCTTCTACCCAGAAATAAGTTGGCAATTTTGCTTCATCAAGCATTGTCCTGGCAGCTTCGATTAAGGTTCTGTTCTTTCTTTCAACTACACCATTTTGCTGTGGAGTTCCAGGTGCAGAAAATTCTTGCTTCACTCCACTTTCCTTGCAGAAAGCTTCCACTTCAGAATTTCTGAATTCAGTACCATTATCACTCCTGATAATTTTTACTTTGTGTTGTGATCCTTTGTCCAATTGCTTCACATGATCCATAAGAATTAAGGCAGTTTCATCCTTCTTTGCTAAGAAATACACCCATGTGTATCTGGTGTATTCATCAACAATTACCAAATCATATTTCTTTCTGCCCATTGACATTATATTCACTGGACCAAAGAGATCAACATGTAAAAGATGATAAGGTTCCACAACCGAAGATTCAGATTTACTCTTGAAAGATGACTTCCTTTGCTTGGCCTTTTGACAAGAATCACACAGACCATCTAAGCTGAGTATTGACTTTGGAAGTCCCCTTACAAGATCTTTTCGTATTAGCTCATTGACGTTGTTCAAGTTTAGATGAGAGAGCTTCTTATGCCATTTCCAACTCTCTTCATTTGACATTTTTGCAGTTAGACACACAGCTTTACCTTCAGAGTTTGTTACCAAACTTGCTTCATAAATGTTATTGTGCCTGTGTCCAACTAGAACAACTTTCCCAGTAGATTTGCTGATAACTTCACAATGTTCAGTATGAAAATCTACATGGTATCCTCTGTCACAGATTTGACTCACAGAAAGCAGATCATGCTTGAGTCCTGGGACTAGAGCTACATTTGTGATGATGACACTTCCAAGATTAATATTGCCATATCCCATAGTACGTCCTATGTTGTCATCTCCATAGGAAACTTTTGGGCCAGCTCTCTCCTCATAATCTGATAGCAGGGCTTTATTTCCAGTCATGTGTCCTGAACATCCACTGTCCAAGACTAGGGTACTTTCCCTTATGCCCTTGTTTTCAAATGACTCAGCTTCATCTTTAACAGTTGCCATGAGAGCATAATTGACTCCCTCATCTGAGTCTGAAGTGTCTACCCAGTCCTTGCCTTTAGTGATGAGTGCTTTCTCAGATTTTCCTTTCTTGCACTCTGGAGCATAATGACCCATCTCTTTACACTTGTAGCACTGGATCTCAGACTTGTCTTTCTTTCCAGACTTGGTATTCCCTCCATCAGACTTTCTGAAATTTCTCTTATCAGAGTTTGAATGTCTCCTAGAGAATCTTTTCCCTTTCTTGAAGTTCTTGAATCTCATCTTCTTGAAGGTCTTCACCATTAAAGCAGCCATTTTCATCATCTCTTCTTCATCATCCTCAGAATCAGAAGCTTCATCATCAGTGTTTGAGCCATCATCAGAGTTTGATGACTCACTGTCAGATTTAATGACTAAAGCCTTTCCTTTGGCTTTCTTTCTTGATGATTCCTTCTTGACAGGCTTTTCTTCAACTTTAAGAGCAACAGATTTTGTCTTCTTTCCAGATCTTTTGTTTCTTTGTTCTATCTCCAGTTCATGAGTTTTGAGCAACCCATAGATTTCATCAAGATCTGTTTCTGCAAGATCATAATTGTCTCTGATTGTTGTCGCCTTCAAATCCCATCTTTCAGGTAGGGATAACAGAAACTTGAGATTTGACTCTTCAAGTTCATATTCTTTATCAACTAGGGACAAATCATTCAACAATTTACAAAATCTGTCATAAGTATCTGTCAAAGTTTCATCAGATCTAGAGTCAAAGTGTTCATACTCCTGTGTTAGAATGGTCTTCCTATTCTTCTTTATAGCACTTGTTCCTTGACACCTGACTTCCAAAGCATCCCAAATTTCTTTGGCAGTTTTACAGCCAATAACTCTGTTAGACATGACATTATCTAAAGCACTATGGAGAAGGTGTCTAACTTTTGCATCCTTTGCAATTGATGAGATGTCTTCAGGAGTCAAATCTTTCTTCTCTTTTGGAACAGTCTTTTGTTCTTGACCAGCAACAATAGGAGACAGTTTTGTTGGCATATGAGGACCATCATTGATTCTATCAAGGTATTCTGGATCTGTGGCTTCCAGAAACATGGTCATCTTCACCTTCCATATTGGATATTCAACTGATCTTAGAATTGGAACCCTTATAGTCTCATATCGACTAACAGAAGTTGGTTGAACCTTCTGAGCATTCGAACCTGCATTAGAACCTTCCTGAGAGTTGTCAGCCATGATTATACTTGTGTTTAGATCGATAAACTGTATATATTAAACAGCCTAGGCTCTGATACCAATTGTTAGGCCGATTTCACAATATATAATCAATATAAGTATGATAATAACAATAAAGAACACTGTTTATAAATCAACAACTGAATTATATAAATAACTCTTCTCTTTGTGATGTAAAATATCACAGAGAGCTGTAAGGTTACAAGAATAATGTTTTCAATAATCGCATCCCTTTTAGGGTTAACCTATCCGTGTTTATATAGTACACAGCTACATAGAATCAATCTCTAATTGATATTCCTATAAATTAGCTATACAATTTATATCAATTTAGGATTGCTTCTGTCTTCTGTTCCGTTTCCTTAGTCATCTCAATATATCTTGCTTCTTTCCATCTTCAAGATATATTGCTTCTAGAATCTTCAATGTTAGCACCGACAGCTTTAGCAAACTCTCACTCCGTCAGACTTTAATAAACTCTGACTGGCTTCCAGTAAACTCTGATGAATACATGTTGCTTAAACACTGATAAACACTCATCAGCAATTATATCTAACACTGTATATATTGAGTTTTTGTGCCCTATAGTGTATCTGTCATGTCCATCTTGATTGTATGAGGTAATTTATATTTTGAATATATATTTCTTGCCTACGATGTTGTTGACCATTTGAGAAGTATCCTCGGTGATATTTTTCTACGTGTTGGCGGGTGCTTATTAGTTTAATCATCATGTTTAAATTAGTAGTGTGTAACAGCCCGACTTTTCGGACTATTAATTCTAAATACAAAACTTAAGTAAAATAGTTTCTATATTCAATAAATCCAAAATTTTCACAAAAGTCAAAACAGCGATCAAACTCAATAATTCGAAAACACAAAATCTGAGACGCAGCTCCACAATTTCAATAATACATATCTGGCAATTTAACAAAATTGATTCTAATAGCACAACTATTCTTAACCAATAATTTACATCAAAACACGTAGCACGAAATTCACAAGTTCACACTTTCTTTCCGAAAATAACAAATCTTAAATATTTTGTACACAAATATTTCTAGAATCTTCTAATTAATTAAAATAAATAAAAACTTATCTAATATTAACATAAATTAAAAATAACGGGGTTTTACATAGTGAATGTAGTATATTATTGCCCTTAAGTGTTAATGCAACTATGTAATATTAAGACCTGGCCAACTTAAAATATGATACTTTTGTGACACCTACAAATCGCTCAACTTTCTTCTTGAAAATAGTGAAAGTGATTATTTAAGCATTTTTCATACCTACAGATGTCCTACTTAAAGTAGGTATGTAGTTAAGGTTGTATATCGAATATAATGTTTGTAATTTATTCCATTTTTACTTAATTTTTGAATGCCTAATTTATTTAGGCCATCTGCCATGCACTCATATATCTGCACTCATATATCTGAAGTGTCTTTTTCTTTCCTTTCACGCAATAACATATCACTCCTTTCAGAATTAATTGATCAGAGTTGCACTATGATCCTCAGTTTCATTTAGCATATTAAAAAATATGTTAATTTCAATAACCAAAAGCATGAACATACTCTAAATTTACAAATTTTATTAGATTTTATGAAAGTTTTTATTATCTTGCGTGTTAAAGATGTGATAATTGAGTTATTTGAATGTTGACAAAAGTAGATGTTCTCATCTGTTAATTTTTTTTAAGGGTTATAATTTAAGTAAATATTCATTTTTTATCTGTTTATGTACAAATTTAAACCCATTTTTATTATAAATGTAATATTAAAAGTTTTATAAACGATACATTCAAAAACTAAAATTACGACATGATCGATAATTTTTTAAAATTTCGATTTAACAATATACTTTAATATATATATATATATATATATATATATATATATATATATATATATATATATATATATATATATATATATATACATGTATGTATTAACATATTAATTTTGATATATTATTAAGTAATAATGAGTTAGATATTAATTATCTAATTATTTAAATATTAGAAGATAGATAAATATAATTATAAATTACTATATTTAATAGTAATGGAGTAATAAATGTAGAGGTATTAATGATGATTAATGAATTAGATGAAATTAATATATGCATTTATTACAAAATTATTATAATATAATAAGTATGGATATTTTAGTAATTTCAAACTGAATAAATTATCTCAAGAAACCCCTAGTTGCTCTATTATAAATATAATAATAGATATTACCCTATAACCCGTGTAAGGCACGGTCCATCAGAGTAAAAACTTATATATTAATTAGAACATAGAAAAAATAAATAAATAATACAAATGGGATTGAGGGAGATAAATGAGGCATTATTAATATTATTTTATTATTGATTAAACAATATAAACAATAAGAACAAATAGAAACACTAACATGCTTTAATTAAGAAAAATAATTGCACGTGATATTTTTAGAAGTATTTTAATTATATTAATTGTATTTGTTAAAAAAATACGTTGACATGTTAAAATATGTAAGTTTTTTTAAATAATAAAAAGAAGTAAAATAGGTTCTAAATATGTAAGAGTTGTACCGATATATTTGGAAAAGAGAGATTTTAGTGAGAAAAAATATAAAATGTATGTTTTAATTTAAAGGTAATTGTCTGTGATATTTTTGGAAAAGGTGTAGATTTTGTTAGAAAAAAGTGTTTTAATTATAAAAGGCAATCAACTAGTTACTATTTTTATATTATTTTATTATTTATTAAATAAAATAAATGATCGAAGACCGAAATCCGGAAACCATTATTTTAATGTTTTGGCTTTAATAATATAGTATAGATATAATTTTTTTGATTGCCCTCAATATCAAACATGACCTAAATTAAGTCTAAAATTTATCTTAAAAATTCTTTTATTATCATTGGAATTTCATAATTTATTTTTTTTCCCTAATATGTAATTGTTTCGAATTAGCATTAATCCTTTGTACCTCACACATTTTTGTGTATTTTCTTTGTTCTAAGAACGGTTTTACGTGTATATATTAAATTATTAAAGTTCGAAATCATCTTTAATTGTTAACTAGCTTTATAGCCCGTGCGAGGCACGGACATGCTCTAGTTATTTTCGGTTATGTTGGTATCATCGTTTGGTGGAATGCATGTAGAAGAAAAGACATAAGCATGTAACGGTATATCAGTAGGAAATATGTCGAAGGTTTGATGATACATGTTTTACAAAATCCCAGTCTATAAGGTTGTTATTATGACCTGAGTAGGCGCAAATATTTTGACTAATTAACATGTTTTGTTGGCACGCACGACCCTTTTGTACTGCAAGATTTCGTCGGTTATAATTTTTCCAATCGTATTTGAATGAGAAGATGGTTTTAGTGTCACTTTGAAAGAGTATCGGGCGTCTTTTACCATTTCCATTGCATGGGGGAACGTTGGCACTCCATTTACCTGTTTGTAGTTCATGGGGGTAGTCGTGACCTTGTGTACTGCAAGATTTCGCCGATTATAATTTTTCCAATTATATTTGAATGAGAAGATGGTTTTAGTGTCACTTTGAAAGAGAATTGGGCGCCTTTTATCATTTTCATTGCATGGGGGAACGTTGGCACTCCATTTACCTGTTTTTAGTTCATGGGGTAGTCGTTAAGTGGGTGTTGTAAAATTTGATCGGTGTGCATAATAGAGTAAAAATGTAGAAGTACAAGTTGTATTAGTATGTGTGGATACACTATTTAAACGAATGCATACCACTTTGCCCGTTTTAAGAAGGGTCTCCTTGCAGACACGTTGAATACAATAATTGTACAGTTGTGGATATAATTTATTTTAGAAAACTATTAATTATACCTTTCAAGATAATGCTAAACTGATTCGTGATAATTTACTCGTTTCACCTTACAATTGCCACTTGACACAAATAATTTAACATTTAGTACTTTTAATATTTTATCATAGATATTCAAAAAAATTAAACCGATTTAGTTTAGATTTGATTTAGTTGTACGATGACAACTTCAAATTTCTTGTAAAAATCTCCAACACAAACTTTTTTATTAATATACAAATATAAAACTCTTTTGCATTTTTCGGGTTCAATACTTTATATACTATAGTGCATTTTTCGAAAATGATCAACGTATAAAATTTATCTATTGAAGACGAGATTTATAATATATTGGATCATAATAAAACTATAGTTTTAATCTTATTAGTAGCTAAAATTTCAAAATTGCATATATAATTATAAGTTGTTAATATCTTATAATGAAACAATAATAAATGTAAAATAATGATAAAATCCATTTTTACACTTATTATATATAAGGATATAATTGAAAAGAAGTAAATATGTTGATAGTTTTAAATTTTAAAAAAAAATATTAAAAACAAATATAATAAGTGATATTGGATATAGATGTCAATATTTGTCACACTATCACCTAGGTCATGGTTCAATTCACATTAAAAAGAATTTTTTTTATCATCAATATACAATTGGAGGGATAATTTATTAATCTAATATCATCAATATAATATTGAAAGGGTAATTTAGTAATCTAATATATATATAATCTGATAGTATATAGAATTTGTAATCTAATAGTATATATAATATGAGCCATTATGTACTTAATTCAAATAAACATGATTTATAATATAAAAATATTAATATAATCTTTTTTTATGGATCAATTCCAATTTTATAACATTTTTTTAAAATACAATTTTATAACATTTTGCGCGAGTTTTTCTCAAATATGGTTAGAAATGTTATTTTAAGGCACTTGTGAAAATAAATTATCTACCTTACCAAGTAGATTACAAAAAGAGACCAAAATAGCGTATAACATATTGAGTGTTTGTGCATATTAATAAAAAGCTTCATAATACAATCTAAATAGATGTCTATCGTAGTGGTAAGGAATGTTACTTTTAATTTAGAGATTAAGGGTGCAATTCCCATCAGAAACAATTTTTTTGTACTAAAATAGAGTATAACATATTGAGTATTTGCGCATATTAATAAAAAGTTTCAAAATACAATTAAAATAGATGTCTAAAATAGTGGTAAGGTATGTTACTTCTAATTTAGAGGTCAAGGGTTTAATTCCCATCAGAAACAATTTTTTTGTTGTGTTATTATATAGGGGTAATTTAGTAATTTTATGATGAATAAATTGTCTCACGAACCCCCGTGCAAGGCACGGGATCGCTCTAACCGACAGAACTTGATGTTATTTTGTGACGATATTTTCTAGTTCACGTCAGTTTAATTTTGCGATGATAAGTATTCTTCAGTTTGTTGTGGTGATCATGCCACCAGTTTGAACTTGTTGGTGACACTATGTGACATGATTGAGAAGATTTGCAAGGAAGATCGGTTTGGTATTAGTCCGAAGAAGATTTTGTTCTTAGTTAAATGTATTTGATGATTAGTTTTATAAGCTAATTAATAATCAGATAGGAATTAGTTAAATGTGTCAAATAAAGGCTCCATTTCGAAAGTACCAATACTCTCCGGCCTCCATAATTCTCTATAAGCGGTCGGAGTAGTATACTTGTCCTTAATGCATGAGATTGCGGGATTGAGATGCACACAAATTCGTATTCGAAAAAAACTGTTCGAACTGGTTAAAAAAATCGGAAAAGATCTGATTAAAAAAAAAGTCCACATCAATTGGATCCAGCCCGCAGGCTTAAACGAATCGCATATTTTTCACAAAACCCCGATCCGGTTCGAGCCGAATAAACCCAAATTTAATCTCGATTTGGACGTAGTCTTGATCAGGATAAAAGTCCAATCCAAAAAGTTAGAATTTTCAATTAAATCTCGGATAAAAGCTTAAATTTTTTAATTAAATCCGAAAAAATAAAAAAAATTTAAAGTTAAAGTTAAAGTTATCAATATCTAAAATAATTTATAAAAATCCGATTTGGCCCCTCCTGACCCGACCCTATCTACATGTATAAATATTTTAGAGGAAATTTGTCTCGATTTAAAAAAGCCCGGCCCTATCGGATATCGAAAAATCCGACCTGAATCCGGATTACCTTCATCTCTATTCAGGGTAACAACTATAGAGGTGCCTATATTCTTACTTATATTATCTGATATGTATGAACATAGTTGAGACAAAATGATTACTATTTTGTATTATTTTGTATTATTGGATGCTCGGACTAAAAAGTGATATTATGTGACTAAAAATGCATTTGTACTTTGTCTTAAAATTGTGAATACAAAGGAAGAAACATAATTAAATTTAATTCAAGAGATATGTGTCTATTGGATATACTTTATACCAATAACCACTTTTATTAATAATCAGACAAATGAAATTATCATGAAAGAATCTTGAATAAAAACTAAAGTGTAAAATAATATTTGTGAAAGACATTACCATACTAATGGGTTTTATACTACAACAAAAAAGCCCAAGTAGCTCAATGGTTAAATTAGTGACTTGAAATTCTTAGTAATTAGTATTGAAGTGTCTTAGGTTCGATTCCCATCAAGATGAAAATTTTCTTACATTTTTATAACATTTGACTTTGGAGGGGCAGTTATGTAATTTCAAGTTGTTGAATAAAATATTTCACAAAATCCAGTTGCAGTATAAGATATATAATAGATTTTACACTGAGTAATATAAATGTTAAATTTTGAACCTGTTAGTTATTTGCTTGGCGCTTTAATTTTTTTTAGTAGACTACAAATGAAAATGTCAATATTGAGCAATACAATTTTCGTTGATTATAAACTAAAATGCCTTAGATTGGCAACCAATTTCAGGGGTACGTACCATGCACCTAGACGCGGTAAAATGGGTGAAATCGAACCGAAATTTATAGAATTGAATTCGATTTTATATTTGAATTAGTTAATCTCATAATGATTTATCCGAAAATTATCTGAATAAAAATTTTAACCAAAAATTATCCGATTCGATTATGATCCAGAGCCGATCATAACCGAATAATAAATTATCCGAACCGAATATGATTCAAAATACGGAATCCGATTTAAATCCGAACTAAAAAAATGATAAATTCAGTTTTATAATTTTTACAGATCATGATCCACATATCTTAAGCCACTTTATTCAATAAATTTATCTATTTATAAGCAAAAGTTATATTTAGAACAATTTCATGTCAAAAATAACATAGATATATAATCAATATTTTTGGAAAAGTACATTATTTTATATTAAAATAATATATTTAATAATAAGATCTTTTTTAAAGTCTTTCAAATTAAAAAAAAAAAGTGGATGAGTAATGATCCGAAAATATCCGAACCGAATTTGATCCGAATTGAATTCATCCGATTTTAATTCAAATTTTATCCGATTTTAATCTGAATTAGACCTGAACCGAATCAGACATGATCCTATCCAAACTATTCATAAATATATCATAACCGAAAATTGATCCAATCCGAGATTGATCCGATCCGAAACCGAATCAATTATCCGAATCTTACTCATAGCTAAAAGCAATTTACTCTATGTCAGATGTGAAACCTATTTCTGATCGAAAGATCCTCAAATGTTGTCTCACGTCGTATTCCTCGTCGTTCTATTTTTATTTGAATGGGCCGGGTCAACGGAAACAATCATGAAAGACGAGACATAACAGAGCGATCACGAGCGAAGGCGTGTCGTAGCGATTGGACAGAAACGCTCAACTGGGGCATAATTAGTTCAAATTCTTTCAGAAGCGCTACGTGCACCTAACATAAAATGATTTGTATAAATCTGCGCTACTTCCTACTTCACGAGTGTAGGTGCACTACAAGTTAATTATTTGTGAAATAAAAGGAGGTGACATACTTTCTCTGTTTTTTTTATTATATGAGATTTGATTTAATAAAAATATATTTGAACGTATTCTGAATACATAAACATAAATTTGTCAAAAAAATAAGAACACATAAATGAATAAAATAATTTATTTTATAAATTTATTTTTGTCAATTGTCAAAATGATTATGTATATTATCCAAATAATTAAACAAAAGTTTAAAAATTATATAATTATATAATGAATATAAATTGAAGCCGGTGCCAAAAACTGAAACATCAGATAAAAAAAAATATAACTACAAACTAGAAAATCTTGGAAAACAGCTTATGATTGTTTTCTAAATCTAGGAAAATGAAAAACACGCTAAAATTGGTGTGAGGACAACACTTCGAACCTTCACAAACACATGAGTTTTGTTTATATTTTCAGATAGATAACGTATACTTATATAACAAACAAGAATGAAACAATAATCATTATAATATTTATGAACTTGCTAAATTTCTTCTCTTCGTTTTCAGTCCATTCATCCAAACAAAAGCAACACGTACGAGATAGCAGACAACATCATTTCTGTATTTTGATTAAGAAAAAGTTAAAAAGTTTTTTTTAGTAGTTTTCTAAGAAATAGAAAATTCAGAAAATTTTGGAAAATTTGGAAAAGGAAAATTGGAAAATTTCTCTAGAAGTAAACAGGCCCTTAAACTTTATACAAAATAATTGAAGAAATGTATGCACTTAAAATTGGAAAGTACTTTAAATTGAAATTTGCATGTACCTTTTCACCAACAACAACATGGGGTATATGATATGAGAGTGTGCTCTAAGCCTCTAACCACGACCTCTCGGTGCTCTGTTTACCTACTACCGATAGTTACATCATAATCCTCCGTTTACGACTTTGTTTAACTTGTTTAATTTTTGTCAAACATTGTGCGCCTAAGATTCAATATTTTATCTGACTATATACTGACTATATACTGGATATTGTAATTTTTGTTGTCAGCCCCAAAACGTCGTGAACATTCTTGTACCTATTTTTTAGGATTATAGACAATGATTTGTCGGAGAGGCGGTGTGAGTCTAATATATTTATATATATAGTCCTATTCAAATGAAAATTAATTTAAAATAAAAATTAGAAACTGTATCACACATAATTAAATACATCATCTCACATACAACCCCACCTAATCTTTTTCATTCGTAATTATATTTTTTCCGTTAATTGGTGAACTTTTTTTGAAATCTGACTTCACTGTATTTTTCTTCATCTCACAACAATCATTTTGCATACCATATTTGATATATTCCGACGATAAATCACTATTTATGCTTGCGATAATCACTAAAATGTTGTTGATTCCTGTAAGAATAAATAGTGATTTCTGCGTAAATGTAGTGAGTTTTTCTCCAGATCTATACGTAAATTACAAATTTTGTATCGCAAAATAACTAAATTCATACGTATATAAAAATAAATCGTTATATCTATGCTGAAATCACTATTTATTCCTACAAAAATCACTAAAATTTTAGTACTCTGTAATATAACACATATGATATGTATATTGATCGTTGAAAGATGGAGAAAAATATAGTGAACTCGGATTTCAAAAAAAGTTTACCGATTCATGAGAAAAATCAAATTAAAAACGAAGAGGATTAAGTGGGATTGTGTATTTGAGGATGTATTTGAACTGTGTGTGATGCATTTACTTTTTTAAATTAAAATATGTTGGTTTTTCTATTTGTTTTTATTATTTGCCTTTCATAAATAAAACATTTTTTTCTAATAAAATATACTCATTTTCCAAAAATATCATGGACAATTACCTTTAAATTAAAACATATTACATTTATATTTGCTCTCACTAAAATCTCTTTTTCAAAAATATCAGGTGCAACCCTTACTTATTTATTTTAAAATATATTTTAATGCTTTTAATTATTTAAAAAAGCTTACCTATTTTAACACGCCAATGTATTTTTAACAAATAGAATTAATATAATTAAAACACTTCTATAAATATCACGGGCAGTTTTTCTATTTGTCCTTATTATTAATATTATTTTAATAAATAATAAAATAATATTAATAATGACCCATTTGTATTATTTATTTATATTTTCTATGTTCCAATTTATATTTAAGTTTCTCATTTTATAGTTTATCATATTGATTTTTATTCTTTATTTAACATTTTCTGTTTCCATTAATTTTTTTTAATTTATTATTTTTAATCTCTTTTTGATGGTCAGTATCCTTGCAGGAGTTATAGGTTAGTATATTATATTTCTCACCAAAGATCATTTCGGGATCAAGTATCTATTATCGGAGGGGGCCGAATATTAGAGTTGCTTCATTCCATACGGCAAAACAGCCCTTTCCTGGCCCTTTTGCTTGAAGTGTCTTTAGGAGGTAACAATGGTTAGTGTTGGAGGCCCGACTGGGATTGGGCCGAATAGTGATTGGGCCGAGTAGTAATTGGGCCGAACGGTCACAGCCCACTTCTTCGGCTAGGTCCGTTGGATCTGATCGTTGCTTGACCAAGGCACCTGACTATTCAAGCGGAAGAACAGGACCACGTATGTGGACGGTTGCCCCCGAAGAATCCGGGAGAGCCGGTACAAAAGTGCCTATAAAAGCACATTAACAGGTTTCATATTAAAGAGAATACTCATTTTTACATACACAAACACTTGCACGTTCAATTAAACCTTACCGGAACCTCTAACTTATTCTCACACCGGAGGTGAATCGGGGGCCAAACCCCTCGCATTCTTCTCTTTTGACAGGTTAACCCGAAGGGATACTCGGAGTCCGACCCGACAGAAAACAGGTTCCAACATTTGGCGCCGTCTGTGGGAACGTGTAAGCAAATTTGTGACATTAGCTGAGAACGATGGCAATTGATAGTTCTGAAGATAGGGCTCATGATTTTGCTGAGACTCATCGCCAAGGTCCCTCTACGACTATGCCTCCTATTAATCGAATTCTCAATTTCGATGATGAGTTGGAGGAGGGACCAATGCCTACTCCCGAAGAGCAAAAGGCCATGATTCTTAGATGGCGTGAGGAAGCTGCTGCCAGAGGAGGAAAGCAGAGGGAAATGGAAAGGCTGGAAGCCGAAGCCCAAGCTAGGGAGAAGAAGAGGGAGGAGGATCTCGCTAAGCTGGAAGCAATTAAAAAGCGAAGGGCTGAGCTGGATGCTGAGGAAAAGGCTCTCCAAGGTACTGTGGAGACCGGAGAACAAATACTGGTACAGACCAGTCACAGGAGAGAAAAGAGGGTGCATAATGATGAAGATGGATCTTCGGGCTCTGAATCACACCCCCGAAGGATCCGTTCAAAGGTGACCGTACGATCGGACACCGACGAGGAAGGAGATCCTCGCATGAAAGACAGGCTGAGCCGAATGGAGAAGGCGATGTTCGACGATCGTAGAATTAGTCACGAGCCAGTAGTGTCGGAGGAAATTAGACCTCCCCCTGGAAGACAATTCCCGAAGATGAACGAATTCAATGGGAAAGGTGATCCTGAAGACCATTGCGAGAAGTATGAGTCCCTTATGACAGGAATGAGACACTGTGACATCATGCTTTGTAAGATGTTCAAGACATATCTGAAGGGTCCATCTACCATGTGGTACAGGTCAATGAAACCAAGGTCGATATGCTCTTATGACCAGATAAAAAGGAAATTCTTGAGGCACTATTCACACTTGTGCCGAAGAGAGAAGGACACTGAAGCTTTGATCCACTGTAGACAAAGGCCGAACGAGGAGTTGGGAGATTATTTGGCTAGGTTTAAGGAAGAAGCTGGAATGGTGACAAATTTGGACAAAGTAAAGGCCGCTGGGTTCTTATCAGCAGGACTAGACCCCATCAAAGGTAAAAAACTCCGATCTTCTCTTTACGATATTCCCCCTAAATCCCTAAATGATATATACTTGAGGGGTGAAAGCATCCGAAGGAAGATGGAATCCATCGGGGGGTATAAAGAATTCAGGAGAGAAGACAGGGGGAGAAAAGGGTATGACAGGTACGATTCAGGGCGAAGATTCGATGATAGGCGAGATGAGGCGAAGGGTCGAGATAAAGCTACCGAACGAAGGAGAGATAGAGATGGCACAACATTTACCCCTCTGAATGCACCAATCTCGAAGATTCTCCATGAGATAAAAGGAAAGCCTGGCTTCGTTCGCCCAGCACGAATGAAGATGCCCGATTATAAGAAGAATGGCAACAAGTATTGCAATTATCATCAGGACAAGGGTCACAACACTGACGAGTGTTACCATTTAAAAACACTGATAGAAAAGATGATCAAGGAGGGAGAACTGAATAAATTTGTCAAAGACCTGAGGGATAAGCTAGCCCCGAAGGAAGACAAACGAAAAGAGCCCGAAGAGGTCGAAAGGTACAGGGGCGAAGTAAAGACTATATTCGGCGGAAGCACCCTAGGACGAGACAGTAAGACGGCAAAGAAAAGGTATGCAAAACAGGTCTACAACTTATACCAGTTTCAATCCGCCAAGCAGGCGATGCCAATCATGTTCACCGAAGATGATTATGAGGATGTGATTTGGCCTCACGAAGATCCCTTGCTCATCAACCCGGTGATCGGCCAAAACAAGATATGGAAAGCTTTGGTAGATGGTGGAAGTTCGGTGAACATTCTATATCATCGGACGTATAGTAAAATGAACCTTGAAGGCGAACATTTGGAGCCCTGCCACGAAGCACCTCTTTACGGCTTCGGTAATCAGCCAGTCCCTATCGAAGGTACCATCACTCTATCTGTTATTTTGGGTAAAGCTCCATATACTGTGGAAAAGCAGGTTAAATTCTACGTGGTTCGGGTAGAAAGCCCTTACAATGCTATTCTCGGAAGGCCAGCCCTCACCTCCTTCCAGGCGGTGGCGTCGATACCTCATCTCAAATTGAAATTCCCGACTGAGCATGGCATCGGGGAAATGCGAGGCGATCAAAAAACCGCCCGAATCATCATGTTAGACGATCTAGACAAAGATCAGGATTTTGAGCTGACCGAAGGGGGTAAGAGAAAGAGGACTGAAAGCGAGTCTAGCGGAAGTCGCCAAACCATGAACATCGAGTTAGAAAAGTTTGGGGCAGACCTATCTATCCCAATTGCCGAACCAGCAGCAGAAACCGAAGAGGTGGAGCTATATGCAGGTTGTTCGAGAAAGATGGTTCGAATCGGGAAAAATATGGAGCCCGACCTGAAGAAGAAAGTGATTGAAGTGGTCAGACAATACCACGACGTCTTCGCCTGGGGGCCCGAGGACATGCCAGTAAAGCAAAGGAAGAGAACATTCGCCATGGAAAGACAGAAAATCATCGAAGCCGAAGTGGAAAAACTATTAGAAGCAAAATTCATTGAGGAAATCGAGTACCCAGACTGGCTAGCCAACGTGGTAGTGGTGAAGAAAGCAAACAACAAATGGCGAATGTGTGTTGACTATACCGATTTAAACAAAGACTGTCTGAAGGACCACTATCCGCTACCCAGCATTGACCAGCTGACAGACGCCACTGCAGGATATCAGGTACTTAGCTTTTTAGATGCTTTTTCAAGATACCATCAGATAGCAATGAATGCCGAAGATATTCCGAAGACAGCATTCATCACTCTGAAAGGAACATATGAAGGAATTTACGGATGAGCGGAAGCGTGATATAACATTTATTCTGTAAAAACCATGTATCGCACATATAGAAAAATATATAAAATGAAAGAGCGGAGGAATCGTAACCGTACCTTGAAAATCGAAGCTTTATAAAAATGGATTCTAGAAGTTGCTCCTCAGAGTGTGAAGCACTCTACCGGTATCCACCAAGAATAATCCTTCGATGAAGCTTTTTATAAAACTAATCTTTTATAAAAATGGAGTTTTTCTTCTTTTGAGAGAGAGAGAGAGAGAGATGAAGAAGAAGAGGGTGGCAACTAGGTTTTCACAAAAACTCAAGTCCTTTAGAATGAACTATCTCATTCTATTTATAGGGCTCTCCTAGGGTTTTTTAATATATCTTTATATATATATATATTAACCCCACATTTTATCTTATAAAATGCTTTAATAATAATTAAAACTATTTTAATCATTATTTCTTTTTCTAAACTATTTAGAAAATAACTTGCTCTCTCAAAATACCTTCATCAATAAATTAATCTTTTATGGTGTGACCCTGTAGGTTCAATATTAAGCCGGTAGTAGAAATAAATAATAATAAACTTTTATTTATTATTTATATGAATTCTAATAATTCATTAAATATAATTAAGTGATTAATTATATTTATTCTACATCGTGAGTGATGCTTCTCAACATATCGTGACTATCCGGATAATATGAATTCACTGCTTAGAATACCAAGAACCTGTCAGTGACTAGTTTCAGTACAATCAATACCTTCTACCCTACAATATTCCGATTAAATATAAGGCATGGATCTCGTGTCAGACCTTATCAAATTTAATCATATGATTTCTTATTCATAATGCTAAGTTCATATTAATGCAAATTAGAAACTCTTTTCTAATTTCATACACTCTGGCCAGAGATTCCAGAACTCGCATACTAAGAATAACATAGGATATTCTCTTCCTATACTGGAAGGGGTAGATCCTCTATTGGCGTTAACTATCTCCATACACAAATCCCTATGCCCAGAATAGACCTAATGGATGTCCTTGAGACTAAGGACTAATCCAAAGCATAGTTCATTATATACAAGATAACTCTAACGATCTCAAGTCTAAGGACACTTGTACAACTATCACTCAGTGAATAACTATTGACATGTGAGTAAAATCCATTAGCTATTCAACTTATCGAGTCATGTTCAGTGAACTTATTCCCTAACAAGCACCTACATACTAGCTATAGTGTCACCACACAAATGCCTATGAGAACAGACATCCTCCTGACGGGAGCAAGCATAGTATGTACCAATCTTTGCGGATTCACCAACTTCCGATTAGTTATCCTATGATCAGGAACTGTTTAAGTCTAGATTTATCATCTTCTAGATCTCACTATTATAATCTCATTATAATTCTAGAAGCTTTACTCTAAACTATGGAACATCTTATTTAAAACACTTTAAATAGATAAGGCCCGTAATAAAAACAAAACAAGTCTTTTATTAACATTAATGAAATCAAATAAGAATACAAGAAAGTTCTTCCTAACTCATCATACATGATTGGATTTAGGACAAACACTTTCAATCTCCCACTTGAACTAAAGCCAATCACACTGGTATCTAATACCCATCTTCTCTTTATGACGATCAAAGTGAATCTGAGACAATGTCTTTGTGAGTGGGTCTGCTACGTTGTTATGTGTGACAACTCTCTCAATTTTGACATCTCCTCTTTCAATGATCTCCCTAATCAAATGAAAGCGCCGCAAAACATGTTTGGTATTTTTATGAGACCTAGGTTCCTTGGCTTGTGCTATTGCTGCGTTGTTGTCACAATACAACACAATAGGCTCCTCAATGCTAGGAACAACTCCCAACTCAGAAACAAATTTCCTCATCCAAACGGCTTCTTTTGCAACCTCACTTGCAGCTATATACTCTACTTCCGCTGTGGAGTCAGCCGTTGTAGACTGTTTGGAACTCTTCCAACTAATCGCTCCACCATTCAGAGTAAACACATACTCTGACATGGATGTGCTATCATCACTTTCTGATTGAAAACTAGAGTCAGTATAACCCTCTATTTTCAACTCAGATCCACCAAAAACAAGAAAAATATCCTTAGTCCTTCGTAAATACTTAAGGATGTTCTTCACTGCTTTCCAGTGGTCTTCACCTGGATTGGACTGATATCTGCTCGTCACACTAATTGAATGAGCAACATCAGGCCTATTACATAGCATCGCGTACATGATAGATCCTATTGCCGAAGCATAAGGAATCTTACTCATACGCTCCCTTTCTTCAGGTGTCTTAGGAGACATCTTCTTGGAAAGGGATACTCCATGGCTCATTGGTATGAGACCTCTCTTGGAGTTTTCCATGCTGAACCTTTTAAGCACTTTCTCGATGTATGTACCCTGGGTAAGACCTATCATTCTTCTAGATCTATCTCTATAGATCTTCATACCGAGAATGTAGGATGTTTCTCCCATGTCCTTCATAGTGAAGTTCTTTGATAGCCACACTTTGACTGATTGTAGCATCGGTATATCATTTCCTATCAGAAGTATGTCATCCACATACAACACAAGAAATGTTACCACGCTCCCTCTAACCTTCTTGTAGACACATGGTTCATCTATGTTTTTGATAAAATTAAACTCTTTGATTGTCTCATCAAAACGGATGTTCCATCTACGAGAAGCTTGCCTTAATCCATATATGGTCCGTAGCAGCTTACACACTAGGTGTTCATTCCCTTTGGAAACAAAACCCTCTGGCTGTGTCATATACACTTCCTCTTCAAGTTTCCCATTGAGGAATGCTGTTTTCACGTCCATTTTCCAGATCTCATAGTCGTAGTAAGCAGCAATGACAAGCAAAATCCGAATCGATTTTAACAGGGCTACAGGCGAAAAAGTTTCATCAAAGTCAATCCCTTGCCTTTGTCTGAATCCTTTTGCCACCAGCCTGGCCTTATAGGTCTCCACCTGGCCATCTGCTCCAATCTTTCTCTTGTATACCCATTTGCACCCAATAGGCTTCACATCCTTGGGTGCTTCAACCAAAGTCCATACTTGGTGGGTATACATAGAATCCATTTCGGATTTCATAGCACTCTGCCATTTCTCTGAGTCAATACTAATCATAGCCTCATTATAGGTCATAGGGTCGTCATCATCAATGATTGACAACTCATTGTCATTCTCAATGACAAGGCCATAATACCTCTCAGGTTTGCGAGACACTCTCTCTGACCTACGAATGGGCTGTTCCACAAAAGGTTGTTCAGTCTGAACAGGTGTTTCCTCTTGAACCGTGGTAGTTTGTGCTTCTTGAACTTCATTAAGTTCTATTTTGCTCCCACTGTTCCCTTCAAGGATAAACTGTTTTTCCAAGAAGGTAGCATGTCTGGAGACAAATACCCTATGATCGGTGTAAAAGTAATACCCTAAAGTATCTTTAGGATATCCCACAAACTTACATTTAACGGATCGAGATTCCAGCTTATCAGGGTCAACTTTCTTGACATAAGCTGGACATCCCCAAATCTTAACGTGTTTAAGACTCGGTTTCCTTTCTTTCCATATCTCATATGGAGTTTGAGGAACAGATTTGGAAGGCACCTTATTCAGTAAATATGCTGAGGTTTCCAATGCATAACCCCAAAGGAATACTGGAAGATCTGCATAGCTCATCATGAATCGAACCATGTCTAACAAAGTTCGATTTCTCCTTTCAGATACCCCATTCAACTGTGGAGTATATGGAGGAGTCCACTGAGAGACTATACCATTTTCTTTAAGATAATCTAGAAACTCACCATTCAAGTATTCACCACCTCGATCTGATCGAAGGGTTTTAATACTATGTTTGGTTTGTTTCTCCACTTCATTCTTGTATTCTTTGAACTTTTCAAAGGCTTCAGACTTGTGTTTCATCAAATACACATATCTGAATCTAGATCGATCATCTGTGAAAGTAATGAAGTATGAAAATCCACCCATGGCTTGCGTAGACATCGGTCCACATACATCTGTGTGTACCAATCCTAGCAAATCTCCAGCCCTATCTCCATGTCCACTAAATGGAGATTTGGTCATTTTACCCAATAGACAAGACTCGCATGTAGGATATGATTCAAAATCAAAGGGTTCAAGTAACCCTTCCTTATGCAATGTACGAAGTCTATTTTCACTAATATGACCAAGTCTGCAGTGCCACAAATAGGTGAGATTTTCATCATCCCTTTTCCTTTTATTAGTACGTTCAATTTGTAGTAAATTATGCTCTACGTCACATACATACAGACCATTATTTAAAATACCACTACCATAAAGAACATTATCTCTAAGAATTGAACATTCATTATTCTGAATAACAAACGAAAATCCAGCCAAGTCTAACATGGGAATAGAAATAATATTCCTCACAATCGAGGGAACAAAATAACAATTATTTAAAACAATAGTCTTGCCCGTAGGCATATGTAAATCAAATGATCCTACAGCTTCAGCAGCAACTCTTGCTCCATTTCCCATCCGTAGAATCACCTCATCTTCCTCAAGAGTCCTACTTCTCCTTAGTCCCTGCAACGAATTGCAAATGTGAGAACCACAGGCGGTATCTAATACCCAAGTAGAAATTTGATTTAATGACATATTCACTTCAATCATGAACATACCTGAATCAGAAGCGGTAGTCTCACTACCCTTCTTCTTCTTCAATTCTGCAAGGTAAACCTTGCAGTTCCTCTTCCAGTGCCCCACCTTGTTACAGTGGAAGCAAACATCTTTGCTTTTGGGGTCTTCAGCTTTTGGTGGAACAGGCCTTTTCTCACCTACTTTCTTCGTCTTGGGAGGGGTCTTCTTCCTTTTCTTAGGATTGGAACCTTCACCAATTAGAAGAACAGAACTCTTCTTAGAGGGAAAATTCGATTACATAGTCTTCAACATGTTGTGGAGTTCAGCCAGGCTGGCGTCCAACTTATTCATGTGAAAGTTCACAACAAACTGCGAAAACGGAAGTGATTTCAAGACCAAGTCTTGACTCGGCTCCCCATCCATGTTGAAACCAAGTTGTCCAAGACGTTCAATCAAATTGATCATCTTAAGTACATGGTCATTCACAGACGATCCCTCATACATCCTACAACGGAACAACTCCTTCGATATATCATATCGAGCTGTCCTCCCTGCCACATCATACAACTCTTGTAGATGCGTTAGGATAGTGTGAGCATCCATATGCTCATGCTGCTTCTGTAGCTCAATGTTCATGGAAGCTAGCATGATACATTGAGCAACATTTGCATCATCTATCCACTTACGATACACAACATGTTCATCATTATGTACATCGTCAGCAGGTTCAGCAAGCTTAGGTGAGTTAAGCACATATTCCAGCTTCTCAACCCTGAGAACAATTTTCAGGTTTCGAAGCCAGTCAGCAAAATTAGGACCAGTCAATTTGTGAGCATCCAGTATGCTCCGGAGTGATAGTGCAGAAGACATAATGTATATAGTAAATCTGTAAATGATAAACACATAACAACACTTAGAAAATATTCAATTTCATTTTAAAACACTATATGAATCGGGTCTTTATTCATAAGTGGCTCCCACTAGTTTACCTAATTTATACAACCCCTAAGTGAAAAATTAAGCATTCATAATGCTAGTGGGAATAGGGATCCTACATTCCATCACACAACCTCGGCTGTGGCACGAAACGCCATGTGATGTTCAGTAGGCAGACAACTCTTGTCAATTACATCTCATGTTATTCCCTAATAAAACTTTAGCCTCTTGAATAATTGAGTCACGGCTGTAGCACGACAAACTCAATATTCTAAGTCAAGTCTAACCCAATATTTCATACAATTGAATCAGTCTCCAACAGCCCACGACTGTAGCACGTAACGACCATTAGATTCTAATTCATTGTACACATCTCTATGTAATAGACAAGTATTTCTTATATCGAAATCAAAGCCCTCGGCTGTAGCACGAAACGACAATGATTCAAAAATAAGAACTACTTTCTACCATGTTGGAAGGCTATGACCGACACAAGCCCGTTGTGTCATTGGCCAATTACTACTTGATATTATTTAATTTTAGAGGGATTATATTATGTTAAAACCATAATCATATTACTAGGAGATTCTCTTTTTCTTAAACAAAATACAATGATGATATTTAAATGAAAAATTCCCAGTGTGTTGGAGGGGTCACATCGGTCCCGCTTAAAACCCAACGGCCTAGACAGAAATTTTCATTTTCAACATCAAAAGAGTATTTCACTCTATGTTTCATAAACATAAGAATCTCATGGTTGTACTCATAATATTATTGTTAAGGCAAGAAACGATTCCTATTCTAGATTTTCTAGAGCACGCCTTATATTGATTTAAGTTCACCTAAATCTATCATCGCATGGTAAATATAGGCATATATCTCATATATAAAAATAAATAAACAAGTAAGCATGCAAGTAATATCATGTCATACAATGATATAATGATGTATGGATTTATTATAGTATTTAAAAGCAATTAAAACAATTAATACATGCTTTAAAACACATCCGGGAATATAAACAGTTCCAAACTTTTATATAAAAAATATTTGACCGCTCCATTAGATCCGTCTCGGAAAAACGAATCCAACGGTATATTGCACGCCCAAAACGGAGTTACCAAACTCCCAAAAAATCAAATTTAATGTGGACAGAGGGGCTGTAACATTACTGGAATGCGTTACAACAATTAAATGCTATTAATTGTGTAACGCATGAGATCCACGCGTTACAGGCCTTGTAACACATTCTGGGAATGCGTTATAGACTCTGTAACGCATTCCCGTCATGTGTTACAAGTCTTTTCCAGTTTTTTTTTTTTAATGTTTGTAACTCCTTAACATTTATAACACTAAAAACTGCCCTTGCCATTAAATGCATTTATTGTTATTATTATTTTATTTTAATATTAATAAATTAATTAACAATTAATTAATAAATTAATAAAAAATCAAAATAATATGATTTCTGAAATTAAACAAAAGCAAAAATAAGCAAGTATCTATGGGGTTCTTGTACAAATTTTAATTCATATATTTCAACATGTATAATTATTTTATGAATTTTAATTAAAACAATTTTAAAAAATTCATAAAAAATAATCTACACATCACAAAATTATGCAAAACATACCTAGATCATCCACAACACTCGTAGAACCCAGATCAATGATCAAAATCTCATGCAAATAATATTTCGAATTAATTCATAATTAAATCTAAATATACTTGCAAAAATCATAATAAATCCATACATGTATAAAAAAATCTAAATTTTTTTATATGAATCTCTATATGCATAACCTGGCTCTGATACCATTGAAGGAAGTTACGGATGAGCGGAAGCGTGATATAACATTTATTCCGTAAAAACCATGTATCGCACATATAGAAAAATATATAAAATGAAAGAGCGGAGGAATCGTAACCGTACCTTGAAAATCGAAGCTTTATAAAAATGGATTCTAGCAGTTGCTCCTCAGAGTGTGAAGCACTCTACCGGTATCCACCAAGAATAATCCTTCGATGAAGCTTTTTATAAAACTAAGCTTTTATAAAAATGGAGTTTTTCTTCTTGAGAGAGAGAGAGAGAGAGATGAAGAAGAAGAGGGTGGCAACTAGGTTTTCACAAAAACTCAAGTCCTTTAGAATGAACTATCTCATTCTATTTATAGGGCTCTCCTAGGGTTTTTAAATATATCTTTATATATATATATATTAACCCCACATTTTATCTTATACTTTAATAATAATTAAAACTATTTTAATCATTATTTCCTTTTCTAAACTATTTAGAAAATAACTTGTTCTCTCAAAATACCTTCATCAATAAATTAATCTTTTATGGTGTGACCCTGTAGGTTCAATATTAAGCCGGTAGTAGAAATAAATAATAATAAACTTTTATTTATTATTTATATGAATTCTAATAATTCATTAAATATAATTAACTGATTAATTATATTTATTCTACATCGTGAGTGATGCTTCTCAACATATCACGACTATCCGGATAATATGAATTCACTGCTTAGAATACCAAGAACCTGTCAGTGACTAGTTTCAGTACAATCAATTCCTTCTACCCTACAATAGCCCGATTAAATATAAGGCATGGATCTCGTGTCAGACCTTATCAAATTTAATCATATGATTTCTTATTCATAATGCTAAGTTCATATTAATGCAAATTAGAAACTCCTTTCTAATTTCATACACTCTGGCCAGAGATTCCAGAACTCGCATACTAAGAATAACATATGATATTCTCTTCCTATACTGGAAGGGGTAGATCCTCTATTGACGTTAACTATCTCCATACACAAATCCCTATTCCCAGAATAGACCTAATGGATGTCCTTGAGACTAAGGACTAATCCAAAGCATAGTTCATTATATACAAGATAACTCTAACGATCTCAAGTCTAAGGACACTTGTACAACTATCACTCAGTGAATAACTATTGACACGTGAGTAAACTCCATTAGCTATTCAACTTATCGAGTCATGTTCAGTGAACTTATTTCCTAACAAGCACCTACATACTAGCTATAGTGTCACCACACAAATGCCTATGAGAACAGACATCCTCCTGACGGGAGCAAGCATAGTATGTACCAATCTTTGCGGATTCACCAACTTCCGATTAGTTATCCTATGATCAGGAACTGTTTAAGTCTAGAGTTATCATCTTCTAGATCTCACTATTATAATCTCATTATAATTCTAGAAGCTTTACTCTAAACTATGGAACATCTTATTTAAAACACTTTAAATAGATAAGGCCCGTAATAAAAACAAAACAAGTCTTTTATTAACATTAATGAAATCAAATAAGAATACAAGAAAGTTCTTCCTAACTCATCATACATGATTGGATTTAGGACAAACACTTTCAACATACGCCTACATCAAAATGCCTTTCGGCCTAAAAAATGCAGGGGCCACATTCCAAAGAGTGGTCAACCGGATCTTCCACAAACAAATTGGAAGAAATATGGAATACTATGTAGATGACATGATCATTAAATCTCAGTTCGAAGACCACATGAAGGACCTCCAAGAGTGATTCGAAACATTAAGGAAGCACAGCATGAAGATTAATCCGAACAAGTGTACATTCGGAGTTTCCAGTGGAAAGTTCTTGGGGTATATGGTCAGTGCTCGAGGGATTGAGGCGAACCTGGAAAAGATACAAGCGGTAATCGACATGGAACAACCAAAGACAGTCTGGGATGTACAAAAGTTGACCGGCCGCATGGCGGCCCTGCGAAGATTTATTTCCCGATCAGCAGAAAAGGCACTACCCTTCTTTGAAGCACTCCGGGGATCGAAGAATTTCGAATGGGGACCAAATTGCCAGAAGGCATTCGAAGACGTGAAGGAATACCTCACCAAGGCGCCTCTCTTGATGAGACCAGACCCGAAGGAAACATTACAGTTATACTTGGCAGTGAGCGACCGAACACTTGGAGCAGTATTGGTGAAAGAACATAAAAATTCTCAACACCCAGTGTTCTACGTATCCCACATGTTGAAAGATGCGGAAACAAGATATCCAAATGCAGAAAAGTTCGCATATGGCCTCATAATGGTGACTCGAAAGCTACGTCATTACTTCCAAGGGCGAACGGTACAAATCATAACCGATCAACCCCTGAAGAAAATTTTGACAAGGCCGGAGGCGTCCGGAAGAGTGGTGGCCTGGTCCATCGAATTGGGGGAGTATGACTTGGAGTACATCCCCAGAACGTCCATTAAGGCACAAACATTGGCAGACTTCATGGTCGAATGCCATTTTTCAGGACCAAAAGACCTAGCTCCCGAAGAGCAGTTGATCCGATCGCCAGGAAGGTGGAAATTGTTCGTAGATGGGTCGGTAGCCGGATCAAAATGTGGGGCAGGATTAATTCTTTCAAGCCCAGATGGGTTCGAAATCTGCCAGGCGATAAGATTCTCTTTCCCGTTAACAAATAACGAGGCCGAGTACGAAGCACTGTTAGCTGGACTAAACCTGGCCAAGAATCTCGAGGTAAGGAATTTACGAGCATTCAGTGATTCCATGTTAGCGGTGAAGCACTTTTTAGGAGAGTACGAACAGAGGGAGCCTCGACTAAAAGCTTATGCTACAAAGGTAAAGGACTCATCGGTCTCATTCGAATCCTTCGAGTTGAGCCAAGTGGGAAGAGAGGATAATAGCCGAGCCGATGCTTTGTCAAGGTTGGCTTTGGTCGAAACTCACAACCTCACAGGATCCATCTACCTGACTGAAGTAAAGATACCTTCAATCGACAAGCAACAATGCATGGAAATCCACCAAGGCATCAATTGGATGACCCCGATCAGGGCCTACCTGGAAAGAGGTACTTTGACCCTAGACCGGAAAGAGGCCCAAAAAGTGAAGTACAAGGCAGCAAGCTATACCATTGTCGGGAACAAGCTGTATAGAAGGTCGGCGACAGAACCTCTTCTTCGATGTTTGGATCCGGAAGAACAACTACTGGCTTTGGAAACAGTTCACGAAGGGATATGTGGAGAACATCTTGCCGGTCGGTCACTTGCTTTTAAAATCCTCAGGCAAGGGTTTTATTGGCCAACTTTGCGAGCATATACGGCCGATTACGCAAAAAAGTGTCGACAGTGCCAGTTATTCAGTACAATTCCGAAGCAACCACCAGAAGAAATGGCATCAGTCCTAAGTCCCATTCCTTTCGCCATATGGGCTGTAGATATCGTTGGAATCTTTCCCAAAAGCACGAAACAAGTCAAGTACTGCATCGTGGAGATCGACTATATGACCAAGTGGGTTAAAGCAAGACCGCTGACGACCATAACCGAAGAAGCGGCGAAAAAGTTCATGTTGGAGTAGGTCATACTCAGGTTCGGGATCCCGAAAGTTTGTTTATCCGACAACGGGACCCAATTCATCGGGAACAAGTTCCGAAAATTCTTGACACATTTTGGAATACAACAGAAATTCAGCTCGGTCGGTCATCCTCAAGGAAATGGAGCAATCGAAGCTGCAAACAAAATCATCTTCGATGGGATAAAAAAGCGACTGGGAGACGCCAAGGGGCTTTGGGCAGAAGAGTTAAACTGGGTGTTGTGGGCGTACCGAACGACCCCCCGTTCATCGACAGGAGAAACGCCTTTCAAGTTGGCATTCGGGACAAACGCCCTGGTACCCGTAGAGGTCGGACTAGACTCCTACCGAACGGAGATATTCAACGTCGAAACAAATGAATTCGGCCTTCGGGCCAATGTGGATTTGTTGGAAGAAGAAAGAGAAGCGGCTCACCTACGACGCCGGAGTGAAGAAAAGAACCTTCATGGTGGGAGACCTGGTGCTGCGAGAATTGGCGACCTCTATGCCAGCTAAGCAGGGAAAACTAATGCCTAACTGGAAAGGCCTGTATAAAGTGACTGAAGTGATTCGCCCCGGTACCTACAAATTGACAACCATGTCTGGCGATCCGATCAAGAACACATGGCACGCCTCTCGATTACGAAGGTACTACCAGTAGCCTTCGCCCAGCCCAAAGGAACACCGCCGAACGAAAGTCGGACATTTATCTGGGGATGATCGAAAACGATAAATGTCGCAAGACTTTCCGAATATTATTCCATGAATTTGGCGATTGGCTAGACAAACAGCCAAACTTAGGGGAATCCAGGCCATGTTTAGGCGAAATAGAAAGCAATGTTTATGTTAGGCAGGATTCGAAGCCGAAGACGCATAGAAACCCGTTGTAATTATGGTAAGGCGAAGATCAAAAGCCGAAGATACATAAATTTTGTGATAATTATGTTAAGGCAAAATGAAGCCGAAGATACATAAAACTGATTCAATTATGTTAAGGCGAAGATAGAAGCCGAAGAGACATAAATTTCGTTAAAAATTATGTCAAGGCGAAATTATGCCGAAGACACATAAATAAATGATAAAAATTACGTCAAGGCAATTGGAGCCGAAGAGACGCAAAACTGATTTAATTACGTAAAGGCGAAGATAGAAGCCGAAAAGACATAAATTTTGTTTAAAATTATGTTAAGGCAAAATAAAGCCGAAGACACATAAATAAATGACAAATATGGACGAAAAGACAAAGAAAATTCACTAATAAGTACCGCAAGGCCCGAAGGCTACAAAGGTTTAAGGCCCGAAGGCTTAATGAAGTACAAATACATAAAGGAAAACTCAAATGCCCGAAGGCCTAATCTGACAAATCTTCATCCTCGCCAGAGGAGACAACCAGAGGCTCGTCATCATCGGGATGACCGACGGGATCACTGAAGCCGGGCTCTATCAAGGCCTGATGCTCTAAGCCCATGGCAGCCACCCTCCTCACGACCTCGTCGTGGCCCATCTGGTAACACCGTTCTTCGGCGTTCAGCCGCAGCTTGGTTTCCTTGCGGGCCATCTTCCTCAAAGCCTTGACGGACAGATTCCGCTGGGTCAGCCTGGCCCGAAGGGAGTCGAGTTCTTTCTGCATTTCCTCTCGCTCAGCCCTCAGCGCCGCAGATTGGCCTTCTAGCCTCTCCACATCGCCGACAGCTTGGCGGAGAGCAGTCTCCGATGTCACGGCCCGAACCTCCAATTCCTGAATTTGGCCGAATCTGCCCTGCATATCCTTCACCTTGTCGGTGATGATATCAGCCATCGGCGTCGCCTAAAACAAGGAAAGGGAACTTGGTTAAAAAGCTGAAAAGACAGGAAATTAAGAGGAAAATTAACTATACTACCTTGGAAAGGAAGGCCATCAGGTCGACACAAGCATCGGCGATGCCCAACTGATCGTAGGTAGGGTGATTAGCCGGAAGCACCAAGGCCCGACACAAATCAGGAGCTATCTCCTTGATCGCCTTAGGGTCGGCCATAGCGATGGCATCGGACTCTAAGATCGCCCACTGAGGGACGTATGTCTTCAGAACGTCCCCCTCCGAGCCCTTTTTCTAACCTGGGCAGACCCGGTTGCCTGCTCCGCATGGTCGGTTGGAGGGGGAGATGTCGGGGCCGATTGCTCAGGCGTCAGTTTATCGCCCACCTGGCGACCATCGTTGGAAGCAACACCCGCCCCGGTCGCTTCAGCCGCTTCAGCCGCTTTAGCCGCCAGAGCCGCCTGTTCAGCCTCAAACTTAGCCCTTTTCCTCTCAACGATGGCTTGATGAGAAGACACTGTAAGAAGAAAAGAAAAGGGTTAAACATTATAATCGAAAGTATCAGCAGGCAGACAGGAGTACAATAATAGAAAAAAATAATAAAAAGGGTGAAGTATGTTACCATTACCCCAAAGGGCGAAAAACCACTGCCTATCCCGAAGGTCCTCTAAAGGGATTCGACCCATGTCAAAGTTATATAAACGTTGGTACTCATGCAATTCGACACCCGATAGCACGGGTTTAACCACCTGAACAGTGGGATCGACCACACGCCATTGAGACAAAGCCCTTATCTTCGGGCCCGAAATATAACACCACTTATCGTGGCTACCCTTATTATTGAAGTTGGTTTCTACCCATTCTGCCCTGTTGGTGCGACGGGCGATAGAGTAAAAACCTTTGCTCTTACCGTTCTTCCGAAAGTCGTGATGGTGCCAAAACAAGGCGGGAGTCAGATCGACGTTAGCTACGAGACATCGGTATTGGAAGCCGTTCATATGCAGAAACCCGTTGGGATCCATCTGGCCTAGGTCAATCCCCATCTGGGCGAACAGTTGCTTGACTAACGGGAGCATGGGGACCCGAAAGCCGCATTTCAAGGCAGCTTCGGAGATTCCCGTAGCTACGCTCCCGTAACCCTTGGGGACGGGCGGATTGTACCATATACGGTCAGCAGCCCTGGGCAGGTATGTGTTCCAAGAACCCGTCGGGATCTCGAATTCTTTGGGAAACTTGGCTACGCGTTCTTCGGATAGCCGAGTGGGATGGTTCGCCGTAGGAAATTCTTCAGCGTTAAAGAATGGATACCTCTCCGAGGATATAGATCTGGGCGACTGACCAGATCCAGAAGGCGACCAATCCATATTTCCTGCATCAATGGATGAAGAAATTAGCCGTGTACTCGGACAGGATCAAAGAAAGAAGAAAAGAAAAGTAGAAAAGCCGAGTACAGAGGGATGGGACCGGTCAGGAAATCACTAACGCCTAAAGGAAGAGCTAAGAGGGACCTCTAAGGCACTATCCACCCCGAAGATTGTTCTAAGGATAAATTCACCCCGAAGATTGTTCTAAGGAAAAATTCACACCGAAGATTGTTCTAAGGATAAATCCGCCCCGAAGATAATTCTAGGGACAGGTTGGTCTCAGTTACTGCTCTTAGGATAAATCTATCTACTGGGTTGTCTACAAACCTACTTACGGGCACATTTTTGTAAGCAAGTATATCCCAAACAAAAATACTATTATGCCTAAGCAGTGGTGAACACATTCAGTAAGGAAGACATACAAGCTAAATACAAAATGGTGAATCGCGCAAAAGGATACAGGAAAATTACTTGTGATAAGAACCTGAGGAGGATTTGAACTTGGCAATGGAAATCGTTGATAACTGCAAATGGACGGGCTGGAAAGAAACTGGAAAAATGGAGTTACTTTTGAATGTATAATTGACGATGTTTGGGGGGAATTTTTTATATTTATACAGAAGGATATGTGACGTTTGGATAGTAAAACGCGAACATTTAATCTCAATCGTACGATCAAAGTCGTTTGGGATTCAACGGTGATGATCCAGCACTAATCTCAAGAAATTACGGCTGTCATTATTGATTACGGCACGATTCTCTAGGTGACATGTCACAACGGATAGACACGAAACTGTTGGAATCTATCTCAAAGAGAAGTGAAGAGCTAGGACTCCGAACGCATTAACATCCGACCCAAGTCCAGGGACATGTTGGAGGCCCGACTGGGATTGGGCCGAATAGTGATTGGGCCGAGTAGTAATTGGGCCGAACGGTCACAGCCCACTTCTTCGGCTAGGTCCGTTGGATCTGACCGTTGCTTGACCAAGTCACCCGACTATTCAGGCGGAAGAACAGGACCACGTATGTGGACGGTTGCCCCCGAAGAATCTGGGCGAGCCGGTACCAAAGTGCCTATAAAAGCACATTAACAGGTTTCATATTAAAGAGAATACTCATTTTTACATACACAAACACTTGCACGTTCAATTAAACCTTACCGGAACCTCTAACTTATTCTCACACCGGAGGTGAATCGGGGGCCAAACCCCTCGAATTCTTCTCTTTTGACAGGTTAACCCGAAGGGATACTCGGAGTCCGACCCGACAGAAAACAGGTTCCAACAGTTAGAAAGTTATACCATGTGAATTTAACAAAATACAACAAATTTCGAAAAAATTGTAATTCATTTGGTCATGAGTCTTTGTACGTTGATTTTTACAATTAGGCAGATCTTTTAAAAAAATTGTAAAATTTTGTTAATTTTGTCCCGGTATTTATGGATAATATTCTTACCTAATTGAGAATGATATTTCATAAAAAAAATTATTCAAAAAGAGAAGAAAAAAAAGGACTAAGAGCAACTCCAACGCTGACAACCCTTACTCAAATCTGATCTAGCTGGACAATATTTAGGGGCTGAGACTGAAAAACAGCCCTCCAATGCTACTCCCCATCCCCTAAGAATTTTAGGGAATTTTAGGGGAGAGAAAACTCAGCCCCTTAATTGAGGGATCAGGGAGAGAAAACTCAGCCCCTTAATTGAGGGATCAAAAAGCAACTCCCAATATGCTCCGGGTCATCTCCCGCTTCTAAATCTCCCGCTGTTTCTCCCCTCCCGCCTATTACCTATACAATTCTTCTTTTTCTTTTTCTTTTCTTCTTCGTTTCTTCAATTCTCTTCATCAACGACTTCTCTGCAAAGGTACTATCTCGATTTGGTTGTGTATATTATTATAAACCCTAATTTTTATTTCTCTTTTAATTAACTATGTGCATCAATTCAATTACTGGTTTTTAGGCTTTGAATCGTGAAGAAAGATTGAAACTTTACAGTAATTAAGGTCGATTAAGGTATGCACATATAAATCCCTTTTACATCTTTATATCCGGTGTGTTCAATTTGGTGATTTTGTTTGAGTTTTTAAGTTAAAATAGCTTGCCTTTTTTTTCAGTATTGTAATTGAGTCACCGGAAGCATTGTAATTATGCTTATTTTCCGAAAGGATGACTTTGTTGTGTATATGATTGACTTGATATTTCCGCAATTCTCAGTTTGTTATTGTACTCAGGTTTCGAGATCATAGGCGTTATTTGTAAATTTACTTTGGCTGGATCACTGAAATAAGTCAATATTGGTAAACTAGTAATAGTGTTTAGTTGAATTTGGCCCGTGCTTGAAATCGAGATATCTTTGGCCAATTAAGTTGAGATGTAAAACGGATATATAAGGATGTCCGCTCAAGTTTGCAAGTAGTGTTGGCCTTGGAGGACATTATAGTTGTGCTTGTTATTAGTTCGTATAAGGGAGTGCCAGGTTATGCATTTTATTTGATCTTACACTACAAGAAAATGTTCAATAGACATCACACATTAGACATCGGTTACTAAAACCACTGATGTTAAAAAATGTAATAACATCACCCCGCAATAATGTGATGTCTTTGTTGTTTGAAGACATCACTTATTTTACAACCGATTTCTAAAGTTTGACTAAAAAAATTCAACGCGCGCCCACTTCATCAATTTGTTTCCCCTTAGTAAAAATTTCGTGATTCCCCCCCTTTATACCAATTATTTTCCCCCCTTTATACCAATTATTTTCAGACTAAAACTTAAAACTAAAATCTCTCGTCTCACTTTCTCTCACTCTACCCCGACTGAATATCTCTCTCTTGTCTCTCACTTCCACCACCACTCATCTCTGCTCTAGTCACCTCTGTCCTGCTCTACCCACCACCAACACCACTCACCTTTGCTTAAAATTAGGGGATTTTTTAAAATCAAAACCCTAATTTCTTAAATTAGGGGTTTTAAAATCGAAACCCTAATTTCTTAAATTGGGGTTTTTTTAATCGAATCTTAATTTCTTAAATTGGGGGTTTTCATTTACTTGGTTGTATTTGCTGTAACCCTAATTATTTTGAATTTGTTTTTTTACGGGACCTCTATTACTTGGTTGTGGTTGTGGTGTATGGACGCGAGATGATGAGACGGCTGTTTGCTTCGAATGTGCTTGTTTCTCGTTTGAAAGGCTTTGGCGTTGAAATCGGTATTGAATTTGAGCTTTTGTTTGTTTAATTCTTGTTTATTTTGTCGATTATTTAGTTAGAGATTTTGTGATTGAAGTAGAGAGGTTAGAGATGATATGTTTTACACGTAAATATGAAATGCCAAAATTGGAGTAGAATATAGTGTTTTGATTGAATTTGAGCTTTTGTTTGGTGAATTGTTCTTGTTTTTGTCGATGATTTAGTTAGAGATTTTATGATTGTTGTAGAGAGCTTAGAGATGATTCCTTTTATCACGGAAATATGAGATATGAGATGATTCGCATTTAGATTGACATATACCGTTCTTTCTAAATCTGTTTGCCAACTGCTTTGTAGAGCTTTTTCTGTTACTGGATTTGTAGGGTACTCAATTTGTTCTATAGTAAATAGTCTTTTTGTACTCAACTTGTTTCATAATAATTAATTTCTTGTGTTTCTGCATTTGATCATGCTTAATTGAGGCTTTGGCAGTTCTGCTTACTAGATTTTTTATTGGTTGCTCAAGTATTCATGGCCAAGACACTGATCAAGAAATGGTTTAACATCAAGAGTAAAGCTGAAGATTTTCATGCTGATGAAGATATTGTTTATCAAGGTAATTGCTTGCCATTAATCTTCTGCATTCTTCATACTAATTTGATTTAATAATGTTATGGAATATGTTGACTTACTGTATCAAAATCTACATCCATCACTGTTTCTTCTGTACTGAACATTTGGATTTGAGACTTGCCCATTGTTTTCGTCCCCATTTAATATCCAAAGATCTTTTTTTTTTACACTGGATCTACATAATATTCTCTTTGTTCCTTTGTTTTTAATAGTTGTTTTTGAATATTTGAGATTGATGCAAGACCAGTGAGTTGATCATACAACTTTAACAACTTTTATATTTTCCTTTCCAGGTAGTGATGAAGAATGGAGGAAAAATCTCTCAAATAAGGAAGCATGCTCTATCAAGAAAAGCAGAACAGGTTTACTGTCTGGCATCCTGTTTTCGTTTGGACCACAAACCCCGCTAATTTTTTAGTCATGAAAAAATGTCTCAAGTAGAAAGGAAAAAAGAACATGCAAATTTTTATATTAAGTAGATTTCTTTTCATTAATTATGTTACTATTCTCTCTGTCTTCCCTCTATTATAGAGAATAAGCAAGAGGAACTCTGATTTCGTCTGGAGAAGTAAGATTGATCTAGAGTAATTTGATCTTAAGTTTTAGATGATAAGCGTAATCTCATTAATTTCTTTCCCATTTAGGTTTCAAGAAATAAATTCAGCCAGAGAAAGTGATGCTCGCTGTCTTCAGGCAAGGGTAACTTAGAGCTTGCTTGATTTGTTTTATGTTGGTTCTTACAATATGAATTCAGGGTGGTGCTAGTCTTTTAACCAGTACTCTGCATGCACTTAGGAATTATGTAATTATCAAATTTTAGAGTAGGTTTGGCAATTCGAACGGATTTATCCAGTACTTCATCAAGATTTATCTGTTCAAAGCTTATTAATTTGACCAGTTTCGAGTATGTTTACCTTTCGGGATAGCATACTATTATTTTACTTCGATATTTGATAAACATATATCTTTGCATGAATTAATAGATGAGAAGGATATGTTCCTTATAAGCCTATTTATATGTTCTTGTGAATATTTACTCATATTGTTATGTGTACTGTGTTTTTAACAGAATAAGGTAGGCAAATCTGTTATCATCAAATCTATTAATTTCGGAGATGGTGAAACTAGGACTCCTGTCCGCTCCATCAGTTTCAAAGATCAAGATAATGAGCCTACTATCTTGCAATCAGTGGGTTCTGTAAGGATGTTAGAAGGATCTGTTACCTTTAAAAGCGGAGATAAAGATATTATGAATTCTTTCAACGCTTTCTTTTCAGAGAAGAACTTGTCGATGAGTTGTGAAGGCGAGATCAGTAAGCAATCAGAAAGATCTGATAGCTTTACGGAGAAAATTACAAGGTCATCCATTTTGAGCTCAAGCAATCCCAAACATCAGGCAGCGATAAAGTTGCAGAAAGTGTATAAAAGCTTTCGGACTAGACGAGAGCTGGCTGATTGTGCAGTTTTAATTGAGCAGAGCTGGTATATTTTTCGGTTGCTCAAAACTGTGCTTTTATCTATTTGGTGATGCATTTTATGTGTTGTGTTGATTTATATCCTCATTAATTTTTGTTTCAATTACTATAGGTGGAAGCTATTAGATTTCGCGGAACTGAAGCATAGTTCAGTGTCCTTCTTTGATATAGAAAAGCACGAGACTACCACTTCACGTTGGTCAAGGGCAAGAACTAAAGCCGCCAAGGTAGATTCTTAAATTGATTTGCTTTTATTACATCTTAACTTTATATTATAAGTCTTAGAGTTTCACATTTAATTATCTATTTATTTCAGGTGGGCGAAAGGCTTATCACAGAATAATAAAGCACGTAAACTTGCTTTACAGCACTAGCTTGAGGCTGTGAGTGACTTATCATTCACAATTTTATTTCTGTTAGGGTGCTTAGGCCTAGAATTTTCGGTAAATCGTCTCTTTGATGTGTAACAGATTGATCCACGACATCGTTATGGGCACAATCTTCACTTTCACTATGTTAAATGGCTACATTCTCAAAGGATATGTTAACAGACCTTAACATATTACCAGACCTTGACGTGTTACCAGACCTTAACATGTTACCAGACCTTAACATCATCGACTATATGCAGGTGAGTGCTGAGACCATAATGTGTTTATAATGCAACCACGACAAGTGTCATCACCATTACGTAACTTGTCTTACTAGTGAACAGTTATATTTGATGTTAGTTTAAGGATACTCAAAGTTTATGACCATTGTAACTGACAAGCTGTAGTGTATGCAGTCTTGACATTCATACCACTAGCATTCTAATTCTTAGATCGTAACATAAGCTAAATATCTTAAGTATAATCTCTTTCGTATCTGTTTATCTTCCTCTGATTCAGCAAGCACCTACAGGCTACAACTGACATGCATCTTTTTTTGCATGTTCCATTTAGGTGTGCATCTGAGTGGTTTTCCATTGTCAATTAATCGAATCATTATTTCTGCAGATTGATTGAAGGAGACCAATAAATTGCAGAGGTGCAATTTTTTACTTTGGTTATGTGGCAGCTGTTGCGCAGAAGATAATTAGGTCAGTATTATGACAAGAGAATTTGTGTTGGCCAACAAGTTTGATGTTATGTTAGCGCAGTTGTTGAGTTATAAAAAAATTGGTTGTTCTTGTTCTTTAGATTACATTGATGATTAGATGATACGAACCAGTATAAGAATATCATATTTTCATTAGTTTTCAGTTTTTGTTCGTGGAATATTCCGATCATATTCAAGAGAATTTTATTCATTGGTGCAGCTTCAGAAAAATTGGATGCATTTGCATTTCTTGGGTGCAAGACCTAAATATACATCAATATTAATTGGCAAAACTGATGTCTAACACAAAGATATACATCACATTTTTTCTGCAATATCTGATGTCTAAGAAACAAATAGAAATTAATTTATATTTATAAAATCTGATGTCTAAAATCAAAACAGACATCGGACCAAAATGATGTCTAATAGAAGAATATAAATCACTTTTTTCTCTGAAAACTGATGTTATGACTTCATTACACATCACTATAAAGAAAGAAACGATGTGTATGTGAAAAATCACTTAGTGTGTTATATGTTTTCTAGAATATAACGCAAGTAATTTGTTTATAAAATTAATTATATCTAACATATTTTATAAAAAATTGTAGCATAGACATCCTAATTTAAGTTATAATCGATGTGTATGTTAAGTTCAGACATCAGTTTCTGGCCGATGTCTAAGATAGACATCACCGACTAAGACATCGGTTGGCAAACAACATAGACATTGGCCAGAAACCGATGTCTATTGACCCTTTTCTTGTAGTGTTAGTAGAAAATGTTCATGTGTATATGTATCAAATGTTGTGTACAATTCTTTGACTTTCTTCATCTCTTTGAAACAAGTATACTAGAAACTACTTCCCAGTTTGTAGTAGTAGCGCTTGTATTGGCCTTCTCGTTAGCGAACATACCAAATGCACATGCTGTTGATGCTCTCAAAACTTGTACTTGCTTAAAATTCCTGCATTGTTAATTGTTACATATAGGAAATCATTTTGAAAGGCTTGATTCTATCTAGAATAAATTGCCACACTTGAAATGTACTCAATGTTCTATGGATGCCCATGTGATTAGGTTGGTGAATAATGTCATTTTTTACATCTTTGTTGAATGGAAACGTTTACGATGTTGAAGATATTGATTCAACTCAAATCCCCCCCCCCCAAATAACTACTTTTAGTACACAAGAATGTACTCAACAAAAAAAGGGTCGAGCTACTAATTTTTCTACCGAGGAGGATATGTTACTTGTTTCCGCTTTGCGAAATATAAGCATGGATCCAATACAAGGAAGTAATCAAACACATCACACTTATTGGGAAAGAATTGCAGCCTTTTACGATGTAAACAAAACATTTTCAAGTGAGCGAACAGCTAATTCATTATCTCATCGGTGGTTCGTTATAAATTCTTCGGTGTCCAAATTTGTCGGCTATTACAATCAAGTTCAAGAAAAAAATCAAAATGGAATTGGCGAACAAGACAAGGTACATTTCTTATAAATTTGTGATATATTAATTTGGTTTTTTTAGATGGTCTTGTAGTATTTTAAATTTGATAAGTTGTTGCGCGTGCTTAATTACAACCAGAGGCTAATAGTGTTACATACATGGTTTCATGAGTACCATTCTAAGTTTATGTTGTCTGTCCTGGAAATTGATTGCATTACAGTTAATGTATTGGGGAGATTTTAATGTGCATTCTAGCCAATTTCATTGCAAATATTGCTTCTTGAAAACTCAAGTTACGGCATCTAACTTTAAATCAGTAGGTAGCCACTAGCTAGAATTAGTACCAAGCTTGCAAGCAGATGTATTTCAGAAGCATTTGTAGTTGCTGCCAACTTCGTCTGCCCCATTAAATATGTTGTAAATATGACTGTTTAGTAGGTGCTAATTTATATCTAATAGATACATTGTTAGCTGCTTTAAGCCTTTAATACTCTGTCTTGTTCTTGGACCACTGTTTAACAATTATTTTTTGATTCTTTTGCTTTTAAATTTCATATGGAAATCGGTCAGAAGCATACTTACTCAGTACCCACAAAAGAACCGCCAACAGGACACTCCTACATTTTACTCCAGTAATTTATTTATTTTTGCAGTAATGCAGTGTAAGAATTTGGATTATTTTTCACTAGTTTTTGACCCTGAATTCATCAGTTTTTTGTTCGAATTTGGTTTGAAGTTCAGAATCGAGTCCCTTAGTAGACTCATTTTTGTATTTTACTATTAACTTTGAGGGACTCAAGTTTCTATTTTGTTATCAACTTAATATATTTTAGGAACTCTACTCTCTCATCTAGATTATATGTATGCTATGTTCAGAATTGGTAAACAATTATGTTCTTCTTCCTTCTGTCTTGTGAAATATAGGTACGCAACATAATGACATTGTATTCGACCTTCCAAAAGAAAACCTTCCGGTTAATACATTGTTGGACAAAATTGCGCAACTGCCCAAAATTCAGTTCAAATTTGGAGAAAAAAACCAGGAAATCTCCGCTTGAGACCCCAGTAGCTTCTGCAAGCGCTCAAAGTCAATTTATTGGTACACCTGCCCAAGAAAGTGAAGAAAGAATGGAACGACCAATAGGTAAGAAAGCTGCAAAACGTTTAAAAAAATCTGAACATGATGCAAAGGATGTTGAATTCATTTCAGCTTTAACCCAAGTGAAAGATACAGCGAGTAAGTTGTCTGAAGTGGGATATGAAAAAATTCAGCAGATAAATGAGCTTGAGAAAGAAAGGTTTAAGGCAGCGGAGGAACGAGAGAAAGCAAGGGAGGAACGAGAGATAGCAAGGGAGGAACGAGACAAGCGGATGTACGAGATGTCCATCTTGGGCATTGATACTAGTACCATGGAGGCACCCCTCGCGGAGTATTACAAATCCCTCAAAGCTGACATTTAAAAAAAAGGATTTAGTTATGTTAAGTATTTTAAAAATTTCATGTACTCGTACTTATTTTGTATTAAACATGTGTTGGATTCATTTTTGGATTTCAGACTAACCATGTATTTAATCAAACTTTTTACTAATTGTCAAAATACATATCTCAGCTTCAAATCTGTTACAATAAAAATACAACAGTACATGATAAAATAAGGCAAACTAAAATGCAACATCACAATACAATACTAGAAAATAAACTTATGAATAATAGGGTACATGAGAACAATTTATAAATCACAGCAACTAGTAAATCAGGCTACTCCATTTCCTGACCATAAATTTCCCAAATATGTTCCACAAGATCATTTTGAAACTGAATATGAGTCTGTTTGTCTCGAATTTGTTGATGCACTTGTATAAATTCCTTGAAATCCCTGGTACGAGTGCGACTAGTAGAAGCGAAATGTATAGATTCATCTAAATCATAGTTTTCACTTGAAAGATGTAATTCCCTTTCGTATTCAACAATCATGTTGTGTAAAATTATACAAGCCGTCATAATATATTTCATTGTGTCGACATCCCAGAAACGTGATGGTCCACGTATCATTTCAAACCGAGCTTGCAACACTCCAAATGCCCGCTCAACATCTTTTCTGGCAGCTTCCTGTGCAGCTGCAAAATTCTTTTTTTTGTTTCCTTGAGGGGATGGGATAGTTTTAACAAACGTAGGCCAAGAAGGATATATACCATCAGCAAGATAATATCCCATATTATATTCGCGCCCGTTGATAGTGTACCTCACTTCTGGTCCACCACCTTCTGCTAATTCTTGAAACAGATTTGATCGATCTAACACATTAATGTCATTTAACGATTCAGGTAATCCAAAAAAGGTATGCCAAATCCAAAGATCTTTAGAAGCTATTGCTTCTAAGATAATAGTGGGTTCACGAATATGACCTGTATACATACCTTGCCATCCAGATGGGCAATTTTTCCACTTCTAATGCATACACTCAATGCTGCCTAACATTCCAGGAAAGCCGCGACGTTTGTTTTCCGCCAACAATTTAGCAACATCTTCATTCGTTGGTCGTCTCAAATATTCTTCTCCAAATATTTCGACAATTGCTTTGACAAATTTTTTCAGACTCTCAATTGCTGTGCTTTCGCCAATTCTTACATAATCATCAATAGCATCAGCGGGCGTTCCATATGCAAGCATCCTTAGTGCAGCCGTCATATTTTGCAAAGAGGATAATCCACGAACTCCCACAACATCAGTTCTTTGAGTAAAATAGTTATCATGAACTGTGACCGCTTCTTGAATTCGTAAAAATAATGATCGACGCATCCGAAATCTTCTACGAAAGGATTCCTCTGGATATGTTGGAGTATCGGAAAAGTAATCATGATAAAGTCTAGCATGACCTTCTTCTCTATTCCGATTAAACATACATTGATTTATTATTGATCCACCATGATGTGTTAGCATATTTGCTCTATGGTGTTGATGATATATTGATAAGCAATATCGGCCACCGCTAGTAAAGCTTGAGTTTCATCTTCTTCTGCATTCATCAACTCATGAATAATTCGTAAATTGTTTGACATTGTGGCATAAATTTAAGTATGCTAGGATAGTATATTAGGACTTCTGGCTGAAATATCATCTATATATAAACACTAAAATATAGCTGTTGTAATATGACTGGTGAAATATGACTGTTGGAAATATAGTCGTTGAAATATGACTGTTAGGATATGGTTGTTGGAATATAACCGTTAAATTATACTATTTAAATATAGTCGTTGGGTGTTGGCATTTCAAATTTCAAAATACTAATTGAATACTACTTTTGAAAATATAGGGGGGACCAATATAGGGGATACCATTGGAGTAAAATAACTTTTTGATTCCCTATATTTTAAGTAACCATTATTATACTATATTTTAGGGGTTCAATATGAGGAACCCCATTAGAGTTGCTCTAACGAACAATCTAGGGGGCAACTGTGGTAATTTATACAGCTTCTGAATAAATTCTTGGGCTTTTTTCATAAATACCCACCCCTAAATGTTTTTTTTCAAAAATACTATGGTTTTTTGAACTTTTTGCAAAAATACTATCTTTTTGAAATTATTTTCAAAAATACGGTCTGCAACTAGATGCAACCACGTGCAACTTTTGTAATCAAAATCAGATGCAACCATCTGCAACCATATGCAACTTTTGCAACCAGAATCAACCTGATGCAACTTGTTAGTAATGATGTTTTTCCGGCGTCCTGATTTTAGGGTTGTAAACAACCCTAAAATCAGGGTAGGTTAGGGTTTAGGGTTGTAAACAACCCTAAACCCTAAACCCTAAACCCTAAGTCCGTATACGAATTATTCGTCATTCTTAATATTTTTAAAACCCAAAATAGAAACATTGAACCCCAAAAGTTAACTATTGAACCCACAGGGTAAACCAAGACCACAAGTTTACCCCTTTTATTAATAATTTTTTTTGAATTCTTAGCTGTTTTTTCAATTATTTTTTTAAAAAGTTGCATATAGTTGCATCTGGTTGCATCTGGTTGCGTTGGTTGCAGACCGTATTGTTTGAAAATATTTTTTGGTTGCATCTAGTTGCATTTAGTTGCAGACCGTATTTTTGAAAATAATTTCAGAAGATAGTAAAATTGAAAAAAAACTTAGAAAAAGTAGTATTTTTGACAATTTCTCTAAATTCTTTTTAGGTCGACTTTCAAATTAATTATAGTAAAACCATGCAGTCCTAATGCAAATAAAAAAATAGTGAATATTTCTACTTCTTTCCACGACCAAATTTTCCTGTATAAATATAGTGCAGAAGCCAACAATAAGACAGGATATATTCGACAAATGGACATCCATTAGACAATAGAAAGTAATGAATTTCAACTTGGTTGAAGGTTTCGGGTTTGAAATTTCTTGGCACACCGAGCTCCAATATGAAGGTAAAATAATTGATTTCTTAAAATCTTAAATTAAAAAATGCAAACTCAAGAATTTTCCTCCCCCCAATCTTGAATGCGAGACAAAAGGTTGATTTAGAGCATGGGCAAGCTGCTCATCATTTGCTATAGGTACAACATGTAGAATTCCAGCTTGAACACGTTTAAGGATAAAATTTATTATCCACACCTAGATGCTGTTGGGCTTATCTTATCAGTGTCAGGAAGACTTTCGACACAAGTTGTTGAAGATCTCCGATCGTAGTTTTGGAGAGCCTCCCCACACCACGGGATCAATTCTTAGACATCGGTTCTAATACCACTTGTTCGGTCGCGCAACACTCGTTAACTTCACATTAGTATGATATTGTTCACTCTGGGCCGTGGCCAAACCCGCACAAATTTGTTTTTGAACTCCTCCCAAAAGGGCTCATAATAAATACTAATGGAGTTGTTTTTGCTGTTTATATTCAACATAATTCTTCTTTATCTTATCGATTTGTGACTTGGGTTGACAGATGCTTCATTCGTGTGATTAAGATACAGGATTTACACTAAGTTTTGCACGATAGATAACTGACTGATTTGTACATGAAACACCAAGCTCACAAAGTAAATGAGTAACCAAAGCAAGCTCAGCTTCACTTTGTGCAACAGAACGTTATCCACATTCAGTGGAAGCACGAGGAACAGATTTTTGTTTCTGCCCAAAAACAATGTAAGCACCAGTGGATTTACAGTCAGTATCACCCACCAAGTGAGGGAGAGACATGTAGTGATCCCACAACCAAAGCTTTTAATTAATTATCACGAGAAATGTATACTCATATGTAGGAAAGTTGTTTCTGACAAATTTAAAGAAGTATGATTACATAAAAACATAGAAAATATGGTCAGTTTACACGTGAAAAGATATTTATTAGAGAAGTGAGAACACATGACAGAAGCTCCTCTGTTACGGGTGCTCAAAATGAGGAAGATATGCAGCACCGTCAAGCCCTCTCGACATGTAATAAGCTATGAATTCGAGGGTGCTGATTTCCTTGTATTTTGCTTGATTATCACTAGACAGAAGTTCCTTTATCGGTCCATAAGGCTTTGTTAGTTCATCGTTACTAGGGTAGAAAAAGCTGGCGATCGAGACCCTCGGACCTTCATGGTTTGCCACTACTCTGTGACGAACGCTTTTGAATTTAGCATTTGTTATCAGCTGCAAATATATAACTTTTGGTTAGAAATTGGCCATATATAAATTTCAGATCGCACAGGTATGTTTAAAATATATCAATGATGCGTAAAATTTAATGCCCTACCTGCAACAAGTCTCCCACATTCACTAGTAGTGATCCTCTCATAGCAGGCACATTCATCCATTTGTTCTGATGCAAGATTTGGAGAGCGGCAATGTTATCTTGAAGGAGAATGGTTAGAAAATTTGGATCAGAATGTTTGGTCGTGCCGAACGTTAATTCAGGCTCTGGACAAGGAGGATAATAATGACAAGCTAACTTTTGAGTTTCGAAACATCTTAAGTTCGCAAGGTGGTCACTACTAAGCCCTAGAGCCTCTGATAGCAATTCAGAGAGTTGTTTCTTCAGCTCAAATAAGCATTCAGCGTATTCACCCATTGCTTCTCTGTAAGAAAATTAAAACACAAGTAACTATATGTGGAAAAGGGTATCAGTTATATGGCACAAATGATGAATCAAGCAGCGGCCAGCAGGAAGAGATTTGTTAATATCCGTAAACAGACATACCTGAAAACTTCACATGATCATTGTCCAAAACAGAGCAAACTTATAAAGATTTGGTAGTTAAGAAATCAGACATACCTGAAAACTGAAGGCAATCCTTCACGGTTAACTACGCCATGATCGAAATCACAAACAACAGAATCCCTCCATTGTCCAATCTTAGTAACAAAAAGATCTAGAGTGCTGTAATATTTGACTCTGCGTTTAAGATCGCGACTATAGAACTCCATTTTCAACTCCTTCGGCTGTTCATGAAATTGCCTCCCACCTTCTAGAACACCACTAGTGACACCATCTGGAATTCCATGCTTGGTAATCCGAAAAAATCCCCATTTCTCGCATGCTTCACGAATTTCAGCGACAATCTCAGCTCGTCGGTTTGCATCTTCAGATCCCTCAAGGCTAACCACAGGCAAGTCCAGTTGAACATCTGCCTTTGGCAACTTCTCTTCTGGATGAATAAAGAACTTTGGAATTTTCGAAATACCAGAATCAACAAGCCCTTTAACTCCAGCTTTAGAGTCGTCGAACTCCTTAAGTTCTTTAAGTACATCATAATCAGAGGCTACGTTATTTGTCATCTCCATGGAAAATGTCAAGCACAGCTTAACCAAAATATGCTACCTCTCAACAATCAACTTGATTTTTACGGAAATACTCCTCCATGTGCCTTATATTTAAAGTCAAAACACGTGAAAATAAAACGTTTTTAAAGTTATTAGTTTGAGTACTCCCTCGGTCCATTATATATGTCGTTTTTGAAAAAAATATTTGTCTCATTTTACATGTCCCTTTATTCTTTCAAACAAATTCAAGGACAGTTTTATAAAACTATCCCTACATTTATTTTTTGTAAGATTTGATTTTTTCAAACTTAATATTATTCTCATTTTTCAATGCATTAAAATAAGGATATTAGTTGAAAAAGGAGTATTATGTTTCCTTGTGCTTTCCGCATCATCATGTTAATATAAAATTTATTAGATAAAAATGTAAACAAATATAGTGCCTGTTTATCTTCGTAAAAGAAATTTATAATCAATAATAACATTTTATTATATTTAATTCTTATTATATATCAATATTGTAATAATAAAATAATATTTATTTTGTCAAAAAAATATAAAATAATAATATTTGGACACAAATTCAGAAAAATTAAAAATATTATTATAAAATAATAAAATAAAACTAAATTCACATAGAATAGTGTTAGGTACCTCAAAACAATTCCCAAAATTGTTATTAAATGATATGGTATGACAAGTGTCGATTTATTTTATTTATGGGCTCATATATATACAAGCGAGTCCCATATTATTATTAAGAAAGTTGTCAATTATACAAATATTTGGTAACAATTTTTGGGGTGTTAGGCCCTTTCTGACACAATTTGAAACAAAATGACCCCAAATAGCACATATCAAAAAAATAATCCCAAATAGCACACTAAAATGGAACTTTTAATAATGTTTTAAGAAACGTAACTTAAAGTCACGTTTTCTCAAAAAAATTGATTTTTTGATAAACGCAAGTGTAAGCTGTGTTTTGGGGGGAATTTTTTAATATATATATATATAATTTCAATGCTTAATCGGCTCTGTTAGTGGAGCTAGAGACACATTCGTAAGTGATTGATGAAAATTTTGAACCAATTTGGAAATCGAAAGACATCGACCACAAACTTGGGTAGCAAACAGTCAAACACTCACCATCATGAGTCAGTTGACTCTTTCGTACCCCCTCCTTCCTTCCTAATCGCCTACTACTTTTACATTATTGAGTAATAATAAATTACTAAGTAATGACTAAATTTTATCAGCTTTATTATCTTGATGATTAAAATTTTACATTTTACGATATAGATATAGCGGTTTAACAATATTTTTTATTTTTCTAACAAAGTTTTCTGATTTTTCAAAAATATCACCGATAATTATCTTTTTTAACTTTAATATGTTATTTTTCTATTTTCTCTTAATAAAACTCCTCCGATCCTTTTCTAAAAATATCACGGGAAAACCTTTATTTATTTATTTAATACTAATACTTCCACTTTTAACTTATATTCCTTTTAGATAATAATTTATATTTTTATATGATATAATCTTGATCATCTGTTTTTAAAGATTATATATTTAATTCTTTTAAGGGTATTTACAAAATATACGGTACTTTATACTTTCTTTTGAAAAAATATGATCTCTCTGTTTTAATTGCAAAATTACGATCTTTTATGACCTCTTTTTCATTCTTTCTTCTCACATTATCTTTTTTTTTTGTCTATATCCGCTTTCTTCTTCAATTAAAAATCTTCACATCACGTCAACCTACCTGTATATACTTCTTCGGTTCTTTCTCTTAATTCTCAACATCATTCTCATGTTTTCTTTCAGTTTCATCTTTCTTCATGTATATATACAAATACAGACATACGTTTAATGATTTCACAAATATATATATATATATATATATATATATATATATATATATATATATATATATGTATATGTGTGGGGAGTAACGGTTTGACATTTGTGTATTCTGCGGTGAGATATGTTGAATTGGTTATTCAATTTCAATTCAAGTGATTCCGATTCAATTTCAGTGGTGTTAATTTGATTTTTGAAACTTCATTATGATGCAAGTGAAAATTTGGGGATATTATGGTGAGTTGATTTGGTGCAAAAAAGTGATATCAATTTGAGAATTCATTTTCTTCTCTTGCGAATTCATCTCCGTTTTGATCTAAAAGAGATAGAATTGTGTATATATGTAAATTTGGGGAAATATTAGATCTAGTTGAACTAAGTTGATTTTGGTTGATTTTGTGGAGCAGGCCCCAGGGGAAAATTAGTTGTGTATGTGGTTGATTTTGGTTGATTTCAGTTGCAAGTATGGTTTGATTGTATTTTGGTATTTGTTTGAGGAATGCAACTTGTTATGCAACTTAAGATAGTTGCGTATGTGGTTAATTTAGTATGTAGAAGATCGGCATGAATCAACATAAATCGAAGTTGATATTGATTATTTTTTTGTGCTTTTCTTTGTGAAATTTAAGTTATTTTCGAGTTGAATTGAGTTGCATTGTAAAATAGGGCCCGCAGGGGCACATTTCTTAATGGTACGATTCTAAAATTTCTGTCAATTACAATAGTTGCAACCTTGTTTGTAACAGTTGATTATAGTTGATTTGAGTTGCAACTCGTTATGCAACCAAAGAATATTTCAATTATTAAATTTTTATAAGTTGCATTTGTGGTTGATTTTGGTTGCAAAAGTTGTAGATGGTTGCATCCAGTTGCAAATCGTATTTTTGCAAATATTTTCAAAAAGTTGATATTTGTGCAAATATGTTGGTATTTTTGCAAAAAAAGTTTCGAGGGTTAGGTATTTATGAAAAAAGACCTACTTTTAATTATTTTAATTTTTTTTACATATTTTAACATGCCTATTTATTTTTTCTAACAAATGCAACTAATAAATTAAAATATAAATAATAATTATTAAAAATAATTCATACATTACACGGGTTTTAAGCTAGTACTTAGTGTCAACCAATAATTATCTATCAAATACAGATTCAAGACAGATTGAAGCTGATATTTTGAGTCTGCGTTATCTTTGTGGTATTTTAATTATTATTTTTTTCACAAAATGGTATTTTAGTTCGAACGTATTGTATTTGTAATGTTTTGATATTTTCTTCTGCATTCCACGCTCATGAGGTCATAATGACGTGTAAAATGTTTAATAAAACGTGCTTATTGACATAGTCTACTGGAGCAGGTGGATGATCATGAGATAATGTTAACTACTGTATTGAGAATAACTGAATACGTAGTCATTTAATTTAATAAATTATTTTGTAGAAAATATTTTGTTAATTAAAGATCTTAAATCTTCACTCACGCTATAGTATTTAGAAAAAAATTGAAAGGTTAAAAAAATTAAAATCTATAAATCAAATATTCTCATACAATCTATCTTTATAACTTCTATACAGTGTTCTAAAAATCGGCGATTAATCCCGATTAATCGCCGATTAATCGGGATTAATCGCCGATTAATCGCTAGATGACGGACCACCGAACTGATTAAGCGAAAATCGGTCGATTAATCGTTTTTTTCAGAAAAACGGTAAAAAATCGGCTGAATCGGTCAAAAATCGGGCTAATTATTTAAAAATAGTAAAAAATAGTTAAAATTAAAAAAAAAATTAAAAATTTAAAAGGTAGAAACTTGATTAAATAATAGGAAAAAATATTATTTTTGTACATATAATTATAATTTTAGATGCCTAAATCATAAATTCTCTTTATTTTTCCTCTTAAATTGATCTCTAATTAAAAAGTTAAACCCTCAAAATTTTATTTATTACAATTATATAACATTTTTAACATATTTGCATAAATATATGATAATAACATATGTTTAGTTAAAATAACGAAACAATTATATATATGAATATAATTATATATATAAAATATTATTAAATTTATTCTGATTAATGATCCGATTAATCATTCCGATTAATCTCCAATTACCCGATTAATCCCTGGACGGTGCCTTCACCGATTAACTCCGATTCTCATTTTTTACGACACTGCTTCTATAATTCTATTATAAATTTTCGTTTGTGACTTGGGAAGAGGAAAATAAATAAAATATGCGGGAGACAGAAAGAGAAGTAGGATATGTACCATTTCCATGTCAAGTTACGTCACTCTCATTTCTTTACGTATCAAAAATAGTAATATTTTATAATATAAAATTCAATCACATTCACTACTTTCCTCCACTATATCTACTTTATATCAATTTTATACATTAAATATTAATTGATCCCATAATTTTACTCATTTTTTCTAACTTTTTCCTATTAATTTATACTTTTTCTTAACCTCTATGCCGTCAAAGAATTGAGGGGGACCGAGGGAATATAAAACACGTGATCATGAGTCCAGGGTCTGCCAAAAGTGGAACAGGTGTTAGACGTGTAGATATAGAATTCAGCCGAATTCATTGATCATAAGATACGTGAGGTGAAAGTGCCACTACTAATTTAAATATATTCAATAAACACGTTTTAATAATTGTGGTGGAAATTCACTAGAATAAAGTATAAAACACAGCTAGTCATTGTCGCTGATTTTCTTATTCTACTTGGTTTTGGTAAAGAAGTTACCTGTCATCTGTATTCCCGATTACGAATTGAAAATACGAAGTTGTTTTGAAGTTCATTACATTGATATCTGTATATATTTTAATGTTGTTCATGTGTGTTGTTAATGTGTGTTGTTCATGTGTATTGTTTATGTGAAGATGTGATGTTTAAAATGTTAAAAATGATTTAAATTTCAATTCAAATTAAAACTATTTAATTTTAGTAAAAAAGTTTACCAAAAACATTTTTCCCGGTCATAAATTATTAATTAGAAATAGTCATGATATTAAGGGGTCGTTTGATTGCGATAAATTATTAGCAATAGTATTGGTATTAAGGGGTGATTTGATTCAAAAGATGGTAAATTATTAGCAATAGTCCTGATATTAAGGGATCGTTTGATTCAAAAGACGGTGGAGTTGTAATCATGAATCGGGTTAAACTAGTATGATTTTAAGATATTGATTTAGTACTTGAATGAACCTGTTTAATTTAAAATATAATTGATAACTCATTTTTTGTATTCTATTGTGGATAATCATATATAATATATTGAAGTTAAGTTATTATTTAATTTATAAACAAAAATTTAATATAAAAAATATATGATTGGTAAATTATAATTAAACAAATTTAATAGTAATTTAATATTTTTTATAAGAAATAATGTATATATATATATATATATATATATATATATATCAAATCTCATTTCAGATGTGTTTTGAGGTATGAATATTATATTTGAAAAATGATCAACCAAGTTTGAGTTTGGAATGAACAAAACCATACATATCAGAAACAACATAAATTGGGCTCTTTCTTTGTACTTCAACATAAATTTAAATTATATTTTCCTAAGTAAAATAAACTATCGAAATGCATTGTAAATAAGAAATACACTCCGACAAATCCACTTAAAAAGAACAGTTATCCTTACAATTTTTTGTTAAATTTTAATATGTGTATATATATATATATATGACAAGGCTGTCGCGTGCCTATCAAATAATAATAATATCTAACAAATCCTTCTAACTATGTAGTAGGGTAAGTCAGAGTCGATCCCACAGAGACTGTTAGGTCCTGATAAGTTTGTAGAAGGGGGGTTGAATACAAACTATACAGTTTTATCGAATTTGTCCTTTAAAAGATTTAACTATTTAAAAAAAATTAGTGCGGAATAAAAACTGAAACAATATTCAAGTTAAATAGAAACTCTATTAAACTTGAGGGGTGTTACAATTTTGATCACTGATTACAAGGAACTTAATAAAACAAATCTAGAATAAATTCGACATGAATTTATCTATTTTTGTAATAAAAAGGATCGAATACTAAAAAGTAGTTCGATATAAAATCTAGGGATTATGATCCTCTAGAAAGCTAAAGCAGTACAAGAGATACAATTCTTATGAATTAAATGTTGAAGAACAATCAAGAATTAAATCTCTGGCCGGAAATGAATGCTTTGCAGTTGAAGAAGTAATGAAGAAGAATGTAATGTTTTTGTCTCTGTCTTTTCTTCTGTGTTCAATGATACAATTGATGTCAACTGTCGTGTCTTTTATATATAAAACACACTGCATTCTTTTTGTTTTAAGCCAACCCACGTGCAATACAATTTTACAGAATTGCATTAGGAAGACTTAAACAAACACAATGTTTTTACTCTTAGAAAACAATCGGGAAGACAATCATTTGTACATGGAAGACAATCGGTAAGACTTACATTTACTCTAGGAAGACAATCGGGAAGACTCACTTGTGAGTCTTCCTAGTTAAATAAACTGAGTCTTCCTAGTTTAAATCTAAGTCTTCCTAGTTAATTTTTATTCTAATTTAAATAATTAACTAAATAAATTATGTATTAATTTAATTCTTTGCAGAATTAAATTAATAAATAATATACTTAATAATATTAATTATTATAAGAGAATAAATAGAATTAGTTGCCTTCACAATTAATTCCAGAATCACTTAAAACTTAGATAAATAACAAACACAAAAGTACGTTGACACTCGATGTACTGTCTGGTTCAGGAGTGACTAACGACAATGTCTGTTCTTTATCCATTTAACTTTAAGCAGTGATTCACTTCCTTCTCATTCAAGAACTCCGTAATCAGTATCTTTTTCTGTCACCACTTGAAATCTCTGTCACTTTAATAAATCCATTGAGCTTGAATACTTCATTGAGGCTTGATCAATAAATTGAGCTTCTTTCAATGTAGAATCACTTCAAGTCTGTAGATGACTTTAATCTTCATTCTTTGACAGATATAACCTTCTGAGATTCCTGTGACAATTGATTTTTATTATTTACTTATTACATCTTTATTAAAGTTGAGTAGAATCCTCGGTGTTTACAAATAGGCCTAGACATATGCCTTTCAATCTCCCCCTATTTGTTTGTTAGACAATAACAACCAAATACCTCTAGAGGATAACTCAACCAAAACAAGAAAAGATAAGACTTTTAAGAGCCAGAGCAAATAATAAAAAGTTCTGGATTAAATATAACAATTTCCAGATTCAAACAGTAAAGATAAATACAAGATAGATGTTCCTCTAGACTGAACATATGAATACATTTCCCTATCTTGATTTACCTAGCTCTAAACATATAACATTTACAAATTGAGCTAACTACATCATGCCTTTAGTCTCTAATTTCACCTTCTTCAGCTTCTTGCAAGGTGACTAGAAGATCTTTGTCAAGTGACACGATCACTTTCAGAAACCACACCACTTGGCATTACTGGTTGAGTGGTGATCTTCTTCAATCTATTCTTCATCTGAGCATATCTTGGAATTTTCTCCGTGCAGTAGTCTGAAATCATATCAGCAACTTCAGACTTCTCTACAGAAGCAAACCCAGACGTTCTAAGAAGATTCTCCAACTTCACCAGTTGCATAGCAGTCTGTAGCTTCATGGAATTAGGATCCAGCCTCACAGTCTCTAAAGTTGTACCTCTGTAGATTTTGACTTCATAAGGAAAATGTACAACTTTGAGGACTGGCCTTCATAGCAGAATCTCTAAGCCGGTCATATAGAAGCTCATTCAAGCAAGAAGATCTCTTTACTTTACTCATCAGAATCCACAATTCAGAGAGAGATCTTCTTTTTAGGAGGTCAAGAGAAATGGTGAATGACCCTTCAAGAGCACTTGAGACATAGATGAACAGTTCTTGCCTCACTTGATCAAATGCAGACGTAATCCTTAGGATAGCCTCCTTCAATGCCTTCATGTATAATGAATTGTCTGGATTAACAGTTCTGATCTTCTCAAGCAGCTTCAGAAAAGTAGCATCATTGTTTGTGCCTCTCTGAGAGATATCAAGCATCTCCCTTGCCTTATCCCATTGATTCCTTGCTTCATCCTAACATCCAATCTCCTTTCTTTGACATGAATACTATGAAGACGTTGTTTGTCTTCATGTTCAGCCTTTTGATTTTCAGCTTCTGAGATATGATGTCGGAGACCTTGGCATTCTCATCCTCCTTTCTTCTTAGCTCTGCCTGCTGTTTCTTCAACTCCTTCTGAAACAAAAGGTCAGGTGTATATAGATCAGCTTCATCCTCCCAATCCTCGAAGTTTGCTGCCTCCTCAACCTCCTCCTCACAAAAGCTTCTTCAGATATGGTCTTCCTCAGATCACCAGAAGTGTCAAATTGGAAAGTCATCCTGTTCACCGTGGTAGTAGTAGGCATCGTCAAAGACAGTATCCTCCAGTGATTGTTTACCTTTTCCCTTATCTCCTCCAGAAGCTCCTCCAGCTTCTCTTTTTCCCTTATCTCCTCCAGAAGCTCCTCCAGCTTCTCTTTCTTCTCCTTTCTTCTCCTTCTCCCCCTTAGTTGAGGAATCCTCTACAGTTTGAGCTGTGGAAGCCCTAGGATTCACCTCAGTTGTTCTCCTTATCTCTCCCTCTTTCTCTCCCATCTCCTCCTTCATCAGCATCATGCATCCTCATCAGACAGTCTTCCCTCAAAGAATGTTCTTTGCTCTTCAGTAGGTTGATGTGTTTCCTTGATCATGTAGTATAGGTGCTTCATACCTTCATTAAGATGCTCCATTCCTCCTTCAATCTTAGACATCCTTTGTTCATTAAACCTCTGGTTTTCATCAGATGTTTGCAGAATAAAGTCCACCTTTGTATAAATAGAAGCAATCTCCTTAACACTCTCCGATATCTAAGCATTTGACGTTATAATATCAGAGATGTCTGAAGCCACCAGTACTTGAGATTGTTGGATTGAATTCAGCCTTGGGAGTACATTATTTTTCAAGCCTTCCAGGTCATCTCTCACAGAGGTGGTAGATTGAGCAGCCACTTGTGTTTTTAGAATAGTGTTCTCAGCCTGGTTTTCCTGTAACTTCCTTTGGAGATCAGCCAGCTGGTTCAACAACAAAGCAGTGTTTGTGTCAGTGTGTGCACTCACTTCAATTGCTCTCAGTGGTGTTTCACTCATCTCACGTGCTTGTGTATCACTCTGTGTTTGACTCATGTCTCTCACAACTAACTGTCTGTTTGGATTTTCAGAAGATGTACCTGCATGAAAAATCACCGTAGCCCCTTCAAGAGAGGTCAGTGGTGGTGCAATGGGAGTTCGCAATTCCCGATCCCTGAATGAGTCTGTCAAAATATTTGACATTGTATACTGAATTTCTTCAGGGATAGACTCATCAAGATGCCTTTCACTTTCTCCAGTAAAAACTGCGAGTGAAAAATCCCTTAAGGGAGCCAGAGATGTTCCCTCTGGGAGGGGAGAAAATGATTCTATTTGAGTTGGCGAAGAATCAGATTTTCCCTCAGATGCCTGTGAAGGCACTTCTACCGTAACTATGGTAGGCACTGTTTCAAAGTCAAAAGTAAAGTGCTCTCCTGGCATGGTGTCCTGAGTGTCATCTATATGGATATCTTCTCCCATTGTGAGTAATGGGAGTGTGCTTGACTCAGTACAAGATGCCATGGCCCTATGGCGAATTTCAATAGATCCACCCTGTTGAGAGGATGTCTCCAGAGACTGTGTAGTGGCCATATCAATGTCCATATCCTTTTGAGAGGATACAGATGGGCTTACAGTTGTCTCCCTATAGGTTTTTCTTTTCTTTAAGGGTGGAGACAGAGCTGTGGGAACACTCATTTCAGGTATATCACTAAATCTTCTTGAACTGGTTTGAATAGTAGGCTCAGGTTGTGTATCAGAAGTGTTTGACTCTCTGTATGGCTCAATGACCTGGGTCAGAGACTGTGGTTCTACAATCTCTGGGTCAGCCCTAATAACCACTTGGGTTTCAATTGAAGTACCAGAAGAAGAACCAGAGTTAGGAATAACTACCTGCAGTGGAACTGGATGTGGTTGAGGAACTTGTTCACCAAAGATAGGAAGATTAATGAACTGACTCATCAATGGTGAAACAAGAACAGGTATGGTGGTAAATTTGGATGAGACATCAAGTCTGGTGTAGAATTTGGTGTCTGTGGTTGGAGAGGTTTCAAATCTAGCTTCTCGAAACAGTTCTACCTGCTCAGCAGTGAGAAGATGATTAATGATAAGAGTTAGAAAGCGAGGGTACCAACACCTTACTTTCACACCATTATCAGAATCTCTCTTAGAGTGAGCAAGCCTGTTGAGCAATAGGTTCCACAGAATCTCAGCAAAGTTCAATCTACGACCAAATACTATAGCATAGGCAATGTACTGATTAAGACTGGTAATGCAATGAAAGTTTGTTTTTGTGCAATTACCAAATACCCTAGCTATAGTATCAAAGAACAGATCCCATTCCCTTACAACAAAGGTTTTTGACAATTTCACCATTTGAAAGGGACCCTGATAATGAATATTCACAAAGAACTGTGTTAACTCATCATCAGTGGGTAATGGATCAAATCTATCCTTTGGAAAATGCAACACATCACAAAATAACTCAAAAGTAACTGTATATTGCTGGTTGAGAATATTGAAAGTAAAAGATTTTGAATTTTCAGCAATAATAGCACTTGAACACAACATCCTTAATGGATCAATTTTCAGAAGTGCATTAGCACAAATAGCATAACTAACACATGTATTGCTATTTAAAAATTGAATCCACGGTCTAAAACTTTCCACTTTACACCTAGCCGGATCAAAATACCCAACAAAATTATTTAAAACTAATTCAAAATTATTAGGATCCATTTTAAATAAAACAATAAAATTTTAATTAATTTAAAATAAAAATAAAATTTTAGGGATTTTTAGAATTAATTAAAATTACTAAAATCCACAAAATTAATTAATTTTCAAATTTTAGATCCTAAAAATTCGAACTAAGACCTTGAAATGCAATAAGAATTGGGCAAATGAACGGGCAATACTTTCAAGAACACACACAGTACCAAGAACAGTCCAATTTCTTTTACAGAACCACAAGCAATTCACACAACTTCTAAACCAATTAAACACTTAACACACAAAAGTCGAAAGGAAAGAAAAAAAAATTTCCAGAGTTTCGACTAAGTATATTAGTTTTTGAAAGTAATGAAATGAATTGCTAAGTAAAAACTTGAGCAAAAAAGGATTAAGAGCAATGGTTCTGCAATAAGATTGTATCCGAAGGGGTTTTCAGAAAAAGAAAACTGAAAAGAACTGCTAAGGCAAAAAGAAAACAGATGCAGTGTATGTACGTATGTATATATATATATATATATTAGAATAAAAATAAACTGAAAAAGAAAAATGAACCGTTTTTTTTTAAAATTTGAACTGGGAAGACAATCGGGAAGACTTAGGATAGTCTTCCCGGTAGTCTTCCTAGTTCAAATTAGGAAGTCTTCGGAAAATAGAATAAAAATAAAAACAGAGAATAAACTAATTAATTTAAGTCTTCCCGATAGTCTTCCTAGTTAAAAAAACTGGGAAGACTTAGGAAAAGACTTAAAATTAAATAGAAAAAACAAAAAACAAAATGAAAAATACATTGTTTACCCGGTAGTCTTCCTAGTGTAAAACTGGGAAGACTTATGAAAAAATTCAGAATAAATTCGAATATTAACAAAAAAATACTGAAAAACTTATAAAAATGCATGAAAAATATATAAAAGCCTAGAAAAATTCATAGAAAATTCCATAAATCCTAGAAAAATATGCAGAATATTATAGAAATGCATAAAATTAATATAAACTTGCAGAAAAATTCAAACAACAATATTTACAATCTGAAAAATACCTAAATAATTCTAAATAAATATATTTTCAATAAAAATACATTTCTCTACTTAAAAAATATGAGAAAAATATTTTTAAAGAAAATAAAATATGAGCTATTTAAATACACAAGCATGTACTATTAAATGAGAATTGACAGTGAATATCATTTAAATGACAAGAGAAAATGAATTTTTAAAGAACAAACATGAGAGAGATATTGTTAATCACTAAGACTGTTTAACATACCCAATTTACCAACTAACTTGATAAATGTGGATTCGTCAACAGATTTAGTGAATATATCTGCAGTCTGTTCTTCTGTGGGTACAAAATGTAACTCCACAGTTCCATTCATGACATGCTCTCTGATAAAATGATACCTGATATCAATGTGCTTCGTTCTCGAGTGCTGCACAGGGTTGTTGGAGATTGCTATGGCACTTGTATTATCACAAAATATGGGAATTTTGTCTAATGCAAAGCCATAGTCCTTTAATTGATTCCGTATCCATAAGATCTGAGCACAACAGCTTCCAGCAGCAATATATCCAGCTTCTGCTGTTGAATTGGAAACTGTTTGTTGTTTCTTGCTATACCAGGAAATCAACCTACCTCCTAGGAATTGACAACTCCCAGAGGTGCTCTTTCTATCCACAACACTACCTGCATAATCAGAATCTGTATATCCAACAAGATTAAAACCAGAATCTTTAGGGTACCAGATACCTAGATTAGGTGTACCCTTAAGATATCTCAAGATTCTTTTCACAACAACGAGATGTACATCTCTAGGGTCCGCTTGGAACCTTGCACACAAGCATGTAGCATACATAATATCTGGTCTACTAGCAGTAAGATAGAGTAAGGAGCCAATCATACCTCTGTAGCTTGTAACATCTACCTTGATAGATTTGTCAGAAGCTCCAAGTTTGATGGCTGTTGAAGATGGAGTCCTTGCTGATGCTGAATCCTCCATGTGATACTTCTTGAGGAGTTCTTTGAGATACTTGGATTGACAAATAAATATACCATTTGACCTTTGACTTACTTGCAATCCAAGAAAGAACTTCAGCTCACCCATCATACTCATTTGAAACTTACTCTGCATAAGCTCAGCAAATCTCTTATAGAGATTATCATTAGTAGACCCAAATATGATGTCATCCACATAGACTTGGACTAATATTATATCACTTTTGTGTTTCTTTGAAAAAAGAGTTTTGTCTATGATACCTCTAACAAAACCATTTTCTAAAAGAAAACCAGAGAGAGTGTCATACCATTTTCTTGGGGCTTGTTTGAGACCATAGATAGCCTTGAAGAGAAAGTACACAAAGTCCAGCAGCTCCTGATTTTCAAAGCCAGGGGGCTGTTCCACATACACTTCTTCATCAAGTTCACCATTCAGGAATGCACTCTTAACATCCATTTGATAGACTTTAAACTTGGAGTAAGCAGCAAATGCTAAGAACATCCTGATGGCCTCAAGTCTAGCCACTGGTGCATAGGTTTCATCATAGTCAATGCCTTCAGCTTGAGAATACCCTTGTGCAACCAGTCTTGCCTTGTTCCTTGTGACTATGCCATCCTCATCTAGCTTGTTCCTGTATACCCATCTAGTACCAACTACTTTCTTGTTCTTTGGACTGGGTACCAGCTTCCAGACTTGCTGTTGTTCAAATTGATTGAGTTCATCTTGCATAGCAATCACCCAATCTGGATCAGTCAGTGCTTCCTCAGTTTTCTTTGGCTCCATTTTAGATAGAAATGCTGAGAAAAGACATTCATTCTGAGAAGCACTTCTAGTTTTAACTCCAACCTCTGGATCACCAATGATCAGCTCAAAAGGATGAGCTCTATTCCAAACAGTCTGTCTTGGAAGATTTGATCTTGATGATTCACCTTGAAATTCACTTTGATGTTGTGAGTGACTAGTTGATCCTTCATTTGCTCCCCCTGAGTTGTTGCTTGATTGCCTTGATGATTCTTCTCCAGTGTTGGTGGTATTTCCATTGTTACCAGTGTTTCCACCACCATCACCATGATCATTATCATCATTGTTATTATCATCACCAGCAATAACTTCAGGTGGGGCTTCATCATCTGATTCTGAGTCTGGCAAGTTATCAAACTTCAGCTTTTCAGATGGGTCTTCTTTTTGGATACTGGGGAACTTAGTGTCATCAAAAGTAACATTGACACTTTCCTTTACTGTGTGACTGCCAACCACGTAGACCTTGTAAGATCTTCTGGAATAACCAACAAAAATAGCTTCTTGTGCCTTTGCATCAAACTTGCCACGTTTAACATTGTCATCTATAAGCACAAAGCATTTTGCTCCAAATACATGAAAGTACTTGACAGTTGGTTTCTTGTTGTTCATGATCTCATACGGAGTCTTCATTAAGTCCTTGTTGATTAAAGTTCGATTCTGAGTATAACAAGCTGTATTCGCTGCTTCAGCCCAAAAGTACGTTGCAAGTTTAGACTCACTAAGCATAGTCCTAGCAGCTTCAATCAATGTACGATTCTTTCTTTCCACTACTTCATTTTGTTGAGGAGTTCTAGGGGCAGAATACTGTCTTGTTATTCCTTTATCAGCACAAAAGTCATTTAGAATGGCATTCTTGAATTCAGTACCATTATCTGACCTTATGGCTCTAACAGGGAATCTAGAATCCAGCTCAATCAACTTCACATGGCCAATCACCAGATATGGAGTCTCATCCTTGGAATGTAGGAATAAAACCCATGTATATTTTGAAAAGTCATCAACAATCACAAGTGCATATTACTTCTTTGACATGGACATCACATTAACTGGACCAAACAAATCCATGTGCAGTAGCTGAAGTGGTTCAGTTATTGATGATGTGTCAGTGCCCTTGTGAGAAGCTTTCTTTGACTTTCCTTTCTGACATGCCTCACATAGTCCTTCCTGTGTAAATTCCATCTGAGGCAAACCTCTAACCAATTCTCTCTTGACTAAAGAGTTCATGGTTTTGAAGTTAAGGTGAGACATCTTCTTGTGCCATAGCCAACTATCATCTGATGAAGCTTTAGCATAAAAACAATTAACTTCATCTTTGAATCCCGAGTTCAGATCAGCTATGAACAAGTCACCTTTCCTTACTCCTTGAAGAGCAGGCTTTCCATTCTTCTTGTGAATGATCTGACACTTCTCTCTTTCTGTTAGATCAGAATTCAATGATTGTCAGAAGCTAGACTCAACTGATCAGGATTGCTGACGTCATCAGTATTGCATGGTCATCAGTATTTGATCAAGCGTCAGTATCTTATTGATCATCAGGATTCCTACTCAGACTATGATCAGGTTTGATCATCAGGACTTGAAGCTGATCAGGATTCCTACTTCGAGTTATATTTGGAGTCTAGATAAACATGGAAGTTTGTTCCTGGTTTGTAGAATGCAGCTATCGATTAAAGATATGTTTCTATCTTTATTATGATTAGGACTTATCTTGTTATTGATAGAGAAGCTGTGTGCACTATATAAACACAGTTTTGGTTTCGATTTATGTATTCATTCGAGAGAGAACATAATCGGAGAGAAGCTCTTAAGAACAGAATTTCTTGAGAGAGTTTTTGTAAGCTAGCAGCTCTTAAGAACATCAGAATTTCTTAAGAGAGTTTGTAACAGTTTTATATCAAAGTTAATAAAGCTGTTATTGTTATTGTTATTGATCTTTCATATTTGTGTTATATAAAGTCGAGAATCTTATACAATTGTATTCAACCCCCTTCTACAATTGTTATTTACTGGGCAACAATTGGTATCAGAGCAAACTGATTTAATTCTGAATCAGATACGATCTAAAGATGTCGACAACCAAGTATGAAAGCATGAAGATTCCCATCTTGAAGATATCAGAATATCCCACATGGAGGGTAAAGATGCTGATGTACCTGGAGGCTATGGATCCTGACAATCTGGACAGGATTCGTGATGGACCATATATACCAACAAAGTTCGTAGAACGAACAGATACTGTACCAGAACATTATGTGGTCAAAGCTAAATCTGAATGGACTCCAGAAGAAAAAGCTCATGTACTCAGAGAACCAAAGATAAAGAATATCTTGCACAATGGTCTTGATGCTGTTATGTCAAACAGAGTGATTGCATGCAAGTCTTCAAAAGAAATCTGGGATACTTTGGAAACTCAGTGCCAGGGATCTGCATCTGTTAAGAAAAACAGAAGGGCTCTATTGATTCACGAATATGAACAATTCGATGCAAGACCTGAAGAGAGCCTGACTGATCTATATGATAGATTCCTGACACTATTGAACAGCTTATCCTTAGTTGACAAAGTATATGAAACTGAAGATTCAAACACCAAATTTCTTAGAGCTTTACCTGAAGAATGGGATACTAAGACCTCAATCATTAGACACCAGTATGATCTGAACATTGTGTCTCTTGATGAGATCTATGGGATGCTAAGAACTCATGATCTTGAAGTTCAACAGAGAAAGAACAAGAAAAGCAGCAAGGCAAAGTCAATTGCTTTGAATGTAGAAGCAAAATCAAAAGAGAAAGCTATGGAGGTCTCTAGAAGGAAAGCAAGAGTAGCTGAGTCAGATCCTGACGACTCTTCATCAGATACTGATGGCAATCCTGATGCCAATACTGGTGATGAATCTTCTGATTCAGACATGGAAGAAATGGTTGCTATGATTGTCAGAAACTTCAGAAGGATGAAGTTCAGGAAGAATAGAAGACAAGGCAACTTTCAGAAAAAGACCTTCAAAGTAGACAAAGACAAGTATATCAAGAAGGACAGCAAGGGTAGCAAATTTGACAAATCAAAGGTTAGATGCTACAAGTGTAATGGTATGGGTCACTTTGCTTCTGAATGCAACAAGACAAAGGCACTCATCACATCAAGCAAGGATTGGATGGACTCTTCCTCAGAATCTGATACTGAGGTAGTCAACTATGCGTTAATGGCCAATGCTGATGTAACTGCTGCTCCTGATGATAAGGTACTAAATACTATCTTTGATTTTGATACTGATAATGCTTCTGAGTTAAGACGTTTTCTAAAGTCATTACATATTAGCTTTAGAAGTCAAACTGCTGAGAATACTAGAATCTTATCTGAGATGTCTGGCCTTAGAAAGAGGAATGAGATATTAGAAGCTGAATTTTCTCGTATGCAAGAAGTACAAAAAGAATGTGATAATGCTAAACACATGCACTTAGAGATGACATCTAAATGTACTTCTCTTGAAAAAGAACTTGAATATGCTAATGAGAAAATCAGAACCTGGACAGACTCTAGTAGGAAATTTCATGAGATTAATACCTCTAAGAATTGGAAAGAGTGTCTAGGATATAAGTCAGATGAAGATAAGAAATTAGCAGAGAAAATTGTCATTGATGAGACAGTCAGTCCAAAGACCTATAGACATGTTATAGACTCAACCAAATCTAAGATTACTCCTGTTAATTTTGTTTTTGGTAAGGATTCCAATTCTACTTTTGAAAAGGGATCTTCTTCTACTCAAGGAATTAAAATCGTTAAGTCTAAACCTGTCTTGAATAAAGTCACTAAGAATGTAGGTCTATTGTCTCAGAAACAGCTTAAAGATAAAATCTGTGAGGTTACAGATAAGAAAAAGGAAGCTACTGTTAAGAGAAACAGGAATGGTAAAGTTGGGATCAATAAAGAGAATGGTTATAAATATATCCCAAATGCACCTAGAAAGTGTTGTTTTAACTGTGGTAACTCTAATCATCTTGCTATTGATTGTAAGAAGAGTAAGAAGAAGATTACTGATATTCCTAAGTCTGATGTTAGGAATAGATCAGTACTCTATAAACCGCAGAAGTCCTGTTTTCATTGTGGTAGTCTATGGCATTCTATTTATACATGTAAAGAGTATCATGATTTGTACTATAACTTTTATGATCCATTGCCTAAGTTTGAAAGTAGTACAAAGTCTGATAGAACTGAAAATGTCATGAAGAAGCATGCTTTTGTTAATACTGATACTGACAAAGCAAATCCTGATGGAGTAAATCCTGTCAGGACTGCTAAAGTCAAAAAGTCTTCTGCTGTTAAAATTAATAAATTGTATGAGAAAGGAACCCAACATGTATGGGTTCCTAAGTGTTCTAACTAGTGTGTTTCTATTCTGATGCAGGGTAAAAAGAAAAATGTGTTAGTCATGGATAATGGATGTTCTGTGCACATGACTGGAAACAAAGCCCTGTTATCAGAATATGAGGAAAAAGCTGGCCCAACTGTGTCTTATGGAGATGGCAACATTGGACAAACCTTGGGATATGGCAATATAATCATTGGAAATGTCATCATTGAAAAAGTAGCTCTAGTGAAGGGACTAAAACACAATTTGTTGAGTATTAGTCAAATCACTGACAGAGGTTATCATGTCAATTTCTATTCCACACATTGTGAAGTAGTCAGTAAAGCAACAGGGAAGATAACACTAACTGGCTACAGGCATGGTAACATATATGAAGCCAACATTCTCTCAGATACTGATGGCTCCCCTACATGTTTCATCAGTAAAGCTTCAGTAGATGAAAGTTGGAATTGGCACAAGAAGCTTTCTCATCTCAACTTCAGCAACATCAATGAGTTGGTTAAGAAAGAGTTAGTAAGAGGATTACCTAATGTCTTATATACACCTGATGGACTCTGTGATGCATGCCAAAAAGCAAAACAAAGAAGGACATCATTCCAGAGTAAATCAGAATCCTCTATTGAAGAACCATATCACATGCTACATCTTGATCTGTTTGGTCCAGTCAACATCATGTCCATCAGTAAGAAAAGGTACACTCTTGTAATTGTTGATGAATATTCTAGATTCACCTGGGTGTATTTTCTGCACAGAAAAGATGAAACTCCTGAAGTTCTGTTGGATCATGTGAGGATGATTGAGACAACCACAAAGTACAAAGTCAAGATTCTGAGAAGTGATAATGGTACTGAATTTAAGAATTCAAAGATGGAAGAGTTCTGCAAATACAAAGGAATCATTCAACAATTCTCTGCTCCTGGCACACCTCAGCAAAATGGAGTAGTAGAAAGGAAGAATAGAACTCTTATTGAAGCTGGCAGAACTATGTTGGAAGAAGCTAAATTACCTACATATTTCTGGGCAGAAGCAGTCAACACAGCATGCTATACACAAAATCTCACATTGATAAACAGGCATGGTGTCACTCCTTATCAGTCACTCAAAGAGAAGAAACCAAGTCTGAAGCATTTGCATGTGTTTGGCTGTAAATGTTTTGTTCTCAGAACTCATCCTGAACAGCTAGGGAAATTTGAAACAAAGGCTGATGAAGGAATATTCATAGGTTATCCTACATCAAGAGCCTTCAGAGTTTTTAATTTGAGGACAAGAACTGTCATGGAGTCAATACATGTATCTTTTGATGACAAGAAGATAACTGGAATCATTGAAGACTCACATGATAGATTACTATTTGAAAATGAAGCTTCCAAGGAACCTGAAGAAATTGAATCAGATCCTGTCAATTCATCAGATACTGATGGGTCACCAAATCCTGATGACTCACCAGGTACTGATGGTGCTAATACTGATGATGCAAACAACAGAGATACAACTAGTAGTGCTAATGTTGAGGGGGAGCAACGGCATTCAACTACAAGTTCAGAGTCAACTCAATCATCAGGACAGAATTCTTCAGATACTGATTCAAGTGAAGATCCTGATAACACATCAGGAGGGCATAGCAATAATTCAGGGAGAGCTTCAAATCAATCAAATTCTTTCAATCAAGATAACACCAATCCAGGGGGAGCATCTACTTCAAGAAACAATTTGACACCAGCAAGGAAATGGACAAAAGATCATACTCCTGATTTGATAATTGGAGATCCTGATGCAGGTGTTCAAACAAGAAGTGCAACTCAGAATGAATGTTTATATAATAACTTTCTATCCAAGGAGGAGCCTAAGAAAGTTGAAGATGCACTTAAAGATGCTGATTGGGTTACTGCAATGCAAGAAGAACTGAATGAATTTGAAAGGAATGAAGTCTGGAAACTGGTACCAAGACCAAAGAATAGATCAATTGTTGGTACAAAGTGGATTTTCAAGAACAAGACTGATTCTGATGGAGTCATTATCAGAAACAAAGCTAGACTAGTTGCAAAGGGGTATTCCCAACAAGAGGGAATTGACTATGATGAAACTTTTGCTCCTGTTGCAAGACTAGAAGCCATCAGGATATTTCTTGCTTATGCAGCACATAAGAAATTCAAGGTTTTCCAGATGGATGTTAAAAGTGCTTTCTTAAATGGTGAAATGGAGGAAGAAGTTTATGTTGAACAACCTCCTGGTTTCATTGATCCTAAATATCCAGATCATGTCTACAGACTGGATAAGGCACTTTATGGACTAAAGCAAGCTCCAAGAGCATGGTATGAAACCTTAGCTCAATTCTTACTGGAAAGTGGATTCAAAAGAGGTGCAATTGATAAAACTCTATTTTATTTGAATCATGGTAAGGAGTTGCTGTTAGTTCAGATTTATGTTGATGATATCATTTTTGGGTCAACAAACAATAAGCTGTGTGAAAAGTTTTCCAAGCTTATGCAGTCAAGATATCAAATGAGCATGATGGGAGAAATGAGTTACTTTCTGGGTCTTCAAGTTAAACAGACTGATGAAGGGATTTTTATTAATCAGTCTAAATACACAAGGAATTTACTGACAAGGTTTAACATGCAAGACAGTACTCCTGCTTCAACTCCCATAGCTACAGCTACCAAACTTGATCCTGATCAAGGTGAAGAGGTAGATGTAACTCACTACAGAGGAATGATTGGCTCATTATTGTATCTCACTGCCAGTAGACCAGATATCATGTTTGCAACCTGTCTATGTGCAAGATTTCAAGAAAAACCTAGAGAACCACATCTGATTGCAGTCAAGAGAATTTTCAGATATCTCAAAGGCACTCCTTCACTTGGCCTTTGGTATGCAAGGGAATCAGATTTTGGGTTGTGTGGTTATTCAGATGCTGATTTTGCAGGATACAAAATAGACAGGAAAAGTACTTCAGGAAGTTGTCAGTTTTTGGGTGGAAGACTAGTTTCATGGTTCAGTAAAAAGCAGAAATCTATTTCCACTTCAACTGCAGAAGCTGAGTACATTGCTGCAGGAAGTTGTTGTGCTCAGATAATGTGGATGAGAAATCAGTTGTTAGATTATGGCCTGTCATACTCAAAAATTCCTATTTATTGTGATAACCAAAGTGCTATTGCAATGACAGGAAATCCAGTTCAGCATTCTCTTACTAAACACATAAGTATCAGATATCACTTTATAAGAGAACAGGTTCTGGAAGGAACAATTGAACTTCACTTTGTTCCTACTGATCAACAACTAGCTGATATATTCACCAAGCCACTACCTGAAGCTACTTTCAATAAGTTGGTGAATGAACTTGGAATGATGAATTTTGAGAATTTCTGAGGGAAAGCTACAGAGAGGAAATCCTGATAACTGTCAAATCCTGATGGTTATTCAGAAAGGTATGTTTTCTTTGATCAAATCCTGATAGGATGGAATCCTGACAGGAAGTCAACTGGTCAATTCTGATGTACAAGTCAGTATTTTCATTGCTAAATTTGTGCCTAATTTTTCGTCCGTATCTGCTAATAGACGATTGAGTTTTAGTAGGACAACTGTATACGCGCGTGTGTTGCTCTCTTATAGTTATATCTATACATACACATAAAAAGCGGTGCAGTTTTATTTAATGACACACGTAATCTGTCCACTAATTGGTTATGCACAAATCATATTTTGCCACCTGTCATTGAGAGTAATATTTTGTTTTAACAAAATATTTTTCATTGTTTTACATCTTTCATTACTCTCTCATCATCAGTTTTTCGTTTTTATCTCTCTCTGTGCTTTCATACCCTAATTGCTTCAAATCTTAATTCTCGAGTTCTCAAAAGCATTATAATGGCGTCTTCATCATTCATAAACAAACAAACAGTAATTCGTGATATTACTTTTGCCACTAATAACTTTGTAGCCATACTAGACCATCAAGAATTGCCTACTGAGTTCCATATAATTCAAAATTTTCTTACTTCAAGCCCATTGAAGTATGCTTTAACAGAGCCTGCAAGTGTTTCTTTTAAGTCTGTAATGCAGGTTTGGAACACAGTTGTTTTTGGTCAAAGTTCTACAGGAACCATTCTGATGCAGTTCGAATCAAATGGGGTCACTCATCATGTCACCCCTGCTGTTATAGAAGAGGCATTGCATTTGCCTATTCTGGGTGAAAAAGTCCCTAGGGCGATTTCAGACTCTGCTCTATTTGAGTTTGTCAAGAAACTGGGCTACAATGGAGAAGTAAAGAGATATGGAAATCTCTTTAGGACAAAGCTTAAGAAGGAATGGAATTTCTTCTTTGATACAATCAGCCGTTGTTTCCTGAACAAGACATCAAATTTTGATGCTCTTCCATCAGGATCTCTTAAAATTGGGTACTCTCTTATCCATTCTACAGTGTTTGATTATGGGTCTTTTATCTTAAAAGCTTTAAGTGATAGGAAATCAGATAAGTTGGGTTCTGTCTGTTTTCTTAGATTTTTACAGTTGATATTTAATCACTTATGTCCTAATGTTGTTTTTGAGGATGATGTAGTTCTACCAATCTGTAGAATTACTGAGAATAATATTAAGTCCTTAGTCAACAGTGATAAGGCAAATGGTTAAATAGGAAATGCTTTTATTCCTGATGAGGTTAGGTTTTTCTTACATCAGAAAATGCCTACTCGTTATGGACTACTTTCTAATGCTATGGTACAAGGACCAACCCACCTTGTTCCTGACACAAGCATGCAACCTAAACAGTCTAAACAGTTAACAACCACCTCTACTGTCTCTCAAAAGACTTTAGTTGTAAAATCAAAGAAATCAGCTAGAACTGATGTGTTTGGAAGGCAATCAGGTTCAAAGGATTTTTCCTCTACACCACTCACTAAAAAGAAGATACAAGGGGGTGTACAAGGGGTCCTGGTCAAGAAAGCTGATAAGGTTGTTAAGGATGTTCCTGTGAAAAGGAAGTTAAGGTTGATTGATGAAAGTGATTCAGAGGATGACTTACCTATATCCTCTGTGATGAATGTGAACAAGGAAGTTGCTGATACTGCTATTAAAGCTGTGGTACCTTTATCAAAACCACAAAAGACAAGGAAATTATCAAAGAGCAGGTATCATATTCCTTTGACAGTGCAAATGAAGGATACTGATATTCAGACATCAAATCCTGATGTGAGTATTCCTGATGCAACAACAAAAGTTGTCTCTATATCAGACTCTCCAGCCTCTCCATCTCAGATTCAAGGACATTCTTGGGAGAAGGTTTCTACAACTGCTTCCTTGGTTGGTCTTACACCTACATCAAAGAAAAAGAGGAATGCAGAAGAGTTAGTCTATCAGAGACAGAAGAAGCTGAAAGGATCAAGCCCACAAGAACCTGAATTTCAGAGTAATTCAGCAGCTACTGTTGATCCTGCCACACAAGAACCACTCAATCAAAGTTTGGGTGACGGCTTAGCTAGTGGAATGGTCACACAAGAACCATTTTCTCAAAGGGAGAATGAAGACATCAACATTCCAGCTACACAAGAACCATCTTCTCAAAGTGAAGATGCAGGCAAAGCTACAGCTTCTGTTGAAAGATTGGTCGAGAACATTGTCAATGAGGGAAGCACACAAGAACCTTTAGCTCAAAGTGTTGAAGAAGCTTCTGAACCTCAAGCTCCACAAGAACCATTGGTAGCAAATACTGATGCAAGCATATCAAATCCTGACGATGTTCATCCTGACGCTAGTGGTGCTCCTGATAATGAACTTATTTTGATACAGCCACTTCGTTCAAGACCAATGGATCATCCTATCTCAGAATCTCAGGATAAACTGAAAGGTATTGCAATTCCTGATCCTGATATATCTCATGGTTCTGATGATGATAATTCTGATGATGATAGTGATGATGATAATGAGAATAGAAAAGAGAAGGAACAGCTTGCTACAGCACTCAAGATTAGTCTTGGAACTAATTTTGGTTCATCAAGTACGTATATGGCTGGCAATGCTTTCACTGGGAAAGATCAGAGACAAGATTTTTCTACTCCTTCCTTTGATCCTGCAGAGGCATTTAGATAGAATGAATGGAACAATTCATGGCACAATTCTGATGAATCTATCAGCTTTTCTTCTGCTATTGAACATGCCTATAATGCAGTGAAGTCTATAGAGAATCAAGACTTGAAGAATCATCTGAAGGCTACAACTCTGTTATCCAAAAGCCTGAAAAGTGAGATTGATTCTATCAAGGGCTCAACTGAAAAAGTGAGGACTGATATCTTTAATAATTTTACAAAGGTGCCTACTACTTTTCAACTAAGGGTAGTGGAATCCCAAGTGAAATCTGTTGTTTCAGAACAAACCTCAATCAATCAAAGAATTGATTCTCTGGATACTAAGGTAACTGAAATTCAAGCCTCTCTTTCCTTAATTTTGCAATTATTGTCAAATCCTGATGTCAAAAAGGGGGAGAAGGTTATTCAGACAAAATGTACACCTGATCTAGTATTAAGAAATAATGATGATGATACTGGAGATGATGGTGGTGACAAAGCGATACAAGGAGAAACCTCTGATGCTGTTGTTTTGAAGTCTACAATCCAAACTTCTCAAAGTCAAACAACGCAGTCAACTCATGTTTCTGATTCTGGAGTTAAGACAGTAAGAACATTGGTGCAATCTCAGATCCTGACGGAAGATCAAATCCTGACACCTGGTCATGGACAAATTCTTGCTACAATTCCTGAAGGTGATGAAGATGTAATTATTGATAATCCTGAAGATGCATCAAATTTATTCCAGAAGTTTTCTACAAAAGACGGTAGAATTGTTACTCTTTATCACACTGATAAAAGAGTTCAACAATTATTTGCCAGAAAAGCACTCTCTACAGCAAGTGAAGAATATCCAGATCTCTCACATGAAGAATTCTTGAGACTACAAAGAGAGACAATGGAAAGCTATACTGCTCCTCCTAGAGGTAGAGGAAGCAGAGGTAGGAGAGGTGCTAGAAGAAATAGAAGAGGTTCTTCAACTCAAATAGTACCTAGACAGACAAGGTCTAGAGGGTTAAGAATTGAAGAAATTCCTGAACCTATTCAAACTCTAGTAGTTCCTGACAGATCTACTTTTGGTGATGATGGAATTATTGAAGAAGAACCTGAATTGAGAAGAAAATCAAGAAAATCAACTCTCAGCAATACAAATCAAATTGAAGATTCTAATCCTGACAATATTCAAGATCCTGACGAATCTGAAATTCTGCAAGAGGTTGATTTGATAATCTTATCTACTGTTGTTGATTGTCACAACAAAGAAGTAGATGAAGAAGAAGAAGCCAGAAGAAGAGAAATTACAAGATCAACAAATAGAGATTTCAATCTCTATGTACAAAGGCTTAAACTCTCAAACAGAAGAGTGTGGAGAAATTCAAGCAGACAAGAATCTTTACTTGAAAGAAGCTACGCTCATGAAAAGGAGAAATACAAGAAGTGGAAACATATTAGCACATTAAGTTGTGATACACCTATCAATTTTCAGTCTGGTGGAATTATTACAAGCGCTTCAAGTGTTGTTGATTTGTCTGATATGGCTAGATCAAAAACACTCTGGTTAAAGATGTTTTCAAATCTGAAGCAATTGTCAAGTAATTCAAGAGGAGGTATTGGACACAGAGATGGTGAATATCTGAATATGTCATATGTTGATCCTTACTCCTTGACAGAAATTGGAGGTACTTTAACTTCTGAAAACCTGAACAATTTATTAGCTGTTGATATAGTTATAGATTGTCATGATGGTTTTGAAAAGAAAGAAAAGCTTCTGTACTTCATGAAAGATGGTAGTGTGAAGATTCTATCTATTCAAGATCTGCTGATGAAAACTACACAGGAACTGAAATATGTTCACTATCTGTTAAGATGGAAGAACCAAGTGTACAAAGAATGGAGTGACATGATTTTGTCAACTATAAGAAGAAGACTGGATGGAAACAGTAATTTCAATGGTAATTATACTCCCATGTACTTAAATCAAAGAGGTCAGGATGTGGAAATGCAAAGGGGTACTGCTGTTAAAGAAGTAAATTTTGGCATGACTCATCTTTCTCTCAATCCTGATGGGAAGGAAATTGCTTATCTTTTGCTTGAAGAGCACAGTCTACAGAGAAACTCCATACAGAATCTCAGAGCAGCTATCTACCAGATTAATGAGGAAGATGAAGAACTCAGAAATCTTAAGGAAAGACTGATTCAAATTCTTGAAGAAAAAGAAGAAAGTTTATTATCCAACTTCTTGAAGATGAATCTGTTCTATCACAAAGCTTGAACAGATAAGTTGTTTCTGAAGATACTCGTACATTTTGATACATGTTTTTGACATCATTGAATATTTGGAATCTATACTTTATTTCACAAAGTATGAGATTGGGGGAGATTGTTAGATCAGAATTCAATGATTTTCAGAAGCTAGACTCAACTGATCAGGATTGCTGACGTCATCAGTATTGCATGGTCATCAGTATTTGATCAAGCGTCAGTATCTTATTGATCATCATGATTCCTACTCAGACTATGATCAGGTTTGATCATCAGGACTTGAAGCTGATCAGGATTCCTACTTCGAGTTATATTTGGAGTCTAGATAAACATGGAAGTTTGTTCCTGGTTTGTAGAATGCAGCTATCGATTAAAGATATGTTTCTATCTTTATTATGATTAGGACTTATCTTGTTATTGATAGAGAAGCTGTGTGCACTATATAAACACAGTTTTGGTTTCGATTTATGTATTCATTCGAGAGAGAACATAATCGGAGAGAAGCTCTTAAGAACAGAATTTCTTGAGAGAGTTTTTGTAAGCTAGCAGCTCTTAAGAACATCAGAATTTCTTAAGAGAGTTTGTAACAGTTTTATATCAAAGTTAATAAAGCTGTTATTGTTATTGTTATTGATCTTTCATATTTGTGTTATATAAAGTCGAGAATCTTATACAATTGTATTCAACCCCCTTCTACAATTGTTATTTACTGGGCAACACTTTCAAAGGAAACAACATATCCTCTGTCACAGAACTGACTGATGCTGAGAAGATTGAACGTCAGACCTTCCACAAATGAAACATCTTCAATGATAACATTTCCGTACTTCAAACAGCCATATCCTTTCGTAATACCCTTGCTGTTATCTCCAAAGGTAACTACTGGGCCAGCTTTCACAACCACATCTGATAGCAGGGCTCTATCTCCGGTCATATGCCTTGAACAGCCACTGTCAAGAATCCACATAACACGGTTTACCTGTTTAACTCCCTGCAATATCAGATTGATTAGTCCTTCCTCGGAGCCCAAAATTGATTGGGTCCGGCATACTTAAAGAACTGGCCTTTGTCAGGCAAAACAACATTTCTAATTAAAACTACTTCATCCTCTTTCACATAAGAGCGTTTCCATTTATAGCCAGCCTTAACACATTTCTAAGTAGGCTTAGGGATAAATGAATCCACTCTAGTCTGAGGAGGACTAGTAGTCTTTGCTTTAACATGCTTCTTATTATTAACATGTTGACGTGGTGCAGTCTTATCACTAGATACATGCTTACTATTAAAATAAGAATACATAACATTGAAAGCACAAGACATGCAATTAATCACACCACATGCTTTATGAGAAGAATTAACAGCAGGCATGTTAGTTCTACAGTTGTTTTGATCTAACTTATGAATATCTGATTTAGTCTTTTCAGTTGTAGCAACTTTGACTGGAATATCAGATATACACTTTTTGGACTGTTCAACTTCCAAAGCCATATCTTCTTCACGAATCTCTTCAGCAATGATTATAGAGTATTCATTCATAGGATCTGCTATGGATTCTTTACAGAAGGGTGTTTCAATACCCTTAAGTATATAAGGAACAACCTTTCCTTCTTCTCTGACTCTACAAGGTGTATTAATACCAAGCAATCCAATAGCCTCATTATAATCATAACCTATACTGACATGATTACCAATAGCTTGTTTATTGAAAATTTCTTTAGCCGTTTTACAAGAGTTGTAATAGGCATTAGCTTTGGTTTTAAGCTCACTAATCTGAGCTTTGAGAATGGTTTCCAGTTGTTGATACAATTTAACCCTTTTCTCAAGAACTTCTACCTTATTAGTAAGTTCATCTTGATTGATATGCACTAGTTTTAATTCTTTTAATCCCTTTTCAAGATTTGTGTTTAAAAGATTTATTCTATCATTTTCAGTGCGTGCACAACTTATGGTGCCACCAAGATGATGAATCATTTCAGTGTCAGTAAAGGTTACCTCTGACATGTATCTGGATGAAGTGCTTTCCTCTTTAGCCATTAAAGCAAGGTTCCCAATCTCACCTGCTTCTTCATCACTGTCAGTGTCATCCCAACTCTTTCCCTCAGCAACATAGGCTTTCCCAATCTTGTTCTTCTTGCTAGAATCAAATGTGTTTCTGGTCACTTGCTTTGGCTTTCTGCACTCAGTAGCAAAGTGACCCAACTCATTGCAATTGTAGCATCTGATTGTGCTCCTTTCCACAGTTCCAGTTTTGTAGCCACCCCTTGTGCCACTTGAAGAGGAAGATCCACCTCTCTGAAATCTGGGTCTGAACTTAAGATTGGGATTCCTCTTGAATCTAAACTTCCCAAACTTTCTGACTATCAAAGCCAAATCACTATCCTCCAACTGATCAAGTTCTTCTAAAGAATAGAAGTCACCACCAGATTGATCAATGGATGTTAATCCATATTCAGCATCAATAACATTCATGTTAAAACTGGAAGGTTGAACAGCCTTCACTTCCAGTATCTGTGGGACTTCAGCAGCCAATGCAGTAGAGGTACCAACAATCTTCCCAGTTCCATACAGCTCCCTTTGTTGAATCTGCTCCAGCTCATAGGTCTTCAGCACACCATACAATCTCTCCAAAGCAATCTCATTCATATCTCTTGCTTCTCTAATGGCAGATATTTTGTGCTCCAAATGAGGTGGTAGGGTAAGAAGGAACTTCTTGTTAATCTCCTTGTTGGTGTAGTGCTTCCCATTGAGATTCAGATCATTGATTAATTTGTTGTATCTCTCAAAAACCTGAGAGATACCTTCACCAGGGTTTGATCTGAAATGCTCATATTGTGAAGTGAGAATTTCCAGCATATTCTCTCTAACTTCCTCTGTCCCCTCATTGATTATCTCTATGGTTCCCCAAATGTGTTTGGCAGTTTCACAATTTAGGACATGATTATGCATGATAGGATCAAGACTCTCAATAAGGATCAACTGAAGACAGGAATCCAAGGTAACATCCTCTTTCTCATCAGGAGTGTACTCCTTGGGATCTTTAGGGTACATACTAGCAGGCCTAGTAACAATGTTATCCTCTTTTAATTCTTCCTCAATAATCATAGGAAGTCTGGGACCTTTCTTCAGCACATCAATGTATTTAGGATTTGCAACCTTAAGAAATAGGAGCATTTTCTTCTTCCACATAGAATAATGCTCCTTGCTGAACATTGGGATTTTGACAGTACCAACTTTCTGTGTAGTAGACATCTTTTGAGATTTTTAGGAATAAGATAAAAAATCAGAGTTTAAAAGAAAAATCTCAAAACAATTGGATCTTTGATTTGTATATCAATCAAAAGGCTCTGATGCCAACTGTTAGGTCCTGATAAGTTTGTAGAAGGGGGGTTGAATACAAACTATACAGTTTTATCGAATTTGTCCTTTAAAAGATTTAACTGTTTAGAACAAATTAGTGCGGAATAAAAACTGAAACAATATTCAAGTTAAATAGAAACTCTATTAAACTTGAGGGGTGTTACAATTTTGATCACTGATTACAAGGAACTTAATAAAACAAATCTAGAATAAATTCGACATGAATTTATCTATTTTTGTAATAAAAAGGATCGAATACTAAAAAGTAGTTCGATATAAAATCTAGGGATTATGATCCGCTAGAAAGCTAAAGCAGTACAAGAGATACAATTCTTATGAATTAAATGTTGAAGAACAATCAAGAATTAAATCTCTGGCCGGAAATGAATGCTTTGCAGTTGAAGAAGTAATGAAGAAGAATGTAATGTTTTTGTCTCTGTCTTTTCTTCTGTGTTCAATGATACAATTGATGTCAACTGCCGTGTCTTTTATATATAAAACACACTGCATTCTTTTTGTTTTAAGCCAACCCACGTACAATACAATTTTACAGAATTGCATTAGGAAGACTTAAACAAACACAATGTTTTTACTCTTAGAAAACAATCGGGAAGACAATCATTTGTACATGGAAGACAATCGGTAAGACTTACATTTACTCTAGGAAGACAATCGGGAAGACTCACTTGTGAGTCTTCCTAGTTAAATAAACTGAGTCTTCCTAGTTTAAATCTAAGTCTTCCTAGTTCATTTTTATTCTAATTTAAATAATTAACTAAATAAATTATGTATTAATTTAATTCTTTGCAGAATTAAATTAATAAATAATATACTTAATAATATTAATTATTTATAAGAGAATAAATAGAATTAGTTGCCTTCACAATTAATTCCAGAATCACTTAAAACTTAGATAAATAACAAACACAAAAGTACGTTGACACTCGATGTACTGTCTGGTTCAGGAGTGACTAACGACAATGTCTGTTCTTTATCCATTTAACTTTAAGCAGTGATTCACTTCCTTCTCATTCAAGAACTCCGTAATCAGTATCTTTTTCTGTCACCACTTGAAATCTCTGTCACTTTAATAAATCCACTGAGCTTGAATACTTCATTGAGGCTTGATCAATAAATTGAGCTTCTTTCAATGTAGAATCACTTCAAGTCTGTAGATGACTTTAATCTTCATTCTTTGACAGATATAACCTTCTGAGATTCCTGTGACAATTGATTTTTATTATTTACTTATTACATCTTTATTAAAGTTGAGTAGAATCCTCGGTGTTTACAAATAGGCCTAGACATATGCCTTTCAATCTCCCCCTATTTGTTTGTTAGACAATAACAACCAAATACCTCTAGAGGATAACTCAACTAAAACAAGAAAAGATAAGACTTTTAAGAGCCAAGCAAATAATAAAAAGTTCTGGATTAAATATAACAATTTCCAGATTCAAACAGTAAAGATAAATACAAGATAGATGTTCCTCTAGACTGAACATATGAATACATTTCCCTATCTTGATTTACCTAGCTCTAAACATATAACATTTACAAATTGAGCTAACTAAATCATGCCTTTAGTCTCTAATTTCACCTTCTTCAGCTTCTTGCAAGGTGACTAGAAGATCTTTGTCAAGGACACGATCACTTTCAGAAACCACACCACTTGGCATTACTGGTTGAGTGGTGATCTTCTTCAATCTATTCTTCATCTGAGCATATCTTGGAATTTTCTCCGTGCAGTAGTCTGAAATCATATCAGCAACTTCAGACTTCTCTACAGAAGCAAACCCAGAAGTTCTAAGAAGATTCTCCAACTTCACCAGTTGCATAGCAGTCTGTAGCTTCATGGAATCAGGATCCAGCCTCACAGTCTCTAAAGTTGTACCTCTGTAGATTTTGACTTCATAAGGAAAATGTACAACTTGAGGACTGGCCTTCATAGCAGAATCTCTAAGCCGGTCATATAGAAGCTCATTCAAGCAAGAAGATCTCTTTACTTTACTCATCAGAATCCACAATTCAGAGAGAGATCTTCTTTTTAGGAGGTCAAGAGAAATGGTGAATGACCCTTCAAGAGCACTTGAGACATAGATGAACAGTTCTTGCCTCACTTGATCAAATGCAGACGTAATCCTTAGGATAGCCTCCTTCAATGCCTTCATGTATAATGAATTGTCTGGATTAACAGTTCTGATCTTCTCAAGCAGCTTCAGAAAAGTAGCATCATTGTTTGTGCCTCTCTGAGGGATATCAAACATCTCCCTTGCCTTATCCCATTTGATTCCTTACTTCATCCTAACATCCAATCTCCTTTCTTTGACATGAATACTATGAAGACGTTGTTTGTCTTCATGTTCAGCCTTTTGAATTTTCAGCTTCTGAGATATGATGTACTGTCTGGTTCAGGAGTGACTAACGACAATGTCTGTTCTTTATCCATTTAACTTTAAGCAGTGATTCACTTCCTTCTCATTCAAGAACTCCGTAATCAGTATCTTTTTCTATCACCACTTGAAATCTCTGTCACTTTAATAAATCCACTGAGCTTGAATACTTCATTGAGGATTGATCAATAAATTGAGCTTCTTTCAATGTAGAATCACTTCAAGTCTGTAGATGACTTTAATCTTCATTCTTTGACAGATATAACCTTCTGAGATTCCTGTGACAATTGATTTTTATTATTTACTTATTACATCTTTATTAAAGTTGAGTAGAATCCTCGGTGTTTACAAATAGGCCTAGACATATGCCTTTCAGAGACAAACGTATCAATTACTAGTTATTCTTGATTCAATTCAACTAAGCAAGTAACACAATAAATTATTGAGAGATTTTTAAACTAATATTATACTAAGATAAATTGTAATGTATTATCAGTTAACTAAAACATCTAGAATTAAGTATCCCCACTAGAATGAATCAATGCAATCATGATTTTCCACCCCAATTAATCATATACGACTCAAGAGGAAAGATGCGCCCTATAAAATACCAAAAACCTCTCTCGAGTATTAATGACTTCTCTAAAATACACTCAAGCCTATTTTCATGGTATCATGCAATTTAGAGACATTAAACACAGCATCCTAACTTCCTAACAATCTGTTCTACCTATTTTCATGGAGAAGTTCATGTCCTTATTGGATAAATCACAACCATCTAAGTCCAACTTTCGATGATAAATAGATATTAGGTTCAAACAATACGCATAATCACGTCTGACATGTTATTGTTAATTAAGCACAACTCAATAAACAAGAGCATACAACATAACTAAATTGGGGGTTTGTGGAAAATCATACATCAATCATAACTAGGGTTCAACTTAATCCTAGATTAAAAATCTACTCACTCATAATTAAACTAACAAAACACATAATATAATAAGAACACATAATAATATTAAGAACAGAGAAGAAAACCTTCAATTTTTCTCACAGAAGAATAGTACAAGATCCACTCCCTATGTATCTACGTATCTCTCCCTATCTCTCAGATCTGATATATATATATATATATATAGCTGACTTTTCTTCAGTAAATCTGGACCGTTCCTGGAGTAATTTGATAATTGGACCACTTTAGAATAAAAGAGATTTCCATTATCTTTGCGTTGGCTGTTTAATCGTCCAATTCTGACTTCTAGAACTCAAGATATGACCCAAACAGTGAATTATGTGCACGCAGCCCAACAAATCCGAATTTCCTTCTAATAAATCTCTAAATTAAGCTATTTCTTCTCCAATCCTTCCAAGTTTAGGATTTCCATGCTTCCTATAATAGAACATTAAAATCTATTAAATAAAAATCCAATTAAATGCAAAATATAATAAATATGAGGAATAAAATCATATAAAATATATATAAATATATACTCTATCAAACATTCCCACACTTAGTATTTTGCACGTCCTCGGGCAAATAAAGAAATAAAAATAATACTAACTAATAGGACCACCACTTTCGTAGATGACACGATTGCATTGAGCGTATGCAACAAGCCGTTAAACCCCTAGGCAGCCCTAGTAGGACGAGTTTTGTATCGTGAGGGTTTACAGAAGATATACCCACAAAATCAAATATTTTCAACCACCAAGTCTCTCAAACATGCAACATGTCATAGTACTCCACACATTGTAAATCTCAATCACATAAACTGAAAGTGTCTAAAAGTACAAATACTCTCACTTTAAGCATCACTGACCCAAAATAATCCAAGTATGCACACAATGTCTAGATAGACAAAAATATCATGAGATAGACATGAAAGTCGCATTCAACAAGTAAGCATGCTATGGATAGAATCTCACATTGCTCTCACTTCACACAAGTGTTTAGGTGTAAGTGTTTCACTCAAGTTCAATCAATGTACTCATGTGCTACCATATGCTTGGTTGTCCACCAAATCTCCATTACCTCGTATATATGCATACATGAATCAAAAGGTCTTCGTTAAAGGTTGTTTCGAGCTTAGGTACGAGGTAGGATATCAAAGAAACAGGCTAACAAGTGGCTAAACTTGATAACTGATAGAGCATAGTGTTCACTTTTAATTAAAGCACCCAACATGAAACTTAGATCATGTAAAAGTTGATCAAGCTTTCACAAGCATTAAACTTCCAAGTACATATAGCCCATGTACTTTTCCACTTTCACATTGTATCAATCAAATGAAGACACTCTACTTGATCTTCCTCTTGCTCATAAATTTTTTTTCCTTTTTTTTTCAAAGTCAAGTCATCCTCCAGTAACCAAGGGTAGTGAAAAATCACCAAGAATGTACTTAATACCAGCACACATGGATCGTCCTTTTCATATGACATTGCACTTGCCACCCATTGATATCAACGGAGTACTTGATACTTGTTTGCAATTCCCATATCATATTGTATCCCACAAAGATGTAACACTTTAACCAAAAGAAATCCCCACACTAAATATTCACCAACCCATGAATTGAATCAATATGCTCTACTAGTAAATCAAGACTAAATAAGTAGGCTCAAAAATTTTTAGATTGGTGATATACGAAAGAAACGGATATAAGCTCAAGGGGTTCACTAAGGATTATTTTTTATATGGGTACTGTTTGGGTAAATGAGGTTAATCCTAGTGCCTTTATCATATTCATGCATACACATATCATGTAGTCTCAAAACGGTTTAAAATAAGTTCTAGAGCAACATGAATCATGATGAACATCACACAACAAAAGAAATGGATTGATAAAAAATCTATCAATCATAAATTAGGCTCAAATTCTCACTAGGTGAAAGCAAGCTTAACTCACTAAAATTGACCAAGAAACATCTCAAGTTTTCAAATGTTCGCAAGCACACACAAGGAATTACCAAGCATCAAATGATTTTTCATGAATGTGACACTCATAATTAATCATGCGAAATTAATCTACACAATGTGTACTTATCCATGCTAACATGCTTTTGAGACGAGGCAATTATATACAAAAAGTTTTAAATTTTAATTTTTTTTTGGATTTTTATAATATATAATTTTTTTGGGGTTTTACGTCATTGAGAACTCATCCCCACACTTAATTGGTTCATTGTCCTCAATGAAAAATATATATAAATATACAAAACTAACAAGATCCTAAAAGAAATACAAAAAAAATAAGAGTGAAAAATTATACAAAGAAAGGTAAGAAATGTTCCCCTAGTGCATGAAGTCCCGGTTGAAAATTGTGGGAGAGTGTTCCTCCTCCAAAATCTTGGGTTGCCTCCCAAGAAGCGCTCTCTTAAGGTCTTTAGCTCGACCTTTTTATCAATCAACCTGGTGAATGGAGTGAAAGTGGAACATCCACTTTCTCAACATATTTTCTCATGATCTCTCCCAAAAACTTATAACATTCATCCACGACTTTATCCAACAATACAACTCTTCTATCTCGAGCAAACTTTAAGAGTGCAACAACTATCCTTGACGTTTCATCTCGTGAGACAAACTTAAAAAGAAATTTAATAAGTAAGTCTTCCCATGTAGTAATGGAATTTGAGGGTAACGAAAATAACCAATTTTTAGCTCCATCCCTTAAAGAGAAAGGGAATAATCGAAGTCGAATGACCTCATCAGAAACTCCATCACACTTGATAGTATCACAAATCTTCAAAAAGTTTTCAATATGAGCATCAAGAACTTCAACAGATAATCCACCAAACTGAATTTCACCAATCGATTTCATTGTTGAAGGCTTCAAATCAACATAATTAATGACATGTAAACCTCTCACCAAAATTGTTGGAGGTTTAGAGAGAAAAATATCAGCCTTCATATCTTGATCTCCACCCAAGGTCTTAACCATAAGAACAACTTCATTACAATTTCCAAGATCATTTTTCTTCATAGATGGGTTAAGCAAAGAGTTGGAAAATTTAAATTCCATCTTCTCATCTCCAACTTCAAAAGAAATTTTTCCATGCATCATATCAACTTTTGCACCAGCTGTAGTTAAGAAAGGTCTTCCGAGAATAATAGAATTTTGTGCATCTTCCTCCATCTCCATGACAACAAAATCACACGGAATAAAAAACTTTCCTACCTTGACAGGAACATCTTCAAGTATGCCAAGTGGAACTTTTACACTTCTATCTGCCAATTGTAGAGATATATGTGTGGGTTTGAGTTCACCCATCTGAAGCTTATTGCAGATTGATAAGGGCATCAGACTTACACTTGGCCCAAGATCACATAGAGCTCGTTTGATTTCGAAATTTCCAAGTTTCACAGGAATAGAATAGCTACCTGGATTTGCTAGCTTTTTAGGAGGATTATTCTGCAAGAGAGCACTGCACTCTTCCGTTAATGAGATAGTAGAACTTTCTTCAATCTTCCGTTTGTTTGACAATAATTCCCTAAGGAACTTCCCATAAGAAGGCATCTCCTTGATAGCATCTAAGAAAGGAATATTAAGCTCTAACCTTTTCAAGATATCCATAAACTTCTCTCCAAGCCTAGCTTGCACTAATCTTTGCGGAAACGGAACATGTGGTACGTAAGGTCTGACTGGAGCAACTGTGGGTTCCTTCTTTTCTTCTTCAACTGCTTCTTGCACAATCACATTTTCAAATTGAATTTTCTCCATATCTTCCTCAACGTTCAAATTATCAGTACTCATCTTCATCTCTGGCCCTTGTAATTCCTGATCACTTCTTAACGTTATAGCATTCACGTGGGCTTTATGTGGTTGTTCAGTTTGGCCAGGAAGTTGGCCTGAAAACTTGTTAAGTTGATTCAACTGTTGAGCAATTTGAGTGATTGTATTCTTCATTAACTTGTTATGAGCTTTTATCTCATTGATACTTGAGTCAAAGTAATCATTCTTCTTTGCCTGTGTAGAGATAAATCCTTCCAAAAGATCCTCCAAGTTAGATTTTTGTGGTTGAGCTAGTTGAAAACTTGGCGGCTGAGAAAAATTATTTTGTGGAGGTTGAGCTTGAGCCTGGTTATTTCTGTAGGAGAAATTAGGATGATCTCTCCAACCTGGATTGTATGTGCTGGAGTAAAGATTATATTATGGCCTTTGATTTTGGTTGTAGAGGGCATTTGCTTGTTCCATTGTTGTTCCAGAGGGATTGTATTGACAAGCATGTTGAGTGTGTCCAACTACACCACATATTTCACATGAGGCAACCGTAGATGAAGTTCTAGAATCCAATTGCTCAATCTTCTTAACCATTGCCTGCATTGTAGAATGTTTGGATCAACAACCAGTCAGGAATTCCATGGTGAAGGCATTGTCTCTGAAGTCGTTTGAATTTTCTCCAAGCATCATGAAGTGACTCGTCATCATCTTGACGAAAGTTAGATATTTAATTCCTGTTCTTTGAAGTCTTCTTCTGACTGAAGGATTTAAGTAGAAACGCTTTTGCTAGACTATCCCAAGTAGTGAATGTGTTTGGTCCTCCATCTTTCAACCAATCTTTTGCTGTATCTCGGAGAGAGAATGGAAATAAGCACAGCTTTATTGCATCATCACTAACATTGGTCAACTTTATAGTATCACACTTTTCCAGAAAACTCTCAAGATGATTGTTAGCACAAAATCACGCAAGCGCACGTGGTCACAAGTAATATACGAATAAGTCAAGTTCGTTCCCACAGAGATCTAATGAGGTGTTCAATTCAATTAATGTACCTATGCAACAATGTAAGATTTTTATCCACTGCTAAGACAATTAACAATTTGGGTTTGATTATCTAAAATTAACTAGAGAAAAAATTATTAAACTAAGAATTAACTAACTAAGAGGATTAAAATCGATTTATGTATATGAGAATAAAACATGGGATCCTAACTTCATTAAGTACTTCATTCAGAGTCTTTTGTCTTTAATCAATGCATGTGACGGTTGTGATAACTAATCGGATAACACGAAATCAGTACACGCTACCTTTCAGTATACGTATACCAAACCACTTAAACATCCACAAAATAGATAGAAGTTAAGCAGACACCAATTATGCTTAGACCCTATATGTCTATAAGATTTGAAAACATAACGGTTTAACGAGCAAGTTATCCATTCAGATTACATAGGGCAGGTAAGATGGTTAAAATCACCCACGAATCATGCATGACAACATACATAAACCTATGCTAGCATGGCAAGTTCTAAACCTCTATATCCACTTTCGCATTCAATAGAGATTAACAAACAATCTTAGATGTTAGCTACGCATCCAAGAAGAATAAGCACAACCAAACTAGGATATCAATTAGCCATCACACACACATCTTTAAAACAATTAACTACTAAAATCCATAAATAAATCCATTAGAATCCCACGACAATGATTAGTTCATAATAGAACCGTTCATCATCGTGGGAGTTGATGAAAACATGATGAACAAGATTTGAATAATATGGATACTAAAGTAATAGAGTTGAGAAAACAAATCCCAAAAGCATCCAAGAGTATCGCCAAAAAAAATACAAAAGAAAAGTAGATCTAGAACTCCGTTGCTTGTCACGCGCGTAGGAATCCTTCGTCAAACTTGAATCTCCGTGTCTCGGCTCTCTCTCTATGTGTTGTTGGGAATAGGTCCTATGTTTATCGGTGAAGGGTTGTGTTTATATAAACTCCAGGAGGCTTTTACAGCAAGATATTTCCATATTTCCAATTAAAAATCGAAATTTCCAACTATTCTGCCAAGCGGCCGCGCCCTAGGCGCGCCCCCGCGCGTTTGCTGCGCCCCCGCGCGCTCCGATTCTGCCAAGGTCGCGCGCCCGCGCGCCTGGCCGCGCGCCCGTGCGTTTGGTCCGCGCCCGCGCGCCTGGCCGCGCGCCCGCGGGCCAGGTTACTGTTCAGAATTATAGAAAATGTTGTCCTCTTCGCGTGAGCTGAAGATCGTCAAAATCGGACTTGTAGAACTCCAGATATGGCCAAGACAGTGAAGACTGCGCAACCTACCCGGAAAATCCGAATTTTAATCAAATTAACCTCCAACTCTTGGTTCTGCAAAACTTAATGAAAACACATTAAACACACCACATACTTGAGTTCAAGTCATCAATTTAAGCCGATATGAAGCGTTCCAAGTAGATATAAAATCCACTTATCACACCCCCAAACTTAAACCGATGCTTGTCCTCAAGCATAAATAATATAACTATATACAACTAACTAGTACCACTTCCGTAGGTGATCACGGTTGCATTTGGCATATGCAACAAGCCCTTTAAACCCCTAGGCAGCCCTAGTGGACGAGTAAGGTCTCGTGAGGGCCTATAGCGAATGTACCCACAAAATCCATCTACTCATGCAACTAACAATGCAATGCATGTATGCAACTAATATGAAAATGCAATGATCCCTTCAAACCAACCAAAACCAATCAACGAGCCAACATCTCAAAGAACACAGTCTTCCAAACAGAGCTCGACCAAATTCTCATCGACCAACAAGACAAACACAGAAACGTGCGTGTGTGCGATGCTCACCAATATACTCCCAAACTAAATCAAGACCATACCTACTCTTAGCCAAAACAACCACAAGCTTACAAACAGAATGAACGCTAGACACAAGAACTCTTAAGAGACACCTTCGCAGTCCATCTGAGTTAGACAGGAATTCATGCTTTATTACACAAAAACAACTACACACAACACACATGCTTATTTGACCGTGCAATGGATGAGTCCTCGAAAGGATTTTGCAATAATACCCATTTAACGAGCTTTAGGTCAGCGGATCCCAGACCGGAAAAGTCTTAGGTCACTAGGCACAAAGTCCCCAAAGAACTTACTTGCTCGAGTACTAAAGAGCTCACCCTGATCAATTCTGCATAAACACAAAACAAACACAACTTTTTTTTTTCTTTTTCAACTTTTCTCTTTTTTTTTCTTTTTTTTTTCTTCAACAATTTCGGAATGAGTGCTCTTCGCCTTTTTTCTCATCCACCCTAGACTACTCATTTTTTTACCAATGAGCGGCTACTAGCCATTTGACGCCTAGCCTTTATTACAACTAGCATGAAATCCCTGGTTTCCCCCAAACTTATACATAAGTGCTCCTTCGTTTTCAAGAATCTAGCCAACATTCTAAATGTAAACAAGTGATTAAATTCTAACACCAAACAAGCATGGTCTGATCAAATTCAAAAGCAATCAATGAGACTTATGAAATAGATTTGTTTCTGGCATGCAAGTCAATACTTAGAAACTTAATCAACCCTCTACTCATCACAACCACCCTCCAATCAACATCGACTTACCAACGGAAATAGTCAAGTCCTACGGGATCATGAAATATGCATGCAACTAAAATGGACTCACATATAATAAAAACATAAACAAAATGTCCTACATGAAACAAACATGCAAAATACGAACAAAACATGAATGAATTACCACAAACATGCAAAATATGATTTCCTACATGAACACATAACACCACAACACTACTTATCCCCGGCAGCGGCGCCAAAAACTTGTTATCACAAAATCACGCAAGCGCACGTGGTCACAAGTAATATACGAATAAGTCAAGTTCGTTCCCACAGAGATCTAATGAGGTGTTCAATTCAATTAATGTACCTATGCAACAATGTAAGATTTTTATCCACTGCTAAGACAATTAACAATTTGGGTTTGATTATCTAAAATTAACTAGAGAACAAATTATTAAACTAAGAATTAACTAACTAAGAGGATTAAAATCGATTTATGTATATGAGAATAAAACATGGGATCCTAACTTCATTAAGTACTTCATTCAGAGTCTTTTGTCTTTAATCAATGCATGTGACGGTTGTGATAACTAATCGGATAACACGAAATCAGTACACGCTACCTTTCAGTATACGTATACCAAACCACTTAAACATCCACAAAATAGATAGAAGTTAAGCAGACACCAATTATGCTTAGACCCTATATGTCTATAAGATTTGAAAACATAACGGTTTAACGAGCAAGTTATCCATTCAGATTACATAGGGCAGGTAAGATGGTTAAAATCACCCACGAATCATGCATGACAACATACATAAACCTATGCTAGCATGGCAAGTTCTAAACCTCTATATCCACTTTCGCATTCAATAGAGATTAACAAACAATCTTAGATGTTAGCTACGCATCCAAGAAGAATAAGCACAACCAAACTAGGATATCAATTAGCCATCACACACACATCTTTAAAACAATTAACTACTAAAATCCATAAATAAATCCGTTAGAATCCCACGACAATGATTAGTTCATAATAGAACCGTTCATCATCGTGGGAGTTGATGAAAACATGATAATGAACAAGATTTGAATAATATGGATACTAAAGTAATAGAGTTGAGAAAACAAATCCCAAAAGCATCCAAGAGTATCGCCAAGAAAAATACAAAAGAAAAGTAGATCTAGAACTCCGTTGCTTGTCACGCGCGTAGGAATCCTTCGTCAAACTTGAATCTCCGTGTCTCAGCTCTCTCTATGTGTTGCTGGGAATAGGTCCTATGTTTATTGGTGAAGGGTTGTGTTTATATAAACTCCAGGAGGCTTTTACAGCAAGATATTTCCATATTTCCAATTAAAAATCGAAATTTCCAACTATTCTGCCAAGCGGCCGCGCCCTAGGCGCGCCCCCGCGCGTTTGCTGCGCCCCCGCGCGCTCCGATTCTGCCAAGGTCGCGCGCCCGCGCGCCTGGCCGCGCGCCCGCGCGTTTGGTCCGCGCCCGCGCACCTGGCCGCGCGCCCGCGCGCCAGGTTACTGTTCAGAATTATAGAAAATGTTGTCCTCTTCGCGTGAGCTGTAAGATCGTCAAAATCGGACTTGTAGAACTCCAGATATGGCCAAAACAGTGAAGACTGCGCAACCTACCCGGAAAATCCGAATTTTAATCAAATTAACCTCCAACTCTTGGTTCTGCAAAACTTAATGAAAACACATTAAACACACCACATACTTGAGTTCAAGTCATCAATTTAAGCCGATATGAAGCGTTCCAAGTAGATATAAAATCCACTTATCAATGATCAACAGGATTTTCAGTGGACAATCTTGCGAAAGAATCATTAGAGACGAATTGTATGAATTGTGGCTTGAGTTCAAAGTGGGTAGCCGTGATTGTTGGTCTGACAATACTAGAGAATACGTCTGTAGCGTCTGGCATACCATGCTCCCTGAGAGCTTTAGCTACTGTATCACCCATAACTTTCTTGTCTTTATTTTTCCTTCGTAGTCCTGTTTGTCTTCTTATTGTAGCTTCAATTTCAGGTTCAAGAGCAATCAAATTTTCTATACCTGAACTTCGTGTGTGCATGCAACGAGGAAACTAGAAACAAAGATCAAATAACAAGGGAATAATAGCCGAAGCAACACAACCAAAAGACTTAGCTAAACTAACTCCAAAAATAACTAATCTAATACCTCTTTATCCCCGGCAGCGGCGCCAAAAATTTGACAAGACTGTCACGTGCCTATCAAATAATAATAATATCTAACAAATCCTTCTAACTATGTAGTAGGGTAAGTCAGAGTCGATCCCACAGAGACAAACGTATCAATCACTAGTTATTCTTGATTCAATTCAACTAAGCAAGTAACACAATAAATTATTGAGATATTTTTAAACTAATATTATACTAAGGCAAATTGTATTGTATTATCAATTAACTAAAACATCTAGAATTAAGTATCTCCACTAGCATGAATCAATGCAATCATGATTTTCCACCATAATTAATCATATACGACTCAAGAGGAAAGATGCGCCCTATAAAATACCAATAACCTCTCTCGAGTATTAATGGATTCTCTAAAATACACTCAAGCCTATTTTCTTGGTATCATGCAATTTAGAGACATTAAACACAGCATCCTAACTTCCTAACAATCCGTTCTACCTATTTTCATGGAGAAGTTCATGTCCTTATTGGATAATTCACAACCATCTAAGTCCAACTTTCGATGATAAATAGATATTAGGTTCAAACAATACGCATAATCACGTCTGACATGTTATTGTTAATAAGGCACAACTCAATAAGCAGGAGCATACAACATAACTAAATTGGGGGTTTGTGGAAAATCATACATCAATCATAACTAGGGTTCAACTTAACCCTAGGTTAAAGATCTACTCACTCATAATTAAACTAACAAAACACATAATATAATAAGAACACATAATAATATTAAGAACAGAGAAGAAAACCTTCAATCTTTCTCCCAGAAGAAAAGTACAACATCCATTCCCTATGTATCTATGTATCTATGTATCTCTCCCTATCTCTCAGATCTGATATATATATATATATATATATATATATATCCTGAAATATTTTAATGCCTCGAGGAAAGTACAAGTACGTTTCCTAAACTGATTCTGTTTTTACAAGGAAAATTCGTAGCTGACTTTTCTTCAGTAAATATGGACCGTTCCTGGAGTAATTTGATAATTGGACCACTTTAGAATAAAAAAGATTTCCATTATCTTCGCGTGGGCTGTTTAATCGTCCAATTCTGACTTCTAGAACTCAAGATATGACCCAAACAGTGAATTATGTGCAGGCATCCCAACAAATCCGAATTTCCTTCTAATAAATCTCCAAATTAAGCTCTTTATTCTCCAATCCTTCCAAGTTTAGGTAGAACATTAAAATCTATTAAATAAAAATCCAATTAAATGCAAAATATAATAAATATGAGGAATAAAATCATATAAAATATATATAAATATATACTCTATCAATATATATGAAGATATAAATTTCGGGACCTATATTTTCGAGGGCCTGTGTGGTCGCTCACCCCGACTCTCCCGGCGCATGGAGGGATACCAAACTAAAAATTGTCAGAAACAAATAAAGAAGAAGAAAAAACTTGCACAAAGATGATGTAGACTAGAGTTTGTACATCAAGCGGATGGTACCATTTATACAATCTATCTTTATAATATTTTTGAAAGGTTAAAAAAATTAAAATCTCTAAATCAAATATTTTCATACAATCTATCTTTATAACTTCTATAATTCTATTATAAATTTTCGTTTGTGACTTGTGAAGAGGAAAATAAATAAAAAATGTGGGAGACAATTGTTTATAAGATAAGTGTTGTGGATTAAAAAGTGTACTTGTGAATTAATTGCTAGGATTTATGAGCTTTTGAGCTTTAATGGTTGCACTTGTGTTTCGAGACTAAATCGGTCTTCAAAAGATGCCTACGTATCTCAATCGGTGCTGAGAATCAAGCCAAAGACGTAGTTCTGATTGTAGGATCAGGGTCCTTATATAGGCGTCTGGAGCCTTGTATTTATGGTATGTTTAGGAGACTTAGCGAATAAGTCTCCTTATTGATAATGCATACACATCGTATTTCTTGCTGGAGAAGTCTTTTCCTTGTTGATAAAGGCTATGACCCATTAATTGGGATTCTGGATCCTTCTTTGATAAATTTACCATATTTTGGACTCTTTTCATGAGCTGTATATTTTTCTTATTTATTAATTACAAAATTAATAAATAATCAGGGTTTTGGGCCTTAATTATTGGGCCTTTCCAATGAATCATTAATTATATTTCTATAATTACTTTTCTGACCATATCATTTGTCCCCCAACTTCTGGGAAAATCTTCCTGGGATTTTCTTAGAAGTTATAGCGTATTCTTCCCAATTTTGACCAGGAAACATGTCAAATTTGACCAGGAAATAGGTCATTTTCGACCTCATTTTCGACCAGGAAACATGTCATTTTTGACCTCGTTTTCGACCTCAACTGGAGTGAGGTCGAAGGCTTCGACCTCAAATTCTAGGTCTTTTTCGACCTCGTGTCCTCGACCTCGAACCTATACATTTTCGACCTCAATTTAGTATGAGGTTGAATGGTTCGAGCTCAATTCTTAGTTCTTTTTCGACCTCATGTCTTCGACCTCGAACCCATACATTTTCAACCTCAATTTGGTATGAGGTCGAATGGTTCGAGCTCATTTTCAACGTATTTTCGACTTCGAGTCTTCGACCAGGAAACCAATCAATTTCGACCTTGATTTCTAGGTCATTTTCGACCTCATTCTGGTGTCAGGTCGAAGGTTTCGACCTCGATTTCTAGGTCAATTTCGACCTTGATTTCTCGACCAGGAAACCAGTCAATTTCGACCTCGATTTCTAGGTCATTTTCGACCTCAATTTCTAGGTCAATTTCGACCTCGATTTCTAGGTCATCTTCGACCTCGAATCCTTTTGTTTTCGACCTCAATTTGGTGCGAGGTCGAAGGTTTAGAGCTCATTTTCTAGTGTTTTTTCGACCTCAGGTCTTCGAACTTGATCTAAGGTGTTTTCGACCTCAAAATTTTAATTTTTCGACTTAATTTTAGTGCGAAGTCGATGGATTCGACCTCGATTCCTCGTGTATTTTCGATTTCGATCGTACGACTTCGATTTAAGGTTTTTTAGACCTCAAATCTATTATCTTTGATTTTGCCTTGTCTTCAAAGTTTTATTGAGCCTTAATTTGGCCTCATTTTATTTGGGCCTTGAACTTTTTTCGTTTTTGGGCCTTAATGTTGTTTAGCCTCAAATTCATTGGGCTTAGATTTCGCCGAGCCTCAAGCTCTTTTGGGCCTAGCCTCAATTTATTTGGGCTTTAATTCTTTGAAGTCCACTGAGAGGTTTATGGGCCTTAACGGGCCATAGTCGGTTGCCCTTCCCTTAACCGGTTGGGTGACCGACTGTTTTGGTTATAAAAGAGTGGGATTTCCACTTCACTCTTCACTTCAAACTTTCAACTTTCTAAAATTTTTCTCTCTAGCCTTTCTCTAGTTTTTCTCTCTAGTTATTCCGTGGCAAGGCGATTTTCGACGAAGTTTCCTCAGCCGCATTCATATTTTTCTGGGTTTAATCTTCATCGCTTGAAGATTTTCTGGGATTTTTGTTGAAGTTTTGAAGATTTTCTGGAATTCTTCTTTGAAGTTTTGAAGATTCTGGGAAATTTCTTTGAAGATTTGAAGATTTTCTGGGTTCATACTTTGAAGACTTGAAGATGTCTGACCGCAATGCCCAGCGCCTACAGAAAATGAATCAAGCTTCGAAGAGAGGTATCACTATCCGTTCTTCTCATATGTCTTTACAAGATATGATAATTGAACGTGGTGATGAATATCCCTCTGTTTCGCATTTAGATTCTTTCGATTGTATCAATAAATTTCATGAAATTGATATGATTAGGGATTATAATAAAATGTATAGAGTTAAAACTCCATATAGACTTGTCCCAACTGGCCCAGGAGATCGTTCCTGCCATAGTTGCAGGGATTAGATTCCCTTTTCATGACTTCATTCCCAAGCTTTTGGCAGACGTTAGGATTAACCCTTGCCAACTTCCTCCAAATGCCTGGAGAATAATTATGTGTTTTATTGTTCTTTGTTTGAAGAACAACTTTCCCCTTTCTGTTGCTTTATTTAGGAAGATTTTTCAGTTTAAAAATAGTTCCGCCATTCCCTGGGTTGGGTTTATATTAATCATCGCCCTTCTACACCTCCCATTTTCACCCAAAATCCATTCCTGACAATAATCCAAAGTGGAAGAATGAATTTATGTACTTAGTTTGGGAATGAGGGGATTGGGGCACCATATTCCGTAGATCTTTCAGCAGGGTCTCGGATGGTAGCCCCAATGATATTATTTTGAATGATGAGGAGGCCCATGCCTATGCCGAGCTCACCAAGGATGATTATGCTACAATGGCCTGGGAGCTCCTGGACGAGTTTCAGCTTAAGTCCTTGGGACTTTCAAGCATTTCTGATAAGAGTAATTCTTATTTCATTCTTTCCTTTATTTATCTAAGATTGTCTTATACCCACTGTTTCTTTCCTTGTGTTTTTGCAGCTGCGACCTTTATTAACAAGACCAACGAGCCCTAGGATGGTGAAACAGCTAGAATGAAGAGGGCTCGTTTGGGAGGGAAGGATCTCCGTGCTACAAGTGTCCCAGCCTTTATAAGGCCCCATTTGGACATTGTTGAAGAGGTTGAGGGTCCTTCCTCGGCCAAGAGCTCTGTTTGGCGCCCCAACTGGGGTATCAGGAAGAAGGACACAGTCGTGGGGGTGTCCAAGCATGCCACGAAGTGGTCTTATAATTCTTTGACTCCTTGTGACTACAAGGATTTTGTTTCTAACTCCACTCTGGAGGGAGTGGAGCATGCAGGTGCTCAGGCTATTGCTGCTGTAAGTTCTTTCTTCCCTTTTTCTTTGTAGTTTTAATACATTTCAAGTTTCTATCTTAACTCGTGATTTGTTTGTAGGCTAATTCAAACTTCCAAGGGGCTCTCTTTCAAGCCAAGGCTTGGCGCTCATCTTCAGAGGCCAACCAAGGCAAGTTTGAGAAGTCCCAGGAGGAGGTGGACTCTTTGAGGGCCACTCTGGCTAGGAGGGAGAGAGAGCTAGCTGACTCCCAAGCTGAGCTGGTTGCACTTAGGAAGGGCAAATATGACTTCATCGACGAGTACCTTGACTCCCAGGAGTACAAGGACTTGATTGGTAAGCATGCACTACTAGAAAAAGGTCAATAGACATCGCCCATATAACATCAGTTGTTGGGACCACCGATGTAAAAGATCTTAATTAACATCAGTTTCAAAATAACTGATGTCTATGTATTGTTACAACATCAGATTACATCTGAACCGATGTCTAAACGTTGTCCTTAAAAATATTTAATCACCCGCTAATACTTCCCCCCTTATACCAAAATTTCCCCCATATAATTTCCCCCTTTGACCATTTTTTTGTTCCCCCCATTTTTTCAGTTGTTGTACTCCTCTCCCCTAAATTACACAAAAGTAAAAACATAATAAAATTAAAACAACATCTTTCTGTCTCTCTCTCTCTCACTCACCCATCTCTCTCTCGAACTCATCTCTCCTCACTCGACCTCACCCATCTCTATCTCTCTTAAGAACCCTAGCTATTTTTCACCCCTCTCTCTTTTTCACTTTCTCTTTCAATTCGTAAGCTAAATCATTCAAATCGAACTCATGCCTCAAGTTATATTGGTCAAATCGACCAATATAGTAAAGCTCAATTGAAGGTTCAAATCTGTTTGTTAACTACTACAAGATCGAATCGATAAGTGAGTAAACAAGCATGTGTATATAAACTCTAGTTAGTTTAATTCAGTGCAAATTTGGGGGTTTTTGAACTCGAAACCCTAATTTTCTAATTAGTTTTTCTTGTTCTTAATAGAGGAGCAACATTTTAAAGGAGAGATTGTTTGGGTAAGAACCAGTTATTACCCAATTTTAATTTCAATTTTAAAGGACCAATTATTTTCTAACTGTTTGATTTTTAGTTTCTAATTTTTTTTTGAATTTGTTTATTGTAGAGAAGAGCAAAATCTTGTTTGGATAGTTCAAATTGGTAAGTTGTCTATTTTTTTGAATACTTTGTATACCATTTAGATAGTTCTAATTTTTTATGCCATTTAGTTTTCATGTTTGAGCTTGTAATTTATATATTTACACATTTACTTTAATTTTTTAATTCATGTTTTCAATCAGTGATCTGCAATTGGCTTCAGAGATTCATATCACCGTGATAAGGCTGCTGATCTTATGGCGGAATTTTTTCAGAAGTGCAAATAAGATCCTGCCTACTGGGAAAAAATATCTGAAGGGGGTCTTTAGAGAATATATGAGAGGTCTGTGTTTTATTAAAATTTATTAAGTTGGACAGTAATGGAAATCAATGTACTTATATCATTGCAGGTATACATGGAAGATCTACTCTGAAAGGCTCATGACACTGGCCGGAGTTTACAGTTTCAGGAAATATGTTTCTAAACTTGAGAGACGTGAAACAAGAAGATATCTGGAGATTATATTCTGAAGTTCCGTGAATCGGTGAGCTCTTCATCTATTTTAGCCACTTTGATATATCATACTTGTTAATTGTTATAGTTAAATATTAAATAATGATGCCAACTTTGTTTGTTTTTACAAATGGGTTTTTGTTATGATATATGTTTTGATGATGTGAAATCTTGATTGACTTGGTTGTTAATTTTGAGATTTTTGTAGTTTAGGAATTGACTTGATATGGGGGATCCCTATGGTGGTGCAAGTGCAAGCTTGAGCTGGAGCTCAAGTTCTAATAGTAGTTCCAGTGATACAGAGGATGATCAAACAATTGCTAGAATTTTAGCTGAAGAGGAAAAAGTTAAAAATCATGGAAAGCTTGGGAAGATGCTATCGCATATGGACTCTATCCTGGTATGACAAATACGTGCCTTGTATGATGTCATAAATTATGTTATAAGTTTGTGGAATTCATTTTACCTCTGTCTAAACTAGAAGGATATTAATATATTTCTGATTTTTTTCAATCAAATAAGTACACACTTGTTTTTTTTATTATGTTTCACGAAATTGAAACTTTAACTTTTATCGTAACACTATGCTACACGTTCTGTTGCCGACCTCCTTAGCTATCAAAGAATGTGCAGTTGATGTTGGTGATGGTAAATGATCAAACTTGATAAATGCTCTTCTAACCTAAAGATGAAATGCGTGTTGTTTGAGAATTAGCTAGCCTTCCCTTTCCTGAGAGACTCTGAGAACTAATTATTAAAACTGAGAAAATGAAAGAAACTAAAAGAATAAGATACTCATGTTCCTGTTGGTGCATATATGTCTAGACAATGCATATCTAAAACTAGATCTACCTAGCTTATAATTACGAAACTCTCAGTGGTAACATCGTTTTTAGATTAATATTCTAAAAAACCAGAAGAATAAGGACATATTTGACTGATAAAATTAATAATACAAAGAGTATGTGTATCTGCCTCTCATCTGTTAGATTAAGTGTCACTGAATTATTTAAACCACAAGAATTGATTCGGTTTCGGCTAAGGATGGACAAGAATTTTTCCATATTATTTTTGTGTACATGTGAAACTAGTATATAAACCCAAAGGCCTGCTCACTTAAAAACACACAAATAAGAGTACTAACTCAACTTTATTTTATGTAGGCTTGGAGTATGTCGAGTTGCTAGACCAGAACTCAATAAGTTCCTACCGAACACATTTACTTCCTGCTTATTAAGGTAAAAATCCAAAGGACGTTCCTTTCTTTTTTTCTTCTTCTAGAATCTACACATACAAAGTTGTTTATTAATTTTATGTTGGGTTTGCAATATCAAGTAGTTTCTGTAATTGTGTGTACTAGTTGAAACCAGTAAAATTTATCTAGATAGAAGATTCCATTTTTTGTATATGTAGTGTGCATGGGTCTTCTTATTCATTACTTTAAACAGTTCCTACTTTATAACAAATTTGAGTTGGTTTAGTCTAAAAATATCTTGAACTTATAGGCAGGCAAGTTGGCCAGTTTAACTTTGTGGGTGTGTGTGTATATATATCTATGCTCCTTGACTCGTGACTTCTGCATCCACTTATCTCATTGTGACACACTCCCTCCCGAACACAGAGCTTCCTTGAATCTTGTCCCTCTCACTCTCTTTTATAAACAAAGTCATTTAAGCATACTCATCTTCCATTTATCTTGGAAAGTGTGTTTTTGTAGCTGTCTATTCCAGTCAGACTAGTTAAACTATGAGAAATACAGATAGACTGACTCTAAAATACCAGTCATCATATGTACCCAATTAGCAGCTGTAATTTCTTTTTTATACATGTCTTTTTTTTCAGGAAGGAAAAAAAGAGAAGAAATATGCAGATTTGCAGGCAAGGCCCAATCTGTACCCAATCTAGAAACTTTATTCTACTTCTAATCCATTTGCATATAGTTTCATGATTTGAGCCGGTGGACATACCATTTCACATTTATATTTGTACTTGGAATAATATTTATTTCTCTTATTGTTGTCAATGTTTTGCTAGATTTTGATTATGAAGAGAGGACAATTAAGCATTATACTTCATGAGCTAATTAATGTACAGATAAAGACACTTCAAAGATCACAGCACCTTTCTGCAGTTGTCCAATCTCGCAATCAACTACTGTCGTTGTTGGAACAGGAGTCTGAATCCCGATACAGCTAAATGAGAACACAAGTGCCGGAATCAAACAAAAAATTGTTTGCGTACTATATTATTAACCAGTACTACTAGCTAGCTGCCTTTATTTTTTACTATCATGTGAATGTGAACTTCAACCTAAACATTTTGGTTTCTTTTGTTGATTTCCTGTCCTAGTCTACTTTTGTACTCTTTCACGTTGGATGATATGTACAATGTTGAAAGTGAATGGTTTTTGTAAATGATGATGGTATATAATGAGTTGGAATTGTCGGATGAAATGTTATGGTTTGGTACCTTTATTTTTGTTGAATGGTTTTTGTTATTTATCTGCGATCATTATAGTTTGTTCTTGTTTTTGGCATGAATTTGGTATTTTATGGTTCTGATTTGGTCTTTGTAGTATCTTAGACATCGGTTTTTGACTGACGTCTTGAAGTGCCTTAGACATCAGTTTTTGACCGATGTCTAAGAGAACTTACTAGATCGGTTTAAGAACCAAAACTGATGTTAAAGGGACCAATTAGACATTGTTTTTCTTGAAACACTAATGTTTGATTATGTTTATAACATCAGTTTGATGCCAATAAACGATGTTAAAAAAGGTCTAATACATCGGGCAAAAACCGATGTCAAAGCTCTGGACCTTTCTCTACACCCACGAAGACATCGGTTGAAAAGTTGGCAGACATCGGTTTTTAGTTGATGTCTATTGACTGTTTTCTAGTAGTGATGATGAGCTCCTCTTCCCAGTTCAGTTCACTAGAGGATGGGATGGCGCTCTTGCTGAAGTCTTGGAGAAGATGCCTGGATCTCTCATCCTTTCTTACTTTCCAAGCCCCTATGCCCCTACCCCTATAGAGGTGGCTTTGGCTGGAGAGGATGATATGGATGAGGATGACATGATTTTGGATCTAGGACATTCTTCTCCTCCTTGTTAGACAGCTGGGGCTGACTCTGCAGCTACTCGCTCTAGTTCTGGTTCAGACTCAGAAGAAGAGGAGGAGGACACCGTCGACAAGGGAGGAGAAGCTTAGATTATGTAGTCTTTTCTCTTGTAGCTATTTGTAGTTCTAACTTTTGTATTACATGCCTTCGGGCATAACTTAACTTTTGTAAGTTTTTATTTATCATCTTGTGATTTTACTTGAATGTTTTGTCAACACTCATTGCATATAAGCTTATCATAAATCATGAAAAAATGTTGAATTGAATCATAACTTGAAAATGGGTTCAACCCTTACATAATACTCAAGTTTAAAAACTTGGATTGGTTTCATCGACCTTATTTTTACTAGTAGTGAGTCCAGTTAGGACATACTTTAAACATAATAGACTTTTAAGTTTGAAGCATGCCAAGTTCTTGGCACTTCAATCCCTTCCAGGGTTTCCAATTTGTAGGAGCCTCGACCAAATACGTTCCTGACGCGATATGGTCCTTCCCAATTTGGGGCCAACTTGCCTTTTTGTCCAACTTCGGATGCCTCAATCTTTCGGAGGACTAAGTCTCCTTGACGGAAGAATCTCTCTTTAACCCTTAGGTTGTAATAGAAAGATGCTCGTTTCTGATGTTCAACTATCTTGGCATTTGCCTCATCTCTGACTTCATCAATTAGATCTAAAGCTAGTTTCAAGCCTTCTTCATTTATCTCTGGCTCAGAAGCTTCAACTCTTGGAGAGGTGTGAGTAATCTCCACTGGAACCACTGCCTCTGCCCCATATGCCAACAGAAAGGGGGTTGCTCCAGTGGCGACTTTACAAGTAGTACGATATGCCCATAGTATGGGGAACAATTCGTCTACCCAAGTGTTTCTAGAGCGCTCAACTCTTTTCTTTAGTCCATCCAGGATAATTCGATTGGCAACCTCAGCTTGCCCATTTGCTTGAGGATGGGCAACAGAAGTGAAACGTAAATTGATATTATTCTCATCATAATACTTCTTGAATTCATCATTGTTGAACTGAGTTCTATTGTCTGTGACTAAGATACGTGGAATCCTGTATCTGCATATCACATTCTCCCAGAAGAAATGCATCACCTGCTTGGTGGTTATCTTGGCTAAAGGTTTAGCCTCAATCCACTTGGTAAAGTAGTCGATTGTTACTATCAAAAACTTTCTTTGAGCACTTGCCATTGGAAATGGCCCAAGTATATCCATTCCCCACATGACGAATGGGATAGGTGAGTTAATGGATTTCATCATCTCTGTTGGTTGTCTAACCACCGGTGCATGATTTTGGCACCGTTCACACTTCTTCACATAGCTTTTAGCATCTGCAAGTATGCTTGGCCAATATAAACCTAGACGAGTGACTTTATGGGCAAGGGCTCTGCCCCCCAAGTGCTGCCCACAAATTCCCTCATGCACTTCCCTTAGGGCCAGTTCTGCCTCTTGGGGTCTCAAACATTTCAAATAAGAAACAATGAACGACTTTTTGTATAGGATTCCCTCAATCAGGGTATACCTTAATGCTCTTACATACAATTTCCGCGCTTCTGAAGTGTCGTTGGGTAGCCACCCAGTTTCCAGATGAGCTTTGATGGGATCCATCCAACGACTAACAACATCAATATGTGCTACCAACTTTCCATTGATGCTTGGGGTCTTCAAGACTTGGAAGTATACACTTCCAGCGTAGTTCTCAATTTCAGAAGAAGCAAACTTAGACAAGGCATCGGCCTTCATGTTCTCTTCCCTTGGAATATGTTCCACATAGCATTCATCAAACTGAGTCATGATGGCCTTGACAAGTTTTAAGTACTTGGCCATGACTTCATCTCTGGCCTCAAACTCCCCATTTACTTGGGAAACCACTAGCCTCGAATCTCCACATACTTTTAGAGTTTTAACTCTCAAATCTCCAGCCAGTCCTAAGCCAGCTATCAGGGCTTCGTATTCAGCTTCTTTGTCTGGCGTTGGGAAGTCAAGTTTCAGTGCGTACTCTAAGAAAAATCCATCAGGACTTTGTAGCACTAAACCTGCTCCACTTGATTTTGTTTTGGATGCTCCATCAAAATAGAGCACCCAATATTCTTTGAACTCCATCTCTTGATCTTTCTCGTCTTCCATTATTACTTCCCGCCCCCCGACTTCTTGGTTGTCAATGATGCATTCAACCATGAAGTCAGCTAGTGTCTGAGCTTTTATGGTCGTTCGAGGCTTATACTTGATGTCAAATTCGCCCAATTCAATAGCCCATTTGATCAACCTTCCACTAACTTGAGGGCTATGCAAGATGTTTCTTAGAGGTTGATTAGTCAAGACCTCTATCTTGTGAGCCTGGAAATACGGGTGTAGCTTTCTTGAGGCCATTATCAAGGCTAAGGCAAACTTCTTAATTGTTGAGTAGTTTATTTCTGCCCCATGTAGAATCTTGCTTACATAGTAAATGGGTTTCTGAACCTTCAATTCTTCCTTTACCAAAACGGCTCCAAGGGTTGTGTTAGAAACATCCAAGTACAAATAGAGAATTTCCCCTGGATTTGGTTTTGCCAACAGTGGTGCCTCAACCATGTATTTCTTCAGGGCCTCAAAGGCCTCTGGGATTTCAGTTGTCCATTCAAAAATTTTCACGTTCTTGAGTTCTTTGAAGATGGGTAAACACTTCTCTCCTGACTTAGAGATAAATCTTCCCAATGCTGCCACTCTTCCCGTTAGTTTTTGGACATCCTTGACAGTCTTTGGTGGTTCCATGTCTAGAATTTCTTTGATTTTGTCGGGATTAGCCTCGATTCCTCTCTTGGAAACCATCAGACCTAGAAACTTTCCCGAGCCTACATCAAAGGCACACTTAGTTGGATCCAACATCATCTTGTGGTGCCTCAGCACTTCGAATGCCTCTCGGAGGTGCTCTATGTGATCGGCCTTATCGAGGCTTTTGACTAGAATGTCATCTACGTAGACCTCCATGGTTTTTCCAATTAGGTGTCCAAAAATTTTGTTCACCAACCTTTGGTAGGTTGCCCCTGCATTCTTAAGTCCAAATGCCATGACTAGATAACAGAAAACACCAAAGCCAGTGATGAATGATACCTTGGAGATGTCATCCTTGTGCATTTTAATTTGGTTGTATCCACTGAAGCCATCCATGAAGCTGAGCATCTCGTGTCCAACTGTAGCATCTATTAATGTATCAATCCTTGGTAAGGGAAAACAATCCTTAGGACATGCATCATTCAAGTCAGTGAAGTCCACACACATCCTCCATTTTCCATTGGCCTTTTTGACCATCACGGGGTTAGCCAACCATTCCGGGAATTGTATCTCTTTAATTAATCCGGCCTCTAGAAGCTTTTCTACTTCTTGATTAATGGCCTCTTGTCTTTCTAGAGCAAAATTTCTCTTCTTTTGTTTCACAGTCTTTCTTTCAGGATCCACATTCAACTTGTGAGTTATCAATTGGGGATCAATCCCTGGCATGTCAGCCGCTGTCCAAGCAAAGACGTCATTATTCTCTTGAAGAAAAGATATGAGCTTGCTTTTCAATGGCTCAGGCAGTAGTGCTCCAACATAAGTCACCTTCCCCGGTTCACCATGGACTAAGGGAATGGGGATTAAATCCTCCGCTGGTTTCCCTCTTCGGTCCTCATTGTCACTAGTATCCATATCTTCAATTGGGAGAACCTGCCCCTATTCTATCAGGCCTTAACGCAGCTACGTAACAACTTCTAGCCATCTTTTGGTCTCCCCGTTCTTCACCAATTCCATTCCTCATTGGGAACTTGATTTTCAGATGATAGGATGAGGCAACAGCCTTGAACGCATGACGACTAGTCCTTCCCAGGATTGCATTGTAGGTCGAAGTTGCCTTTATAACTATGAAGTTCAACATCTGAGTAGACGTATTCGACCCTTGCCCCATTGTCATTTGGAGTTGGATAGTGTCTTCCACCTTTGACTCCACTCCATTGAATCCATATATGGGCATATTCGAGGGTGTCAACTGAGAGTCAATATAGCCCATCTTGATAAAAGCATCATGGAACAAGACACTGAAACTCCATTGTCGACCAAAACTCTCTTGGTTTCAGAATTTCCTATCACAGGAACGATGACTAAGGGATCATCGTGGGGAAACTTCACTCCCTCCAAGTCTGAATCATCAAAACCTATTGATACTTCTGTTCGAGCACGCTTCGGTGGTTCTCCAACCACAGTCATTACTTCTCGAGCATAAGCCTTTCTTGAGTTTCGGGAGGACCCAACAGCAGTTGGCCCTCCGAATATCATGTTGATTAACGGCCCTCGGGGCTTGGGGTTTCGATCTTGATCATTGTCCCTTCTGTCATAATCCTTCCTTTCATAGTTCCCCCTTTGACTCCCTTGGTTTCCATCTTTGGTGAACTTACTAAGCTTTCCTCTTCGTATCAGAAATTCAATCTCATCTTTCAATTGCCTACAATCGTCGGTATCATGACCGACTTCCTTGTGGAACCTACAAAATTGGTTTTGGTTCCGTTTGGACATGTCAGCCCTCATTGGCTTCGGCCATTTGAGATCTCCTTCCTTAGCTATCTCCATCAGAATTTGACTCCTGGGAGTGTTCAATCTCGCATACTCCGTGAATTTTGGCCCAAAATTGTTCTTCTTGGGTGGAGAATCAGAATCCTTTGACGTTCTAGGAAACTTTTCCTTGACATCATATTCCTGTGTTTCCTTTCTCTTATTTGAATTTCAACTACCACCAGTAGTGGGCTCATACTTTCTCATGCTTTCTTCAGCCTTGATGTATTTTCCGGCTCTATCTTGGAGTTTCAGCATGCTCTCGGGTGGATGTTTTTCTAACGATCTTTTGAAGTGATCATCAGTAGTTCCTTGTTGCAAGGCTATCATAGCCACTTTGTCCTCTAAGTCCGGGACTTTCAGAGCCTCCCGGGTGAATCGGTTGATATAATCCCTTAAGGCTTCATTCTTTCCTTGTTGGATTCCCATGAGTGATGCAGAGCTTTTCTCATGCACTCTTACACTAACGAATTGATTGATGAAAGCTTTGCTTAGTTCCTTGAAAGACCCAATAGAGTTGGGAGGAAGGCGACTATACCAACGTTGGACCATGCCTGCCAAGGTTTGTGGAAACGCCCTACACTTGACCGCATCGTTGGTTGGCTGCAACAGCAGTGCATTGGAGAAAGTTCTTACGTGATCTGCGGGATCCCCCGTTCCATCATAAGCTTTGATCGTTGGCATCTTGACCTTCCTGGATATGGTAGTTTTCATGATTTCTTGAGTGAATGGTGGTGTAGGATCATCAGGATCTCCTAGAGGTAACAAAATACTAGGATCACCCCTTGGGGCTTCAGCCCTCTTGGTTCTTCTTGGTGTCGGGTCCAAGTTAATCACAAGGACTCGTTGCACTCTTGCTGCTTCCTCTTCGGCCAATAGTTTCTTGAGCCTTGCAGCCTCAGCCTCATGGGCCGCAATCTTTTCCTTAGTAGTTTGGGATTGTTCCCGATTTGTTTGAGGTGAACGTCTTCTCCTTGGGGCAACATACCTTTCTTCCTCAGTTGAGTCATTCTCATCCTCGGTATATGGTCCCGAATAATCTCGAATCAGAGGGGTCCTTCGAGTTTGAGTTTATAGATTCTGGGGTCCTAGACCTTGTATATAAGGGGGGGACATATGCTTCATGGTAAATGGGGTTGAGACCACTACCGCCCGTCATGGGTCGAGGGGGCATGCCATAGCTTGGCATCCCCAAAGTTTGAGTAGTGTATCAGGGGAGATCAGTAGTGTGGAGTTGAAGACCACTTGGTGCATTCATGAGAAGTGGGGAGGTCGTGATTGGTTGCTAGTGAGCGGTCTCTTGTGGATTAGATCCATGAATGACCATCTGCAGGGGATTTGTTCCTTCAGCCGAAATTGGGATCTCCGGTCCTTGAGTATTGGTGGGGATATTCGCCCCTTGAGTGCCAGTAGTTGGCGGCGGTTGATTTCTGTGAGTATCAGCCTTAGAGGTGATAGGAAGCTCCTCAGAAACTGGAGTATCTCGAGTTGTTCTTCGTGTGTTTGCCATGGTTGATGTTGTCTTCTCACAGACGGCGCCAAATGTTGTGGATTAAAAAGTGTACTTGTGAATTAATTGCTACGATTTATGAGCTTTCGAGCTTTAATGGCTGCACTTGTGTTTCGAGACTAAATCGGTCCTCACAAGATGCCTACATATCTCAATCGGTGCTGAGAATCAAGCCAAAGACGTAGTTCTGATTGTAGGATCAGGGTCCTTATATAGACGTCTGGAGCCTTGTATTTATGGTATGTTTAGGAGACTTAGCGAATAAGTCTCCTTATTGATAATGGATAAGCATCGTATTTCTTGCTGGAGAAGTCTTTTCCTTGTTGATAAAGGTTATGACCCATTAATTGGGATTCTGGATCCTTCTTTGATAAATTTACCATATTTTGGACTCTTTTCATGAGTTGTATATTTTTCTTATTTATTAATTACGAAATTAATAAATAATCAGGGTTTTGGGCCTTAATTATTAGACCTTTCCAATGAATCATTAATTATATTTCTATAATTACTTTTCTGACCATATCAATAAGTGAGGTGAAAGTGTCACTACTAATTATTATTTAAATTTATTCAATATATAAACACGTTGTAATATTTGTGGTGGAAATTCACTAGAATAAAGTATAAAACACAGCCAGTCATTTCGCTGATTTTCTTGTTCTACTTGGTTTTGGTAAAGAAGTTACCTGTCATCTGTATTCCGGATTACGAATAGAAAATACGAAGTTGTTTTGAAGTTCATTGCAATGATATCTGTATATATTTTAATGTTGTTAAAGTGTATTGTTCATGTGTGTTGTTAATGTGTATTGTTCATGTATGTTCTTAATGTGTATTGTTTATGTGAAGATGTGATGTTTAAAATGTTAAAAATGATTTTAATTTCAATTCAAATTAAAACTATTTAATTTTATTACAAAAGTTTACCAAAAACATTTTCCCCGGTCATAAATTATTAATTAGCAATAGTCATGATATTAAGGAGTCGTTTGATTGCGATAAATTATTAGCAATAGTATTGATATTAAGGGGTGGTTTGATTCAAAAGATGGTAAATTATTAGCAATAGTCCTGATATTAAGGGATCGTTTGATTCAAAATAAGGTGGAGTTGTAATCATGAATCAGGTTAAACTAGTATGATTTTAAGATATTGATTTAGTACTTGAATGAATCTGTTTAATTTAAAATATAATTGATAACTCATTTTTTGTATTCTATTGTGGATAATCATATATAATATATTGATGTTAAGTTATTATTTAATTTATAAACAAAAATTTAATATAAAAAATATGTGATTGGTAAATTATAATTTAACAAATTTAATAATAATTTAATATTTTTTATAAGAAATAAAATATGTATATATATCAAATCTCATTTCATATGTGTTTTGAGGTATGGCTATGAGATTTGAAAAATGACCAAGTATGAGTTTGGAATGAACAAAACTCATACGTACTGAGTTTGTACGTATAAACACCTGAACCAAAAAGACCGGAGGGCAGCTTGAGGGATAAAAATACGGGAGTCGTGTGCGAAATTTCAAAAATTGGGCTCTTTATTTCTACTTCAACATAAATTTAAATTATATTTTCCTAAGTAAAATAAACTATCGAAATGCATGGTAAATAAGAAATACACTCCTACAAATCCACTTAAAAAGAAAAGTTATTCTTACATTTTTTTTTAATTTTAATATGTATATATATGAAGCTATAAATTTGGGGACATATATTTTCGAGGGCGTGCGGTCACTCACCGGGCACTCCCCGGCGCAGGCCCTGCTGGAGGGATACCGGACTAAAAATTGTCAGAAACAAATAAAGAAGAAGAAAAAACTTGCACAAAGATGATGTAGACTAGAGTTTGTACATCAAGCGGCTGATAGTACCATTTTTTAATTATTCAGAGTACATTGTAGTAGGCAACCGTATGCAGGTGGTTTCTTAATGAAGCTTGACTGTTATGCAAGCTTAAAATGAGGAAGATATGGAGTTCCATCGCGTTCTTTCGATAGGAAATAAGTTATGAACTCCTTGGTACTGATTTCCTTGTATTTCGATTTGTTGTTATCAGAAAGAAGTTCCTTTATTGGTCCATATGGCTTCAATAAATCTTTGGTACTTGGATAAAGGAAGCTGGCCACTGATATCCTCGGACCTTCTTGCTTTGCTATTACTCTATGATGCATACTCTTGAATCTATCATTTGTTATAAGCTGCGCGTGAATTCAATGATCGTTAAACATTTAGGTGAGACATTTTCGAGATGGTACACAAAACAATGATAAAGGATTATATTACCTGCATTAAATCTCCAATATTTACTAGTAAAGATCCCTGGACAGGAGGTACATCTATCCACTGGTTTTGATGCAAGAATTGGAGTCCACCAATGTTGTCTTGTAGGAGAATGGTCATGAAATTAGGATCAGAGTGTTTTGATGTGCCATATGTCAGTTCAGGTTCTGGACATGGTGGGTAATAGTGAAAGGACATTTTCTGAGTTCGAAGACATTTTAGGCTCGCAAGATGATCACTAGTTAGGCCTAGAGCCTCGGATACCAACTCGGATAGTAGGTTCTTCAGGTTGATTAAGCATTCAGCATAATCACACATGGCTTCACTATGAAAGATTTACAATAACAAATTTAAGGATCAAGTGAAGTACTTAAAAGAGACATAAAATGTTGATGATACAGAGTGACCTGTCCTTCAACCAGCGACTCGAAAGAAGCAGCCACAGACTTACTAAAAATGATATATTTACAGTTTTAGCATTTATCTGTCTCCGAATATCTTAAACCAACTTAAAATTTTACTTTCTGTGATTCAGCATGATAAAGTATGGAGAGACGAGAGCAACTATTACATGAATGTTAATGAGAGCTTAAGTTTAAGTCCTAAGTTTGAAGTTGAAACGGAATTATGAGATGCATTGTTGAAGTTAAACCTAACGATCATATCGGAAAATTGTATGGTGAGCCTGATAAGTGTACCTGAAAACAGAAGGCAAGCCTTGACGGTCAACCAAGTCATCTTCGAAATCACAAGCAACAGAATCCCTCCACTGGCCAATCTTGGTAAGAAAAAGATCAGCAGTACTGTAGTACTTGACTCTTCGGGCAAAGTCTCTAGTATAAAACTCCATTTTCAACTCCTTTGGCTGCTCATGAAATTTCTTCCCACCTTCCAAAACATTATTCATGACAGCATCCGGAATTCCATGATCAGTGATCCGAAAGAAACCCCATTTCTCGGATGCTTCACGTATTACAGCGACAATATCAGCCCGTCTGTTTGTATTATCGAATCCCTCAAGGCTAACCGCTGGTAAGTCTAGTTGAACATCTGCCTTTGCCAACTCCTCTTCTGGATGAATAAAAAACTTGGGTATTTTTACGACACCGGAATCAACAAGCCCTTTAACCCCGGCTTTAGAGTCGTCGAACTCCTTCAGTTCTTTATGTATATCATAGGAGCTTTCTTCATTTTTGATGTCCATTGAACCACTGAAAGAGTTGGATTCAATTGAACGTAGACTTATAAATATGGCTTGCCTAGCTTTGAACTTGCTTCTTCTGTGTGTTAAATGTTACAGAAAATTATACTCACTCCCTCATGTGCCTCTAACTTTTTCACACATTTTTTTTTTTTTGTCAGGGATACCTTCTCGTAAACAATGAACCGAAATACAAAGCACAGAGGAGTTTCCTTCATTCAATAAAGTTTATCATCTAGCCGAAGGACATGCAAGATGTCCCCGGAAGTTTAGACAATAAATCCTTAATGTCTGAAAAGAAAAACACCCCAAAGTCGGAAACAATACCAGTTAAGCGAAAATACTTATCTTGATGATCAGATAGACTAGTTTGACTGTTTTATTTTCGATCCTTATCCGCCCCAAAAACGTGTCCAAAGGGTGCCCCTGAGTATAAAAACCAGAAAGAAGTCTGACTTTATAAAAATATATGTTAGAAATTTGAAGAAATTATTATAGTTGGATCATCTTAATTATATAATTAAAGCCTATGATTAAAATATTAAATTAAAACACCAAGTAAAGTATCTCATCTATTGATTTTCTAGTTAATACCAAAAAAGATAAAATAATAAAAATAGATAATTAGACCTATTAATCTAACCAAAGGAAAAATCATTTGGTTAGATACAAAATATTATACTGTCATTATGGTATACATTTGAATTATCTATGCACTGTTTATAATAAAACAAAAGATCAATTAACTAAAAAGTATCCTATATTAGAATCCTAATTAAATAAAATATAAAATAAACTCAATAATAGCATATACATATTATATATATGAATTTTCAACCTATCCTCCAATATTAATATAAATATATTTAATAAATCACAATAAAAGAGAAATATTAAGAAATCAATATAATTCATTTATTAATAACATATAAATATATGCATAACTGATATTCATTAATAAACAATTGAACCATTAAAACATTAGTAACAAATTAAAACTTATCTAAAAAATAGCTATAGAAGTCAACATCAAAATATTAATAAATGGCACACATTTTAAATATACACAAATTGATAACAAATTTATAGTCCGGACACTGATCAAGGAACCAATATTAAATAATTTGAAATAAAACAGGAAATAAGAAGTAAAATAATTTTTAAAACACATAACTCAAGTAAATCAACAATTGAAATTGATTAAGTTTTCAAAATATGAAATATAGGATTTTGTAATGCTCCAATTATGAATAAAAAAGTCACCAAAATGACACAAATTCGTGATTAACACGATAATATCACCATCATATATGGTCAAAATGCCACCATAAATGGCCAAAACCACCATCATTCATGGCACTAACTCAACAAGGCACAAAATAATCATCATACATCAAATAGCAATGAGTCAACATTGGGAGTTAATCAAGGAACAACTAGCAATGATCATGCATACAACTCTTGTACTAATGAATACAAATAAATTAATTATCATTATTTCAAAACAGAAAAATAAATGCTGCAGTTAGAAAAGTAAAAGTTAAAAATAAACAAACCAAATTTTGTAACTGATCATATTAATTGACATTTAATTGCAAAAAATTTTACATAAATTATGAAACCTTTAATAATACACAAATTTTGAATTTACGTTTTCCAAAAATTAAAAGCAATAATAATTGCAAAACTTGTTACTTGATAATTATTAAAAGATTCAAATTTTAAAATTAAAGTTGAAACTAAAACTCCGATCAAAGGACCAATTATAATTTAAAAATAACTAAAATTAAAAGATTTAATGCAAAGTAATAATTCATGTAATAAGTGTTGTCTTTAAACATTAATGGGAGAAAATGAAAAATCACATTCCATATATATATAACTGAGAAGTAAATACAACACTTTATCACTCGAGTATAATTAGGCTAAATTGTAGGATCAACAAAATCAAATTAGAAAATGTTAAAAGCGTTACAAAATCAAAATTTAATGTATTAAAAGTAACAAAAGAAAAGCTAACAGTTATATCAAAATATGTATTATTAAGAACAATAAGGAAAAAGATAAAACCAGTCCAAATTACATTCATGCATGATTACTAATACCAAATCATACTAATATTGATCTTTTAAAAGACACAGACACATTCTACTCGCCCAAGCTCTCGGACAAACTCCATATCAAACTAATAGACATAGAAATATATTGAACATAGAAATATATTTACGTAGATTGATCATAAAAACTCAACTAAGTTTAAGGAGGCACTAAATTAAAATACACAGAAAAGACCAAACAATTACAAGCATCGTGCACTCACTCGAATTAGCTACGACAAAATCACAAAAATCACTATCCACCATGATATAACAAAATAACAACTCATTCAAACAGTAAATTTATACTAGTTAGGAGAACCATTGTCCCAGAACTCCTCACCTGAGCTGCAGGGTCCATACACGCAGTCTTACCTTGCTTTTAGGCATAAAAATGAGATGAAAACATGTGGAGTGACTGAGAATGAATGTTACCGCCTTGAATCGTCGTAACTCGTCAGACTCGTTGACGGTCTTAGTGAATCATGTTGACTCGCCACCGAGTTTGAGTACCTTGAACGAGGAGATTATTAGGAGAGGAACAAGGAACCGCTATGACTCGTCGTGAAACATCACCGGAAAATATGGAATCGCCGTGAACCCGAGTCAAACTCATCATTATATATTCCCTTTTACGTAGAAATTCTCGATTTGTGTGTTGCAGTCGAAACATCGTAAGATCCAGAAAAATTGAAAAGCTTAGAGTGCTAAAAGAAACATATAAACAGAAATTAACATGACCAACATATAAACTCTCTTCCTAACACACAAGGTTCTAAGAGATCTAGTAATTTAACACCAAGATTTGCAATATCTCATGCACAAAACACACACACGCAGAGAGAGGGAGGGAGAGGGAGATGGAGAGAGAGAGATACTATGCTCGTACTTGAATGTACTTTTTCACACATTTGAATGTGCTAGGAAAAGTTATTCATGAATAATATGTTTTTTAATTTTTTTCATTTTGTATAAAATTATAAGATTCATACTTTTAAATAAAAAATAAATAAATAAAAAGTTATTTACACATAATTTTCCGGAACATAATAAAATGTGTGAAAAAGTAAGAAGTCCACAAAAATGAGACAAAAGTAATAGTTAAATTAGGAACACTAAATTTGGAATCACAATTAGGGCTGCACAACATTCCGGTCTGGACCTGTAAACCGGACCGGACCGGGTTTACCGGTCCAAGACCCGGACCGGACCGAATATAACCGGTCCGGTCCCCGGTCCACAATATCAAAAAAATCTGGTCTGCGGTCCGGTCCGGTCCAAACCCTGAAAAAACCCGGGCCGGACCGGAATGCATGTATAGAGTTGGTTTTACTTTACTTTAGGTCTTTAAATATCATGTATATAAATTAATTATTAACACTTATCGTATATTAATCATCCAAATTAATAGAAAATAATTTGATAAAACAATAGAGATCAAAATTACAAACTAAATAATAAAACATATACTTCTTTTAAAATTTTGAGTAGTGCTAAGTCCCTAAAATAGATCCCAAATTTGATCACAAATGTCAAGTGTCGTTTTTAATTCATGGAGTGCATATATACACACATATATACTCTTTATATTTAAAATACACAATCATTAAGATCATACTAACTAAATATTTGAGAATGTTTTTGGGAACTTTAGCACTTATCTTAAACTTTTATTACCGTATAAATCAAATAATATGTTTATGTATTTAAATTCAAATGAAAAAAAAATTAACTAATTAAAATTAAAATCTTATATAAACATTAATCAAACCGGTCCGGTTCCGGTCCGGTCCGGGTTTTTCCGGTCGGGTCCGGTCCTAAGACCGGATATATACCGGTCCGGTCTCCGATCCAAGAATTTCAAAAATTCCGGTCTTCGATCCGGTCCGGGTCCGTCCGGTCCGGTTTTGGACCGTTGTGCAGCCCTAATCACAATAGTTAAATTGGGAACATTAAATTTGGAATCATGGAGCTATAGTAATAGGGAAGCTCGTGGGAGATGTTGCAAGGAAAAAGTGGAGAGTTTATTTTTCTTGTAAATAATTTATAAATAGTTTTGAAAAATATATAAATATATATACTCATTCCATTATTATATTTTCTGCGTGATATTTTTGTGCTTAAATTGACTCAAATTTGACTAAAAATTAGAAATTATTCTTTTATTATTTCAAATAATTGAAAAATACATTATAAAGTAAATTGAATATATTTTTTAATAATATATTTTTTATAATTTGTTTTAATCATATAATATGTGTTATTTTTAATCAAATTTTGATCAATTTAACAATTAAAAATTTAAACATGACACATATTATGAAAGGGGAATAAATATTCTGTTACTTAAAATACGAAAAACGTGCAAGTTGTCTAGTTGTGAGTATTTAAAATCACTTGTAAGAGTATCTTACAGTATAATAGCTAAATTGATTGACTATTATAAATTTTTTTACACAATGAAAATATTATTGGTTCGACAAATTTAATTAATAAAAAATACTTATCTATTTTCTTGGTAGGAGGAATTGCGAATTAAAGTGCTACATAATTTACATATTATCCATACCAGTATCATCTAGATATTTTAATCGGGGGTTCTTCCCGGTTGGAGATTGGGTAGTAGTCAAACTTATTTGTTCGATGGTTTGGCGTGCGGCCCAAATGCGCATCCTAATTCTAACCAGGTATTTCACCCTTTTACAGCCTTTTACATCTCTTTAGGCAGTGTTATTCCCAAATAATTTAATCATAGAAGGGGTTAAATACAATTCTTTAAAATTCTAATTGTTTTGCAGATAAAAAACTTAAGAACATAAATTGTAATAGCATTAAATAAAAACACAAGAATTAAAAATTCAGGTGGATTGATTGTTTCATCTGAGAGATTTTTTTTGAAAAAATTTCTGTGATGTTTTGAATAAACACACAACTGCATTTACAATGTTTTTGATTCAGGAAATGACAAGTATGGATATTTGCTTAAGCTCTAGAAAATTAAAACAAATTTCTTCTCTTCAAAAACATTGTTGTACTTGGTTATGTATCCCAAGTTTACAAGCTAAATTGAACTACTTAGAATGTACAGTAGGTAAAGTCCAAAAGCTTGCTTTTCCAATCTAAGTCCAGTGGTCCTTGAAATGATTTGCCTTTTTAGCTGAATATCCTTCTTCAATCATCTCTATTGACCAGATGAAAATAAAATGCTTCCTTTTCTTCAGGGTTTCCCAAAATGTTTGTTTCCATGCTCCTTGTTGTTCCATCAACCCATGTGACTTGTCAAAACTGTCCCTATCACTTTCAACTGCTAATTATTGGCCTTGTATCGGTTAAAGTTGATTTGTCCAACATCCTTTGAAAGTATCTTGGTTGCATCCATTGAAGGTGTATTGGTTGCATCTGTTGAATGCTGAATTGTATCTGTTGAAGTACATTTCACTTATGTAAAATTACAAGGCATTAAATATTTACAATTAGCCTTCCTATTCTACATATCAATTGATAGTCAACATGACTTATTTCAACCCTAACACTTGTACTTTCAACTGCTATTAAAACTAAAGGAACATGTTACAATGGGTCTTATCAATTGATAAATTACCCTTAAATGGATACTGTATACACATGCTATCCGTTGAAGGCTACATTTTACTTGTATAAATTTGGTTATCATCAAGAATCAACATAATTCCTAACAATCTCCCCCAATTTATGTCTGGTTGAAAATCAGACATAAATTCAGGGCTTGATGATAACAAAACACTCCTTAAGAATATACAAAGAAAAAAAATGTAAAATTTGTATTGAGCTACAAAATTTGTAATGATATAAGAAGTTGGAGTATGAAATACTTTACAGAGAGTAGTGCTCCTCTAGTATGAGCAAATTTAATTCCTTTTCTTCTCTCTGGGAGGCTGTATCTTTTTCTTGCCTTCCCTCGCATAGTTGATCTCAATTTGCTGCTGAAGCTGTTTGTAAAAATTGTCTTCCGCAACTATTTTAGGATCTAGCTTAGACTGCAATCATCTAAGGTATTTAATGCTTGTCTTAGATAGTTGGTCCTCTAGTCTGAAAAACCTTTTACAGCCCTCTTCATCCCTGAATTCCATCATCCAAAAGGTTTGGAGATGAATTTTCTGTTCATTGTAGGGGATCTTCAACTTCATAGGCAAACTACCAGGTGAGTTCCAACTAGCCCTGATTTCTTCAATCTCTCTCAACACTAAGCCCCTTTCAACTGGAGAGAGTCCTCTAGAACTTTTGAAGCTTGAGAATACCTTAACCAGAGTTTGATATCCTTCTCCTAGAATTCTTTGCAGGGGACATGGTCTCTTCACTCCACCTTTGTAGACAAACATGAGTCTTTCAGGCAGATTATTATGTTTATCAATGCCTCTGACTTCTATTAGTTCATCCAGAAAGAGGTCCAAGTCTGAGTACTCTTGAATGTCAGCTTGATACAAGTAGTCATCCTTGTTTTCCACTAGCTTGACAATCTGAGGAACATAATGGAGTTTAACTGGTCCCTTAAGTATTTTCTTCCTTGGCTCCCTCTTTTTCTCCTTCTTTTCAGTTTCTAGTATGAACTTAGGGAATACCAAGTTGTCAAATTATATGGGCTCATCTTTAGCCTCAATAGGAGTTCCATGAAAAGTAGTGTCTGATTGAAGTTCAGGTTGAATGATATCATCAAGGGTGAAAGATTTGCTCTCTGATTTCTTCACAACTTCTTCTTTTTAAGGGGAGACATGCCTCCTGGGTTTTATCTTTTTCCTCCTAATAGGATTTCTTTTAGTCAATGTCTTTCCCTTATTTCTCTTTTTAGGAGGATGGGCCACTTCTTCTTCAGCGTCATTCTCCTCAATCTCTAACTCATTCCATAATTCTTTTGTTAGTCTGGATTTCTTTTCAAGTGTAGTTTCAAAAGAATCAGGGATGAGCTTCTCTTAGCAGCCTAGAAGTCTCCTCTCTTTTGGCCTTTGTAAACCTTGGATTGCTATTTGTAATATACAGAGCCTTGCCATTTCTGTAGATAACTGCCATATCCTCTCTAGCCTTCACATCAGTTGTCTCATTTAGTTCTTTAATAAGTTTTACCATCACCTTGTTTTCATCGGGCTTGGAGAAGGGATAATCCAACTCTAGCTTGTTCTTTCCATGATGTTTAGGTGGGGAACCAGTCCTTTTTCCTAGAATAGGTTCAAACTCCTTGAGATATGAGGGTTCAACATCAAATAGTCTTTCAGGATAGACTATCTCTGGAGTGAAGACTCTTAGAAATGTGGTATGAACATGTATTGGTTCTGGAGATACTGAAGTTGAGGTTGGACTAGCAGTAACAGTAGTTGAGCTTAAGGACCTAGAGATGGACTCTAAGATGAGCCTTTCAGAATTCAGGGTCCTTGAATTTATGGCTTCAAGAGATTGTTCAACTTCTAATTGCTTGGCCTTTAATGCTTCTTCACTCATCCTAATGAAATTTAAGTCACTAGGACTAATTTTAAGAAGAGGTGGCAGTGGTAGCTTCTTGAGTTCAAACTCACTTGGATTTGCAATGATTTGAGGTGTCAAGGTGATAGTTATGGTGTATGATGTAGACTCCCCCTCAACTCTTGACATCTTTTGAGTTGTAGCTAGTTCAGAGACCACTAGTGCACTCTCCCCCTTTTTGTTATCATCAAGGGTTGGAGTGACACCAGTATCCTGCAACAACTATTGAAGGAGTTGAGTCTGCATCTTTTAATTTTCTAGGAATGTCTCCATTTGCTGCTCCACCTTGTCTACCCTCTTAGTGATAGTGTCCACAAACTGGGTGAGAAGATCATCTTTTTGAAGCTTCCTTTTGATATGATTCACAGTGTTGACATGGATGACAGTGTCAATTCTTCTATCCACAACATCTTTGATTTCATCCATCTTATTTTTGGCCTCCTCTGTTAGAACTTTGTGCCTAAGGAACTGCATCTTTTGAAGATGTAGAGAGGCCATAAACTTTGATAGTATGACTTTTTTTGTAGAGTTGATTGTCTGGTATTCAGTGAAATCTTGTCGATGTTGCTTGAGAAGCACCATATTGATATCCTCTGGAGTAACTTGGTTTGAGAATAGCCAATTAGGTGTGTTTTCTAAGGTGGAAGGACCTGCATCTACTCTTTCACCACCATCTGAACCCATATCTTCACCACTGTCTTCACCTTCAAAGGCACTGTCATATTCAAAATCTTCACCAGCTCCACAAGGCAGATTGGAGATTGCATCCTTGGCTCTTAACATTGACTCAATAGTATGGACTAAGTGCAACATTTGCTCTGCCTCCATATTGGCTTGTCCAGCCAAAACTTGATAGGTTGGCTCAGAATGAGTAAATGTCTCAGCATCCAGGTTGATTTGACTCGGTACATTTCGATAATCTAACTGATCCAATCTTTCCCTTTCAGCCTCATTGACATCCATTAACTCACTAGCAATGACTGTAGTAGCTTCCAACCTTATCTCTCATGTACCTGTATTTATCCCATATCTCTATTCTTGCATCAGTGGCTCCCCCTGGCTCACACCTATCACACCCTACCTTCACCTATTAAGGTGGTACTCTCTATGCTCACTTTTACCAGGCTGGAAGAAATAGCTTGTCTCTCTTGTTCTCCCTCTCCTTTTGCCTGGCTGCAATCCAACCTCTCACTCTTAGTGTTTTCACTCCATGCCTCAGTCCTAAGAGTGTTTCAACAACTACTAACTCATCTACACTTGATGTTGAAATAATTAAAGTTGTAAGTTCAACTGTAGAAGAGACTTTCAACGAATGGGGAATATCGGTTAAAGTAGTAGAAGTGAGTTTTAATGGATGGCTGCTGTGAGGCATATCCGTTGAAGGAGAAACACTCATCAACGGATGAGAGATATCCATTGAAGAAAGAAAAAGAAGTAGCAATTAAAGTAGAAACCAAAATAGAATCTGTGGTGATTGATTTGAGACTTGGTGCCACAGAAGTTACTAAGGTTTCAGAAATGGATGATTGGTGGTCCAACAAATCATCTAAAAGATGATGACCACCAATTTCAGAGTGGGGCTCCTCCATGAATTTAAGAGATGGAGAATCAAGAAATGATGTTTGGATTATGTCCACATCCAAAGAGAGAGTTGGTGAATTTGGTGTTTCTGTTTCGATTGTAATGTTCAAAGAGTTGGGTTGTGACTCCACATTTACTGGAGCCGCATTAATCTGAGTTTGAGAAGGTGCAGACACAAAATCTGTGATTTTGGCCTGCACTGTGTGTGCGCCCTGTGCATCCCTAGTGGTTTTAATCTTCTTTCTCCTATCATATGTTGTGGAGATAGATTTGGGGCTTCTAGTGTCCCTATCCCTTTTGTTCAGTGTTCCTAGTTGGGAACTTTTTTCAAGAGTGACATCCTTTTGGGAGGATGCCACTGAGGATGTGCTCATTACCTTTTCAACCACTGTATCTTTTTGAGAAGATACATGGTGGCTTGGTTGGAATTAACTGACATCTCCAACTTTATCCTTGGGGTTTCTTTGATGTTCACCCCTTCCCGCACCCCTCACTATCACCTGTTCACTCCCCTCAGGTTGAGTAGTGGTTTTTGCAACAGATGCTTTTTGAGAAGCACCTAAGGTTGGTCTTTTAGACTTGGGTTTCGAAACTCTTGTCTTGGCTAATTGGGTAGAAGCCTGTTGGACAGTGCCAGTCTCCATTGTAGCATTTGAAATCAAAGAAGTAGGGGATTGAGAAGTGCCTCAATGTTGGCAGGGAACTCAATTTTCATGTCCTTGTCAACATGGTTAGCCAATAACATGATAAATCTAACAAAATAGATATTTTGTGACCTAGATTCTTTATGTCCTCAGTTGGCAGCTAGTTCAATTAAAATCATGGAACCTAAGTCATAATATCTATCATTTAGCAGCATATAAATCATGTTAAGTATGGAAGTTGTGACAACATCCCAATTACTGATTTTACCAAAGAAGACCTTAATAAAGGCATCATAAAAGAAACTCCATTATTTTCTCATGCCTTTTCTCTGGATTTTGCCTAAGTTAGCAGGCTCTTTAGCATAATTAATAGAATTAAGCATGGTAACAATATCTTATTAGTATGCTTTTCTAAATAATTATTTCCTGGCAATCTTAAACAGGTAGTCACAACATCAACATTGATAACATGTTCTTTACCTTTGAGATTGAAAGTGAGTGTGGTGTTCTCAGAATCAAACACCGAAGAAGTCCATACCTCATCCACAACTTCACAGTAGATAGTTGGAGCAACAAGCATTGCATGAGATAGCTTGCATCCCTTGATGAACTTATCATCTTGTAGTATGTTTCTGGGTGATTTTCAAAATCCACCAAAACAATGAAGTTGTTCTTCTCATAGGTAAAGCCAGTGAGTGACATGGTCTTGTTTGTTGGTGCCATTGCTGAAGTGAAATTAGTTGGAGAGATAGGTTTTGCTTTGAAAGAGAAGAGAGTATTTTTGCCTTAGTGAATTTGGGGAAAGATAAAAATGAACTGTTAGAAGTAAAAATGTATTTATACTTCCCACAAATAAATCACAAAGTTAATGAAATAATTAAAAGAAATTATCTGATTGGTGCAAAAAGTAACCGTTTAAAAAAAGTAAGAGAGAAAATGGCCACGAATTTACTACAATTACATACACAGGTGTATGTATATAGCGGCAGATAGAGATGTGACTATTAACGGTTGAGATTAAGATGCTACTAGTCAACGGATGAGATATAAACCTTTTGAGATTCAGTTTATCCGTTGAAATAATGAGTATCTGGTATCCGTTGAAAGGTAAAAATCTAGTAACATGTTTGACCTTCAACTGATAGAGATATCGGTTGAAAGAGTAATTTTGACTTAGACAAAATTCTATCTTTTTCTGAGAATAACAATTCTGAAGAAAATCAACATGATACTGGTTGCATTACAGACTTGCAAATATTCAAAATGATTAAGAGTAATTAAACATACCTAGATCACTTCCCAACCTTGAGAATGTTGATTCATCAAGTGGCTTGGTAAAAATGTCTACAAGCTGTTTTTCACATGGAAAAAAATGTAGTTCCACAGTACCATTCATCACATGTTCCCTGATGAAGTGATACTTGATGTCTATGTGCTTGGTCCTTGAGTGTTGAACTCGATTCTCAGTTATTGCAATTGCACTAGTGTCGTCACAGAAAATTGGAATTTTATCAACTCTTAAACCATAATCAAGAAGTTGATTTTTCATCCAAAGAATCTGTGCACAACAACTTCTAGCTGCAATGTATTCAGCCTCAACAGTTGAAGTAGAGACTGAATTCTGCTTTTTGCTGACACAAGCTTGTTTCTTAGAAACTGACAAGTGCATGTAGTACTTTTTATGTCAATTTTGCAACCTGCATAGTCTTCATATGAATAACCAATTATATCAAAACCAGATTCTCTAGGGTACCAAATGCCAAGGTTTGGTGTCCTCTTGAGATATCTAAAAATTCTCTTAATGCCAATTAAATGAGACTCCCTAGGATCAGCCTGAAATCTAGCACATAAACATGTAAAAAACATAATATCAGGTCTTCTACTAGCTGTCAAATATAGAAGTGAGCCTACCATGCCTCTATAGCTTGTGATGTCCACAGATTTTTCATTAGTTTTAATTCAAGCTTAGTGGCAGTTGACATGGGAGTTTTTGCAGGAGAGCAATCCATTAAGTCAAATTTCTTTAAAAGATCATAAACATATTTTGTTTGACTTAAAAAGATTCCCTCTTTCACTTGTTTAACTTGTAAACCAAGGAAATAGGTAAGTTCTCCCATCATGCTCATTTCATATTTTCTTTGCATAAGTTTGGCAAACCTTTTGCAAAGTTTCCCATCTGTAGACCCAAAGATTATGCCATCCACATAAATTCGAACAAGTATACTAGAGCCATTTACATTCCTAAAGAAAAGAGTTTTGTCCACAGTACCTCTAGTGAAGTGATTCTCTAAAAGAAACTGTGATAGAGTGTCATACCAGGCTTGTAGGTGCTTGCTTCAGTCCATAAAGTGCTTTGAATAGGAAATAAACAAACTCTGGATAATTTGGATCTTCAAAACCAGGAGGTTGACTAACATACACCTCCTCTTCCAGTTCCCCATTCAAAAATGCACTTTTGACGTCCATTTGATAGACTTTGAAATTGGCATGAGCTACATAGGCTAGTAATATCCTTATTGTTTCCAATCTTGCAACATGAGCAAATGTCTCATCATAGTCAATTCCTTCTTCTTGAGAATAGCCTTTAGCAACCAATCTAGCTTTATTCCTGGTAACTATGCCATTTTCATCCATCTTGTTTCTGAATACCCATTTTGTACCTAAAACACTTCTATTTTTAGGTTTAGGCACCATCTTCCAAACTTTGTTTCTTTCAAATTGGTTTAGCTCTCCTTGCATAGCTAATACCCAATCTAGATCTAGAAGAGTATCTTCAACTTTCTTTGGTTCATCTTGTGAAAGAAAGCTACTGTATAAACATTCTTCTTAAGTGGCTCTTCTAGTCTGAACTTTTGTAGAGACATCACCAATTATTAGTTCAAATGGGTGATCTCTAGTCCATTTTCTCTGAGGTGGTAGGTTTGATCTTGATGAATTGCCTCATTGTCATGATCATGTTGAGATGAATAGTATCCTTGAGAAACTCCCCCTGAGTTAATTGAGTTTGTCGTTTTATTTTCTGATCTTTCAACGGATGTCCCAAAATGACTTTCAACGGATGCATCACGATGACTTTCAACGGATGCCCTATTGTAATAACCCCAAATTTTGGACTTAGTTAAAAATTTTGATGAATAGTAAATGTGATGAATAGTAAATTTTCTGATGGAAAATTTTTCAGACCAATCTATATGGAAGACATGGAATGAATGTTTCGAGGTTATATTATTGATGTATAGGAAGAATAAAAGAATGTAAACGCGATCAGAATCAGGAGATTCCAACTTTAAATTTTGATCACTATTCATCGGACAATCAAGGGTGAATTGATTTGATCGTTTTGAGAAAGTGTGTAGGAGAAGAAATCCATGATCATATCTTAAACCAAGGTGAGAAATCTAGAACCATGTATTAAACCAAGACAATGGAAAGATAAATGAAGTATCCCCTAGCTTTGGTACAGAGAAAAGTTTTTAAAACCACTTGAAACTATCGCGAAACAAAACCGTAACAAATTATGGATTAGACCTTAACCAAAGGAGGAGAATTATATAAGATCATCAAGTGCATTATTTAAGAGGATTGAGGATACAAATGATGACATAAGCATGAAGCAGAGGAGTGACATAAGCATGACATAAGGATGACCAAGTGATGACAAAGTGGTGAATCACCACCTTGTCACCACTTTCACCACCACCACAAGTTCAAAAAGAGGCATGTCATGGGTGACAAGGCTTGCTTATGACCACACAATTATATGGCTGGTAATTAAGAGTAATTAGACCAAACAAAAAGAAAAGAAAAAGCAAGAAAGTATCATCTTCTCCATTTTCTCAGAATTTCTGCCCAGCTTGACCATGGTGGAAAGAAAATTTCATAACTCAAACTCTACTCATCCTAAATTCGCCAAATTTTGACCAAAGCTTCCTCATGGCATAGGTAAGTTACTTTCAAAATGTCATGGTCATCCAATTAGTATAGAATGCTCAAATCCTTGCTCAAAGTTCGGGTGAATAGTAACTCCGAGAATTTACTAACTTGTTCTTGATTTCTTTTGTAAGTTTGAGGATTTTAAGCATAGATCGAGGCTCACTTAAGGCTTACAAGCTCTTGTTATTATGTTAAGACTTCAAGAAAGGTATGAACACCATCCACCCTTTTGATTTACTTTGAGTTTTAAGCTTAAGTTAAGTTATGTTTAAGCATGTGTTAGTTCTTGGAGTTTGGGTTATAAATGGCTAAACCTTGATGGTTAATGGTTATGAGTTGATGATTGGTAATGTTCTCATAAATTTTATGGACTGACCTTGAGTGTATAATGATGGATTGATGGCTTGGTTGATGTTATTGGATTATTTGGAGTGTTTTAAACACGGGATTCGCGTTTAAGCGTCGTTACCATGCCGAATTTCACTTAGGAAATTTGGACAGAGATTACGAATACCTTAAAAGCATAACCATAGAGGTTTCTGACCATGAACATGTAGCCTCTGTTCCCTAGTTTGTTTTAGCGAAAGAAGCGTATCGTTTCGATTTACAGTTTAGGAGAAACGTCCGTTTTAGGAAAAGCGGTTACGGATAACTAAGTAATTCATTGTATGAACTTTGAGATTGTGATCAAGCCCTTTGAAAATGGACTTGGGTCGGGATATTAAAATTGATATTCGTATGGACAGTTAGAAAAGGAACCTAGAAGGTTTCATGTTAAAAAGATAATTTTTCGATTTTATAAAAATGTCGGAACCAAAGCTGCGCGAGGAGTAAGTGGTTCTGCACTCTACTACCTTAAACTGCTGCTCTCGGGATTTTCATCCCCTGAACCAGAAAAACGTTTTCAAACATTTTGTTCTATTCTTTCTCAAGATCGCGCACGCGAAAACGGTGTGTCATTTTGACTAACGGTTAAGGAGATATGAGCGTTTTAGAGAAAGGCGTGCGAATAGTAACTTTCCGTAGCTCATCCAAGTTTGAAAATACATTTCACCAAGTTAAACCCCTGTTTTGAGATTGAAACTTTTATGATAAATATTACAAATACTCAAGATGATGTTAGAAGTGGTCTCGTATTTAAATACGAGTTTTCGGATTTATTAAAAGTGTTAGAGTACGAGTCGCGTAATAGTAACTCTATGAAAAGTCAACTCTAGGGTACTACTTTGACCAACCATTGTGACTAAGATAAAGGATTATTTCGAGTCGATTAAAACACGAACCTTGTTGAGGAATAACGTGACTACATGATGTGTTTAACATATATTTGACTTTAAATGAGTGTTATGAGCGAATGATTACGTTAGGGGACTGATCGAGTATTTCTTTGTTTATAGATTTGCGACAAGACTCGAACCCCTAATACCAAGGACTCAAGGCAAGTTTTCTCATTCCATGCTATGTTTTAAAGTACAATATTCTGAAAATATGCATATGATATATGCATGCTAGTTTTCCAATCCTACATCTGATATAAGATGCTGTTGTGATATATACTGTTTTAAATCGTTAAAAGGACTATAATAACCCGAATTTTTGGAAAAATTTAAAACTTTTCTTATTATGATTAAGTGTATCAGTGAATAGTGATTTTGAGGGTTAAGAAAATTTTTCATGCCACCTATGTATGAGACGTAGTGTGGATGTTCCGAAGTCGTATTAGTGATCTACGGAGTAAATAAGTGAATGCAAAGACGATCGGAATTCAGAAATTCCAAATTTTATTTTGGTGTAGTATTTGACCGGGCAGTGAATTGTATATTATTATATTCAAGAAATGAGATATTAAAATTGAGGATTTGAGGATTTAATATTTTGGAATTTTATTATTTTATTAAAGTCGATTTAAGGATTCGATTGTTGGAATGAATAGTGAATAGTTACTACTCACTGCGAGAATCGCGTAGAGTTTTTATTCGCTCTTTTTAGGGAATATTTCGAATCGTTTCAAGAGGAACAAGGCAACATTTACAGGATTAAATATAGACATGGAAGTAACATGTAACAAGATTAATTCGAGGGATGCAACATTTGGATCATCCATGTGAAAGAAAAAGAACTAGTAAAGCTACTTTAACCAAACACATGCATGCGCAACACGTGTCCTAGTGACTCACCAAAAGGTGATGACTCACCCCTTTTAAACCACAAAAGATCAGCATTCTCATTATTAACAAAAAGAAAAGAAGAAAAGCAAGAGAAAAGCTCTCTCTCTCATTTCCTAGATTTCTGCCCAGCAGAAGCATAGTCCAAAGCAAAATCCATAACTCCATTTCTATCCATCCTTAAATCACCAAATTTTAACCATAGCTTCTCCACTCCATGGTCAACATTCGTTCAAAATTGCATGGCCAAAAAAGGGGTGTAGCCTAGTCAAATCGCTTCCCCAAGTCGGAGAACAGAAACTGTCCTGCCTTTTCCAGTTTCGACCACTCACCTTAGAAAGCCAATAGGTCGAGCTTCAAGCATCCCCTGGTGATGAGGTAGGACTCAAAAGAAATCTTATGAAGAGTACAAGGTCTGGTAAAAATCTTAGAACCAAACTCTTGTTTTTCGATTTTATATGGATTTTACAAAGTGATGATGAATAGTAACTTTTCATGATTCTTGATTTTGTTTCTTAAGGATTAAGTTTGTTAAGGTTTGTTCAAGGCTCAAGGAAGGATTATAAACCATTGTTAGTGTATATGAAGCAGCAAGGAAGGTATAAAAGCCTCTATCCCTCTTTGTTTATATGAGTTTTGAAGTGGTTTTGATGTTCATGTAAAGTTAAGATCATGATTAAGTGATTAGTGATTGTTTGGCTTTGTTTAAATGTGTAAAGTGATGGGTGTTGGAGTTGAGCCTCGCCACTGATCTTAGAGGTGTACGATGGTTGTTTGTTGAGATTGTGGATGTATGGTATGCCCGGTGTGGCTTGGTTATGTTGTGACAAAATTGGATTATTCGATTTTAAGCCGTCGTAATGCCCGATTTTCGGTAACTCTATAAACTGCCTAGAATCCGAAAGATTAACTGCCTCTTTTGGGTCAATGCTAAACATGAGTGTGCCTTGTTTCTAGTTTACGTGAGCGCAAGAATCATGTTAATCCGATTTACGGTTTAAGAGAAAAGTGAGTTTTAGTAAACGTCGTTCGGAGGAACGACCCATCTCTAGTCAGTCACTTTGAGGCTATATTTAGACCACTTAGAAGCCATATTAAAATGTGAAACTTTGAGGAATAATGCTAGAGACAGTTAGGAAGGCTCACGAAAACGATTCGGATTAAAAATATCATTTTACGATTTTATAAAAATGTTGTAGCCGAGGTCGCGCAAGTGAAAACCACTAAGAACATGACTTAGAAACCAATGTTGTAAATGGTTAAGTATAACTTGTATTTGAGGATCGATCTCAGACTAAACCTACGACTTAAGTAATTGTCGATTAAACATGGACTTAGTATGAGCCTATAACGAGCTAGTAATTCCTTGGTTGTGTTTCGCTTACGTGTTTAAGCATTACGTGTTTAAGCATTGAGTACAAGTGGATTATCCAGGGGATTAATCGTGTGTTTTCTTTGACTTTGTCAAGATTGTCCGGCATCGTCGCGAACCCCTATCACTTCTCGAGCATCAGGCAAGTTTACTAACCCTTACTCTATTGTTAGAGTGGGCATATTTTCAAATGTTTAATACTTGTTGATTCAAATATATATATATATATATATATATATATTCTTTGTTCCAAGTATCGTACAAGTTTTGTCATTCTATGTTTTATTTTAAGTTATAATATTCTGATGATGCATATGGTATATTATGCATGCTTTCAAATCTCACGTCGTATATGGATGTGATGGTATAAAAGATATTGAGATTATAGTATATGCATGTGATAGAGGCAAGTTTTCAAACCTATACCTCTATAAACTGTTGTTGTGATAAATAAAAGATATTGAGATATATGTTACGTGTTCATGATTTCGAAACAATACTTATGATGCTAAGTAAAAGTTATTAGTATAAGTTGGACTTATAAGCTATGGTCATGGCAATATTTATAAGCCGATATGTTAAGAAAAATCCCTCAGTAGGGGTATATACTTTGTATTTATCATACGGACCGGGAATGGTATCAGTTGTTATCTAGGGTTATATTATTATTATTTTATCCATTCTTCGGTTAAGAAAGTATTCGAGAATTACTTCTAAATAAATATTCTTTATTAAAAATAGTTTCCATTAATTATTTAAGGCCCTACTTCTTAAGGAAGTATTTTGGTGAAAACTATTCTTTAACCCTAGATAACCAATAAAGTTTTATTCAGACAATTATAAAAATAATTAGAGAAGGTTCCCAAATCTATTTTCCTTTTTAGTCTATATTCTGAAAGACTTATATGTTCGCTCAAACTACAAAGACTCAGGGGATCTTTCTCAAATTTTAATGTTTGTTTCAAGAGGACTGTCCGGTCCTAAATCTTTTCGAAACTATTCATTTAACGACCTTGTATGCTACCATCACAATGATTTTGATTACTTCCTCAAGGCTCGAGGAGTAAGATCAGTGGAATAAGTTGTATCCATGAACAAGCATCAACTTGGGAAATATAGGTGAATTTTCCTTTCCAACCAGATATGACTACTTTGTGGAGTCGTATACTAGGGGAAAAAGGGAAAGGAATCTTTATGTTTCAGAACTATGGATTTTCTTGAACCCGGAGAATATGTAAGGGACTGAGTGGCGACCTGTCCCCTAAGGGAATTTCGTGTAGACCGATGGTCTATGAACGGGTCTGTTCTTCCCTTAATCATCAGATAGTGCCCGACCGTAGGGTAAGAGAAGAGTATCAGACCGGCAGTCTTTGAACGGGTCTGCTCTTTCCCCTACAACCGAAGGCGGGGAGGTAGGTCAGTTAGCGTCTGCCCTATTTTCCCTTCTACGTAGAAAAACAGTAGTGGGGATTTGCCTTACGACTGATCATCGTAGAGGTATCCCTGTCGCCCAGAATCTCCGTCTACAGTTCATCATCCATGAAAGAAAATATTTTATGCAAGTTATCAGAGAAAGAACATGTTTTAAGCAAGATTACAGAAAAGAAAAGTTTATTCAAGTTTTTAGAAAGGGGATTGGAAATATTTTGCCTTGTATTTATTTCCAAATTATGATATGTGGTAAATGTTTGATATGAAAGATGATATTGAATTTTCCTTATAACTTCATCTTTCAAGTATATGTTGATAGTCTGCTTATATTTTATATAGCAGATATTTTACGGAAAGGATATACTGAGTTATCTTGTTATTTCAACTTTTATACTATACTAGAACTTTGTTCATAGTATGAATATAGAAAGTTACAGAGTATTATGAAATGATATTTGAAGTACAGTAATGGTACTATTTTTGGAATACATTCCGATAAGGAAATGATTTCAGTATCGAGATAGTTTGACAAATTATTGTCGTATACCCGCTTTATTTCTGGGTTGAATTAAGGGCAGAATTATGCCATACTTTCATTACCTTGCTGAGCTATCGCTCACTCTTGCTATTATTTTATATATATTATATAGCAGCGAAGCAGGATGCCAATGGGACGGCACATACCTCGCAAGGCGTTTCCATAAACAGTTTCTAGCAGTGATCCCGGGAATAGTACGAACCAATCGAATCAGGCTACGACTTTTGGTATTCAACTTATGTATAGAAATGAATGGTATTAGAGGATTGTGAGCATCAGAAGGCTAAGTTGGTAATGTAACAATACTTAGAAATTGTATCAGTAACAGATTCAGAAGCCATTTGGGTATTGTAATAAAAGTTATTTATTCTGCAATTGTTGTGTTGTGTCGTTTCTGAGACTCTAACCTGTGTGTGTGTGAGACATATATTGTGGGGTCATGAGCAGGTGAATTATGAATGGTGTGAGTAATACAGGTAAGGCAAGGAGTACATGGATCGTGACGACCCTAAATCCCCAACCCCGGATTTGGGGCTGTTACAGAGATGGTATCAGAGCATTAGGTTACAGTCCTCAGAAACGATAGGAGATCGAGTCTTACAATACCCTTAAGAATGATAAGAACATCTAGAGCTCAAATTGAGTTCGTAGTCGGGTTAGAGGACATGACCCTGACTGTTTAAGATGAAGCCCGAGAGGGGACTTCTTTTGGAAACCGTACTTAGGACTTCATGGTTAGTCACTTCGATTCGTATGAGTTATAGATGGATGGGATTCCGAGATACCAGATCCGGAGGCCTTCGAGTAGGCAATTGATGATGTGTTCCGTGAAATGGACGGAGACCCGATAAAGGAAGATCCATAGGAGGATCTAGAGGAAGACCCCATGGTGGGTCAAGGGAAGAATCTTGTAGAAGATGTGCCGATTGTTAAAGATGTGGTGTGTTACTTGAGGTATAATAATAAGACCGGACGAACCTTCAAGGGATAAATAAGTGACGAGACGAGAGTTTAAGGATCGTTCATGATTCATCAAGGGATATGACAAAGAAAATGGAGTAGAGTCTCCAAAGTAGAAGAGGTAGAGGCAATATAGCCAGTATCAGTGGATTGATTCGACTTGAACGAAACCTGTTACTCGTAGTCAGTTATAGTTGCCCATAAGGAGGCGGCATACGTAAGAACCAAGGTATTCAGATTTTCACGAACGATTAAGGGTACTTAGTTGCCTAAGAATAGTGAAAGGAATTGCTTTGGCTACGATGTTTCAATCCCCCACGACCAGCGATTCCACTGGAAAGAGTGTCTATTACATCATTGAGGGATTTTATTATCCCAAGGAGAATTTTGGGTGTATGTACCATGCAGATGTTATTGTAAGACAAGCACGCTAAGACGAAATTGAGCACGAGATTTACCACCCTCAGGAAACCAGGAAGGAATTATGAGGATAGAACAGAAAGGTCGGAAATCAGATCCGAGTACTACTAGTGGCTAAATAGATTGATCAAGTTTCCCTGATTTTGGAAAGAAATTCAGCAGATTTTGGCAAACCTTGTCTTTCTGATTACCAGAGGATGTCACCAAAGAGAGTGAAAATTAGAGCGAACCCTGTGGATTGGGTAAGATAGCCGTTATATGGGTGGTGGACAGACCCTGATTGCTACAATTGGTTGTAGAGATAAAATGATGAAGTTGAGATTGGACGGAAAAGGCGAAATATATTTAAGGACCAAGACGGACTGAGAAATTCCGGGATTGACTTAAATGAAAAGGCTATTGTGCCAAAAGTGTTAACTTATGTAGCGCACATGATTGATATGGGAGAAGGAATATTGGGTATAAGGATGATTGAAATAGAGACCGGATTTAAGCCTGTAGATTCTAACGATCTTCCGGAGTACCGCCCAGTCGATATGAGGAATTGTCATTGCTATGGGCGACAACGGTATCGAAGTCTTCTTATAGAACAGAACGCTTACTTGAGATGTTTACGCCTAGTCGAATAGAACTCCATGCGATTGCAAATGTTGATGGTTGAATTCTTAGCGACTATTATGAGTCGGCAATAACGTAAGTATCGAGCACCTTAGGGTGTGCATGGAGAAGAAAAGCTTTGGAATTGAACGATTATCCATTAGAGGAGCCGACGTAAAAGGCATCCGTAGAGACCTTGGTAATACCCTCCCCATTTGCAAATTATGTGGGGTACCTCCCCAATCTATGATCTATCTTGACCTCTCTCCAGGAAAGAATTCTGATAAAGGGTATATTCCCTCTTCGAAGTTGTTTTATAACACTTGTGCTAAACCATATTCAGTTTCACTTGTGCCAGAGGCTGTCACAATGCCTACTTTCAGGCTTTCGAAGCCCTGTCAAATGATGTTACTTAAGCTTTCACTTTTCTTCAAATAATGAATGACCCTATGGTGATACATCACCACTTGTTTGTTAAGTACCAGTATCTTTTTGGTTATTCTTTTCTTTGTATTTTCTTTGGAAAACCGCACCTTTGGAATCTGTTCAATTTTAATCCAAGGTGTTCCTTTGAGAAATATTGTCGAAAGGCGATAATCATTAAATTGATCTCGAATTGCTTTCATACTTTTCAACTCCACTAAGACGAACAACCCTATACTTATAGGGGCTACAAGGACTATCTGTCTGTGTGATAGAAGTCGGATGGGACGCCATCACTTGTAAGTTGTGAAATACAAGAAGGCTAATTACCTTTAGTAATGTCTCAATTGAGGCACACAACGTTGAGTTCTTATGATCATATTGATCTCTCGGTAAAATTCTCTTACCTCCAATAAGGTTACTTTAAAACTCATAACCTTATGATCACCAGTGTGTGACATTTTCTTTGATATGGGAGCTATCTTTCAGGGCCCCATAATTTTTGTTATCCTTATTGAATTTCAAGGGGAGGCCAACCAGGTCAAATAAGTCAAAATTCGCTGATAGGAATTAGATTCGCAACGAAATCGCCTATGACAGGAGCGAATCCCTAAGACGAATAGAATATTAGTGATATATCGATGAAATTGGTTTATTCTCCCAAGGATATTATGATATAATGGAAAGCGTGTCAATCGATATATGTGAAAGAAATAGCGATGTGCCGTGAACTCCAGTGACAACGGTGATTAGATAGATGCCCTATAGTGAGATTGAGATTTTGGAGGAGTTGTTTACGAATGGACACTACCTCTGGGTTAGCAAGATAAGTACTGACGATGGAGTCAGAGGGAGCTGGTATTGTGACTTGGGAGAGGTGCAGCGTGTGTGGTTCTAGAGGAATAATTCTCGGAAATATATGGAGACCCGGATGAAAATGAAAGTTAAAGAGTTAAAACAAGAAACCATGACTGTGACCGAGTTATCGAGGTTTGTTCCGGAGTTTGTGAACACAGAAGAAAAGAAAGCCAGTAGGTTTCAACCAGGGCTACCTCCAACAAGCAGCCCACTGTCAGGACCTTTAAATAGCAGATACCCTTCTATACTATTTAGACAGAGCTAATGCATCGTTGTATATCAAGAAGTTGCATGACAATTAAACCTTAAGGCCGAGCCACTAAGGGAATAATTACAAGTAGAAATAGTCCATCGGGGGATTTTCCCATAAGACTGGTACATCCAGGTTGTGAACTAGAAATATGAGGTCGACCCTTTTGATAGACCTGATTCCTTTCAAGTTGGGAGAAGTTGATATTATAATAAGGATGGGTTGGTTGACACCCAATGGAGCCAATTGATTGCAAAGAAAAAAGAGTAATAATTAAAGTATGGAGGCAGATTTAGAGATTCTTGAATGTAGTTCAGACTAAGAAACTATTATGCCAGAGATATGAGGCTTAATTAGCTCTTATGGTTGACGCCAAGAAAAGAGACACGAAGTATAAAGGAAACTACAATGGTTTTGGGAGATTGTACAAGGTTTTAATGAGCTACCAGATATCGATTTGGATGACATGAGAATGAATACCGAGTATTCAGGGTATAGTGGGAATGAAAGAGTTAGTGACTCAGTTACAAGAGTTGTTGTATAAGGGTATGATAAGACCCAGTGTACCACCGTGGAGAGCCCGGTGTTGTTGTAAGAAAGAAAGATGTTAGCACAAGATTATATATCGAACCTCGAGAGTTGTATAAGTTCGACATGGAGAATAGGTACCCTTGTAAATGATTGTTTGGTCAGCAGAAGAACGCTGTGTATTTCCAATTTATCTAAGAACTGGGTATCACCAGTTGGAAGTTAAATCCGAGGATATACCCAAGACTGCGATTCGTACTTGGAATAGACACTTCGAGTTTTCAGCGAGGTTATTTTGGGTTGACTAATGCACCCACAAATTTTATGGAATGTAATGAATTGGCTTTGAGTTACCCGTGATAGTAGATAACATGAGATGGAGAAATGGCTAGAATTGATCTAGAATTTTGACTGTGAGATACACTACCATCCGGGGAAGGCCAATGTGGTGGCCGATACCCTTAAGTAAAATGAGACAGAGATGGTTCCGAATGGTCGGGAATTAAAGGATGAGATCTTACACAAAACCCAAGTATGGCGGCTAGTGACAACCAAGACAGACAGAGAAAGTATGCGGACTAAGCCCGCGAGTATAGAGATAGTACTGCTATTGATAAGCTAAATGACATGTTGATGGATGACAAACAAGTTTATGTTTGTGTATTTTCTGTACAAACAAGATAGAGAGTATGAGGTTAGCGATTCGTGATGCTAAAGGTACCTCCATGGAAAGAATTAATGAGATTTGGAAAGAAAGGGAAGTTGAGCCCGAGATTCATTGGGCCATCTGAGATTTTAAAACGCGTCAGGAAGGTGGCCTACGAGCCAGCCTTACCCCCCAAACTTGTAGAATGGTCATAACGGGGTTCATGTGTCAATGCTACGTCAATATACTATAGATGCCCGGCATATGTAGAGTATGAGCAGGTAGATATACAACCTGGTCTGACTTACGAAGAACAACCTGTGGAAATCACGGATAGAAAAGAGCAAGTGTTAAGTGACGAGGTTGCCAAGCTAGTGAGAGGTTTGTGGAGAATCAAGAAGTGGAAGAATCCACTTGGAAGTTAGAAAGTGCAATGGAAGAGAAGTACCCCCAGTTATTCCTAAGTTGATTTCGGGACGGAATCCTTTTAAGGAGGGGAGACTATAATAACCCGAATTTTTGGAAAAATTTAAAACTTTTCTTATTATGATTAAGTGTATCAGTGAATAGTGATTTTGAGGGTTAAGAAAATTTTTCATGCCACCTATGTATGAGACGTAGTGTGGATGTTCCGAAGTCGTATTAGTGATCTACGGAGTAAATAAGTGAATGCAAAGACGATCGGAATTCAGAAATTCCAAATTTTATTTTGGTGTAGTATTTAAGTATTCGATTGTTGGAATGAATAGTGAATAGTTACTACTCAATGCGAGAATCGCGTAGAGTTTTTATTCGCTCTTTTTAGGGAATATTTCGAATCGTTTCAAGAGGAACAAGACAACATTTACAGGATTAAATATAGACATGGAAGTAACATGTAACAAGATTAATTCGAGGGATGCAACATTTGGATCATCCATGTGAAAGGAAACGAACCAGTAAAGCTACTTTAACCAAACACATGCATGCGCGACACGTGTCCTGGTGACTCACCAAAAGGTGACGACTCACCCCTTTTAAACCACAAAAGATCAGCATTCTCATTATTAACAAAAAGAAAAGAAGAAAAGCAAGAGAAAAGATCTCTCTCTCATTTCCCAGATTTCTGCCCAGCAGAAGCATAGTCCAAAGCAAAATCCATAACTCCATTTCTATCCATCCTTAAATCACTAAATTTTAACCATAGCTTCTCCACTCCATGGGCAACATGCGTTCAAAATTTCATGGCCAAAAAAGGAGTGTAGCCTAGTCAAATCGCTTCCCCAAGTCGGAGAACAGAAACTGTCCTGCCTTTTCCAGTTTCGACCACTCACCTTAGAAAGCCAATAAGTCGAGCTTCAAGCATCCCCTGGTGATGCGGTAGGACTCAAAAGAAAGCTTATGAAGAGTACAAGGTCTGGTAAAAATCTTAGAACCAAACTCTTGTTGTTCGATGTTATATGGATTTTACAAAGTGATGATGAATAGTAACTTTTCATGATTCTTGAGTTTGTTTCTTAAGGATTAAGCTTGTTAAGGTTTGTTCAAGGCTCAAGGAAGGATTATAAACCATTGTTAGTGTATATGAAGCAGCAAAGAAGGTATAGAAGCCTCTGCCCCTCTTTGTTTATATGAATTTTGAAGTGGTTTTGATGTTCATGTAAAGTTAAGATCATGATTAAGTGATTAGTGATTGTTTGGCTTTGTTTAAATGTGTAAAATGATGGGTGTTGGAGTTGAGCCTCGCCACTGATCTTAGAGGTGTACGATGGTTGTTTGTTGAGATTGTGGATGTATGGTATGCCCGGTGTGACTTGGTTATGTTATGACAAAATTGGATTATTCGATTTTAAGCCGTCGTAATGCCCGATTTTCGGTAACTCTATAAACTGTCTAGAATCCGAAAGATTAACTGCCTCTTTTGGGTCAATGCTAAACATGAGTGTGCCTTGTTTCTAGTTTACGTGAGCGCAAGAATCATGTTAATCCGATTTACGGTTTAAGAGAAAAGTGAGTTTTAGTAAACGCCGTTCGGAGGAACGACCCATCTCTGGTCAGTCACTTTGAGGCTATATTTGGTCGACTTAGAAGCCATATTAAAATGTGACACTTTGAGGAATAATGCTTGAGACAGTTAGGAAGGCTCAAGAAAAAGATTCGGTTTAAAAAGATCATTTTCCGATTTTATAAAAATGTTGTAGCCTAGGTCGCGCAAGTGAAAACCACTAAGAACATGACTTAGAAACCAATGTTGTAAATGGTTAAGTATAACTTGTATTCGAGGATCGATCTCGGACTAAACCTACGACTTAAGTAATTGTCGATTAAACATGGACTTAGTATGAGCCTATAACGAGCTAGTAATTCCTTGGTTGTGTTTCGCTTACGTGTTTAAGCATTGAGTACAAGTGGATTATCCAGGGGATTAATCGTGCGTTTTCTTTGACTTTGTCTAGATTGTCCGGCATCGTCACGAACCCCTATCACTTCTCGAGCATCAGGAAAGTTTACTAACCCTTACTCTATTGTTAGAGTGGGCATATTTTCAAATGTTTAATACTTGTTGATTCAAAAATATATCTATATATATATATTCTTTGTTCCAAGTATCGTACAAGTTTTCTCATTCTATGCTTTATTTTAAGTTATAATATTCTGATGATGCATATGGTATATTATGCATGCTTTCAAACCTCACGTCGTATATGGATGTGATGGTATAAAAGATATTGAGATTATAGTATATGCATGTGATAGAGGCAAGTTTTCAAACCTATACCTCTATAAACTGTTGTTGTGATAAATAAAAGATATTGAGATATATGTTACGTGTTCATGATTTCGAAACAATACTTATGATGCTAAGTAAAAGTTATTAGTATAAGTTGGACTTATAAGCTATGGTCATGGCAATATTTATAAGCCGATATGTTAAGAAAAATCCCTCAGTAGGGGATATATACTTTGTATTTATTATACGGACCGGGAATGGTATCAGTTGTTATCTAGGGTTATATTATTATTATTTTATCCATTCCTTGGTTAAGAAAGTATTCGAGAATTATTTCTAAATAAATATTCTTTATTAAAAATAATTTCCATTAATTATTTAAGGCCCGACTTCTTAAGGAAGTATTTTGGTGAAAACTATTCTTTAACCCTAGATAACCAATAAAGTTTTATTCAGACAATTATAAAAATAATTAGAGAAGGTTCCCAAATCTATTTTCCTTTTTAGTCTATATTCTGAAAGACTTAAATGTTCGCTCAAACTACAAAGACTCAGGGGATCTTTCTCAAATTTTAATGTTTGTTTCAATAGGACTGCCCGGTCCTAAATCTTTTCGAAACTATTCATTTAACGACCTTGTATGCTACCATCACAATGATTTTGATTACTTCCTCAAGGCTCGAGGAGTAAGATCAGTGGAATAAGTTGTATCCATGAACAAGCATCAGCTTGGGAAATATAGGTGAATTTTCCTTTCCAACCAGATATGACTACTTTGTGGAGTCGTATACTAGGGGAAAAAGGGAAAGGAATCTTTATGTTTCAGAACTATGGATTTTCTTGAACCCGGAGAATATGTAAGGGACTGAGTGGCGACCTGTCCCCTAAGGGAATTACGCGTAGACCGACGGTCTATGAACGGGTCTGTTCTTCCCTTAGATTATCAAATAGTGCCCGACCGTAGGGTAAGAGAAGAGTATCAGACCGGCAGTCTATGAACGGGTCTGCTCTTTCCCTACAACCGAAGGCGGGGAGGTAGGTCAGTTAGCGTCTGCCCTATTTTCCCTTCTACGTAGAAAAACAGCAGTGGGGATTTGCCTTACGACTGATCATCGTAGAGGTATCCCTGTCGCCCAGAATCTCCGTCTACAGTTCATCATCCTTGAAAGAAAATGTTTTATGCAAGTTATCAGAGAAAGAAAATGTTTTAAGCAAGATTACAGAAAAGAAAAGTTTATTCAAGTTTTTAGAAAGGGGATTGGAAATATTTTGCCTTGTATTTATTTCCAAATTATGATATGAGGTAAATGTTTGATATGAAAGATGATATTGAAGTTTCCTTATAACTTCATCTTTCAAGTATATGTTGATAGTCTGCTTATATTTTATATAGCAGATATTTTACGGAAAGGATATACTGAGTTATCTTGTTATTTCAGCTTTTATACTATACTAGAACTTTGTTCATAGTATGAATATCGAAAGTTGCAGAGTATTATGAAATGATATTTGAAGTACAGTAATGGTACTATTTTTGGAATACATTCCGATAAGGAAATGATTTCAGTATCGAGATAGTTTGACAAATTATTGTCGTATACCCGCTTTATTTCTGGGTTGAATTAAGGGCAGAATTATGCCATACTTTCATTACCTTGCTGAGCTATCGCTCACTCTTGCTATTATTTTATATATATTATATAGCAGCGAAGCAGGATGCCAATGGGACGGCACATACCTCGCAAGGCGTTTCCATAAACAGTTTCTAGCAGTGATCCCGGGAATAGTACGAACCAATCGAATCAGGCTACGGCTTTTGGTATTCAACTTATGTATAGACATGAATGGTATTAGAGGATTGTGAGCATCAGAAGGCTAAGTTGGTAATGTAACAATACTTAGAAATTGTATCAGTAACAGATTCATAAGCCATTTGGGTATTGTAATAAAAGTTATTTATTCCGCAATTGTTGTGTTGTGTCGTTTCTGAGACTCTAACCTGTGTGTGTGTGAGACATATATTGTGGGGTCATGAGCAGGTGAATTATGAATGGTGTGAGTAATACAGGTAAGGCAAGGAGTACATGGATCGTGACGACCCTAAATTCCCGATCCCGGATTTGGGGCTGTTACAAGGACTATGTATTGATGTACGCTTTTGGTTAAAAGCTTTCGTAAGATGGATGGTTTATATGCTATGATTACATTAGATATAAACCGAGGTTTTATAAAGACTCTAAGTATAGAGTACTTGTACGATAGTTTTAAAACTTAGACCGGGAGTTAAAGTATTATTTTGTTTTGATCCTACTATCAGAAGCTGGAAGGTTCCAGGGACAGTTATATTTTAAAGATTTATTAAATATTCCAATATTATGGGATATTTAAGGTGAGATATTTAAATATTATTATAATAAATATTATTTGAATATTATTTTGAATATTCACTTAAGTGGTTTTATATTGAATAATAATTTAATATTATTATTTGGGTATTTATTAAATATTCCAAATATGATTTAAAAATCATAGAACCTTATTATATGATTAAAGGTTCTATTATTTACACAAAATATAAATTTCTAATTTTCAGAAAAGGTATTAAAATAGAGATTCCCAACTATATTCTTAAGATATTTAAAGGTAATTAAATGCGAATAGTGTTTTCTAACTCATCGAAAATTTGGGAATCTAGTTCAAGAAGTCGAGGACAGAGTTTTACTTCCACTGTTCCTCTAGAATAACTATAACTGGGGATGACTCCCCCATTCAAGTAAAGTATTTCAAACTTGCTAAACTCTGAAATTTCAATAAACTCCCTAGTCATGATTTCAAAATACGTAGTAATCATCGGTAGTTTCGTTGACTAATGTCAACCCACACTTTGACTTACTCCTTTCAATTACTCTGGAGTAAGGAATTCTGAACGGTTACAAAGTTTTTGACAAATAATTGTACTTGGGGAAAACAGGATTAACTTCCATTTCCCGTGACGTTGATTTTCATCTGGGGACTGGAATTAACTCGTGCTCGGCAATGAAACAGGTGCCAGTATAGTACGAAGTCATGCTCGGCAATGAAATAGGTGCCAGTATAGTATGACTCCATGTTCGGCAATGAAATAGGTGCCAGTATAGCATGAAGGGCCCAAATGCGGCCAGGGTGATAACCGAATAGGAAGTCGTCCTTCTACTAGTAGAAAAGTTAAGTTGCGATATAACGGTTGATCACCGTGTATCGTGTATTCCAGTATATCCCCTTCTTCCACTTGGAATTGTGCTGCACATTGTAACGAAAGCCTAGGTGTTGAGTTACCGATAATGTGACAGAAATTGAACAATGATGTTCCGTGTATAGTATTTGAACTACATTGCATGTTCTGACGAAAAGAGTATCCAATATATCATTCTATATACGAATGAGGTTTTAAAAGCTTTCAGCTATGATATCAGCCCACATATATGATTATGTTGCTATATATTATTGTCGAGCTATAGTGCTCATTCTTGCTTCTTTTATATATCACAACCCAACAGCTTCAAAAAGGTGTTCATTACTGATATTTTACAGTATTTTGAACAGTATGAGATATCTAAATAGATATGCTTGTATATATGTTGAGAAGTCATTTAAGATATACAGTATATTGAATTGTATAGTATTTTGAATCAATGGATGGGTTTAAGCCTTGATTCCAATATTAATATCTATTTTAAAAAGAGATGTTTTGAGACTTGGTTTATCATCTTGATACCAAGGATCCCTAAAAGGATTTACGAAAAGTATTTGAGTATGATTATAAATCATACGGTATTTTGAACGATATACTATTTTGGGGATAAACCCTAGTACTTTTAAACATGGATCCCATATGGATTATCTTCCTAAAAGGTTTAAAGATTTAAACTGGGATAGATTTCTTGATGAGCACTATTAGCTCATTCTTGCTTTATTAAATCTTTCAGCATGAAGAAAACATTGCCGATTCACCTCGTGTTACGAGAGCAAGGGAATGGAGAGACCACCCTTGAGTTAGTTCAGCAAGATGGATACTGTCGGATTTAGCAGAACAGTTGTAGACTGAGTTAGTAAGAATTGTTTTCGAATAGGTTTGTATTATTAAACCTTGTATAGAATTGTGAGGTCTATTATTTTAACTTCAGGTAGAGGTTGTAAATGATAGATGAGAATCTGGATAGTACATTTGATTTGTAATAACAAATGTTACTTATTGTTGCTCATTTCCAAGGCTATAACTTGTGTGTGTGTGCGTAAGTGATTGGGGTCTTTTGGAGTTATATTATTAGAATGTTGTAAGTAATGCAGGTATTATATAATTGATGGAGCGTGACAACCCAGATTCCTGACCCCGGATCTGGGGGTGTTACACCTATCACCAGATGCACCAGAATGATCTTCAACGGATGCTTCATTGTTGATAAATGGTTCTCTTTCACTTTTCCCATTTATTCCATCTATTGAAGAAACATTAACTCTTGATTGATCATGATCTTTAGCTTCATCATCTTCTTCAAGTTGGGTTTCATATTGAACTATTCGTTTGAAGTATATAACATTTTCCATTTTATTGAGAATCTCACAAAGGTAATCTCACAAATATCCCCTTCCAAAGGTAATCTCACACTTCGCTTCTATGGAAGCATACGTCACTTCAACGGCAACATTCTCTTCTAGAGGTACTTCTAATTTGATTCAAATGGAAGCATGTGCCACTACAGGGGCAACATCCTTTTCTAAAGGTAATCCCAATTTGCTTCAAATGAAAAGGTGTACAACTTCTAGGCACATATATCCTTTTCCAGGGGTAATATTACTTTGATTCTTTGGAAGCATGTGCCACTTCTAGGGTAACATCCTCTTCAGGAGATAACACCACTTATAGGTTATCTATTGTTGCCACTTTTAGGGGCTTGGACCTGTTCAGGAGGTAATACCACATCTATGGTATTTATTATAGTCACTTCAGGGCCTTAACCTCTTCAAGAGGTAATACCACTTATGGGGTATTTGTTATAGCCACTTCAGGGACTTTAACCTCTTCAGGAGGTAATACCACTTCTTGGGTATTTGTTATAGCAACTTCAGGGGCTTTCATAGAAATGATAGCACGTTCTTGGGCAAATCTAACTAATTTTCGTTTTCGTGATACAATAATCCCTTAAAAAGATAATACCGCTTCTGGGGTATTGATAGAGTATATATATATTACATGATTTTATATAATTTTATTCCCCATATTTATTCTAGTTTATATTTAATTGAATTTTTATTAAATAAATTTTGATGTTTCATTGTAGGAAGTAAGGAACCCTAAACTTGGATGGATGGGAGAATAAAAAGCTTATTTGGAGATTTATTATAGGGAAATTCGGATTTCTTGGGCTGCACACGAGTACTTCACTGTTTGGGCCATATCTGAAGTTCCAGAAGTCAGAATTGGACGATTTAACAGTTCACGCGAAGATAACAAAATTCTCTTTCAGTATAAAGTGGTCCAGAAATCAAATTTCAACCGGAAAGGCCCATAATTACTGAATAACAGGCTGTTACGAATTTTCCTTGGAAAATAAAATCAGTTTAGAAAACATATTGTATTTTTCTCAAAGCATTAAAATACTTTTAATAGATACATATACATACATCAGATATTATTAGGTATTATAACGTCTTAGAAAAGAAAAGGTAGCTACGCTCAAGAGAGAAAACTTAGGAAGAAGAGATAGCTGCACGTGCAGATTTCATCTTTTCTCTTTACTTTTCCATCATATTTACATACTCTTTAGCATTGAAAAATGTGCTTGTATATTAATTTCTAGGGTTTAGAGATCTTCGAGCTTTAATGGCTGCTCTTGTGTTTCGTGACTAAATCGGTTCTCACAAGATGCCTACGTATCTCAATCAGTGCTGAGAATCAAGCCAAAGACGTAGTTCTGATTGTAGGATCAGGTCCTTTATATAGGCATCAGGAGCCTTGTATTTAGAGTAAGTTTAGGAGTCTTAGCTAACAAGTCTCCTTTTTGATAATGGATAAACATTGTATTTCTTGCTGGATAAGTCTTTTCCTTGTTGATAAAGGCTATGACTCATTAATTGGGATTCTGGATCCTTCTTTGATAAATTTACCATATTTTGGACTCTTTTCATGAGCTGTATATTTTCCATATTTATTAATTTCGTAATTAATAAATAATCAGGGTTTTGGGCCTTTCCAATGAATCATTAATTATATTTCTATAATTACTTTTCTGTCCATATCATTTGCCCCTCAACTTCTGGGAAAATCTTTCTGGGGTTTTCGTAGAAGTTATAGCGTATTTTTCCTCAATTTCGACCAGGAAACATGTTTTTTCGACCTCAAATTTGACCAGGAAACAGGTCATTTTCGACCTCAAATTCGACCAGGAAACATGTCATTTTTGACCTCAAATTCGACCAGGAAACAGGTCATTTTCGACCTCAAATTCGACCGGGATTTCGACCTCATTTTGGTGTGAGGTCGAAGGTTTCGACCTCATTTCCTAGCTCTTTTTCGACCTCAAGCCTTCGACCACGAATCCTTCTGGTTTCGACCTCAATTTGGTGTGAGGTCGAAGGATTCGAGTTCATTTTCTAGCTCTTTTTCGACCTCACTTCCCCGACCTCGAATCCATATGTTTTCGACCTCAAATTGGTGTGAGGTCGAAGGATTCGAGCTTGTTTTCTCGTATGTTTTCGACTTCGAGCCTTCGACTTCGATCTAAGGTCTTTTCGACCTCAAATCTTTGATTTTTCGACCTCAAACGGGTGCGAGGTCGATGGATTCGACCTCGATTCCTCGTGTATTTTCGATTTCGAGCCTTCGACCTCGAATCCATTTATTTTCGACCTCATTTCGGTACAAGGTCGATGGATTCAAGCTTGTTTTTCCGTGTATTTTCGACTTCGATCGTTCAACCTCGATCTAAGGTTTTTTCGACCTCAATCTCTTTACTTTTCGATTTCATTTGGGTGCGAGGTCGATGGATTCGACCTTGATTTCCTATATATTTTCGATTTCGATTGTACGACCTCGATCTAAGGTCTTTTCGACCTCAAATCTATTATTTTTTGATTTTGCCTTGTCTTCAAAATTTTATTGAGCCTTAATTTTGCCGTGGCCTCAAAATTTTATTGGGCCTTGATTTTGCCTTGGCCTCATTTTATTGGGCTTTGATTTTGCCTAGCCTCAAGCTCTATTGGGCCTTAATTTTTTGAAGTCCACTAAAAGGTTTATGGACCTTAACTGCCCATAGTCGGTTGCCCTTCCCTTAACCGGTTGGGTGACCGGCTGTTTTGGTTATAAAAGAGTGGGATTTCTACTTCACTCTTCACTTCATACTTTCAACTTTCTAAAAATTTCTCTTTAGCTTTTCTCTAGCTTTTCTCTCTAGTTTTTCTATCTAGTTACTTCGTGGTGAGGCGATTTCCGGTGAGATTTCCTCAGTCGTATTCATACTTTTCTGGGTTTAATCTTCATCGTTTGAAGATTTTCTGGGTTTTTCGTTGAAGTTTTGAAGATTTTCTAGAATTCTTCTTTGAAGTTTTGAAGATTCTGGAAATTTGCTTGAAGATTTGAAGTTTTCTGGGCTTATACTTTGAAGATTTGAAAATTTCTGGATATTTGCTTTGAAGATTTGAAGATGTCTGACCGCAATGCTCAACGCCTTCAAAAAATGAATCAAGCTTCGAAGAGAGGTATCACTATTCGTTCTTCTCATATGTTTTTACAAGATATGATTGTTGAACGTGGTGATGATTATCCCTCCGTGTCGCATCTAGATTCTTTTGATTGTAGTAATAAGTTTCATGAAATTGACATGATTAGGGATTATAATAAAATGTATAGAGTTAAAGCTCCCTATAGGCTTATCCCAGCTGGCCCAGGAGATCGTTCCTGCCATTGGCGTCCTGATGCTCTCTGCATTTATAAGGACGCCATTATTGCAGGGGTTAGATTCCCTTTTCATGACTTTATTCCCAAGCTTTTAGCAGACGTTAGGATTAACCCTTGCCAACTTCCCCCAAATGCCTGGAGAATAATTATGTGATTTACTGTACTTTGTTTAAAAAACAACTTTCCTTTTTCTGTAGCTTTGTTTAGGAAGATTTTTCAGTTTAAAAATAGTTCCGCAATTTCCCTAGGTTGGGTTTATATTAACCATCGCCCTTCAACACCTCCAATTTTCCATCCTAAATCCATTCCTGATAACAACTCAATATGGAAAAATGAGTTTATGTACTTGGTTTGGGAAGGAGGGGATTGGGGCACCTTATTCCGTAGATCATTCAGTAGGGTTTCGGATGGTAGCCCCAACGATATTGTCCTGAATGATGAGGAGGCTCATACTTATGCCGAGCTCACCAAGGACAACTATGCTACATTGGCCTGGGAGCTCCTGGATGAGTTTCAGCTTAAGTCCCTGGGACTTTCGAGCGTATCGGACAAGGGTAACTCCCATTCCAAACTTTCTTTTATTTATCTAAGATTTTCTTATACCCACTGTTTCTTTTCTTGTGTTTTTGCAGCTGCGGCCTTTATAAATAAGTCCAACGAGCCCCTAGATGGAGAAACAACTAGGATGAAGAGGGCTTGTTTGGGAGTGAAAGATCATCGGGCTGCTTCAGGTGTCCCAGCCTTTTTAAGGCCTCACGAGGATACTGTTGAGGAGGTTGAGGCCCCTACCTCGGCCAAGAGCTCTGTTTGGCGCCCCAACTGGGGTATCAGGAAGAAGGACATAGTCGTGGGGGTGTCCAAGCATGCCACAAAGTGGTCTTATCATTCTTTGACTCCTTGTGACTACAAGGATTTTGTTTCTAACTCCACTCTGGAGGGAGTGGAGCATGCAGGTGCTCAGGCTATTACTGCTGTAAGTTCTTTCTTCCCTTTTTCTTTGTAGTTTTAATACATTTCAAGTTTCTATCTTGACTCGTGATTTGTTTGTAGGCTAATGCCAACTTCCAAGGGGCTCTCTTTCAAGCCAAGGCTTGGCGCTCATCTTCAGAGGCCAACCAAGGCAAGTTTGAGAAGTCCCAGGAGGAGGTGGGCTCTTTGAGGGCCACTCTGGCTAGGAGGGAGAAAGAGCTAGCTGACTCCCAAGCTGAGCTGGTTGCACTTAGGAAGGGCAAGGATGACTTCATCGATGAATACCTTGACTCCCAGGAGTATAAGGACTTAATCGGTCAGCATGACGAGCTCCTCTTCCCAGTTCAGTTTACTAAGGTATGGGATGGCGCTTTAGCTGAAGTTCTGGAGAAGATGCCTGGATCACTTATCCTTTCTGACTTTCCAAGCCCTTATGCTCCTACCCCTTTAGAGGTGGCTTTGGCTGGAGAGGATGATATGGAGGAAGACGACATGATTCTGGACTTAGGGCATTCCTCTCCTCCTGGTCAGGCAGCCGGCATTGATTCTGCAGCTACTCACTCTAGTTCTGGCTCTGACTCAGAAGAAGAGGAGGCTGATATCGGCGACAAGGGGGGTGATGCATAGTTTGTAGTTTTATTTATGGCCATTCATGGCTTGTACTAGTTTTTATGTATTTCCAGCCTACGGGCTTAACTTAACTTTTATTTAAGTCTTAACTTTGTTTTTCTTCCAGCTTTTTACATTCTTGATTTTGCATGCTTAGTTAACATGTCTATCAGAATGCAATACACATAAAGTATAATGAAAACATAAGAATATTGAATTCATAACTTTGAAAATGGGTTCAACCCTTACATAATACTCAAGTTTAAAAACTTGGATTGGTTTCGTCGACCTTAAACATAATAGACTTTCAAGTTTGCAGCATGCCAAGTCCTTGGCACTTCAATCCCTTCCAGGGTTTCCAATTTGTAGGAGCCTCGACAAAATACGTTCTTGACGCGATATGGTCCTTCCCAATTTGGGGCCAACTTGCCTTTTTGTCCAACTCCGGATGCCTCAATCTTTCTGAGGACTAAGTCTCCTTGACGGAAGAATCTTTCTTTAACCCTTAGGTTATAGTAGAAAGATGCCCTTTTATGATGTTCAACTATCTTGGCATTTGCCTCATACCTAACTTCATCAATTAGATCTAAATCTAGCCTCAATCCTTCTTCATTTTCTTCTGGCTCATAAGCCTCAACTCTTGGAGACGTGTGAGTAATCTCCACTGGAACCACTGCCTCTGCCGCATATGCCAACAGAAAGGGGGTTGCTCCAGTGGTGACTTGACAAGTAGTACGATATGCCCATAGTATGGGGAGCAATTCGTCTACCCAAGTGTTTCTAGAGCGTTCAACTCTTTTCTTTAGTCCATCCAGGATAATTCGGTTGACAACCTCAGCTTTCCCATTTGCTTGAGGATGGGAAACAGAGGTAAACCGTAACTTGATATCATTCTCATCACAATATTTCTTGAATTCATCATTGTTAAACTGAGTTCCATTATCTGTGACCAAGATACGTGGAATCCCGTTTTTGTATATCACATTTTCCCAGAAGAAATGCATCACTTGCTTGGTGGTTATCTTGGCTAAAGGTTTAGCCTCAATCCACTTGGTGAAGTAGTCGATTGCTACTATCAAGAATTTTCTTTGCGCACTTGCCATTGGAAATGGCCCAAGTATATCCATCCCCCACATGGCGAATGGGATAGGTGAGTTAATGGATGTCATCATCTGTGTTGGTTGTCTAACCACCGGTGCTTGCTTTTGGCACCGTTCACACTTCTTCACGTAGCTTTTAGCATCTGCAAGTATACTTGGCCAATAGAAACCTAGACGAGTGACTTATGAGCAAGGGCTCTGCCCCCCAAGTGCTGCCCACAAATTCCTTCATGCACTTCCCTTAGGGCCAATTCTGCCTCTTGGGGTCTCAAGCATTTCAGATAAGGAACAATGAACGACTTTTTGTATAGGATTCCCTCAATCAGGGTGTACCTTAGTGCTCTCACATACAACTTTCGTGCTTCTGAGGTGTCGTTGGGTAACCAACCAGTTTCCAGATGAGATTTGATGGGATCCATCCAACAGCTAGCAACATCAATAGGCGCTACCAACTTTCCATTGATGCTTGTGGTCTTCAAGACATGGAAGTATACACTTCCAGCGTAGTTCTCAATTTCAGAAGAAGCAAATTTAGACAAGGCATCGGCCTTCATGTTCTCTTCCCTTGGAATGTGTTCCACAAAGCATTCATCAAACTGAGTCATGATGGCCTGGACAAGTTTTAAGTACTTGGCCATGACTTCATCTCTGGCCTCAAACTCCCCATTTACTTGGGAAACCAGTAGCCTCGAGTCTCCACATACTTTCAGAGTTTTAACTGTCAAGGCTCTAGCCAGCCCTAAGCCAGCTATCAGGGCTTCGTATTTAGCTTCATTGTTTGTCGTTGGGAAGTCAAGTTTTAGTGCATACTCTATGAGAAATCCATCAGGACTTTGTAGCACCAAACCTGCTCCACTTGATTTTGTTTTTGATGCTCCATCAAAATAGAGCACCCAATATTCTTTGAACTCCATCTCTTGATCTTTCTCGTCTTCCACTATTACTTCCTGCCCCCCGACTTCCTGGTTGTCGATAGTGCATTCAACCATGAAGTCAGCGAGTGCTTGATCTTTTATGGCCGTTCGAGGCTTGTACTTGATGTCAAATTCTCCCAATTCAATAGCCCATTTGATCAACCTTCCACTAACTTGAGGGCTATGCAAGATGTTTCTTAGAGGCTGATTGGTCAATACCTCTATCTTGTGAGCCAGGAAGTATGGGCGTAGCTTTCTTGAGGCCATTATCAAAGCTAAGGCAAACTTCTCTATCGTAGAGTAGTTTATTTCTGCCCCATGTAGAATCTTGCTCACATAGTAAATGGGTTTCTGAACCTTCAATTCTTCTTTTATCAAAACGGCTCCAAGGGCTGTGTTAGAAACCGCCAAGTACAAATAGAGAATTTCCCCTGGCTTTGGTTTTGCCAACAGTGGTGCCTCAGCCATGTACTTCTTCAAGGCCTCAAAGGCCTGTTGGCTTTCAGTTGTCCACTCAAAATTTTTCACGTTCTTGAGTGCTTTGAAAAAAGGTAAGCACTTCTCCCCTGACTTGGAGATGAATCTTCCCAATGCTGCCACTCTTCCCGTTAATTTCTGGACATCCTTGACAGTCCGTGGTGGTTCCATGTCTAGAATTTCTTTAATTTTGTCGGGATTAGCCTCGATTCCTCTTTTGGAAACCGTCAGGCCTAAAAACTTACCCGAGCATACACCGAATGCACATTTAGCTGGATTCAACATCATCTTGTGGTGCCTCAGCACTTCAAATGCTTCTCGCAGATGGGTTATATGATCGGCCTTATCGAGGCTTTTAACCAACATGTCATCCACATAAACCTCCATGGTTTTTCCAATCAGGTGCCCAAAAATTTTGTTCACCAATCTTTGATAGGTTGCCCCTGCATTCTTAAGTCCAAATGCCATAACTAGATAACAGAAAATACCAAAGTCAGTGATGAATGATACCTTGGAGATGTCATCTTTGTGCATTTTAATTTGATTGTATCCACTGAAGCCATCCATGAAGCTAAGCATCTCGTGTCCAGCTGTGGCATCTATTAAGGCATCAATCCTTGGTAAGGGAAAGCAATCCTTAGGACATGCATCATTCAAGTCAGTGAAGTCCACACACATCCTCCATTTTCCATTGGCCTTTTTGACCATCACTGGGTCAGCCAACCATTCTGGGAATTGTATTTCTTCAATGAATCCGGCCTCCAGAAGATTTTCTACTACTTGTTTAATGGCCTCCTGCCTCTCTGGAGCAAAATTTCTCTTCTTCTGTTTCACCGTCTTCCTTTCAGGACCCACATTGAATTTGTGGGTTATCAATTGGGGATCGATCCCTGGCATGTCAGCCCCTGTCCAAGCAAAAATGTCATTATTCTCTTGAAGAAAAGATGTGAGCTTGCTTTTCAATGGTTCAGGCAATAATGCTCCAACAGAAGTCACCTTCTTCGGTTCACCAAGGACTAAGGGATTTGGGATTAAATCCTCAGCTGGTTTCCCTCTTCGGTCCTAATTGTCACTAGTATCCATATCTTCAATGGGGAGAACTTGCCCCCCGATTCCATCAGGCCTTAACGCGGCTACATAACAGCTTCTAGCCATCTTTTGATCTCCACGTTCTTCACCAATTCCATTCCTCGTTGGGAACTTGATTTTCAGATGATAAGATGAGGCAACGGCCTTAAACGCATGAAGACCCGTCCTTCCCAGGATTGCATTGTAGGTCGAAGTGGCCTTTATAACTATGAAGTTCAACATCTGAGTAGACGTATTCGACCCTTTCCCCATCGAAGTGCCTTCCACCTTTGATTCCACTCTATTGAATCCATATATGGGCATATTTGAGGGTGTCAACTGAGAGTCAGTAATCCCATCTTGATAAAAGCATCATGGAACAAGATGTCCACTGAAGCTCCATTGTCAACCAAAACTCTCTTTGTTTCAGAATTCCCTATCACAGGCACGATGACTAAGGGATCATCGTGGGGAAACTTCACTCCCTCCAGGTCTGAATCATCAAAACCTATTGATACTTCAGTTCGGGCACGTTTTGGTGCTTGTCCCACCACAGTCATTACTTCTCGAGCATAAGCCTTTCTTGAGTTTCGGGAGGACCCAGCATCAGTTGGCCCTCCGAATATCATGTTGATTACCAGCCCTCGGGGCTTGGGATTTCGATCTTGATCGTTGTCCCTTCTGTCATAGTCCTTCCTTTCATAATTTCCTCTTTGACTCCCTTGATTTCCATCCTTGGTGAATTTATTGAGCTTTCCTCTCCGTATCAGAAATTCAATCTCATCTTTCAGTTGTCTACAATCGTCGATGTCATGACCAACTTCTTTGTGGAACCGACAAAATTGGTTTTGGTTCCGTTTGGACATGTCAGCCCTCATTGGCTTCGGCCATTTGAGATCCTCTTCCTTTGCTATCTCCATCAGAATTTGACTCCTGGGAGTATTCAATCTTGCATACTCTGTAAACTTTGGGCCAAAATTGTTTCTCTTAGGTGTAGAATCAAAACTTTTTGACGTTCTAGGAAACATTTCCTTGCCGTCATACTCCGGTGTTTCCTTTCTCTTCTTTGGATTTCCACTACCACCAGTAGTGGGTTCATACTTTCTCATACTTTTTTCAGCCTTGATGTACTTTCCGGCTCTATCTTGGAGCTTCAGCATGCTCTCGGGTGGATGTTTTTCCTATGATCTTTTGAAGTGATCATCAGTAGTTCCTTGCTGCAGGGCTATCATAGCCACTTTGTCCTCTAAGTCCGGGACTTTCAGAGCCTCCCGAGTGAATCAGTTGATATAATCCCTTAGGGCTTCATTCTTTCCTTGCTGGATTCCCATGAGTGATGCAGAACTTTTCTCATGCACTCTTCCACTAACGAATTGATTGATGAAAGCTTTGCTTAGTTCCTTCAAATACCCAATAGAGTTGAGAGAAAGACGGCTATACCATCGTTGGGCCATGCCTGCCAAGGTTTGTGGAAACGCTGTACACTTGACCACATCATTGGTTGGTTGCAACAGCAGTGCATTGGAGAAGGTTCTTACATGATTTGCGGGATCCCCCGTTCCATCATAAGTTTTGATCGTTGGCATCTTAAATTTCCTGGATATGGTAGCTTTCATGATGTCTTGAGTAAACGGTGGTGTAGGATCATCAGGATCTCTTAGGGGTAACAAAATACTAGGGTCACCCCTTGGGGCTTCAGCCCTCTTGGTTCTTCTTGGTGTTGGGTCCAAGTTAATCACAGGGACTCGTTGAGTTCTTGCTGCTTCCTCTTCTGCCAATAATTTTTTGAGCCTTGCAGCCTCTGCCTCATGGGCCGCAATCGTTTCCTTATTAGTTTGGGATTGTTCCCGATTTGTTTGAGAATAACATCTTCTCCTTGGGGCAACATCCCTTTCTTCTCCAGTTCAGTCATTCTCATCCTCGGTGTAGTGTCTTGCATAATCTCGAATCAAAGGGGTCCTTCGAGTTTGAGTTTGTAGATTTTGGGGTCCCAGACCTTGTATATAAGGGGGACATATGCTTCTTGGTAGGTGGGATTGAGACCACTATCGCCCGCCATGGGTCGAGGGGGCATGCCATAGCTTGGCATACCCAAAGTTTGTGTTGCATATTGGGGGAGATCAGTAGTATGGAGTTGAAGACCGCTTGGTGCATTCATGAGCAGTGGGGAGGTCGTGATTGGTTGCTGGTGAACGGTCTCTTGTGGATTAGATCCATGAATGACCATCTGCAGGGGATTCGTCCCTTCAATCGAAATTGGGATTTCTGGTCCTTGAGTAGTGGTGAGGGGGATATTCGCCCTTGAATGCCAGTAGTTGGCGGTGGTTGATTTCCGTGAGCATCAGCCTCAGAGGTGATAGGAAGCTCCTCGGAAGTTTGAGTATCTCGAGTTGTTCTTCGTGTGTTTGCCATGGTTGATGTTGTCTTCCCACAGACAGCGCCAAATGTTATGGATTAAAAAACATGCTTGTATATTAATTGCTAGGGTTTAGAGAGCTTCAAGCTTTAATGGCTGATCTTGTGTTTCGTGACTAAATCGGTCCTCACAAGATGCCTACGTATCTCAATCAGTGCTGAGAATCAAGCCAAAGACGTAGTTCTGATTGTAGGATCAGGTCCTTTATATAGGCGTCAAGAGCCTTGTATTTAGAGTAAGTTTAGGAGTCTTAGCTAATAAGTCTCCTTTTTTATAATAGATAAACATTTTATTTCTTGCTGGATAAGTCTTTTCCTTGTTGATAAAGGCTATGACTCATTAATTGATATTCTGGATCCTTCTTTGATAAATTTACCATATTTTGGACTCTTTTCATGAGAGTTGTATATTTTCCCTATTTATTAATTTTATAATTAATAAATAATCAGGGTTTTGGGCCTTGAATATTGGGCCTTTCCAATGAATCATTAATTATATTTCTCTAATTACTTTTTTGTCCATATCAATTGGTTTCTGTCCTTTCCAATGGATTCTTTTATTAATATATAAGTTGTATTCTTTAATTCTCTATTTTTGTGGCCGTATTGATTGTTTGTATTGATTTGTGTGTAATGCTTCTCAAAGATTGAACACCCTTGAGATTGAATAGTAATTTAGGTGAACTTGGAAGAGAAACCCTAAGTTAAGACCTAATTAATATAACCTAGGATTAATATTTAAATTAATTTGTGCTTAGGATATGAATATACCTAAACACCCTAGGTAGTCCAATTAAGGTGAAACTTAATGTTGTTTATGGACTTAAATTCTACATACGAATATGGGGTTAATTCATAAATTAGAGTAGATGACAAATAAACAAATTTTGTTAATCAAACATATCCTAGATTTTATACCAAATGATGAAGGGAGTTTTTGATAAAAGGGTATTTAGATTTTAAATATTTATAAAGATAATGTCTCAGATACTATTTTTTTTCGTTTGATCAAAAAGTACGTTTTTCTACAATTCTTTAGATTCTTTTTAATTCATTAGCCCCTAAGACATAATTTTGCATCGAGCACCCAATAGAATAATTATCTCTAAAAATTTATATAACAATACACTCTAATTTTAAAACACTTGTCATTTGCAATGCAAAATAAATATTTATAAAATATGATGAAATGACAGTTTAATATGTAAAAAAATAATCCATGCACATATAGATGTACCATGATCTATTTTAAAATTTACGACGGCATTGATGATCATGAACTATACAATAATACCTAATGACATAACCATCTTTATAGGATAGTACTTGACGGAAGTGCCATTTTTATACAAATAGTACTTGACGAAAGAGCAATTTTATATAAATAGTACTTGACCAAAGAGCAATTTTATATCAATAGTACTTGGCGACATCCTTATAGTATTAAACAATAAAATAAATAAACTTGTAAATGGTGTCAAGGACGATAATGATATTGATTGAAAACGATGAGTCAGGGTAGATCATCGTACCTCTTTTATTATCTTATCTGGCCAAACCTCAGTTCTCTAGAGTCTGGTGCTTATAACATGTCATAAATCTTGTGTCGTAAATCTTGAATAATATAATCAATGATATAATTAAAAATCTTATCATTTATACTAAACTATAATAAGTAAATATGGGTATAATTGTTGATAGTTTGGTTCAATCAAAGCATATTGATCGTTAGATTTTAATTAAACTAGTACTTGTTTGCCCCGGCTTCGCCCGGATTTTGGAACCATGAAAGTGTATTAGCTTTACCAACTTTATATAACTTTATATACAAAGTTATAATTTAGATTAGTGAATTAAAGTTGTATGCTTTAATTTAGTTTAAGGTTTAATGTGTGTAACAATTTTAAATATAAATATTAAAAGTGAAATGTTATATCTCAAAGTATAACATTTATATTTTATTTTTTTTACTTATTGTAATAATATTTTATTTCTTGTGATTACAAAAGAAGATTTTTAAAATTTAGATTAGTGTAAAAATATAATATAATTTACATTTTATTATAATACAATAGTATATTAAGTTTAGTTGGTCTTATATAATATTTTTGTTTTGAGTAATTTTTTTCAGAAAAAATTATAATAAGAATTGTTAAAATTATAAAATTAATTCTGTACACAAAATTGTTATTTAAGAGTTACTGCATATGTTTGTAATTAGACTTTTCAAAATATGATGTATTAGTTGGTGTTTAAGATATTTATACATAAACATTTTCATATAAAAAACTGTAATTTAAGGGCAACAAACTATTAAATAATATACTATTTTAATTTATATTACGCTTTAGCACAAAGTTGTTTATGAACTTTTTTTCGAGTAAATATATAAACCCAATCTTTCAAAAAGAGTACATAAATACAAAAAATATAAGATATATTTAATTGATAATATTAGTTTATTTTGTTTCTTTTGTCTTAAAAAATTAGTAGAATCCATTTAAAATAGAAAGTTTTTAAGTTTAAGATGTTACTATATAAATTTTACAAAATCTAAATTGATAATCTTAGAGTAGTAAAAGTGAATTTTGTATTATTTAGATTTAGTTTAGAAAAAAAAAAATAGTTAATGATAATTATTAAAAACTCACACTAAAAGGTGGAATAATGCATAGCTTATGTTAAGTGTTGATAATTGAGAAAAATAATTGTAGTAAGCTAATAATTGTTTTAAATGAAACTTTGCATTTTAAATTTTAAAAATGTATTCTTGTTAAATATTTTATTGGCAAAATGTGTTGAGTTATTAATAGCTTGGGTTGTTTGTAATGATTAGTTGGTGTATACATGTAGGTGTCCTTTTTTTATGTTAGAACTATTTTGATGTTATAAATAGATAAAACGGGAACCATGAAAATTATGAAATTGTATTAGCTTTACCAACCTTATATACAAAGTTATAATTTAGATTAGTAAATTAAAGTAGTATGCTTAAATTTAGTTTAAAGTTTTATATGTGTAACAATTTTAACGATATGATAATTATTAAAAGTGAAATATTATATCTCAAAGTATAATATTTATATTTTATTTTGTACTTTATTGCAACAGTGTTTTATTTCTTGTTATTACAAAAGATGATGTTGAAATTTTACATTAGTGTAAAAATATAATATAATTTACACCTTTATTATAATACAATAGTATATTAAGTTTAGTTGGTCCTATATAATAGTTTCATTTAATTCTTTTCAGAAAAAATTATAATAAGAATTGTTAAAAGTATAAAAATTAATTTTGTACACAAAATTAATTTTTATACTTTTACATTTGACTTTTCAAAATAGTTACTGAGTTACTGCAGATTTTGACATTTGACTTTTCAAAATATAATGTAGTAGTTGGTTTTTAATTAAGATATTTATACATAAACTTTTTAATATAAAAAAATTGTAATTTAAGGGCAACAAACTATTAAATAATATACTGTTTTAATTTATATTACGGTTTAGCACAAAGTTGACATAAATACTAAGATATATTTAATTGATAATGATAATTATTAAAAACTCACTTTAAAAGGTGGAATAATGCATATTAAAAAGTTATAATTTATGAATTGAGAAGGTGTTAAATACTTGGAAGCTTATGTAAAGTGTTGATAATTGAGAAAAATAATTGTTTTAAATAAAACTTTGTATTTTAAATTTTAAAAGTGTATTCATATCAAGTGTTAAATATTTTATCGGCATGTTGTTTTATTAATAGCTTGGGAGTGTTAAATATTTTATCGGCATGTTGTTTTATTAATAGCTTGGGTTGTTTGAAGGGTTGTTTGTAATGATTAGTTGGTGTATATACCTAGTGTCTTTTTATTTAGGTTAGAACTATTTTGATGTCATAGACAAAACCGGAACCATGAAATTATGAAATTGTATTAGTATAATTTAGATTAGTAAATTAAAGTAGTATGCTTAAATTTTTTTTTTTTTGTCAAAAATAGAGCAGATTTCATTAATACTTAAAGTAGTATGCTTAAATTTAGTTTAAAGTTTTATATGTGTAACAATTTTAACGATATGATAACTATTAAAAGTGAAATATTATATCTCAAAGTATAACATTTATATTTTATTTTATACTTTATTGCAATAGTGTTTTATTTCTTGTGATTACAAAAGATGATGTTGAAATTTTAGATTAGTGTAAAAATATAATATAATTTACAACTTTATTATAATACATTAGTATATTAAGTTTAGTTGGTCCTATATAATAGTTTCATTTAATTCTTTTCAGAAAAAATTATAATAAGAATTGTTAAAAGTATAAAAATTAATTTTGCACACAAAATTGTTAAGTTAACATTTGACTTTTCAAAATATAATGTAGTAGTTGTTGTTTAATTAAGATATTTATACATAAACTTTTTAATATAAAAAATTATAATTTAAGGGCAACAAACTATTAAATAATATACTGTTTTAATTTATATTACGATTTAGCACAAAGTTGACATAAATACAAAACGTTTAAGATATATTTAATTGATAACATTAGTTTATTTTGTTTCATTTGTCTTAAAAAAATTAGTAGAATCTATTTAAAATAGAAAGTTATTAAGTTTAAATGTTAGTATGTAAATTTTACAAAATATAAAGTGATAATTTTTTTATAATTTAGATTAGTAAATTAAAGCAGTATGCTTAAATTTAGTTTAAAGTTTTATATGTGTAACAATTTTAACGATATGATAACTATTAAAAGTGAAATATTATATCTCAAAGTATAACATTTATATTTTATTTTGTACTTTATTGCAATAGTGTTTTATTTCTTGGGATTACAAAAGATGATGTTGAAATTTTAGATTAGTGTAAAAATATAATATAATTTACCACTTTATTATAATACAATAGTATATTAAGTTTAGTTGGTCCTATATAATAGTTTCATTTAATTCTTTTCAGAAAAAATTATAATAAGAATTGTTAAAAGTATAAAAATTAATTTTGTACACAAAATTGTTACGTAATTACTGAGTTACTGCAAATGTTTGACATTTGACTTTTCAAAATATAATGTAGTAGTTGGTGTTTAATTAAGATATTTATACATAAACTTTTTGATATAAAAAAATTGTAATTTAAGGGCAACAAACTATTAAATAATATACTGTTTTAATTTATATTACCGTTTAGCACAAAGTTGACATAAATACAAAACGTTTAAGATATATTTAATTGATAACATTAGTTTATTTTGTTTCATTTGTCTTAAAAAATTAGTAGAATCTATTTAAAATAGAAAGTTATTCAGTTTAAATGTTAGTATGTAAATTTTACAAAATATAAAGTGATAATTTTATAGTAGTATGTTGGGTGTGTTAAATAAATTTGTATGTGACTGTTTGAAAGATTGTTTGTAATGATTAGTTGGTGTGTCTGTTTGAGGAGTTATGTAGGTGTCATTTCATTTAGGTTAGAACTATTCAGACGTCATAAATAGACCTCAGGATACTAATGATAAATGAGAGTTGTTAGAGCCGTAGTACATTTTATGTTCCTTTAATAGAGGTCTAAGATTCCAATCCTTTCAACAACATATTAAAATTAAGAATATTATATCATTAGTTCTAAACAATACGAACCATTAGTTAAATATCTATATTGATATTAAATATTTATGTTTGTTTTTATTAATATGATATCCTAAAATAATTATTAGAAAAACAATTATATAAAAAATATGATATTAAGAAAAACCGTGCATGACATGAGTTATGAGCTAGTAATCTTTATGAAAGAATTGTATGTAGGCGGAACGGAATAGAAGTTATAGAGACATTTTCTGCATTATTTTTCACCAACTAAATTACCGATTGATAAGAGTTGGTTTACACGTCTTCTAAGAAAGATAAGCAAATGGATTCTTTAGTAAATATTACAAATTTTCTTAACTCAGCTGTGCGAGTCTTCCTTGAGAGTCTTCCTCGCTAAGTTTTAAGTGACTTGACAATCGCCTTTTATAAATTTATATTATAATAAATAGGTTATATCAGACCGTAGAGCGCTTTCGTGTTAAGAAACCGTATCTAGGCATGCTGAAAGAAGCTAGATAACTACTGTTTGTCATGGGAGTTAAAACTAGTCTTCTTAATATTTATGATCTTCCCTTAGAAAAAAAAAATATATTTTCTGATTTTTGTGTTCACAGTTAATTATGCACACCTTTTAATAGTCATGATTGATTAATTTTGACTAAAACATAAGAATAATATTTGTAACATCTTAAAACATCGAAAATTACATTTTTTAAATGCTTTTAAATGCTTTTTTCTCTTTACTTTTCTCAGTTTATATAACATATATAAATTTTAGTAATTTGAAAATTAATTGATTATGAATTACTAGAATCGATGGAGTAATATTTTGGAGATAGGGTTTGTTTGGGATTGGTCTTGGCCGCTAAAACCAGGATTTTGGTTATTCTGAAATATGCGACATCTATGGCTTGTCGTGTTGAGATTAATAATGGAGCGTGTAGGGTTACTTTGGTGGACCTTGTCTCCACAAGTGCACTGTACTATTTTAACGCGTCTTAGTATTGTTATATGATTTGCAAAGTAACTTCAGAAAATTAGAAAATAAATGACTTGCAAAGTCAGCTAAATTCCTGCCTACGTTTTACGACCACGATAATCTAATGTTATGTTTGGTCCGAAGAATGGAATGAAATATAATGAAATGAGTAAAGTTAATGAAAAAATTATGGAGTTTAATTGGAGAAAATATTTGATAATAAATGAGTGAGTGCAAATTTGGTATGATAGAATTTGAAAAAAATATGGATAGGAGGATGAATAGAACATTTCATCTCAAAATTGGGTATTTGATTTTTGATATTAATGATTGTGCATGAATCGAATAGTGAAAGATATGAAAATACGAACAAAAGTGATATTTTGGATGAAATAAAAATTAAAAGTGTTGTATGTGATTTTGTTTCAAAACATGCCAGAAGAGTAAATCTTTTTTAACTAGATTTTGCCGGAGTATACTTCTTGCATGTTTATAGGTTTATCTTATTTAGAAAAAATATCATATAAATTTATACATCGATCAAATATAAAATATGGACCCAGTTTAAGATCTTGCTCTTGCATGCGGCAAGACAACATTTAAATTATATATGTGCAAATCAAGTAGATTAAGAACGTGGCGTAACATCTGAAGTATCTTATGTATTTAGTGTGTTTCGAATATTAGTCATCATAAGAAACTGAAGATTCAATCATTGAAAATCTCAATTTATATTTTAATATCTTATTGACAGAATATTTTCTGTGCTTAAATATGTAAGCCGTGATCCGCAAGTAAGTAAAGAAGTTTAAAGTCTGAACATCAAATTAATTTAATTATTTAAAAAGAAAAGATTCTAGCTAAAACCCTACGAAACCATTAACCACAAGTGTACTCGCTACGATTTCATTTCTCCTCCATTTCTCTTTAAATTCCATCACATTTCCATCCTTTTTCTCACTTCCTTCTCTCTCTCTCTCTCTCTCTCTGACTCTCTCTCTCTCTCTCTCTCAATACAATATAGAACACAGACTTCTCGGATCATGTTTCATTTAGTTTCCATGGCTCAAGAAGAATTTCAAGAATCTGATACTATTTTCAGAGACATTGTTGGCTTTTCAGGTGGAGATGCTAAAACTACTTGCCACATTGCTGGTTATTCTGATTACAAAAAACTAGGAATTAGCAATAGCTTCAAAAGAAAGAACAGATCAGTTCCTATTAACATTCCGGAAATACATTCTGATACCAAATTTGGATATGAGTACGATGAAGAGGATGATAGCAATTTTGGTACAATTATGCCGCCCCACGAGATTTTGGGGCGACGAATTACGGGAAAGATGGCATTTTCGGTGTGTAGTGAAAATGGAAGAACTCTCAAGGGAAGGCATATGTGTGAAATCCGCAATTCCATTCTCAGGCTCACTGGATTCCTCGAAACATAACGGCTTATTGGAAAACATATATAGGATTAAAGGCAGAGATTTACTTTTTATTTTAGTTCTTGGTCTTTCCAATAATTTCCTTCCATGTAGCTTTATTGTATACATTAAAGTTTGGTTAAAAATTTATTTTGATGACATGATATTAGCTAATTATTGTTATTGTACTTGGCCATAATTTATCAAACAGTATGGATACATAAATCATGACTATGTCAATAGGTAATACTATCACACAATGAACGGACACTACAATAAATATGGGCTTTTGTGACAAATACTTATGACGGAATGTCTGGAGCGTCTATCTTACGACGGATAGTTCAATCTGTCGCAAAAACTTACGACGGACACAACAATCCGTCGTAAGGTCATTATCTAAATAATATAATATGCCACAAAATGACCCCTCTGAGCAAAACGATATCGTTTCACACTTACGACGGATCATAACTCTGTCGTAAGATCATTATTTTATTAAATATCTGTATTTAAATATTTTAACGACGTCGTTTGGGAAGCTACTTACGACAAAAATTACATTTGTTACAAGTTCGAAACTTACGACAACATGTGTTCTGTCGTAAAATGGGTATTTTACTATATATTTGTTATTAAATATAAATACAAAATGAAGATTGTTAGTATGGGCCGAAGACGACACCGTTTTAAAAAAAACTTACAAGGTCGGAACTTACGACAACAACGTTTTTCGGTCGTAAATTGAATATTTTAACATATATATATAATATTTGGCTAACTTAATGAATTTAAAAATATCACTAAAATAAAATTTATTATTTTTTTATTTTTCTTTTTGAAATATCACTAAATAGATAGATTTAAACATCTGTAGGGTTAAATCGTCGATAAATATTTTTAAAAAAACCGAAAAACCAATTCGGGAGGGAACGCTAGTTAGAAGTATTAGTCAAAGTACTAATTGACTCTTAAAATCTCAAACAAAATAAATTTATTGTTTTCCAAAAATTTTGAAATATCATTAAAATAGATAGATCGTCACATCCGTACGGTTGGATCGTCGATAAATATTTTTAAAATAATCGAAACACCAATTCGGGAGGAAACACTAGCTAGAAGTAGAAGTCAAAGTACTAATTGACTCTTAAAATCTCAAACCAAATAAATTTATTATTTTCCAAAAAATTTGAAATATCATTAAAATAGATAGATCATCACATCTGTATGGTTGGATTGTCGAGAAATATTTTAAAAAAAATTGAAACACCAATTCGGGAGGAAACACTAGTTAGAAGTAGAAGTCAAAGTATTAACTCACTCTTAAAATCTCAAACCAAATAAATTTATTATTTTCCAAAAAATTTGAAATATCATTAAGATAGATAGATCGTCACATCCGTACGGTTGGATCGTCGATAATTGTTTTTTAAAAAATCGAAAAACCAATTCGGAAGGAAACACTAGTTAGAAGTACAAGTCAAAGTACTAATTGACTCTTAAAATCTCAAACCAAATAAATTTATTATTTTCCAAATTTTTTAAAATATCATTAAAATAGATAGATCGTCACATCCGTACGGTTGGATCGTCGATAAATATTTTTAAAATAATCGAAACACCAATTCGGGAGGAAACACTAGCTAGAAGTATAAGTCAAAGTACTAATTGACTCTTAAACTCTCAAACCAAATAAATCTATTATTTTCCAAAAAATTTTAAATATCATTAAAATAGATAGATCACCACATCCATACGGTTGGATCGTCGATAAGTATTTTTAAAAAAATCGAAACACCAATTCGGGAGGAAACACTAGTTAGAAGTACAAGTCAAAGTACTAATTGACTCTTAAAATCTCAAACCAAATAAATTTATTATTTTCCAAAATTTTTGAAATATCATTAAAATAGATAGATCGTCACATCCGTATGGTTGGATCGTCGATAATATTTTTTTAAATAATCGAAACACCAATTCGAGAGAAAACACTAGTTAGAAGTACAAGTCAAAGTACTAATTGACTCTTAAAATCTCAAACCAAATAAATTTATTATTTTCCAAAAAATTTGAAATATCATTCAAATAGATAGATATTCACATCCTTACGGTTGGATTGTCGATAAATATTTTTAAAATAATCGAAACACTAATTCAGGAGGAAACACTAGTTAGAAGTACAAGTCAAAGTACTAATTGACTCTTAAAATCTTAAACCAAATAAATTTATTATTTTCCAAAAAAATTGAAATATCATTAAAATAGATAGATCGTAACATCCATGCGGTTGAATCGTTGATAAATATTTTTTAAAAAGATTGAAACACCAATTAGTGAGAAAACACTAGTTAGAAATACAAGTCAAAGTACTAATTGACTCTTAAAATCTCAAACCAATTAAATTTATTATTTTCCAAAATTTTTGAAATATCATTAAAATAGATAGATCTTCACATACGTACGGTTGGATCGTCGATAAATATTTTTTTAAAATAATCCAAACACCCATTCAGGAGGAAACACTAATTAGAAGTACAAGTCAAAGTACTAATTCTATTAAAATCTCAAACCAAATAAATTTATTATTTTCCAATTTTTTTTGAAATATCATTAAAATAGATAGATCATCACATACGTACAGTTGGATCGTTGATAAATATTTTTTTTTAAAAATATAAACATCAATCCAAGAGAAAATACTATTTAGAAGTATTTGAAATTTTGAAAAAATAACTTTGATTTCCCCGGTGGCTAAAAACGGGTCGCCTATTTTTTCACTTTTAATTTAAAACATACGTGGGTCTGAAAATTTGGAGTCTTTGAAACGTCGCGGTTGTCTTCCCCCAATTCTTCGACCCCTTCATTAAACCCTATTCTTAACTTTTCACTTAAGTGTTTCTTTCTTTTACCGTCTTTATCTCCCCTCTGCGGCTTGTATCAAACCAATTTCTTAACTTGGATTTATTCAATTTCTTCTCTAAAAACAATTAGGGTTTAAATATTCATGGTACACTTTTTTTTAGTTCGCCATTTCTGGATTTAGCTTCAATACATCCACAATTCATCAGGTATTTCGTTTTTCGTTCGATTCAGCAGGATTTAGATTAGGGTTTGTTTAATTTGTTACATTTTTTGTCCGATTTGAGCATTATATGAGCCTGTATTTATGTCTATTTGACTTTGATGTATAAAGGTTTTTTACTTCAGTTCCTTCATGTTCTTGACAGTTCAAGTCATTTGGTGTGTGTTTGCACCACACGACTATCCAACTAGTGAATATTTTTAACTCATTTAGTTGAGCTAGTAGCTTAAAGTTTTGTCAATTGTGGTACCAATTTGGAAGTTGAATTCTAGTCTAAGATCTTTCGCCTTCGCCAGGCTTGAGAGATAATGTTGTTTTTATCCTTCCTTGGATGTCTGAGATTCCCAGTCTACCTGTTTCTGTGCATATCTTTTACTAAATACATGTGTCTCTATTTTAGCGATATTTGTATAATCACTGCCACTTGAAGTAAGAATTGATTGTTTTAATCCTAGTCTGAGGAAAGTTAGTAATCAATAGGAGTTCTTATTGATAATACCTTTTTAGTACTTTTTGCAGTCGGGGTGTTATTAGCTTAAAGAATGAATAATAACATGAAATATATCATTTCATATTTGCATCTTATTTAATGTTCTGGTCGCCTGTTTAATATCAATTTTTAAATGTTAGCTCAAATGAATTGTATATTTGATTATCTTTTAGACTTTGAGCTCTTTATGTATTGTTAGTGATGAGAATCCTAAGGCTTGTTTCCCAGAAACATTCGCAGTGGCCGTCTAAGATCTTTCGCCTTTGCCAGGCTTGTTCCTTCCTTGGATGTCTGAGACCCCAGATTCTATTTATTTCTATCTATATATTTGCCTTTTTGTCTGTTTGAAATGTATAAAATAGGATAATGTCAATATTGGTATTATATGCCTTCATAACTATTAAAGCCACCAGCATAGCCGGGAAGAAACTTATTCCATTCTAGTTGTGTTTGATGTCTCTCCTGATTTGACAAGTTTGATCCATTTTGTGTGATCTATTACTTTTCGGTTTTCAAATGGCGGACATTGAAACACTTGCTTGTTTATTTTTGCATTTTGATCATCTGGTTCTCTTCATTGGAAGTATTATGTTGTGACCTTTGATGGCAAGGTCTTGTGGTTAATGCATGTTATAACGAATTAACTCTGATGGATTTGCAGTTGGAGCTGATGGTGATGATGACAAGATTGAGCTTCTACTTTCTGAGGTCAAAGGGAAGGACATCACCGAGTTGATTGCATCTGGGAGGGAGAAATTGGCTTCCGTACCATCAGGTGGTGGCGGTGTTGCCGTTGCTGCAGCAGCTTCTGGTGGTGGTGGTGCTGTTGCACCTGCTGCCGAAGCTAAGAAAGAGGAGAAAGTCGAGAAGGAATAGTCAGATGATGTAAGCCTTGTTATTCTTTTCACTGACTTTATATTTTCAAAAACAGTTGAACATATGCGTTAGTATTGATTATTGCTTCAATCTTTTCCTACTTATTCCGCTTGGAAGGTATGGATTATGTTATTAGTTTAAACACTTTGGTGCTTCTGAAGTAAGTCAGTTTTTTGGTGACAAGATTTTTTTGTTGATTTATCAGTTAAAGGTTCAAGACTCCTTTGTATTGACGTGTTTATACAAAACCAGTAATCATGTTCTTTTACTATTAAAATCACAATCTTCCTTATGCATCAATTGTCTTTTGTGCCGATGTTCTTTGAGATCAGTTTTAATGCAAATGATGATGGTTCTTATCTAGTTCTTTTGTTGAAGACAGTGTGGATAAATTGTCATGTGCTTCATATGCCTTTTTACGGTCTATCTTGACGCTTAAATGTACAGGTGTCATTCTGCACTTATCCTGATTGGTGGTTTAATTACTGAATATCCACATAGTGGTGTATTTTTTTTATTCAACTATTGGGCTCAAGCATTAATATTTTAAAATTGTGTTTTTTCCTCACTTGGCCCATTGATTGTGTACATAATCCCGACTGAAAAATTTCAGGTCTTCTGGGCTTTTGGATTTGTGCACAAGATTGCTAATTTTGGATTCAGCGGGGACTGTCATGTAGTGTTTTCCGTGGAGGTTGTACATCAATTAATAGTTAGAGTCTTAATGTATATGAATTTAAGTTGGCTCGTGGATGATTGTAACATGATGTAAGTTTGGTAGGATGGTTTATATTAATTTATGTGGGCGAGTATGGATTTATGATGATATTTATGTAAATTGTTCTATTTTGTTTTGTCAAATAATTGTGTATTACAGAATTTTGTATTTGATTAATTTATTTTTAAAAATTAAATTAAATGGCAAAATGGGACCCACAACTAAATTTTTGACATGAAGTTCTGTCATAACATGAACTTTTTACGGAATTTACTTGTAACCAAAATCATAATTTGTGACAAGAATTAAATTTGTGACAAATTCTGAACTTGTGACCTGAATTCGGAACTTGTGACAAATTCAGATCTTGTGAAAAATTCAGAACTTGTGACCAAACTTCAAACTTGTAACCAAATTAGAAACTTGTGACCGTATTTTCGAACTTTCAACTGGACTATAAACGACAGAAGCATTTCGTCATAAATGGGAGCATTTACGACGAATCTAGTGTAAATTTTATGTCGTAAAAAGCCTTATTTGTTGTAGTGTGATGAAGGGGACAATACACTACTACAAAATTCTGCTTGGACAGCGCTCAAATTTTAACTTATACAGCGCTTTAAAACGCTGTGCAAGACAGTGATGTGCAAGTTCAAGAAAAACTGAATCAGACGACTCAACCAGGACCGTTGTCTATTAACCCTGAAAACCGATGACTATTGAGATGCCGTCAGATGGACCTCAGACAATGGTTAAAAATTGTTGTGCAAAATAACTGAAACGACAGTCACCGATTCACAAAGTGTTGTATAATAGCCAGAAACAACAACAGTTTCTTACCATACAGCCCGTTGTATAAGTTGATTATCACAACATTCTGGTAAATCTAAAGTGTTGTATAACAGCTAGAAACAACAACGGTTTTCTTCTTAATAAATCCTTGTTTATATTTATTTTGCACAATGGTTTAAGTTTTATCTACAACGGTTTTCTCCTCAGTATCTGCATTTACTCAACGGTTTTTATCTCTAAGTGTGTAGTAACAAGGCTTTTGAACAACACTTCACATGTATTTAACAATTGTGCTTTGTTTTGTTAGACAACAGTTTTATTTTAAGAATGCGTTGTAAGAGATTAATTTTACAATGTTTTTGTTTGGTCAATATTTTGTATTTAGTCTAAATAGACAACAGGTTTCTTTTATGAGTATGTTGTACGAAAAACATTTGCACAACAGTTCTTATAGATGCCACACTAAGCCAAAAGCATAAGAGACAATGGTTTTATAACCAAATGAAACAATGGTAGACATTATAATTAGAAGCCAGCAATTAAAAACCAACAAGTTCATATAATACCAACTAATATTCACCATCATACCCACCATTCACCAAATTCACAAACTAATATTCACCACTACATAATCCATTCATCCAACCAGCTCCAACCATTTCTAATATTCACCAATACAAGTCATTGACAAAATATAAACCATTTCTAACTGGACTGTTATATTTAAGGATGAGCATATCCAAAAAGAGCAACTGAAAGTTCACTCATAAGTTTAAATATAAGCGCAATATGTACGCTAAACCATGTAATATCCACCAGGAGTTCCACAAAATATATGATATGCGTGCATCCAAAAAAACCAGTTATTATCCAAGTTCGTACTGAAGCACCTAACGAGTGTAGTGCTTCAGGAAGTACTTAGCCCAGTCAACCCTGATTTCATTGAGATCATTCATGTCATAAGAAAGGTTGCTCCTCCGTGCCCACTGAAAAATGAAAACAACATTAGTCACAGTTTTCACCATGAAACATAGATAAAAAAAAATATGATAAATTGTAATTTTTATACCTTTGAAGAAAATTTAAGTTCCTTATCCAAACATATTTCTTTCAAATAACGCATCAAAAACAGGCCACAATCCTTGGTCCCTGTCTGGAGAGGAACACCCTGAAAAATTTACAATTAAACAATTATTAGAAGTCTACACTATATTTGTAGGGATTATAGACGAAACTGTAAGATTTGAAAAGTTTTCATACCGCCAGATTCTCCCATACTATTTTCTTCTTTAGAATCTTCTTCGCCTTGTCCTTATAGAGTTTGATGCCACTACAAATAATAAATATAAATCAAAATTAAGACACTTCTCCTTAATTATCAAACTGATTTTGAATTAAATAAAATTAACCGGCCACACTCACTTTTCAACCACTTTTGTCCACTCTTCAGTTGCAATTCTGCGCTTTAACGGGTCCATGTGGTAAACCACTTGAGATTCTGGATTCACAGCACTCAGCGCCCAATGGTTCCTAGAAATTGACATATTACAACTTAATTTTATAAAATGCTATATTTGCGCATGAACTACACAACTATCCTAGATGAATTAATTTCTCAAATTTAACAAGTATACAAAATCAATCTACTCTTCAGCTTAAACTCAAAGAGATATTAATAATATCGAAGGACAAAAATTGAAAAAACAAGCACTTACATATGGTTATATGACAACAGAAAAAGTTGACCAGGCTTAGCATTCTTAAATCTGTTAGAAAGGGCACGCGACCTCTCCACTGGAGTACCACAACCAAGGGCACCAATCATGACAGGATCAACAAATGATATCATGTCGGTCATCTTGTGCTTTCTCAAAATTTCATGCAAGACACTGAATACAAAACGTAAAGAAATATTATTAAATTTCTTAAACTTCCTTAATGAATTATTGACAAAGTGAACAAAATAAAACATTTAAAGTTTGAAACTTACTTAATAAACAAGCAAATGACCGACCCTGATATTTCACCTCCAAAACACAAAGCATGCACATCTGATGAAAATAAAACCTGTTTATTTGTATTTCCAAAAGCTTCTTGGCATAATTGAAAAGAACATGTACGGCCATCCTTCAAGGCATCGCTTGCCCAAAGCCACAAACGCTTCAAAGAAGGGGGGGTAATCAGCACCCATTGTAACCACATAATCTGGTTCCGAGACACAGTCTTTGAGCTTCTTTAACTTCTTTCCGCCATTTTTCTTGCCTCCCTAAAAGGAAAAAGTAACAAGAAAATTGAGAATCCAAATCACGCCCAAATTAAAAAGAAAATTGAGAATCCAAATCGCGACAAAGTAACAAAAATATAAATGGTCACCAAACTGAAAATTGTCTCAATCTGGTCATTAAAGTCGCCTACACGATACACTACGCTAAATAAATAAATTTTTTTAGACGAAAAATGATGATGTATTAAAAAATATTATACATTATCTTGCGAATTTGTATAATGTGATCGTATTCTAGGTGCAATCCTATTGTTGTTATCAACAAACCATTGTCTGAAAACAACTCTTACGAGGGTTAAACTTAATTAAAAACGCTTGTTTTAATATATACGACAGTTTAGGACAGAAAAGTCTTGCCTAATAGACTGTATTACAAGGGTAATTGACAAAAAACCGTTGTTTAAAACTCTTATTCATAAGTACACAACGGTTTGTTGCCTTAAATCGTTGTAAAATACCTATCATACAACAGTTTATGTTACATTGACTATTGTATCACTCATCAAAAAATCAAATAACCAAAGCATACGTTACTCACGACTCATATGTACGAAAAATAGAATGAGTCAATTTACCGACGACTTTATAAATAAATTATAGACATAATGATACGTATAAAACTAGTAATTTAAATCTGACAACATTGTTAGTAGTATTTGATATATAAGTTCGTGGGATTTTCATGTGAATAATAGTATAATTCTTACATAATGTATAATGTGTTTTGTTTAACTTGCGAATTTGTGATGTTACCATCTCGAACATGTATCAAGTGTATAATCGGAAATCGACACAATATATGTTGTCAACATCTATTGTGTATATAGCAAATATCTTAATGTGATCGTATTCTAGGTGTAATCCTATTGTTGTTATCAACAAACCATTGTCTGAAAGCAACTCTTACGAGGGTTAAACTTAAAAAATGCTTGTTTTAATATATACGACGGTTTAGGACAGAAAAGTCTTGCCTAATAGACTGTATTACAAGGGTAATTGACAAAAAACCGTTGTTTAAAACTCTTCTTCATAAGTACACAAAGGTTTGTTGCCTTAAATCGTTGTAAAATACCTATCATACAACAGTTTATGTTACATTGACTATTGTATCACTCATCTAAAAAATCAAATAACCAAAGCATACGTTACTCATGACTCATATGTACGAAAAATAGAATGAGTCAATTTACCGACGACTTTATAAATAAATTATAGACATAATGATACGTATAAAACTATTAATTTAAATCTGACAACATTGAGTAGTATTTGATATATAAGTTCGTGGGATTTTCATGTGAATAATAGTATAATTCTTACATAATGTATAATGTGTTTTGTTTAACTTGCGAATTTGTGATGTTACCATCTCGAACATGTATCAAGTGTATAATCGGAAATCGATACAATATATGTTGTCAACATATATTGTGTATATATCAAATATCTTAATGTGATCGTATTCTAGGTGTAATCCTATTGTTGTTATCAACAAACCATTGTCTGAAAGCAACTCTTACGAGGGTTAAACTTAAAAAATGCTTGTTTTAATATATACGACGGTTTAGGACAGAAAAGTCTTGCCTAATAGACTTTATTACAAGGGAAATTAACAAAAAACCGTTGTTTAAAACTCTTCTTTATAAGTACACAACGGTTTGTTGCCTTAAAACGTTGTAAAATACCTATCATACAACAGTTTATGTTACATTGACTATTGTATCACTCATCTAAAAAATCAATTTAAATATAATTACAAACATTGACTATTGACTAGTAAATATAAATATAAAGACAAATTTATTATCTTTGTGTATCTATGTCCGAAACATATTCATTGTCTGAAATCTCTCCGCCGCATCTCTCCGCCGCGCGACCTCTGCACCTGCACACCTCCACACATCCCCACTTCCACATCTCCACGTACAAAGACAATCAAGCCTCATCACATCTCTGCATCCACAGCAATCAAGCCTCATCGCATCTTTGCATCAGTTCTTATTAGCTCAGTTCCTCAGTTAATTGCATCGCATCTTTCAGGTATTAGCTCAGTTTTGAGTTGTTGTGATGACATTTTGCTTCCTTTTGATGAAATTTGTTGGAAGAATGTGAAATTAGGGTTCATACTAATATTTGGGGATTTGGGGAAATAATCGAATTTGGTATATTAACTGTGTTAAACTCTCTTCTTATTTAAGAAACAATTTGGTATAACAATTTATTCTAACAATTATAACATTAGTTATTCATACTAATGTTTGCTCCACTGGTGCCTTTAATTTACTTGTTCTATTGCTTGCTTTATTGGATATCATAGCAGCAATTGTCAAATGTTAATTTACGTAGTGTACTAGCTAGTATGTATTGAACTGTTATTGAGCACTTTACAATCTTGTGTAATGTTATTTTTTTATTGTCTTACACAGGATGGACAGGTCTTGGTTGAAGGCCGATAGAAGAACACAAGAGTTTAGAAGAGGAGTGGATGAATTATTGTTGTTTGCATTTCGGAACGGATATGATGAAAAAAAAATTAGTTGTCCTTGTATGAAATGTGCACATAGTAAATCATGGAAAACTCAAATAGTGAGGGGCCATCTGTTCCAAAATGGTATCGATAAAACCTACACTTGTTAGATTTGGCACGGAGAAGAAAAAGACGATGCCGCTGAAGAAACTGACAGTTCACAATATGTGGACCAAATCCCGATGAAAACAGAGCATGATAATGGTGATGATGATGTTTCCCTAGATTCTAGCTATTTATTTAAACATATCCAGACAGAAAATGAACCCCTTTACCCGGGTTGTGAAGGATTTACTAAGATGAAGGCTTTAGTAAAGTTATATAACATGAAGGCAAAATTTCAGATTTCTGATTCTTGTTTTTCTGAAATGCTACTATTGTTTCGGTCTATGCTTCCGGAAGACAACAGTTTTCCTTCTTCCTTTAGCGAAGCCAAAAATACATTGTGTGCTTTAGGAATGGAGTATGAAAAAATCCATGTGTGTCCAAACGATTGTCTCTTATACCGCGGAGAGAGAGATGAAGATGAGATGAGTTGTCGTATTTGTCAGGCCTCTAGGTGGAAGTTAAACAAAAAAGGAGATGAATTGGTAGGGATTCCAGCTAAAGTTCTATGGTATTTTCCATTAATACCGCGTTTGAGAAATTTGTACAGTTCTCCTCAAACAGCCAAGGACTTGACTTGGCATGACACGGAGAGAATCAAGGATGAAAAAATGAGACATCCTCCAGATTCACAAACATGGAAGGAAGTCGATGCAAAGTGGCCCGAGTTTTCTTCAGATTCTAGAAACCTTCGGTTAGAATTATCCTCTGACGGATTCAATCCTTTCCACGGTACAAATGTTGATTACTCAAGTTGGCCAGTTTTGATGTCAATATACAACCTTCCACCGTGGCTTTGTATGAAAAGAAAGTATATTATGTTGTGTTTGTTGATATCTGGTCCAACTCAGCCCGGAAATGATATTGATGTCTTCCTTCAACCACTTATAGAAGATCTACAAAAGTTGTGGCATGGGAAACAAGTGTATGACGCATACAATAAGGAGAATTTTTTGCTAAGAGGCATTTTATTGTGGACAATTAGTGATTATCCCGCCTATGGCAACTTGTCGGGCAACATTATCAAAGGGTATAACGGGTGTCCTATATGTATTGATAAAACAAAAGCAACGAGATTGGTTAATTATCGTAAGATAGTGGTCATGAGGCATCGCAGGTGGTTGCCCCGTCTTCATCCATATCGGAGGCAGAAACAAGATTTTGATAACACCGTGGAAAAGGAAATTGCTCCAATTCCGTTAACCGGAGAGGAGGTGCTTCAAAGAGTACAACATCTACAGGAACACATCTTTGGTAAGACACAACGCCATCCTCGATTGAAGAAAGGTGATGATCGACCTATTTGGAAGAAAGTTTCTTTATTTTTTCAACTTGAGTATTGGAAGTTTTTTACCGGTTAGGCATGTTCTCGATGTGATGCACATCGAGAAAAACATATGTGAAGCTTTACTTGGTACCTTGCTCAATATACCAAAGAAGACAAAAGACAAGGAAAGTGTCCGTCTTGACATGGTTGAAATGGGAATAAGAACGGAGCTGAGGCCAAAAACTCCTGGAAAAAAGGAGAAGTTACCGTTGGCGTCGTGGAATTTAACACATTCTGAAAAAAAGGTAGTTTGCTCATCCTTTCTAGGAATGAAGTTGCCTGATGGTTTTTGTTCTAATATCAGGAGTCTAGTTTCAATGGACACTCTTCGACTTACTGGTATGAAATCGCATGACTGCCATATGATTTTGCATCACTTGCTCCCGATTGCAATTCGATCATCACTACAAAAACAGGTCAGGCACACTATTATCAGGTTTTGTCTATTTTTCAAGGCAATTTGTAGTAAAGTTATTGAGGTTGATAAGCTGGAGAAAATGCAATCCCAATTGATAGAAACTCTCTGCCGGCTTGAAAAATACTTCCCCCCTTCATTATTTGATATAATGTTTCATCTCTCGGTTCATCTTGTACGAGAAGTTGAGCTTTGCGGACCAATTTTCCTTAGGTGGATGTATCCTTTTGAGAGATATATGAAGACATTTAAAGGATATTTAAGGAATCGGGCTCGTGCAGAAGGTTGCATTGCTGAGGCCTATATTGCAGAAGAGGCTGTTGAGTGTTTAGTGAATCATGAAGAAACAACTATTGGGGTACCTAAAAATGGCAGGCATACGAAAGATGCCATTTGCAGGCCATTATCTGGTGCAACAATAATAACCCCAAGGTGCACAGATTTGCACAGAGCGCATTTATGTGTTCTACAAAATACCCATATTGTTAGGCCATACTTTGAGTGAGTCTTAAATTTATTTTCATTATGTAGCCATTTTCTGCTTTTTATATGAAAACATACTTAAATATTTTATGTAATTATGTCGTTATTTTATGCTTATGCAGTGAACACATGTCATTTTTTATGACCAAATATCCGGATTATGAAAATGATGAAATGTGGCTAAAGAACAAACAAAATGACACATTCCCAAAATGGTTTAAAGAAAAGGTATTATGTGCATTTATTAATAGTTTTCTGTATTCTTTACAACTCTTTAGCCCACATGAATCATTTGAAACTTATATGTTTTTTTTCCAAAGATTGCTTCAGATTTGGTTGATGAAAATGAGGTACCGCAAGAGATAAGATGGATTGCAGATGGACCAAACAAAGATGTTCCTACATTCAGCGGCTATAGAGTGGATGGGGTTACCTTCAGCACCAAGGATCGTGATGATGCTCGTCAAGTTCAATGCAGCGGCGTGTGTGTAGAAGCCGATACAATGGTTGTGCAGGGTAAGGATCAAAATATTGAGCATAGTGCACATACATTTTATGGAGTTATAACAAGTATATGGGAGTTGGACTATAACAACTTTAGGGTCCCTATTTTCTATTGTAAGTGGGTAGAAATGAACAAAGGGATTAAGACAGATGACTTGGGATATACTTTGGTTAATTTGAATAGGTTGGGGTTCTTGAATGATCCATTTGTGTTGGCCAAACATGTTAAGCAAGTTTGTTACATCGACGATCCTCTTGATAAATTATGGTCCGTGGTGCTGAAATTACCCCAGAGAAAGTACTATGAAGACAACAATGATGAAAATGAGGGATACGTCGAAGTAGAACTGGAGAATGACTGTTTTGTGCCCAATATACCAGATGTTGATTTAGTTGAAGAGGACGCGGCTAGTTACTTGCGAGATGTAGATGAACTAATTCAACTTTCATAATGTAATCTAATTAGTATACTTTCGTGATAACTTTGGTTTGGTGATCCTATGATTATTGATGGTTTGCTTGCATTGTTGTTGTTAATTTGCTTGTTGGTTGGTTGGTTTGTTTGTTGGTTGGTTTGTTTGCTGCTTGGTTTGTTGGTTTATGCAGCTGGTAGATGTTTTACTTTCTATTTTTTTTCCCTGTGCAGTAAATTAGACGACGGTTTTTAAACTTCAAACCGTTGTATGACAAGTGACAATACAACAGACAAATACACTTGTCTGTCGGGTTGTATTCACACAACACTATTTTTTAACTGTTGTTTGAACACCTTTTAAACAACATAGACCCCAAAACCGTTGTGTCAATCCAACAACGGTTAAAGTAAAACATTGTCCCAATTTTATTTAGACAAGAGTTAAAAAAACTGTTGTCTAAACCCATTCATTTGCGTCGTCTATATCCAGTACTTTTCACTTTCTTAGACAACGGTTCGCAAACCGTTGTAATGTAGCGAATTAGACAATATTTTTTCGAGCCAAAAAATAAACTGTCGTCTGTTAATTTTAGGCAACACTTTTTCGGCCGTCCGTTGTCTGAAAGGTGTCGTCTGATTCAGTTTTTCTTGTAGTGAATTAGCTTGCACAACACTTGTTTTAGCGCTCTCCAAGTAATATACTAAGACAGCGCTTCAGCATGTGCTATTGAAGTGACCGCTCTCCAAGTTCAACACTTCTTTAGCACTTATACAAACGTTGTGCAAGTAGTATGTGTATCGGATAATATCACTTGGATGGCTCTTTTAAAAGCGCTATGAAAGTCAATTCTTTTTTACTTGCACAGCAATTGTGGAAACCTTTTTAATAAATTTTCTCCCAGCTTTTTTTTACTATATATCCCAGAAAAAATCACAATTAAAAGAATAAAAAAACCCCACTGTTGTATTCCTGTAAAAACTAAACCAAAACTTCATAACAATGAATACATTTCCAAAATCAACTTCTTTCATAAACCTTAAATAAGTATATATGTACAAGTCAAAGTCTCCCAAATTTTTAAAAATATTGTACGTCAACTACAAATTACAACCACTAAAATAGAACATAAAATAACTACTTCATTAACAGTTTGTTCTTGAGAAACCGGTTGTACATGTAGCCTGCCCAATTTGTCTGGAAACGGAGCATTTTGTCACGAGGATAGGTCTTCAATCTTGGGGAATATGAAAACTGTACACCAAAAAAATATAACGATTCAAATAATCATGAATCAAACAAACAAATATTATTGTATTGCAAAACACTAGTCTATTTCAAACAAAAAGAGCTCCACATTCACAAAATATATCAACATCATATAATAAGCCAACCAACTTTGTCCATCATAATATATTCAGAATTACAAATAGCCATTTAGAAATATTAGAATCTACTTACATTCACATTGATAGTTGTTTCACCGGTACATAATATGTCCTCAATGAAGCATCCAACATAATATGCACAATAGATTCCATGATCCAAAGCTTGCTTGGGGCACTACAAAATATTAATACTTACAAAGTTAATAAAATTGAATGTATTAAATTCCGTTAAAATTTCAGTTGTTCACAATTAATAAAGTAAGTCAATATCCAAATCACAAGTAAATCTACATACACATAATTAGTATCTCACTCATATCGTGTATTTTAACGGAAAATTCTGGACCCATATAATGGCCTCAGCAAGAATATAAAATTGGACCATAATTGCACAAGTCATTTGATTATGAAACAAAAATTTGATCACCTGTACATTTATCCATCTGAAACTCTGAAACGTCGTCATCGTGTAGCTCTTCTTATTGTGAGTCCGGAAAGTCCTCATAGCCCTATAATCAAATAACATAGCCCACATGTAAGTAACATATCATCAATCCACATGTATCTTACATTTTAAAGTTATACATAACATTTTAAAAATTCACTAACGTTTCTACAAGCGCTTTCACTTTCTTGTAATTTATAGCATTCGTCATCCGAGTTGGATCCATATAGTAGATCATCTCTGTTTTTGCATTAACGGCAACCAAGACCCAATGTTTCCTGTATTTTTTTTTTGTATTTAGAAGGAATTACAAAGAAGTTAATAAAACTATACATGTATGATGTGTAAAAATAATATAAACTGCAAGCGCACAGTGTTCAATTGTAGCAATCACAGATCGATCCACAGAGACTATGAATTTTCGAAACCCTAACAAATAACTCAGGCGAACTAGACAAATAAGATTTGAGATGAGATTTGTTTAACCTAATTAACAATTAAAATCAAATAAGGAAAACCTAGGAATCCGAATCCATTAATCAATCACAATTAATATCAACTCGCCCTAAAATCAATTCTCTTTCCTTCACAAATAAGATATATCAATTAACGAGACAAGCATATACTATGAAACTTGTTATCTAACAATAACCTATCAAAACTTCATGGAGCAAGCATAGGCTATGAAAAATAAATCCGGTAACAATAATATATCAAAATCACTTTGTTAATTGACCAATTGAGCACCAAGAAAAATTATGAGAATCAATTAATAGGAACGAGAAGAAATCAAAAATAATTAAATTAACTTCATCTTCATCCTAGGGCAAGAGATTTAGCTAGACATAATTATAAAACTAACAAGACAATTAATTTTATAACACATAAACATGAATAATCGAATTAAATAAAACTAATGTTAACAAATATGGCCACGAACTCAATCTGACAAATTAAAGATACTAAACCTATATAACTAACGTGAATGAATGGCAGGTGTTTTATTAATATACTATTGTAGTAACCAAGCAGCATGCATGTACGATAAACTAAGTAAAGCTAACAGAAGCTAACTACGACAGATGCAATTGAAGACGCGAACGCAGGAAAAGAAAACAAGAGTAAATAATATATTAATTATACGAATCAAATATGCCGGATTAATCACGGGGAAAGTATTAAACAGACAAAATAAAGAGCTATCTATTTCTAGGTGTCTCAAATACAAGAGAGGAGATCTATATATATAGGAAAAATAATGGGCTTGGGTTCTTTGACTACAAATCGGATTCTGGAAATATTTCCTCAATTCCTTTTTCTTCTCCGATAAGTTTTCCAATTTTTCTCCAATTTCCTTTTGACTTCAAGTATTTCCATCTCCTTGCCTTTTTCACCTTTTTCTGCTTGAAATATTATTTTATTTATTTTCCTACAAAAGAAAAGAAAACAATTTATTAAATAATAAAATTACGAAAACAAACATAAAATAGGTATTAAAAATGTATTAATTATGGACCTATCAAATGCCCCCATACCTATCTTTTGCTCGTCCTCGAGAAAAACTAATATAATATGAATTACTAACTAATAGATAATACCACTTCCGTAGGTGATCACGGTTGCATTTGGCATATGCAACAAGCCATTTAAACCCCTAGGCAGCCCTAGTGGACGAGTGAGGTCTCGTGAGGGTTTAAAGTGAATGTACCCACAAAATCCATCTACCTCATGTAAAATATCGCATGACAATGCAACACCACACATACAAGTCCTCTCATGCTTCATCAACTTAAGAATCAAAAATGACTTTGCAATATCTTGTCGTGGAAGATGCAAGGATTCACATAGTCTACTCAAAGAAATATGCATGAGTGCTCAAAAGTCCATGTCAAGTGTAAGAATAAGTTGGTAACCATGCTAAACCCACAAGAGTACACATTTGAGTCAAAACTTGGAATCTCAAATGTAGAAACAAGCAATAACTCACCTTTCACTCACAAAAGAATATTCACTCAAGAACAAGGGTAAGTGTATCACTCTATTCCAACAAAATCATAAGCATGCTTGACATTTGGTATCAATCTAACTTTAACACAACATACATCAATGATGATAATCAAAAGGTCTTTATTTGGGTTGTAATGGGGCTAGGGACAAGGTATGTCAAGTAAGGCCAAATAAGGTGAAGTGTCAAAAGCTAGTAGGCACCATAATTAATCATACACATCACCAAACATCCTCCCCACAATTGAATTTTCTCATTTTTTTTCCAACAAAAGGCTTGATTAGTCGAATGAAGAAGGATCACACAAACATAAGTATGCTCTCATGATTTATTATTATTATTTTTTTTTCATCTTTCTTGTTTTTTTTTCATCTTTTTTTTTTCTTTTTTTCTTTTTTTTTTCCGAGAGCTAAGAGATAGATATAAGCAACCACAATCCTCCTTCAAAAATTTATTGAACAACGACTATCAAGTAAGCAATCAAACCAAATATTTCCTCAAAAGTAATTAACAAAAGTAAACCCATCTTACACACCTTATTACTCCCTCAAGTTTCTACTAGCCATTGACAATTTGGGATCAAGGATAAGTAAGGCTACACAAGAAAAAGGTCCAGGCAAGTAACGTGGTATGTCACCGAGAAAATAGGATTAAGCTCAAGAGGGTAACTAATTGATCATATATAAATGGTGTGGTAATTTGGAAAATATAGGTTATTCCTAAATGCCTTTATCATCTTACCATCAAATAATGGCATGCATTCAAGAAAGGTCTCAAACAAGTGCTAGCAATGCAAACAACATGTGGACACTCAAGCAAACGAATATAAAATGCAAAAGATATGCATATAGGCTCGAAATCTCACATGGTGGTAAAAACATAATCAATCCCAAGCAAAAATCTCTTCAATGCACCAACTTGTACTCAAAGCATGAAAACCAAATCATTTTGCACATATTCATGTCCTTCTAATTACTTGCAACATTCAGTAAGTCTACTAGTTTCAACTTGCTAGTGTATGTGTGTGAACAAGAACTTAGAAAATCACTTCTCAATCAAAAGTATTAGCAACAAAAGATTACTATAGCATGTAAGGGTGCATCAAGCCAAAAGAAATCATTTCACAAGGCTAGAATTCTACAATTTACAACTAAAATTCTTTTTGTAATTTTTTATTTTTCAATTTTTTTTGGATTTTTTTTTTTATAATACTACTAAACCCCTCCCCCATACCTAAATCATGCATTGTCCTCAATGTATGCAAATGAGAGAAAAATGACAGAGGAAAAGGACGAGAATACCTGATAAGGGAATGACAGAGGAATAGAACTATCTACTATATACAACAAGGGAACTTACTTGGATCACGAATCAAGGAGGTGGATCACCTCCTCCTCAGAATCAACTGGCAGTTCTAAAAATGGTTAAAGCCTTTGACCATTAACCTTAAATGTTTCACCAGTTGTAGGATTTTCAATTTCAATAGCACCATGAGGAAACACAACTTTAACAACAAATGGTCCCTCCCACCGAGATCTCAATTTTCCAGGAAACAAATGCAGCCTAGAGTTGTATAAAAGAACTTTTTGACCATGAGAAAAAGATTTTCTCAAAATAGATTTATCATGCAAAAGTTTAGTTCTTTCCTTATAAATCTTAGCATTTTCATAGGCATCATTCCTAAGTTCTTCTAACTCAGACAGTTGTAACTTCCTATGGCTACCAGCAGTGGGTAAATCAAAATTCAATTCTTTAATAGCCCAAAACGCTCTATGTTCAAGTTCAACGGGGAGATGACATGCTTTACCAAACACAAGCCTATAAGGAGACATACCCAAAACAGTTTTAAAAGCAGTGCGATAAGCCCATAGAGCATCTATCAACTTAACAGACCAATCTTTCCTATTTGAATTGACAGTTTTCTCTAGAATTTGTTTAATCTGCCTATTAGAGACCTCAACTTGACCACTAGTTTGAGGATGATAAGGTGTAGCTAACTTGTGAGTGATAGAATACTTCTTCAGAAGAGACTCAAACTGATGGTTTTTGAAATGCTTACCCTAGTCACTAATTATAGCTCTAGGCGTACCAAATCTAGAAAAGATATTCTCCTTTAAGAACTTAAGTACTACCTTGTTATCATTAGACTTAGTTGGCATGGCTTCGACCCATTTAGACACGTAATCAACCGCAAACATCAAAAATCTCATAAAATCTATACCCCAAACATCTATACCCATAAAATCTATACCCCAAACATCAAAAATCTCAATAATTAAGATTGGATTCATTGGCATCATGTTTCTTCTAGTGATCTTTCCTAAATGTTGACACCTACTACAAGAGGCACAAAATTCTGCAGAATCTTTAAACAAATTGGGCCAATAGAAACCAGATTGAAGTATTTTAACAGCAGTCTTTTTAGCACTAAAGTGACCTCCACAAGCCTGATCATGACAAAAGGAAAGTACACTTCTAAACTCATGGTTTGAAACACACCTCCTAATGATTTGGTCTGGACAATACTTAAAAAGATAAGGATCATCCCAAAAGAAGTACTTGACTTGTGAGAGAAATTTGGATTTTTCAATTTTTTTTTTTTTTGGATTTTTCAATAATGATGGAAAAAAAACAGAGAGTTTACGGAATACCGAAAAGCGCTTCCAAAAATTTCACAAGAGACGATGAGGCCTTCTAGCAATCTTCTTGTCCAAGCTTTCCTCCACTTCACTATTCCCCAAAAGACAAACAATGCAGAACAAGAAACTAATCCGAAGAATTAAATATCAAGGAGTGAAAATTACCAATAATCCCCGGCAGCGGCGCCAAAAACTTGATGTGTAAAAATAATGTAAACTGCAAGCGCACAGTGTTCAGTTGTAGCAATCACAGATCGATCCACAGAGACTATGAATTTTCGAAACCCTAACAAATAACTCAGGCGAACTAGACAAATAAGATTTGAGATGAGATTTGTTTAACCTAATTAACAATTAAAATCAGATAAGGAAAACCTAGGAATCCGAATCCATTAATCAATCACAATTAATATCAACTCGCCCTAAAATCAATTCTCTTTCCTTCACAAATAAGATATATCAATTAACGAGACAAGCATATACTATGAAACTTGTTATCTAACAATAACCTATCAAAACTTCATGGAGCAAGCATAGGCTATGAAAAATAAATCCGGTAACAATAATATATCAAAATCACTTTGTCAATTGACCAATTGAGCACCAATAAAAATTATGAGAATCAATTAATAGGAACGAGAAGAAATAAAAATAATTAAATTAACTTCATCTTCATCCTAGGGCAAGAGATTTAGCTAGACATAATTATAAAACTAACAAGACAATTAATTTTATAACATATAAACATGAATAATCGAATTAAATAAAACTAATGTTAACAAATATGGCCACGAACTCAATCTGACAAATTAAAGATACTAAACCTATATAACTAACGTGAATGAATGGCAGGTGTTTTATTAATATACTATTGTAGTAACCAAGCAGCATGCATGTACGATAAACTAAGTAAAGATAGCAGAAGCTAACTACGACAGATGCAATTGAAGATGCGAACGCAGGAAAAGAAAACAAGAGTAAATAATATATTAATTATACGAATCAAGTATGCCGGATTAATCACGGGGAAAGTATTAAACAGACAAAATAAAGAGCTATCTATTTCTAGGTGTCTCAAATACAAGAGAGGAGATCTATATATATAGGAAGAATAATGGGCTTGGGTTCTTTGACTACAAATCGGATTCTGGAAATATTTCCTCAATTCCTTTTTCTTCTCCGATAAGTTTTCCAATTTTTCTCCAATTTCCTTTTGACTTCAAGTATTTCCATCTCCTTGCCCTTTTCACCTTTTTCTGCTTGAAATATGATTTTATTTATTTTCCTACAAAACAAAAGAAAACAATTTATTAAATAATAAAATTACGAAAACAAACATAAAATAGGTATTAAAAATGTATTAATTATGGACCTATCAATGTACATTAAAGTTGTAACTTATGAAACATTATAGGGCAGCAAAAGTAGGTGGTCTTTGTCAATATGTCCCAACAAACACTTTGCCAAGTTTTTATCTGAGCTATCTACCAAGTGTGATACAAGATGAGGTGATACAAAAGAAAACTTGGCTGCCAGGTCAGGATTTTTGGATAAAAAGACCTCAGACAAATACCTACAATTACGAAAAAGCTTAATTAAAACTTGGTTTGCGAAGTAGTGAAATTTGTTTAGTACTTTAATTACCTAATGTAGAAGACGAGGCTGGATGAACTTAACCATTGGGCATCATCCTTTAACCTCTCGCTCATATCAGGATGATCGTGTAGCTCTTCATTCATCACATTCGAAATATCACCTCTATCACCAGAATAATTACTAGAATCACTGTCTACCATAACATTATTATCCTCTCTATGTATAAATGGATCATTTGAATTTAAATTACTTGAACAATGTTCTCCTTTCTTTTCACCATGACGTGTCCAACATGTATAAGTTTTATCAATACCATGAATTCTCAAGTGTTCCTCCAATTTGGCTAGACCATCAACTTCAAGAACATTCAGACATTTTTTACAAGGACACAAGATGAACCTAGTATCCTTTACATGTTCGGATGTATATTTACAGAACTCTATCACACCTTTTTATATACTTCTGACATACGATCGGATTTTACCCAATTACGATCCATTATAGCACCAATAAATATATAACCTGAAGGACCATAACTAAATCATGAATATTTAGATTAAGCATACATACAACCTAGAATAATCCAAAAAAATAAACAAAACACATATTTTTTAAGAAGACACAATAATGGGAATATTAAACGTGTAATTTCTCTCCAGGGGCCGACACTAGGCTATTTAATCAATTCAACACTAACTCTCGCGCACCAAACATAATATATAGTTCTCTTTTAGTTTATAATTAAGTTCTTCTAAGTTTTTATAATATATGATAAAAATTGCAATAGATACAAATTATGACAATTTTTCAGTAAGTAATATACATGAAGCATAAACAAGAAACCAAAAAACATAAATTAAAGTCAACACCAAGATCAACACCAAAACACCAATTTAGAGATGAACACCAATTTAGAGAATCTTTTCAGGGATCAGTTCACATCATTAGTTTAATTATCTCTTATCTGCGAATAACATGCACATTATTTTGATATGACCTATAGGCTTATAACATTTTATTACGGACTACTGATATTATACTATTATTGTTCTGATAATATATTTGAAGCACCAACCTTTTCCTACTAGTATAAAACTCTGAGTTTAATCATGTGAAATTTTTCTCAGTGACAATCTTTTACTTGTTGTATAGTTCCTATACAGCTAATCTATTTATTAATATTGCCAGTACCAGGTACCCGGAGAAGCAGACCTTACTTGTAGAGTAGTGCTATTAGTTAACAAAACGTTGGAAGTGAAGCAACAGTATTTGGATATCATTAAGGGTATATGCTGAGTGCATAATATGCCTCTCAGAGTTTACGTTAACCACATAATTAGATTATCACTTTTGAACAAGATTAGATTACACCCTAAATCATGCATTTTGTGGTGACGGCATTAGTACGAATCATGATCAAAGCAGATTAGCAAGGGACTAACACAGTAGCATACAGTGTTTAAGAAGAGATACTACAAAGTGTTTGGTTAAGCAGCATACAGTAGCATACAGTGTTTAAGCACATTAGCAAGGGACTAACAGAGGAGCCCAGTGTTTAACAAATAATAAAATTCCTCATGTTGCCTTCAACTTCAAATCCTCACATATTCTCAAAACATATTCTTAAATTAAATAATCCATACTTTTAAACATATTCTCACAACAGTGAATTAATTTGTTAACAATGACAAAATTAAGACTATAACAATAAGACAAGTTCACTAAAATTAAGAACCCTAAAATTAAAATCACTACTACCACCGCAATTAGAAACCCCAAAATTAAGAACCCTAAAATTTTAAACCTAACAAATTAGAAACCCAAAAAATGAAAATACAAGATTCGGATACTTATAAATAGAATTAAGACCAGAGATGTTCAAAATCCTCAGAGAAATTTGAAGACCCAGGCACCTCCCAGAAGACCCCGACACCTACAATCCTGAGAGAAATATTACACCAGAAGACTCTTTGAGAAGCCCAGACCAGGAGTGATTTCGTTAAGTACCAAACAAAATTAACCACAAATCGATATTGTTCAAATCGAATTAGGTTGGTGAATTAGGTTGTGGAACAAATATGATGTGTGAAAAGAAGAGAAATGATTTTACAGTCGTGTGTAATTTACTTCAGTTGTGTGTATTTAGCGTTGTGTGTTGTGTATACAGAAAAATAAAAAATAAATTAAAATTACTTAAAATGCACCATCTTGTATAGCGTTTTATCAACCGCTATATAAGTTAAAAATTAAAATTAAAATAATTTAAAAATAACTTGATATACACTTTGTTACATAGCGCTTATTAAAACGCTGTGTAAGGTGAAACTACTACAACGTTTGTCATATAAACGCTATGTAAATATTTTCCGGGATTTTACTTTTATTTGTAATTTATTTTAGAATAGCTTGCATAGCGATTTTTTAAAAACCGCTATGTAAGCATCTATTTTGCATAGCGCATAAGAAAAACGCTGTGTAAGATGTGCATCCCAAGTTCAAATTTGTAGTAGTGGTATATAGTGTAGCATATGCATATCATGTTCGTCACGTCACAAACTGTAAGTGTCTGTGAACCAACATAAGCTGCTGGTTTTGGGACACAAAGACAAGTGTTTAACTCGGCTTACCCAGAGTATAATATATAGTGCCTTGCATCCAAATATAATATGTCAAGTTATTGCTTCTTGCTTTCGTTTCTCGTGGTAGGAAGTTTGCCAACCCCATTCTTTTCCAATGAAACACATTCAAAAAATGTATATTCGGGTATATTTAGGAGTCATGACAAAAAAAGAGGAAACTTTTGCTACACAAAAATAATGGCATTGATCTTTTTCCCTAATTTGATTATGCATTTTGAATAAAGAACCAGAACTAGAAGCTGAGCTGCAGAGTCACATGTTGGTAGACAATTATTATATACGGTAGAAGCTGAGCTGAACTGTTTTGATAATAATGGTATGTGTAGATAATTATTATATATCAGAAGATAACCCTAAGTACGGGTCTAGTTAATTTATTTAAAATTTTAAATTATTTATTTAATATAAATAAGGTTATAATAAGAAAATTAGAATTACAATATAAATTTTAGATGGGTAAGAATAAAAAAAGTTACTTAGCAAAAAAAAAAAAAATTAGTTTGCTTATAATAACATAGTATTATTACCCACTACAAATTCTACGTGAATTGATGACAACCTAAAAATGAATAACAAAATTCAAGCTCCATTAGTCAAGCAAATAAGGGAATTGTCGTGGAAGAAAATTATTATAAGATTAGAAAAATAATTTAAAAAAATTGCACATGTTTTCAGAGTTAGACATAAAACTAAGATTTATACTTAAAATATACTCAAGAGAGTTATAAGGAGAATGATACCTAGAGATTAGAGTGTTTGTAGATGTTACTGACAAAGGTAGATTAAGATAACAAATTCAAGGGTATAAAATAGATTGAGATTAGTATTTTGATTCTAACAACTAAGTGATTATAATACGATCGGGTGAATTTTGATTCAACAACTAAGTGATTATAATCGGGTCTGGTGAATCTTGTTTCAACAACTAAGTGATTATAATCGGGTTTGGTGGCCGATCTGATTATGATTGTGACGCTGATGGATATAATAATAATATATAATATATTTGGTACAATAATAATACTATAATATATTTTAAATTAATATTATTCAGTGGTAGATTGAGATTAATATCTTGATTTAATAACTAAGTGATTATAATTAGGTACGGTGAGTAATCTGACTTGACACTGATGGGTATAATAATAATATAATATATTTTAGTACAATAATAATATTATAATATATTTTTTATTTATATTTTGTTGAAAAAATAGAATTTTATGTAAGATAAATTTTTTACGTGAGATAGAAATTTATTTATTTTAAAAATAATAATATAGAACTCTACATGATATATTTTTACGTGAGATATGATTTTAGGTGTGTAACCAAAAAAAAAGGGTGTGAACCAAATTTGGTACCATTATAATTTAATATATTTTAGGTTAATATTTTTTTTTAATCTAGAATTTTATATGAGATGACTTTTTCGTGGGATAGAATTTTTTTTTTTTTAAAAAACAACATAGAACTCTACGTGGGATATGATTTCTACCTGAAATAGGATTGTAGGGGTGGAACCAAAAAAAGGTGCGAACCAAATTTGGTACTATTAAAAAGGGATTTCGCTTATTAATAAAGGTTATAGATTGTATGTCTTGATCATGATTAATTTATGAAATTAGGTACAAAAATAAAAAGTCTTGTATAACAAGTATGACAAGTCTTGTATAACAAGTATGGCAAGTCTTGGTGGCTATATAAACATAGTCATATTATGTTTGATGTATGCTTGAGCATTGTTTGGCTTAAGTATCGTGTGAGTGATACACCGTTTGGTGAGATTGATTGTATTATTGATAACTGTTTTGATTAATAATAAAAGTTGGGACGTGGTTGTTTCCGCATCATATATATTGTGTGTGTGCTTTTCTTTGTTTGTTTGTTGTGAATCTTGTATTGATATGTAGCCCCTAAACCTAATAAGCGGTATCAAGAGCCAAAATTCGTGATTCGAGATGGATAAGTTTGGGGGAAAGCTCGAGATTGAATTGTTTGATGGAAAAACAATTTTGTCTTATGGCAGAGCACGGTGAAAGATCTATTAATTCAGCGAGGGTTATATGAAACTCTCGAAGAGAAAAAGCCTATTGATGTTGAGGCCACAATGTGGGAAGACATGAAGCTACATGCGGCATCGACGATCCGGTTGGCCCTTGCACCAGAAATCAAGTATGATGTTCTTGAGGAGAATAACCTTAAAAATTTATGGGAGAAGTTGACGAAGATGTATCACTCAAAGTCGTTAGCAAATAAGTTGTTCCTCAAGAAAGATTTGTTCGGGCTCAAGATGGAAGAAGAGGGAGATCTGAGAGATCATCTGAATCGGTTTAATGGCTTGATCAACCAGCTGAATAATTTGGATGAAAAATTGAAGGATGAGGACAAAGTTGTTCTTCTACTTGTGTCTCTACCAAAGAAGTCTAGTAATGTGATTACTTCTCCGTTGGTTGGAAAACGAAGTATGGTAAGAAATATAACCCTAATATCAAGTTCTTTTATTATGAATAATTGGGACATATACAATCTATGTGTCCAAAAGCAAAAGAAGAGTTGAAGGAGTTGAAGAAAACTTGAGGAGGGGTAATGTTTCGCTTGTGGCAACTGATGATGATGCTCTTTTGGTTCCATAAGATAAGGGATCGAAAGAAGAATGTGTGCTTGACTCGGGATGTTCTCATAACATATGTGCTAGGAGGGAGTGGTTCTCGTCCTACAAGAAGTGTGAAGGAAAGATGGTAGTTTTACCAAACGGTAAAAGGGTAAAGGTTGATGGAATTGGTGAGGTAATGATGAAATTTCACAATGGTCATGATCGGAAGTTAACTCAATTAAGGTACGTACCGAAGTTGAATCGAAATCTAATTTCATTGAGTAAATTAGTTGATTTGGGATATACTATTATGATGAAGAACAGAATGTAGGAGGTCACTAAAAAGGGATTTAGAGATACTCAAAGGTTGGGAGGAAAAGAGAAATCTTTTCGTGTTAGAATGAGAGGTTCTTGTTCGAGGGGAGGCATGGAGGATATACATTGATGTCTCTAATGGTTACCGTTCAACCTGATATGGGTATTGGGTTGAAGGGGAGGATTTTTGGGTTTAAAGCAAATACGGCAGTATGGATGGGTCATGGTGATATGGGCGATTAAGACTGTTTTGGTAATAATTATATGTGTAGACAATTGTTATATATGGTATGTCTTGGTCATGATTAATTTAGGAAATTAGGTACCAGGAATAAAAAGTCTTGTATAACAAGTATGGTAAGTCTTGTATAACAAGTATGACAAGTCTTGGTGGCTAAGTTTTGGGTGTCTATATAAACATAGTCATATTATGTTTGATGTATGCTTAAACATTGTTTGGCTTAAATATCGTGTGAGTGATACACCGTTTGGTGAGATTGATTGTATTATTGATAACTGTTTTGATTAATAATACAAGTTGGGACGTGGTTGTTTTCGCGTCATATATATTATGTGTGTGCTTTGCTTTGTTTGTTTGTTGTGAATCTCGTATTGGTGTGTATCCCCTAAACCTAACAGGTCACTACGAGCCCTGTGGAAGGCTTACCAGTTCTCCTTAATGACAAAGGATCTGAGCCTGGAATTTGGGTGAAAAGATGGTCCAGTGACTAAACCCTGCAGATTGAGAGCACTCGTCCTTGAAAGATGCATCTCCATTTCTTCTTCAATGAGCATTTTGAGAGTCGGATACGGGAAGTGGAAAGGTGACGGGCATAATCTCATATGTGAGCAGTGAGCACTCAGTTGTCTTGCATAACACATTCGTTGAACCACATGCATTCCTTTATACAAGACACTTACCATCATAATACTGTGTAATGCATACTCTTAAATTTATCATTTGTCATAAGCTGCAAAAAAAAATGATGGTATAAAATATAGACGATACAATTTTCACTATAAAATGTTTGGAATAGTACACAAGCGATGATTAACAACATTTATTACCTTCACTAAATCTCCAATATGTACTAGTAAATTTCCCTTGATAGGATGTACATCTGTCCATTGGTCGTCCTGTGAGACCATTGATGTTGGCTTGTAGGAGTATGCAGGGCCGGTGCATAGTATAGGCCAAATAGGCAACCTCCTAAGGCCCCCAGAAATTTAAGGCCCCGTTTTTCTATGACATATAATATGCTATTAGTATATTCAGATCATAGTGTTTTGATGTGCCTAAAGTCAGTTCAGGTTCTGGACATAGTAGGTAATAGTGACAGGACATGTTCTGAGTTTGGTAACATCTCAATCTATCAAGGTTATCGCTAGTTAGGCCTAAATCCTCCATAACAACTCTGATAGTAGGTTCTTTAGGTTTATCAAGCAACAAATGTAGATGATATAAATACATAATAAAAAAATAAGTTAAAACTACAGAGTGACCCCTGCTGTCCAACTAGTGAGTCAAAATAACACCCACAGACTTCAAGAAAGGTTGAAATACTGTTTGATTCCTATATATGTATACTTTTTTTTTATATATAAGACTAACATTTTCATTGATGAAATATAATGAAATACAATGTTAGGAGGAAAGGAGTTTCCCACATCCATCAAGTTTATCATCTAACTAACAGCATGAAAGTACCCTCAGAATTTTAGACAATAATACTTCAATGTCTTAAAGTAAAACCTACAAAAAAACAATATCGAAGTATTGACACTCCTAAAGTATGGGTGAAAGGCCTCGTAAAACCCCACAAGAGGAAAACCCCTATAGGAATAAGGCTTAAGGGGGGAAAAGAGTGTCATCTAAAAACATGCATACATCTTTACACAAAAAGAGTATACTAAGTAACATATAAGAGCTACTTAATGCTCTGCACCTTGGTTGCTCCTTACTTTATTAAGAAAATCAATCTTAAGTCTTTTTTGTCACTCTTAAAGCTACAAGTCATCAAACAATCCAGACACGAAAGAAAATCAGACAATAAATCACTTAGTAGACATAAAATTAATAATATTAAAATTAATTTGAGCTCTCACAAAATTGGCTCAGTTCTAACCAAAGGGGATCCCTTTAGTTAGGTATCAAACTCAAATTCTAAGTCACAAGTTTTAAAATTTTGAAGTTTATTTTTTAAGCTCTAATATATAATATACAAATATAATTAAGACCCTTTGGTTAGAAACCTCATTTTATAAAACCATTTGAAAACATAAAAACATAATTAAAAACTGAAATCCAAAATCATTAAAGGAATAAACAAGCCATCAAAATGGTATCTGATTGCTTCTTACAGGCCCAAAATATAAGTCATCAATCATAGTCACCCATAAATGGTACGAAACTAAATAACCTTTTAAAGGTCAAAAAATAAGCTCATCAAATTTAATATTTTCAAAAAACAACCATTTTATGTAGATAACAACCTAGTATAAAATCTAATCATTTAAAAGATTTCATATAGGAACAGTAACCACAAGCATTGGTATCAAAATATTAATGGAAGAAAATAACCAAGATTTAAACTACAATTAAAGAGTCAATTATCATATATGCAAATTATAACGGACTATTATAAAATAATCAAATATATTAAAAAACCGTTAACAAACATTCAATTTTGACCAAATAACTAAAAGAAATCATATATACCTAACAAACCTGGAAAACTAAGTCCACCTAAACTTAGATTATCATTTGCACTCTGATCATAACAACTCAACATATATTGATAGTACAAAACTGTAAATTTGATAATATAAAAAACAATTGACTAACAGAAGAATAATAAGAACATAAAACAAAAACAAAGCAATACACATATTGAACCTGCAAATCACTTCATCTAATCACGGGTTAATCCAAGCCCAGATCAAACTAAAAAGTTATCACACACAAAAACACAAAGAGGTAAAGAGCAAATAGCAATCGAGAAATGACAAGTACATTTGAAATTCCATTTTCAACTCCTTTGAGTGGTCATGAAATTTCCTTCCAGCTTGTAAAACATCATCCATAACAACATTTGGAATTCGATGATTCACTACAACAAAAACAGGTAAAAGCCACCAATTAAAAGCCACCGACTTTAAAAGCCATCAATATTGGTCGATTTTAAGGTCAACTAAAATTTAGTTTCACCAAAGAATAAAAGCGACCGAATTCAGTGAAATTTAAAGTCAGTCGCTTTTAAATGGTGGCTTTTAATATCGGTCGATTTTAGTCGGTCGATTTTAATAATAAAAGCGACCGCAATACAAACTGGTCGATTTTAGGTAATCTTAAATAGGCGGTAAAATTCCCGCTAAAACTCATCCAAATTTGAAAACATTAAAAACAACTGAATTCGGTCGCTTTTGTATTTTAAGTACTCTAGAATAGGCGGGAAAATTCCCGTTGAAACTCATCCTAATTTAAAAACATTAAAAATAACCGAATTCGGTCGCTTTTATATTTTAATTAAAATATAAATAAAAAAATATCTATTCATTTTTTCATATCGTCAAAAAAATACCAAATAATGAGAGTATTTAATATTTACACATTTTATTGGTAGTATTAAATAATTAATATGTATCCAAAATTCTTTAAGTAAATCATTCAACATAAATAAAGAAATATTAATTAAGCCATTTTATTTATGTTTTAGTTAAAATTAATAGTCCATTAAAATAGTTATGGTTGGATCGTCGATAAATATTTTTAAAATAATTTAAACACCAATTCGGAAGAAACACTAGTTAGAAGACAAGTAAAAGTACTAATTGACTCTTAAATATAAAACCAAATAAAATTATTATTTTCCAAAATTTTAAAAATATCATTGAAATAAATAGATCTTCACATCCGTACGGTTGGATCGTTGATAAATATTTTGAAAACATTTAAACACCAATTCAGGAGTAAACACTAGTTAAAAGTACAAGGCAACGTACTAATTGACTCTTAAAATCTCAAACCAAATAAATTTGTTATTTTCCAAATATTTTGAAATATCATTAAAATAGAGAGATCTTCACAACTGTATGGTTGGATCGTCGATAAATATTTTTAAAAAAATTGAAACACCAATTCGGGAGAAAACACTAGTTAGAAAACAAGTCAAAGTACTAATTGACTCTTAAAATCTCAAACCAAAAAAATTAATTATTATTTTCCAACAATTTAAAAATATCATTAAAATAGATAGAACTTCACATACGTACGATTAGATCGTCTATAAATATTTTGAAAAAAATTGAAACACCAATTCGAGAGAGAAACTAGTTAAAAGTACAAGTCAAAGTACTAATTGACTCTTGAAATCTCAAACCATATAAATTTGTTATTTTCCAAAAATTTTGAAATATCATTAAAATAGATAAATCTTCACATCTGTACGGTTGGATCGTCGATAAATATTTTTAAAAAATTGAAACACCAATTCGGGAGAAAACACTAGTTAGAATTACAAGTCAACGTACTAATTGACTCTCAAAATCTCAAAACAAATAAATTTATTATTTTCCAATAATTTAAAAATATCATTAAAATAGATAGATCTTCACATCCGTACGGTTGGATCATCGACAAATATTTTTAAAAAAAATTGAAACACCAATTCGGGAGAAACGCTAGTTTGAAGTACAAGTCAAAGTACTAATTGACTCTGAAAACCTCAAATCAAGTAATTTTATTATTTTCCAATTTTTTTGAAATATCATTAAAATATATTAGAACGTATCTCTAAAACTTATTTATTTGAGTTGTGTGAGGAACTTATATTATATATAAATACAAATAATAAATTAAAAACTATTAAACACTCCGTGCATCGCACGGGTATAATTAAAAACCATAAAAACAAATATTTAAATATTTCATAAACTAGTAAATACTAATTCTACCAAAGTAGTTCTAGCTTGTTTGATTAGTTTGTTAATCAATTTCGCTAAATTCATTAAATTTTAGACAAAATAATGCATACTTTATTATATATGAATAACAAGCCACTACGTCAAATTTTGGCTTCCGTCACATCAAATATGTGTGGCTAAGCACTTTACGTCACGTTTTAATTTTTCAGCAAAGTGTCACCTAAGGTCGGATCATTTTACGCCCCCTACGGCCACACCCCAGCTGTGTGGCTGTAACTCAAAACAGAGTGATTAAAGCATACCACCCCTTGGGTCTGACAGCCCCTATTTTAAGCTCAAAAGTGTGACTAAATACCAGCTTTCAACCACAGGATGCATCGTGGCTAAAGAGAATTAATAACGTGGCTAAACACCAACATTCATCAAAGGCTTAGTTTTGGTCGCATTATTTATTGGTAAATCGTGGCAAAAAACTTGGGTATGGCCACATTTTATAATTTTTGTGTGGTCGTTTCTATGTTTTATATACTATTAAATAACTGCTTTTAGTCACTAATAATTGTAGTGACTATAGTTCTGGCTAAAACCTATTTTTATAGAATTTTTGTAATATATAGTGTGGCTAAAGGATAGTAATAGCCACACACACTTAACTAAATTATACAGAGTTTTATTTGTATTATAAATGATCAATAATAAATAATAATACCAAAATTGAAACACATGCTATATATTTTAAAATTCAAACACTTAGCCATGCATAATCCATCACCAAACTAAATAGCAACATAATTAATGTAATAGCTAAGACCAATCCATACATAATCCATCACCAAACTAAAACCACAATTTCAATTAGAACAAAAGTATGATCAACTAGCTAGAAATGAAGGATGCTTTGAATTTGATTGAAATTTATTGGCTTTTTTCTTGGCTTCTTCATGTGCCTTTTTAGAAGACTCCAACGTTATAACTTCAACTTGCTTATGCTTCTGAATTTTACTTGAGATTGTTGATTCCTCTGATTGTCTCTATTGGCGGCATCAGTGATATCTTGTGTTGGGATTAATCTCCAAGAAGGAATTACTAGGGCAAGCTGGGCAAGAACACTTCTCACCATTTGATTTGGTGTTATGGCATCTGCAACCTAGATATTTAGCCAACAAAATCATGTTAAATTATGTACATAATGTACTGATCACTCAAATAATCAGGCATTACAAGCATTTACCATTGCTTGATAGAAACAAGAATCCATCTATGTGTTCTATCGCTTCTGATATATCGAAGAGATAAAAGGATTATATTTCATCTTCAGCAGCCTCGAAACAGAGACATATACACAACAAAACAGATTATTACACATATATGAAAACACACAAATAATGATAATAAATGATTAGACTATGTGCTTGTCGTATAGTACATACACAGGTGACCAATCTTACACTCTACAGAGGGACTACTGCCAACTGCCAGCTTAAAATCAACTAAGTTTCTTACACATAGTACGGGGACTATAGCTCCAAATATATCTATACCTCAGATAAAATTGGAGTCATGAAATTAGTCATCATCTCAATGAAATGAAGAAATGGATTGCATAGTATTCAACTGTATTCAGGGAAATAACAAAAAAGTCCGAGGAAAGATCACAGAATACTAACACGATATCAAGCCCAAACACATTTTCCCCCCAATACAACCACAATACCATCAACCACTACACTGAACAACAACTAATTCAACAATCATATATAACAAACAAATCGGCTCAATATCGTATATAATTATAACTTATCACCACAAAAGCATAAATCAATCATACATACATACAATACAATCAAATTTTGAACAAAACATTATCGAAATATTCGAAAACAAAACAATATCGAAACAATCGAAAATGAAACAACATCTCATACCTGCCGACAACAGTAACCAGTAAACAGCGATTGAGAGAGCTTGGGATTTGCTCGATGTATGTGTTCCCTGCTTTTGTCACAAACAGAAATTGATAATCAAGATAATGAAAGCACCTTTATGTTTGTGACAAAAACACGAACACCTACATCTACCAAAATCAACTGACCAACAAACAGATCGGGGCCGGGACTATCTAGCAAAATCAATTTGTATGTGTGTGTTTGATTTGAACTTGAGCCGTGAACATACTGAAATCGAGCTAAGAGCCGTGAACATATGTGTGTGCTGAAAAAGAATGGGGAAAATGGGGAAATGAAATACTGGGTAGGGAGGGAAGTGAATTATTGGGTACATAGGAGGGAAAGAGGAAGCGGGAAATGAAATATCGTTTAGATTTAGATTTTTATTTAAAGTCGCACAAGATATATTTAAAGTCGTACAAGATAAATTTAAAGTCGTACAAGATAAATTTAGATTTTTTTTTTAAAATTTTGCATAGCACTAATATAAGTAGTTGTTCACATCCGTACGGTTGGATCGTCCAAAAATTAATTAAAAAAATTGTTTGTTAAGTGGGCGGTACTCTCGTTTCTTGAAGTAGTACTTTCACTTGATTTTTGTTATAAAGTCGTACAAGATAAATTTCGATTTTTTTTAAAAAAAATTTCATATCACTAATATAAGTAGTTGTTCACATCCGTACGGTTGGATCGTCCAAAAATTAATTTAAAAAAATAGTTTGTTAAGTGGGTGGTAGTCTCGTTTCTCGAAATAGTACTTTCACTTGATTTTTGTTATAAAGTCGTACAAGATAAATTTAGATTTTTTTGTAAAATTTTGCATATCACTGATATAAGTAGTTGTTCACATCCGTACGGTTGGATCGTCCAAAAATAAATTTAAAAAAATAGTTTGTTAAGTGGGTGGTAGTCTCGTTTCTCGAAGTAGTACTTTCACTTGATTTTTGTTATAAAGTCGTACAAGATAAATTTAGATTTTTTTGTAAAATTTTGCATATCACTGATATAAGTAGTTGTTCACATCCGTACGGTTGGATCGTTCAAAAATAAATTTAAAAAAATAGTTTGTTAAGTGGGTGGTACTCTCGTCTTTCGAAGTAGTACTTTCACTTGATTTTTGTTATAAAGTCGTACAAGATAAATTTAGATTTTTTTGTAAAATTTTGCATATCACTGATATAAGTAGTTGTTCACATCCGTACGGTTGGATCGTCCAAAAATAAATTTAAAAAAATAGTTTGTTAAGTGGGTGGTACTCTCGTCTTTCGAAGTAGTACTTTCACTTGATTTTTGTTATAAAGTCGTACAAGATAAATTTAGATTTTTTTGTAAAATTTTGCATATCACTAATATAAGTAGTTGTTCACATCCGTACGGTTGGATCGTCCAAAAATAAATTTAAAAAAATAGTTTGTTAAGTGGGTGGTACTCTCGTCTTTCGAAGTAGTACTTTCACTTGATTTTTGTTATAAAGTCGTACAAGATAAATTTAGATTTTTTTGTAAAATTTTGCATATCACTGATATAAGTAGTTGTTCACATCCGTACGGTTGGATCGTCCAAAAATAAATTTAAAAAAATAGTTTGTTAAGTGGGTGGTACTCTCGTCTTTCGAAGTAGTACTTTCACTTGATTTTTGTTATAAAGTCGTACAAGATAAATTTAGATTTTTTTTTAAATTTTGCATATGTCTTCTAAATATTCCAAAATGATTTAAAAAAATTAGATGAATTAAATTTGGAGTTTTGGTATTTTAAAATGATTTTTGAAAATTAATTTTCATTTTGAGGTAAAACTTGTAAAAATCATAATAAATTCATTTTTGATCCCAAAATTATTTTAAAAATATGGGAATGAAGCTAATTTTGTGATCTTGTTTTTTTTAATTAAAATTTTGATTTTAGAAATTATCTTCTATTTAAACTTCAGATTAATAAGTGATTAAATTTGATTTTCAGCAAAGTAGTATAATAAATTAGTAAAGTAGAGGGTACATATGGTTATGTTTTAACCCTAATTCATTGCTACACACAGCAGTAGCCACATTCTCTTCTATTTTGCCGCCTAAAACAAGAACCCCAATCATATCCTTTTTTCCCCTCTTATACAACAACAATTGGTTCTAGATTTGATTGAAATACCCAAGATTAACAAAGCCCCTTTCTGGAGAAGATGAGCGGAGGCACTGTTCAGTTCAATTGGCATGACACAACGCCTTTATGTCTTAACCCTAGGTTTTCACCCCTCTCTGGCGAAGATGATGTCCGGCAATTAGTACCTGTATGTCTCCTCTCTCTCTCTCTCACTCTCTCTCTCTGGCTAAATCTATTAAGTCTTGCGTCTATTGGAAATCTAAGTTAATATGATTAACTAATTAGTTAATGAATGTTTATTTTCTGGAGACTTTAATTTTAGTTTTAATTGATTAACTGACTTTGAGAATATGTTTATTGAAATATTTTGACTAAAACTGTTCGTATTAATCTAAGAGAGTTTATTGCGTCTATTGGGAATCTAAGAGACTACAACTGCATGCAATTATGACATTGATCTCAGTTAATATGAGCGTTGTTTCATATGCCTTACACTCTTCTATTTAAACCATCCCTAGTTAATCCCCTTTCTCATCCTCTCAAACATTCTTAATTGTTATCAAACCCCCCGTCTATCAAATGGCCTTCAACGCTCTCACCATACGTATTGCCAATATAGTGTTCAATTACGAAAACTTCACGATCGTAGTGGAAGGTGCAAGCTTTCCAGTGGACGCTGTTCCAAAGAACATCAGCTCTGAGTTCTCCTATGAGCAGGAAACCCAGTGGATGTTTCTGCTGATGCACTTCGATCTAGAGAAGGAGAGGAGGGAGGCGGAGCGTCTCCGGGCCCTGGAGTTGCGTGAGAGGATCATTGGACTGGCTGTCACCATATCCAGGATTTACAAGAGGAGGAGGGAGACTGGTTCTTAGAATTTTGTTATTATTTCTTTGTAATTTTTTTTTTTGCAATGTTATGCAAGTGTTATGACGTAAGGAGATAGTTGTTATCATGACAGTGTGGAAGTATTTTTATTTTTATCATAACAATTGTTATTTATAGTGTTATGTATGAGTTCTTTTTGTCTTTTTCTATTTTTCAAGAAGGAATAGCTAGGTAAATCTGCATATAAGGTAATTTTTGTAGTAATTGTCATCCCTAATACTCTCTTGTTTGACATGGTCATTGTTCATTATTGGTAGCTTAGATGCATTTGATTTGCAGAAAGAAACATGGTGTATGACGTGCTTAGAGTTTCATTGTTTATTGATCATTAGCTTGTAAGTATGCAGTTGTAGACCTGTAAAAGATGTGTACTTGATGAATGTTCTACAGATTGACTTGCATGATGGTTAAATCTGATTTATGTTTACTCACATATTGAGGTATTTGTTAATGTTACATCAATGTTGACAATCTTCACTGATTTTGACCAAGGGAGATCTCAGCAACATGTAGAGAATACTTGTAATATCAGCAATACTAATACTGGTTTGGGTGCTCCTCAACATGTAGAGAATACTGGTTTCAAGGTTAGTGTATAGTCTGTGATTTAGAAGTATAATTGCTTATTCTTTTTCATATTTTAATTGGGTTGATTTTCATAATGATTTCACTTGCCAGTCCTCGACGCAGGTGGAGCTCACAGAAGCTGAAACAGAGTATGTAGTCAATGCCGTGAAACAGAGTATCCGTGCCTTACACTAGTAAATTTGTTTAATATCTTGATCTGCATATTGCTAGGTTTCTGTTATTGTGAATGCTTCTGAAGTTGAGGAATTTTCAAAAGTAGCTATCAAGCCTGTACGTTCTCTAGCTTCATAGGAATTTAAAGTTTCTTTTATATATGCCTTTAAAATTTTATATAGGGGCATGACTGAAAATGGAACTGGCAGGTTGTTAATCACGAGGTGACGACCAAAAATGCTTACATGCTGTGCAGATGTAATTTTCCCCGAGAGGCTTGGCTGATCACTGCCATGAAATGAGCGGAATTAAATCTATTCTCAGGGCCGCATGGGTTGTTGGTCTTCCCAAATGAGTCACTAATCCTTCATGAAATGAACAAAGAGTGAGCTCGTGCGTTATATAGGGGTGTTGAAAAGGATAATGCAGCAAGAGGAAAGAGCTTCGTGCAGACTTGTTGATGTCATATTGTGGAAAGATGGATATCTCAAGGAACCGACCATTCTGATTGTACATGGAACCTTGTACTGTTGTACATATTAAATCTATGTTGTATTGTAATGGTAGTACATCTGTTCCAACCCAAATAAAGATGTTAATTTGGCTCGGAAGCACCTCCCAGTTTTGACTCATGTTTTGAATAAACCAAGACGTTCTTATGAATATATTTGCTTGAAAATAGTTTGTTACTTTGGACAGATAGTTGGAATATGGAATTTGAATGTTATATTATTATTGCATATATATTCAAATAGTAATAAAATATTCAAATTTCTAACAAGGATATCAGTCGTTGTCACCTGTTTTCGAAACTTTTTAGTCACACAATAATATAGTCACTAGTTTTTAGCTTCCTTAAGCGAACAAAGCTCTGACATATATGCAGAAAACTCTACTTTTTAGTCACATATAAAATGTAGTGACCATAGGTTATTTCCCATTTAGCCACATCACCGAAAACGACTGTGGTCGTTTCGTAACATTTAGACACAGCAAAGAAGCGTCGCTAGTTATTGTCACACTTCTATCTCTCAAGTATGACTATAAATTTTGGAATTGGTCAAAGTCAAAAAAAACCATGCTGTTATTGTCACATTTTTTTGAAGTTGTGACTAAATCTTCCAAAAAATGTGTCTTCGGTCACTCGAAAAACAATTGTGTGGCTAAAACTTGGGACGATGATCTTTAGCCACTCGTTTTTTCCAAAGTGTCACAGCCCTTACTGTACAAAAGAGTGACGAAAGCCCAAATTTGACGTAGTGAGCAGATGAAAAATCAGTAGACTGCCTAGTTCTGTAAAGCGATGATCTTGTTCTTTCAAAATGTAAAATCCAATGGCAGTTACATATGCCAACTTAGAGATCCGCGTGAAGTTAGACCAACCAATAATGAACCACAATGCAGCTCTAAAACTCAATCTTATCTTCACCCCCTTCTTTCATTCTTTTTCTCCGTCATATCTTTTCACCCATTATACATTCCGCAGATTCCATTATTTATATCTTATATCTATGTAGAAAATTCCCATCTTAGAAGAATTCTCGAAGGAAGCCTGCTGAGAAGAATCGGAAAGCTTCGTAGGACTAGAAGAAACAAAGCTTGTGAAAAAGAAAGTCGTAAAAGCTTCTAAAATAACCCGACATAGACGAAATATTAAAGAGAGTGAAGAGCATAAAATCATTCAAGACATCTCTAAATTATTAAGCTTTATATGTAATATTTTTTCTTTCTTGTTGGTGAATTTGAGATTACAAATTGTTTTGATATACAAATTGTAATTGTTTGTGTAATTTGATTTGAAATTATGAATTAAATTTTGCACAATTTCGATTTGTCTCTCTTAGCCATAAATATTGGGTAAATTAAGTCTGTATGTCTGTCATTTGGAAGCTTTGTGTTTGACTCAAACTGAGTTAACTCAGTCCAGGGAATCCAGGTTCTTCACCCCCTACACCATACTGCATTTTTCAATTTTAAAAAAAAAACCATGGTATGGTAAAATCAACTGATATCAGTGGAATTTAATTTGTGGGCGGGAGATTCAAATTTTCACAAAAACTAAAATTTTAAATTTGATAAAAGCCACTGGAGATGTAGTCGATTTTATATAAATTCCATCGGAAAACATAAATTCCACCATCTTAAAAGCCACCGATTATTCCGATCGATTTTATATTAAAAGCAACCAAAATTGGTCGATTAGAGCTAAATTCCACCGATTTTTGGTGATGGATTTTACTGATTTTTGTTGTACTGATTAGTGATCCAAAAGAATCCCCATTCTTCCAATATTGGCTCACCAATCCTAGGAACAATCACAGCCGGCTGTCTGTTTATTCCAACCCCTCAAGACTAACTTATGGCTTCTCGTGTTCAATCTGAAAGTTGGTCCGTAGTGCTTGTGCTACGACGCAGGATCTAGATCATCGTTTATTCTTATGAAATCGATGGGAAATCGATGGGAAGTGACACCCTCTTGAAATTTTTTAAAAATGATAATATATGTATTTGCATCGTCGCATCTGTTAAGAGATGTTTTATTTCCGGCTGACCGATGTTTATTATTTTCAAAGTAAACTAGTTATCAAAGCCGCGCTTCGCAACGGCATTTGAAATTTTTTCAATACTTTTTAAAAGGAATGAAATAACTGATCTTATATATTTGCAATACTTTAGTTTCATTGTAATATTTTTTTTGACGTTATATATGTAAATCCGCAAATATCAATTGATCATATAGAAAAACATATGTTCATTTGTAAATTTTTGTTTTTCATAAATACGAATAAATATATTTTTATATCATTTCGTTAATTCGATCTATTATTCGGAGGAGCATTCATTGTTGGAATACAGTCTTCCTTGGCTGATATTTTTGATTTGTGACGGGCAACTAATTGTTATGTCATGTAGAATCTAGAAGTTACACCAAGACACCAGAGAAAAAAACATAAATCATGCAACTGACATCGCTCAATATAAAAAAAAAAGAATTGTGGGAAATTTAAAAAAAACATAGTCACTGACATGTTTTTAATAATAAAATAATATCGTACGAAAGATCCTATTTTTCCTAAACATAAATAATTGTCTTGAAAAATTAAAAACTTCATCCTAATTATAATTCCACTGCGTCCACCAATATTAATTTTCTTTTCTTCTTTCCAATGAAGATATGCTTCATGTGTGTAAAATCACGTCCCAAAGAATCGTCACCAACTTCATCATTCTCTTCCTCATCTACCACCACTGATTTCCTTCTTTTCTAATCGTGGAGAGAATCGTTATCATGATCACATGTAATTTCATCTTCCAAATTATCATGTACCTGTACACAGTGACTTGGTATATTAAATGGAACAAATATTAAATGCATATGCTAAACCTATGGCATATCTTATCTATCTATTAATTTTTAAGTTACCTGAATTGTCCCCCTCTTTGATTCATATTTTTGCTCTAGACTTGTTTTGGGCTCATAAACTTCAGACACAAAGTAATTTGCATACCCTTCCTTGAAATTATAACGATTCAGTCTTAATTTATAAATCAAATCTTTCCCGAAAAGTGTTTTCACCTTTTTGGGAACATCGTTATCACCGTAAGATAATCTGTTAACCAACTTCTTGGCTGACGTATCAAGTAAGCGCTCAACTACGTTGTTGAATAATGCTAAGCTTGTAGTTCCACTTTGATCTTTTATATATACATGTACTTTGAACTTGCAAGTGACGATTGTATAACATCAAATGTAATATATCATAAGCATGCATATATAAACAGTTTGGAAAAGATAACTTACATCACAAGAGGATAATCAACAACTTTTTTGCATTCGCTGCACATATACACTCCATCTTCAGATACCACCATTTTGGGACATGATTTACACGATACATAGTACCATCCAAAATCGTTATTGATTCCAGTTATCTCTCCCCTCACAGTAACTACTTGCTCCTGTATTCATAAACAAACAAATTAAAATATTAAATGGACAACATGCTATGAGCGCTTGAAAGAATAGTTATCGACAAAAGATCACCTTTAGTTCTTCACTCCACTTAGCTTCCACCAACTCTTTAACACTCATTCTGTTGAAGAACATCTTCTCCTCTAATGTAAGTTTCTTCACCTCGGGACTTTCAATAAATTTCAATTTTTTGGAGTGTTGGGCGAATCTTTCTCTCATCGACATCACATATGGGATGTCCAAATTAATGTATATTTTACTGTTATTTGTGGATGAGAAACAAAATGCAACTATATAGAGTAATATCAAAATTGCAAAGTTTGAGAATCAAGCCATTAATTGGACAATAATGCAAGTAGTATAATGAGATAATTATAAGCATAAGCACACCCATATATATATCTTGGTTTTTTTTTTAAATTACCTTTAAACTTTTTAATTGTTGTAGATGTAACAATTATGACGTAGGGGCCATCATCTTCTTTATACAAAGTTGGATCGAACTGTTCACTCATCTTTCCCATAGTGTGATAGTAGCCGTGACCGAGCTGTTGTGATAAAAAAATTGTACTTGATATTTAGACCATAAAACAAATAATTACAGTAAATCATAAAAATTCATGCATACTAATTTGTACTTGAATATCTGCATATAATAAATATGTTTGTGTTTCGGGTACGAATGTAAAACATACTGATTTGTTACAATCTCGAGATCTCTCTTTTTCCAGTTGTTGCCAACAACATCAATGCCACCTATGCCAGTCACATATCCCACAACATCTGGATGATTGTCAATTTAAAATAATCAAGACATGTTATATATAAATTTTCATAAACTGTACATATGCAATAATCATAAATTTTGCGAATACCTGATAGTATAGTGTTGTCATTCAAACGCTTTTCGATGATATCAGGTACTACAAACTCGAATACGTGCTGTGGTATGTTATTAGTTTCTTTTTTTAATCTTTGAAGTGAAGTTGTTGCTAAAAAGAGGGCCTTGAATTCCCAGGAGAGGGGCCTGTAGCTACCTATAGCCGGTACAATCCTTAAATTTTCGATGCTATATAAAGAACCTTCTTGTAGAAGATGTTTGAAACGGGAAGCCAGGTGCTCATGTATTGTTGCATGCATGAGATTCCCCTGTAATAGAAGGCACATAACTACATAAGCATATGAAACTCTAATAAGACTATGTTTAGCGTACTAATTATATATATATATATATATATATATATATATATATATATATATATAATAGGGACCTGTTTGTCAATGAGGATCATGTCAATGTTAATTAGTTCATCATCTTTCTGCGGATTCGTTGACTCCCACATTCTGCAATTTCTGCCCATGATTCTCCAGTTATCATGAGCACTGTTTAATGCATTCAGAAGAGAGTACTCCATCCTAAAAGTAAGTTGTTTTGGTCGTAGAATCTTGAGAACAATTAATGTTGACAGGAATTTGAGATGATATTATCCTTAAGTATGGATGGGTATAAATAAAGTTTTTGGTTCAGTTGTTCATCATGGAATAGGATTTCTAAGTGGTATCAGAATATATGAGTTTTCATGAAGGTGGTAGGAATTACGATATTTAATAGATTTCTGTCACATGCCGCCGAGATTAAGGTTGACTTTTTTGTTTAGGAGATAGTTCTTTTAATTAATACTTATATTTAACAATTATTTTGTTGTTAACTTATGTATATCAAATATTCAAATTGAATAGTATATATATTTCTTAGAGTTCTGTATTTATAATGTTTTTATTCAAGGATGTTTTTTTTTTTGCTAAGCAATGATGTTTTTATTTATTTGTACAAATTTGTACAATTTGAATTTTTTTATTTTCTTTATGATTGAATATTTGTTTGTAAATTTTATTTAGTTTAGAATTCTTTACTTAATTTTGTAGTTTTATTAGGAATCAGAGCTATTTTAATTTAATTTTGAATGTATGTTGGAGATATTTGGAGCTATTTTATTATGGATTTTATTTTATTTTTAAATTATATTTTATCATAATTTTATTATGATATTGAATACAAATAAATATTTTACGGGGTTTCATTTTATGTAACCAAATAAATCAATGAAACAATTAATTTGTATCATCTATTATGCTGATATTGTTAATTTGTATCATCTGTTGCTCATTAGTTTTGAGTTTAGGTAATGACGAGTTTAGGTAATGACGGGATGTGGAACAAAAATGAATGTTATGGGGTATACCTGCTATCGACACAGTTCTTAAAAATTAGAAAGCAAATGTTCATATGAGTGCGTAAGGAGTTTTTTTCATTTCAAACACAAAGGAAAAAGTTAAAACATAATAGAAATGGCAAAACATTTCTTTTAGAGATATACATATACTACACAAATTTTTTGTTGCATGTCCACGTGTTCCCGGACATTATCTTTGAGTCATCTAGGTGATGGAAATAGATATATTTATATATTTACAAAACTCAAATTTTAAGGCAGCATTGAGAAATGCTTTGAGGCTATCAAGCTGTTGCAAAGTATCTAATTATAACTAACTATTCAGTTACACCATTTATAAATTTTACCATTTAGTACTCCATCTAAAACTTTATTCCCATCATTGATCTTAAGTAGAATTGAAGTAAGCACCCGCTGAAACTGAACAGTCACCGAAAACAACACAAAACATTAGCATATTTCAAATCTAAGTCACAAACATATATATACTAGGATTATTGCCCGCTTCGCATGGTGGAATTTAAAAAAAAACATGCAATTATGAAAGCAATGTATTACAAATGTTTTTGTCAAGAATATATATACAACTCTTTTTTCTTTCACTGTTTAATGTAAAAGATAATTCAAAGAAATTGTTACTTGTGTGTTATAATTATTTAAATTAAGAAATTAATAGCATATTAAAATATTACCATAGAATTTGAGTACAAATCTTATTTTTCAAAACTCGTGACACAAATTAAACAAAGTATAAACCATACCACTACTTTAAGCAAGCACATAGAAGATCCCTACAACCTCGACAAATTCTTCATCAATCACCTTAATCGGTCTATATAAGCATGTTACACTACAACGTGCCTAATCTACTTACATTCTTTTCACCAAATGTCTAATATCCAGCCTCTACTAACTTTTATCAGATGCAACATTTCAAGTTTTGTCCACTGAAACACAATGTCATCCCCACTCATCATCACTATCCCCATAGAAGACTCCATTTGACGTGGTCTTTATTGGATGCGGGTATGGCTATCCGAGGGTACTTTTAGAAGCCATTGTAGAAACAGGGAACTGAACACAAACCGCAATTTCACACACAAAACTGCATAATGAGTCAGCTCAGAGTAAAAAATATTTATAAAATCCTTAAATTACCATTGTTCATTCAGTATACTATCTAAGGTAAGATTTCAAGCGAAGAGATCTTAATATTACGTCCCGCTTCAATTATCATATGCAAGAATTGTAAACAAAGAAGAAAGGGCAGAAAAGTAACAGTATTGATGAAAACTATGTAAACTAGAATAAAACATTAATGGTTAATGATCATAATCACCATCTTTAATAGTGATCATAAAATTAAATAAAATTTCAAATATTGCAACTCAGCAAGACCTCATAAGATCACGACAAAATGCCTCAAGTGTAAGAACTGGTAACACGAAATTAATTTGCATCAAGTAGCTTTCTTTTATCAGTTACAGAACCAAGAATCGAAATAAAAAGGATGAATTTCAAATGCTTCATCACACGAACATAAGTAATGACATTAGCAATCTTATATTTTATGTTTTAAATGCATCAAATGCCTGATATCAGTCAAAAAATTGCAAAAAAAAGAACTATAACTCGTGTTGTTCACCAAAAATTGTAGCAGTAGACAAACTCCTTTACTTGAAGAGCTTGAATCAACATAATCACCCATGTGTCCATTTGAAGCAGGATGCTTGCAAAATAGTAAAATTTCTAAATTATATAAACAAAAATTCATTAAGCTCAGATCGCAACATACCAGACAAAATTAATTTTCGCGGTGACACGTAAAATTTATGGCTATTAGGTGAACAATCAATTGCAGCTCCACAAAAGAAACAAAAATACGCAATTACCAAGTTAGAGAAGGCATACCTGCAAGTTCATATAATTCATTTCACAAAGTTGATCTCGGTGATAAGATCAATGCATTCCATCCCTATTTTCTTCGATATTCTCTATGGTCTATTTATGCCAAAAATCTAAACTCAAACAGATTATCAATATGAAATCTAAAAAAGTAACCAAGATGCAGTCTAATTTAAAATTAAAGTAAAAAAAAGCCATTTTATTAAGTTACTTGAGCAAACCAAGTAACATAGGGATCACCATACGCATATGAAATATAAGTCTGTGCAGGAAAATTGCAAATATTAAATTGACAGCCAGGAGATCAAGAGAAAAGTAGTGACAAATGACAATTTAACTTACCATTTATAGGTTTATCTCGACCAATTCAAAAAAATAAATTTGAGAATCTAATAAACTAAGTACCATTTCAGGGATGACTTCACATGCTAGATATACATTTAAGTACAAAATGTTTAAAAGAGTAGTGTATATCTAACATTTATAATTTACCTACAATAGATTGGATCATGATATCTAATTTTTTTAATAGTTTTCTGCATTTAACAGCACCCAGCAATAAAATGGAAGGTAAATAGTCGAATCCAAACTTAAAAACATGAGAATATAGGGCATACCAATTATTCCAAGAATGACTTCACTTATTAGATACCTAATTTTGAAGGTTTATTATCAGCATCAGTTCTCAAATCCCAAAATCACCATCCAAACTCTTTGAGGCATTACATCAAACATCTGATGAACACAATTCAAACTAAATAAAATGAAATCTCATATTTCTCGATAACAATAGTTCCCAAAACATCTCTAAAACATACCAACATCGTACTCAAATAGCAAAACAATACCTTCTTAACAAAGATTAGCATTATTAATACACAAAACCAATAAGATAACCATATATAAAAGTCGAAAACAACACAAACACTAAGAAATGGGTATTAACATAATCATCAATCCATGAATCAAATGAAAAAAGAGATTTATTACCCTTGAGTAGCTTTGGTCATATAATGCTCCATAATGTTTAATTTACAAAGTCGAGCCTGCAATGAAAGAAGAACAAATGAGAAATTTATAGATGCCACAAAATTGAACATAAAAAGGGGTAAAATCAAGATCAAGATTGGATTTTAATTCAAATTAAGTTTGACATATATCAGAAAAAGAGGAGTATAATTAAAGAGAGAGAATGAGAAGGATAATTATAATGTGTAGGTTGAAATTTGAATTTTCAAATTGAAATGTATGTTTCTCAGAAAAGGAAAAGTAAAAGCTTCTTAGAGAAGCTTGTAACAACACAAATCATATTTATTCGTAGCAGCACACGTGTTTGAACAATAGAATGAAACATGTGTAATGGCAAAATATAGTAGATACGCAATATGTATGAGGGTAATATGGTAAAATAACGGGAAAAAAGCCTTCAGGCTTTATCACTTGGTAGATATAATCTTGTAGCAAGTTATTCAATGTCGAGTTATCATTAAGTCGACCAACTAACAAAAATAGATGAATATATAGTTCCAAAATCATCCTTGTTTAAAGAACCAAATAACAGCAAGTCAAATAATCAAGTGTTTCATTACACAACTCCCGCCTTTTAATTGTCCTGAAAATAATGTTAAGCTTGTAAGGAATTCAAAATTTTGTTGAAGAATTGTCAACAAAAGAACCGGAATACTTAACCACCAAAGCTCTGTAATATTGAAAATATGATATGATGGTGGTATAGTGCCAATACGTGAACCCAAAGAAGATGATGTAAAATTAAACATGCACTTTAACTCTTGTAGTGTATTTGTGCATTCATTACTTTACAATTCTAATCTTTTTCTCTAAGCCAAGGAAACCTCAAATGATACATTATTCTAAGAAAACCAAAAGTAGTAGGTTTTAGTCATTACCATCTCCAACTACTGTCCATATCCATATGTGTATTTGCTATTATGATGCAGCTGTTGTTTCCATGAAATCATCGAATTCTGGGGCGGTTCCCAGAAAAGATTCACTCTGAGAAAAATAAAATGAAATTAGTTATCAATTTATGGAATAGCTTAAAGATCGTAACTATCATTTTTGCACGGGGAAGCTTACAGATGTTATATATTCCACAATTAAAAGATGATGGTTGACTCCCACATTCTGCAAATTCTGCTCCTGATTCTCCAGTCATCATGAGCATTGTTTAACGCGTTCAGAAAAGAGTAGTCCATTGTAAAAGAAAGCTGTTTTGTTTGAAAAATCTTGAGCACAAGTAATACCGATATGAATTTGAGATATTTTTATCCTTCAGCCTGTACGTGTATATATATAGATTTTGGGTATTAGTTGTACACTGAGAATAGGATTTCTAAGTCGTATCTGAATGCATGAGTTTTCATAAAAGTGGTGGAGGTATATTGTAGTAAAGTAATGATTTATTTGTCTAGATTCGGTGTCATACATAGAATAGGGGTCAGTGTTATATCCAGAGTAGTGAATTTATTTTGTTATGACAGTGTAACAGGAAAACTAATATGAATAGAAAACTAATATGAATAGATATTTGTCACCTAATGTTAATAGGTAGAGTAGTCCAAGGAGACGTTATCATGCAAAAAATATAATGCTAAAATTTGGCTAAAAATTTTAAAAATAGTAAAATTAGATTGGAGTATTATGAGGGCGCCACCTAACCTCCCGCGTATCCTCTTTATATATATATATATTGATACTGTAGAATAATAAACAATTGAAGAGATTTATTAATATTTATCGGTGTTCTAAAAATCGCCGATTAATTGAGATTAATTGTCGATTAATTGCTAGACGACGGACCACCTAACTGATTAAGTGAAAATTGGCTGAAAAATTATTTTTCTCAAAAAAGGGTCAAAAACGGCTAAAAAGGTCAAAAATCGGGCTGGACAGGAACAATCGGTCAAAATCGGTTATATTAAAAAAATGAAAAAAAAAATTGAAAAGCAAAATTCGGCATTCATATTTAGTCTTGATCTAAAAATCTCCCAAATTGTCGTTGTTAGATACACTCATGTTTGATTAAGTAGCTATTTGGTATGTTCACCGACTTCTATTTGTTCAAGTAGTATCATTAAAATCTCTAAGTTGCTAGTGTTGAATTCTGTTGTTGTACCATTTTAAACATATCAACGTATACAAGTGAATTTAATTATTTAACCCGCAATTTTGTTCTCTCTCCTGCTTTAAATTTCTATAATTTTATTAAATAGTTATCTAAGTGTATAATATACATATAAATATGAATAATATTAAAAAACAATATTAAATTAGTTTCGATTAATAATTCGATTAATCCCTCCGATTAATCACGATTATTCGATTTATCTCTAGACGGTACCTCCACTGATTAAGGCTCTGTTTGGGATTGCTGTTAAAAATTGTTGTGTTGTTGAAAAAAGTGCTGTTGTGAAAATCAGATAGCTGTTTGGTAATATTTTTGATATGTGCATGTTTTGGTGTATAATATAAAAAATTAATGTTTTTGGTGAGTTTTGATGTTAAAACCAGTAACTGCTTCCCGCAAAAGCTGAAAAACAGCTTTTTTTAAAATCATGGGGGGACCTGCTTTCTTTAAAAACAGTTTTTCAGCCAAATGCGTTTTTCAGAAAAGCAGCTTTTAAATTTTACCAAACATTTTTTAGCTGATTTTCAGAAAAAAGCTGTTGTTGCTGTCTGCAACAGCAATGTCAAACGGAGCCTAATTCTGATTCCCCATTTTACAATACTGATATTTACAAATATTCTACGTGAGATGACACTTTTATTTTTAAAAAAAATATGATATCGTGTTACTTATGTGACGGTGGCATAATTTCTTGTCGCATAGGAATTATTGATGGGACGAAAAGGCTTAATTTAGAGAGGTCCTGGCCTCGGGATGTAGACTTTAACCGAGTTTTGACGCGTTTCGGTAGACTTGTGACGTCTTCTAGATTGCTCCCTACGTTTTACAACTAATTTACTTCTCCCTCTTCGCTCTCATTTCTTTACACTTTTTTTTTGTTATGTGCCTTTCATTTCTTTACACACCAAAAATAGTAACATTTTATAATATAAAATCCAATCACATTCACTACTTTCCTCCACTATACCTACTTTATACTCAATTTATACATTAAATATTGATTTGTCCCGCCATTTTACTCATTTTTCTTAATTTTCCTTATTAATTTACACTTTTTCTTAATTTCCGTGCCGTTCCCTCAATGTAAAGAATTGAGGGGGACGGAGGGAGTAATTCTATTTTTAATTTTTAATAATATAATAATAAAATGAATAACAACATAAGCAGGCCCGTCTCGATAATTTTGGGGGTCATGTGCTAAATGTGAATAATAATTAGTTAATATATTAATAAAAAAAGTATAAATAATTTTGTGTATATAAAAATTAAATTTTTTATAAATAAAAACAATGTAAATAGTAGGCTGCATTTGTTTCAAACACCAAACTATAATAAAATGAGATAAGTTTTTATTTTTTTACATATTTACTGTTTAAAATGATTGATCAAAGAGAGAGACATGATTTCGAACTCTTGAGGCTAGAAATCAGAAAATCTAGAAAATCACTCATGGGAAAAAAAAGAAGAAGGAAAAAGACCGAATAGAGAATAGTATTATGTTGTCACGGTACTTGATAATGAGTTGAATATTTGAGGAGCCTTAAAAGTTTTGGGGCCCTCGGCCTGTCTGCACACGGCAATAGTCGAGCCGGGCCTGAACATAATGTATAATATTTTCAAATTACGAATGTGCTAAGTACGTCTCAGCTCTTAAACGGATGAAATTATAAAATTTTCCAATGACAAAATTGAAATAAAAAATAAAAAATGAATAAATAACAATTAGAATGGTAAGATTTATAAACAACAATATTTTAACATCACCCAGTGTTCACTCACCATTTGTTCAATCTATGTCATCAATCTAATGCAGTCCAATCATTCAATGTTCTCACTTACACTTTAATACAAAAACATGAGAATCTTTTTTGTTGTTTAAATATTTGAGCCGTGATCCGCAAGCAAGTAAAGAAGTTTAATGTCTGCACATCTGATTTATTAGAAAAGAATATTCCAGCTAAAACCCTACGAAACAATTAACCACAAGTGTACTCGCTACGATTTCATTTCTCCTTCGTTTCTCTATAAATTCCCTCGCATTTCCTCCCTCTTTCCCACTTCATTCTTACTCTGCATTTCTCTTTGTATTTAATTCATTCCCTTCTCTAGCTCCATATACATCCATCTCTCTCTCTCTCTCTCTCTCTCTCTCTCTCTCTCTCTCTCTCTCTCTCTCTCTCTCTCTCTCTCTCTCTCTCCCTCCCTCAACAAACCGTTTTCTGGAACAAAATTGCATTTAGTTTCCATGGCTCAAGAAGAATTTCAAGAATCTGATATCATTTTTCAGGACAATTTTGGTTGTTCAGATGAAAATGCTAATGCTAGTTGGTGCATTACTGATTATTCTGATTACCGGGAATCCAGAAGTAATGATCATTTCAAGAGAAAGAAGAAATCAGTTCCAATAAACATTCCCGAAACTCATTCCGATAACAAATTTGGATATGTGTACGACGACTACGATAGGAAAATTATGCCACCCCACGTTATTTTGGGGCAGCGATTTGTCGGAAAGATGGCATTTTCAGTATGTAGTGAAGATGGAAGAAATCTCAAGGGAAGGCGTATGTGGGAAATACGTGATTTTATTCTAAGGTTGACTGGATTCCTTGAAACGTGATTACAATTTTTTTTTCTTTTGAGATTGATTTATAAAATTGGGGATTTATGAAATCACTACACCAAAAACGGCCTTTTCCTACCATATAAATCATACCAAAAAAACTTGGTAGGAATTGACCCCCCATTTCCTACCGACGACGAATATGGTAGGAAATGGTCCGTGTGGGGCCCGAAATCTGTAAAAGCGCGAACCAATTCCTACCGATTGTTGGTAGGAAAATAAAACCTACCAACATCGGTAGGTTTTGCCTGCATTTTCACAAAGTTAAGATCCCACCATCCTAATCATCAACCTTGTCATATTTTTAAGTAATAAACAATTTTTATAAAATAAAAAATATTTTCAATATGCTGTGGTCATTTCCTACCATATATGGTAGGAAACTAAAACCTACCAAATCTGGTAGGTTTTATTCTTGATGGTACCCCACCATCCACATCATCAGCCATATCATAATTTAAGTAATAAATAATTTTTTAAAAATAATAAATTTTTTAATTCTGTCATGGTCATTTCCTACCATATATGGTAGGAAAATAAACCTACCAAATTTGGTAGGTTTTATTCGTGATGGTACCCCACCATCCACATCATCGTCCCAATCATATTTTAAAGTAATAAACATTTTTTTTAAATACGAAATATTTTCATTCTGTCAAGGCCATTTCCTACCATATATGGTAGGAAATAGTCACTGACGAATTTTGGACCCCCACCACCTTTTTGCTTTTCCGCCAAAAATTTCACAGAAAAGTTGAATTTCCCGCGCACATCAAAACCTACCATTGTTGGTAGGTTTTAATCGATTAATAAAATAATACAAAATAAAATTAAGGGAGAATGTGTTTATATTATATTTTTTGTTGATCAGTTATCATATTTTTTGTTAATCAAACTCTAGGGACATAAAGATTTACTCATTTTAGTAGTGGAAGATAAAAATTAGTTGAAATAAACTTACATATTTAGATACTTATGTTATTCGTTAAAACCTAATTATATCGAAAAAAAATTAAAAATATAAAGACGTATGGATAAATTAAATTTTTTATATGAAACGTCGTTTTGTAGTTTGATGAATGTAAGGAAAAAAATTTAGACAAAAAGGAATTACAAAAAGTTAAAATCGTTTAGAAAATGAAAGAGTGTTAAAAAAATTGAGTTAGCGTTTATACTCATGTTGGGTTGTCTAGGGTTACACTTTTTGATTTCTATTTATTTTTTTTCAACGATCCAACCTTACGGATGATTAAATATGTTGATTTCTTAGTTTTATACAAAATATTGGATTTTTTTAATTTAAACTCTTATATTTTTATAATAAATCTATTTATTAAACTTGTACTTTACAAAACTTGAATTGGAATATCATATATCAACTATTTGCTGATTTAGTATAAAAAGCTTGTTTGGCACAGTGGTTGTTCACTTGGTTGTTATTGGAGAGGGCGCGAGTTTGAATCCGTGCAATCCAAAATTTTAATCGCCTAAAAGTTTACGAAAAAATTGAATTTCCCTTTTTAGGGGTTGTTTAGGGTTACACTTATTGATTTGTTTTGATTTTTTTTTCAACGATCTAACCTTACGGATGATTAAATATTTTGATTTCTTAGCAGTATGTAAAATTTTAGAATTTTTTAATTTAAGCTCCTATATTTTTATAATTAATCTATCTATCAAACTTATAATTTACAAAACTTGAACTGAAATATGATATATGAGTAAATTGCATATTTAGTACAAAAAACGATGTTGGTGCAGTGGTTATGCACTTGGTTATTCTTAGAGAGGACAGTTGTTTAAATCCACACAACCTAATTTTTTTGGCAATTTTCGCCAAAATTTTAACCAAAAACTTGAAATTACCGCGCACAACTAAAAAAGAATATAATTAAAATAATAAAAGAAAAAAATTCGGGTAAAAACTCATTTACCCTCTGAAATAAATTAATAGATCTAAATTATCATTACGTTTCGATCGTCGAAAATATTATTTAAAAAAATTATTATGTTTAGTTTTTTTTAAAAAAAAAATGTGCCAAAACCTATACCCTACCATTATCGGTAGGAAATTAGCTACAATTTCACGAAAAATTCAAAAATTGCGCCTAAAACTAAAAATTCAAAAATTGCGCCCAAACCAAAAATTCAAAATTTTTGCTGAGAATCATAACCTACCATTATCGGTAGGAAATAAGCTACAATTTCCCGAAAAATTCAAAAATTGCGCCTAAAACTAAAAATTCAAAAATTGCGCCCAAACCAAAAATTCAAAATTTTCGCTGAGAATCATAACCTACCATTATCGGTAGGAAATAAGCGACAATTTTACGAAAAATTCAAAAATTGCGCCTAAAACTTAAAATTCAAAAATTGCGCCCAAACCAAAAATTTAAAAATTTCGCTGAGAATCATAACCTACCATTATCGGTAGGAAATAAGCTACAATTTTACGAAAAATTTAAAAATTGCGCCCAAACGAAAAATTCAAAAATATTTTCACATATGATGGGAGGTTCTGGGGTATACAGCACCCACTGTTTTGCTATGTGCTTTTCATGGCGGTGACATGTAAATTATGCTATATATTTCATGCAAGAAAAAACATAATAATGTTATTTAACTAACTTCAACTGCACCACACATCTCTATCCCCATCAGTGACCTCCATATTACTTTTCGTTATTCTTGTTTCATATATGTTGAGGTTTAGAAAGGGGGATTCAGAACGTATAACATGATGTATTCTTTTTGGTCTCATGACAGAGTTCACGACGCTGGCTGGAAGACGTCTACGTGATGCTGTGAAAACAGTGCTAACGAGTGGAGGAAATAAAGAATTCAACAGCAATGTTCACATTGTCATAGCTGGGCTGACTAATACTTATTCCCAATATGTCACTACCTTTGAGGAGTACAAGATACAGAGATATGAGGTTAGTTAATGAGCACTGTTCTTGATAATACAGAGCCTTGTAGCATATACTTTTACACAGATTGAGAACCCACCAATTACTATACTATACAAGACGCTTCCTTCTTAGTATTATCAGGTGCCAAATATACAGGTACCTTCATATAGGTCCATATCATTATCATTCACTTTGTAAATTAGCTAATAATTCTTAATACTAATTCTTTCTTTTTATGTAAATTTTAGGTACTTGATGAAGATCCAAAGACAATGATGTGGAAATAGAGAAAATGATTGTGAAGAAAATAACATGAAGATCCAAACGAAAAAGATGAAGATTTTGAAGATAATTAATTAAGCCTTGTAAATAATTTTTGATTTGTAGTTTTGGTCCATAAGAACAACTTCTAATTTTGAATATTATGATTTATGTGTAAGGAATGTTTGAATCTTCATATACAATGAATGTTTGATTATTTGTTATGGTTGTATACTTGTGAATTAGATATCGATCTATTTTTTTATAATAATTTGAGCAAATTGTTAGATAGGGGAAGTAATGAAAGCTTTATTTTTTTTGAAACAATTGTCTAGTAATTCCTACCACCTTCAAAGCATTTCCTACTGTCTTCATAAGATTTCCTACCCTCTTCATAGCATTTCCTACCGTCTTCCTAACATTTTTCAGAATTGATGAATACGGTAGGTTTTAACTAGTAGGAATTACTGAAGGTGGTAGGAATTGCTTGGTAGGAAATAGCTATTTTTATGTGCTTCTGTTATAAAACCTACCATTTTGGTGCCTCTTGAGTTGGTAGGAAATGCGTTGGTAGAATTTGGTTGGTAGGAAATAGTCCTTGACCAGGGTCAAATGTGACCCCACAAAATGACGTGGCAGTGACCCCCACTCGTGACACGTGGCATGACATGTCAACCTCGTGGCAAGTGACGTGTCGGGGTCCACCGCCATGTGGCCGTCGATGTGGCTGTTGATGTGGCTCGCCACATGGACAGCCATTTGGCATGTGGGGCCGTTTAAGAAACAGACCACCAATTCCTACCATCACCAATTCCGACCTGAGCAATTCCTACCATGTCGAATGGTAGGAATTGACACAAATTCCTACCGATTGACCCCCAAAACCTACCATTTTCGTGGTAGGAAAAGGCCGTTTTTGGTGTAGTGAATTGAAGGCAAAAGAGTTATGTTCAATTTGTTGGTTTTGTTAATTAGTGTGCGTAAAACTTTACTATATACTAAGGTGGATTCAAATATTATATTGAATATAGGTGCGATGCACGAATTATTATTAATAGTAATAATTTTTATTATTTATGTTTTAATATTTTATTAATTGTATTTGCTAAAAAATAAGTAGGCGTGTTAAACTTTTTTAAATAATTAAAAGTATTAAAATACGTTTTAAAATAAATAAGTAACTGTTTGACCGTGATATTTTTTAAAAAAGAGGGGTTTTAGTAAGGAAACACTACACCAAAAACGGCATTTTCCTACCACGAAAATGGTAGGTTTTGGGGGTAAATCGGTAGGAATTGGTATCAATTCCTACCATTCGACATGGTAGGAATTGCTCAGGTCGGAATTGATGATGGTAGGAATTGGTGGTCTGTTTCTTAAACGGCCCCACATGCCAAATGGCTGCCAATGTGGTGAGCCACATCGACGACCACATAGCGGTGGACCCTGACACGTCACTTGCCACGTCAAGTGCCACGTCAAATAAATGTGGTCCCACGAGGTTGACATGACATGCCACGTGTCATATTTGACCCGGTCAAGGACTATTTCCTACCAACTAAATCCTACCAACTCATTTCCTACCGACTCAAGGGGCACCAAATTGGTAGGTTTTAAAACAGAAGCACATAAAATATCTATTTCCTACCGAGCAATTCCTACCATCGTAAGTATTTCCTACTAGTTAAAACCTACCGCATTCATCAATTCTGGAAAATATTATGAAGACGGTAGGAAATGCTATGAAGATGGTAGGAAATGTTACGAAGACAGTAGGAAATATTTTGAAGGTGGTAGGAATTACTAGACAATTGTTTCAAAAAAATAAAGCTTTCATTGTTTCTCCTAAGCAACAAATTGCTCAAATCATAATAAAAAAATAGATCAATATCTAATTCACAAGTATACAACCATAACAAATAATCAAACATTCATTGTATATAAAAATTCAAACATTCCTCACATATAAATCATAATATTCAAAATTATTTACAAAAACTACAAATCAAAAATTATTTACAAGGCTTAATTAATTATCTTCAAAGTCTTCATCTTTTTCGTTTGGATCTTCATGTTATTTTTTTCACAATCATTTTCTTCACAATCATTTTCTCTATTTCATCATCATTGTCTTTGAATCTTCATAAGTACCTAAAATTTATATAAAAAGAAAGAATTAGTACACCTAATAATTAAGAATTATTAGCTAATTAAATAACAAAATAAGCAAAGATAAAATTACTTAAATAAGCAAGATGATGAACAAAATGAATGATATGTGAAATTGATTTGAAGAAGATAAAGATATAGAGAACAAGATGAAGAGAGGGGGAAGAAAATTGAAGTGAAATGAGAAAAAAAATAAATGATTGTATTATAAGTAATAAGAGATGAAAAATAATTTTGAAATTTTCGTTTGGGCGCAATTTTTGAATTTTTCATTTGGGCGCAATTTTTAAATTTTTTGTTTTGGCACAACTTTTAAACTTTTCGCTTGGGCGCAATTTTTAAATTTTTTGTAAAATTGTAGCTTATTTCCTACCAATAATGGTAGGTAATAATTCTTAGCGAAATTTTTGAATTTTTGGTTTGGGCGCAATTTTTGAATTTTTAGTTTTAGACGCAAATTTTGAATTTTTCGGGAAATTGTTACTTATTTCCAACCGATAATGGCAGGTTATGATTTTCGGAGCCATTTTCGAATTTTTTGTTTGAGCCCAAATTTTGAATTCTAGTTTTAAGCATAATTTTTAAACTTTTCGTGAAATTGTAGCTTATTTCCTACCGATAATAGTAGGGTATAGGGTTTGGCACAATTTTTAAAATAAATAAATAAACATAATAGTTTTTTGTAAATAATATTTTCGACGATCCAAACGTAATGATAATTAAGATCTATTGATTTATGTCATAGGGTAAATGAGTTGTTACCCTAATCTTATTCTTTTATTCTTTTATTATTTTAATTTTATTTGTTTATTAGTTGTGTGCGGTAATTTCAATTTTTTGGTGAAAATTTTGGCCGAAATTGCCAAAAACAATTAGGTTGTGTGGATTCGAACAACTGCCCTCTCTGAGAATAATCAAGTGCACAACCAGTGCACCAACACCGTTGTTTGTACTAAATATGCAATTTACTTATATATATCATATTTCAGTTCAAGTTTTGTAAATTATAAGTTTGATAGATAGATTTATTATAAAAATATAGGAGCTTAAATTAAAAAATTCTAAAATTTTACATATAGCTAAGAAATCAACATATTTAATCATCCGTAAGGTTAGATCGTTGAAAAAAAATAAAAAAAAATCAAAAAGTGCAACCCTAAACAACCCCTAAAATATGAGTAGAAACTCTAACTCAATCTTCTCACACTCTTTCATTTTCTAAACGACTTCAACTTTTTATAATTCCTTTTTACCTAAATTGTTTTCCTTAGCTTCATCAAACTACAAAACGACGTTTCACATAATATTTTTTAATTTATTCATACGTCTTTATATTTTTTATTTTTTCGATCGAAAATCGTCAAAAATGTTAGATTGCACGGATTCGAACCTGTGTCCTCTCCAACAATAACCAAGTGAACAACCACTACGCCAAACAAGCTTTTTATACTAAATCAGCAAATAATTGATATATGATATTCCAATTCAAGTTTTGTAAATTACAAGTTTGATAAATAGATTTATTATAAAAATATAAGAGCTTAAATAAAAAAATCCAATATTTTGTATACAGCTAAGAAATCAACATATTTAATCATCCGTAAGGTTGGATCGTTGAAAAAAAATAAATAAAAATTAAAAATTGTAACCCTAGACAACCCCTAAAACATGAGTATAAACTCTAACTCAATCTTCTAACACTCTTTCATTTTCTAAACGATTTTAACTTTTTATATTTTCTTTTTATCTAAATTTTTTTCCTTAGCTTCATCAAACTACAAAACGACGTTTCATATAAAAAAATTTAATTTAGTCATACATCTCAATATTTTTAATTTTTTCCGCTATAATTAGATTTTAGCGAAGAACATAAAAACATAAGAATATAAATTTAAATCAACTAATTTTTATCTTCCACTACTAAAATGAGTAGATCTTTATGTCCATAGAGTTTGATTAACAACAAACATGATAACCGATCAACAAAAAATATAATAAAAACACTTTATACCCTAATTTTATTTTTTTATTATTCGATCAAAACCTACCATTATTGGTAGGAAAACAGTACAGAAATGGGCCAATTTGTCTGGGCCAATTTAACACCACACACTACAAAAGCAAAAAAGTGAGGGGTCCAAAATTTGATTGGGCCTACAATATGTGGTAGGTTTTTATTTTCATTTTGCCAGCATCATTTCCTACCATATGTGGTAGGTTTTATTTTCCTACCATATATGGTAGGAAATGATGCTGGCAAAATGAAAATATTTCTTATTTAAAAAAATGTTTATTAATTTAAAATATGATAGAGACGATGATGTGGATGGTGGGGTACCATCACGAATAAAACCTACCAGATTTGGTAGGTTTTACTTTCTGTTAGGCTCAAGACATGTCTGAATACCACTATTAACAAGCCTACACTATGTGACTATGTCACACTACATGATCTAGTGATTTCTATCACTGGGATAGAGTAGAGGTCTCTAAATGTACTTGTCTTGTTCTCATGAACAATAGCTTTATCATGTATGCTCAGATTTATAATGAGCTTAGTAAAGTTTCTTGCATCTAGATTGTATATATATAGGCCATTGAATAATTATCCTGGTAGAAGTTCAGAAGTGTTCATGCAGCAGGATAGAGTTGAATAAGGCTATGAAGAAATAAGTTGCAGGAATTTGTCTAAGGCATTATATAGCAAAGTCAAAAGAAAGCTATGTCGTGAAGTCACTAATATCCATGTCGTGAAGTACTATATCGCATAGTCCATTTTGTACTATGTCGAGAAGTCCTCAAGACACATGTCGTGAAGTGTTGAAGTCAGCAAAGTCAAAAGAGCCTAGATCGTGAAGTCCTCAGAAGCCCTATGTCGCATAGTCATCAAATGACCTATGTCGCATAGTCATCAAATGACCTATGTCGCATAGTCATCAAATGACCTATGTCGCAAAGTCTTCAAAGGCTATATCGCGTAGTCCTCACAAGGGAGATCGCGAAGTCAGGGATAAAGTGGAGTTCACAATATCAACACTTAGCCGTTTATAACAAGACAAATCAAGGTACAGAACCAAGAATCAAAGGAGACAAATACTGAAGCATTTGTTCTGGCAAGGTGGTCCAAAGAACAGATGGCAAATCTACAGCTAAACTTGGAGAGAAAGATAAGAGACAAGCAGCTACAGAAACGGGAAAGACTCCGAAAAGCAGGTGGTCCTTCCTGACACAGTGAACTTCTTATGGCAGGACAAGTTGGACTTTCAGAAGGGGTAGCTGTGTAATATTGTGTGTGCCTAGTTTGTATAGGTGAATATATATATCGTGCACACACAACTGTAAGAAGTAAGAGAGATACACATAGTTATTTGCTAAGCTCTTTTCTCTGTAAGCAAGCAAGTTCAAACTGTTCTTGTTTAGAAGCCAGAAATTCGATTGTGAATTTCCTGGAAAGCTGTAGTATTTAATTTGCTTATACAAAGTAGATTAAAGTGATTGTGTGTGTTATTTACTTTCTGCATATTACATATCATAATCACATACAGTTGTTTACTTAGGTTTCAAGAATCGAAAAATATATCAAACTATCCATTCACCCCCCCTCTGTCTAGTTTCTAGTAGTATTCATTTCTAACAAGTGGTATCAGAGCGTAGGCTGTTAACGTACAAACAGGAAAAGATCAAGAATGAGTTCACAGAAACTAAGCAGTATCAAGATTCCTCCTTTTAACAAGGAGCACTACAGTTTATGGAAGAAGAAGATGTTGCTTTTCATCAAAGCTTCTAACCCCATGTATTTAGATATTCTAAAGCATGGTCCCTTCATTCCAATGATCGAGATTGGTGAAACAACCAATGGCACTGAGATTGTACCAGCAAAACATGTGCCCAAAGATCCCTTAAAATACACTGATCCTGAAAAGGAAAAAGTGGCATTGGATGGACATCTTCAACTTATCATTTGTGAATCTATGGACTTCAACATGTATGGCACTGTTGCTCATTGTACTAGTGCCAAGAAGATGTGGGATCTTATAGAAGTGCTCTGTGAAGGAACTACTGAAGTAAGAAAGAACAAGAAGCAGATTCTTGTTTCACAATATGAAGCCTTCATGGCTCAGCCAAAAGAGGGAATCACAGAAGTGTTTGAGAGATTCAACAAGCTGATAAACGAGCTCAAACTCTATGACAAACACTATGAAACAGAAGAGCTAAATATGAAGTTTCTACTAACTCTGCCAGATCACTTGGAACCAAGAATCTCTTCCCTTAAAGAAAGAGATCTGACAAAGATTGGTTTTGATGTGTTGTATGGTGTTTTAAAGACATATGAGTTAGAGCTGTTTCAAAAGAGATCTATTCAAGCAAAGCAAGGATTAGTGGCTAATACCTCCTGTGCACTTATTGCTGACAACCTAAGTCAAAGAATGGACTCTCTTAAAATCAGTCAGGTCAAGATTGAGGAACTGGAAGTTGAAGACACTGGTGATGAAACTCAGGTTGTGTATGATTTACCTGAAGAGGATGAGTTCTACAGTATAGATGAGCTGGACAAAATGGAAAACAAATCTTTTGCTTATATGGCTAGGAGGTATCCTAACATAAGGTTTAAAAGAAAGCAGCCATTTAGGTCCAAGTTCAATAATGGAAACACTGGTGGATCTAGTGGCTCAAACACCTTCAATAAAGGAAAAGGGATTGCTGGTGCTGCTAAAGGTGGATACAAGACAGGAAGTGTGGATAGGACCAAAATAAGGTGCTATAACTGCAATGAACTTGGGCATTTTGCCACTGAGTGCAAAAAGCCTAAACAAGTCAAGAAGGACAAAGCATACTTAGAGCTTGAAGCTAAGTATGAGGCTCTACTCAAGAAACAACAGGGCAAAGCTTTTATTACTGAGGGAAAATGCTGGGATGACTCTGATGAAGAAGAAGAACAAGAATACTCAAACTATGCCCTGATGGCATTTTCTGATGAAGGTGATTCAAGTCAGGTACCTATTCTTACTTCTCTTGATATGACTCCCCTTCAATATAAGCAAACTGTTGAAGATATGAGCACTGAGATGTTTAATATTCATACTAGCATGTTAGTAGCTAATGAAGAAATTGACAGACTAACTGCTAAGAATATTGAGCTTACAGAAAAGAATGAGCAACTTGAGTTAATGGTTGTGAACCTGGATGGTTTGAAAAAGGAGGTTGAGTATCTTAAAAACAAAGTGATTTGTGCTGAGCAGATAGAGAATGCCCTTAGAGAACAAATTGCTGAAACTGAATTGAAACTAAGAAGCTTCAAAAACTCCTCTGAACTTATTCAAACCTACCACAAGGAACACACTGAAGACTGCAAGGTTGGAGTTGGTTTTGACTATGATAATGACAAGGGAAGGAAGAAGGTCAAGGGCAAAGGAAAGGAAACTTTTACAAACAAAAATGCCCCAACCATACTGTCAAGTGTTGAACTGCCCATCTTCAGAAAGAGTGTTGTTGAGTTTGATGAGGAACTACTGATCATCAAGCAACAGCTACTTGAAGAAGATGAGGCTGCTAAGAACACTTCTTCCTTTCCTGAACATTTCAATCAGAAAGAGACCAAAGACAATCTTGTCAAGAGTCCTAAAGCAAAGAAAGAAGTTGTTAAGAAAAGGAAACAAAACAGAAACGGTAAAGTTGGTGTTAACAAAGGAAACAACTATGCTTATGTGCCAAATGCTCCCAGGAAACAATGTCAAAAATGCCTATCTGTTAATCATTTGACTCATAAGTGTAGTAAGCCTGAAATTGTTGAAGTTGACAACCTAAGTAACCTTTCTGCAAGCATAAATTCTAGTCATGATTCTTTCTGTGGTAAGCCAAACTGCATGACATGCTATGTGACTGTGATTGCTAACTGTTTATCTCTTAAACATAAACTTGACTCTGCACAATCTGGTGAATCACACACACACATACATTCTCATAGGACAGGGTCCCCAATCAGGGTTGAGAGGGTGAAAACTTCATGTGAGCCTAAGAGTGTAAACTACAAAGCCACAGAAAAAGTGAAGTCTCCTACTATGAGAAATGCAATTTATGACAGAAGAATTATTAATCAAAATGTTTCTAAATCATCTGGACCCTACCAAGTGTGGGTACCAAAAACAACTTAGTCACTTTGTGAATGCAGGGCAACAGGAATAAAAGAGTCATATGGATCTTGGACAGTGGATGCTCAAGTCACATGACTGGTGATATGGCCCTGCTATCACATTTTGAGGAAAAGGCTGGCCCATCAGTAACCTTTGGAAATGACAACATTGGTTATACAATGGGATATGGCAGTGTTAAATCTGGAAATGTCATTATTGAAGATGTAGCATTTGTTGAAGGACTGAAGCATAATCTCTTGAGTATTGGACAGTTTACCAACAGAGGCTTCAAAGTGGAATTTGATGAAGACCTTTGTTCAATCTCAAAAAGGGAAAGTGGTGAAGTTGTTCTAATTGGTGTGAAGAAAGGAAGCTTGTTTGTAGCTAATCTCAAGGCTGCAGATAAGGGAGAAATTTGTTGTTTCTACACAAAAGCCACAAATGAGGAATTCTGGCTGTGGCACAAGAAATTGTCTCACTTGAATGTTCAGGCAATGAACTCTCTAACCAAGAGAGAACTCATCAGGGATTTGCCTGCCTTGGAGTTTGTGCAAGATGGAGCATGTGAAGCTTGTCAGAAAGGGAAGATTAAAAGATCAAGTCACAAGAACAAGTTGCTCAATACAAACTCAAAACCTCTGCAACTAATTCACATGGACTTATTTGGCCCTGTGAATGTAATGTCCCTCTCCAAAAAGAAATATGCTCTAGTAATGGTAGATGACTATTCAAGATACACTTGGGTGGAATTCCTATTCTCCAAGGATGAAGCACCCCAAGTCATAATAGAGCATATCAAGAGAGTTGATAAAGAAGCACAAAGCACTGGTTCCTCTGTAGTTGCTTTGAGAAGTGATAATGGGACTGAGTTCAGAAATTCAACATTGTATGAGTTTTGCAAAGATAAAGGAATTTCTCAACAATTCTCAGCTCCTAGAACACCTCAACAAAATGGAGTAGTTGAGAGAAAGAATAGAACTCTCATTGAAGCTGCAAGGACAATGCTGCTGGATGCAAAGCTACCCACTAGCTTTTGGGCTGATGCTGTTAACACAGCATGCTATGTGCAAAATAGAACATTAATCAATAAGAAGTCTGGCAAAACTCCTTACTCATTAATGACTGGAAAAAGAGCATCCTTCAAGCACCTGCATGTGTTTGGAAGCAAGTGCTTTGTGATGAAAGATACCTCTGAGCATGTTGGAAAATTTGATGCTAAGGCATTTGAAGGTATCTTCATTGGATACTCTCTGGAAAGGACAGCATACAGAGTGTTTGTACCTGAGCAACACAAAGTCATGGAAAGCATGGATGTTACCTTTGATGACAAGAAAACTCCAGGACTGAAAACAAGTGATCAAGACAGTTTGCTATTGAGATTTGAGAATCAAGGTTATCTTGAGGATTCTGAAAGTGAAGATGAACCCCCTGTTCAAACTGTTCTAGAAAATGAAATTCTTGAAGTTGACAATCTTCTTCAAACACCTGTGCAAGGATTCACAAACACAGGGGGAGAAGAAGAGAATGCAACTGTCAACCAAAATGAGATTGGAACAGATCAAGGAAATGAACAGGGGCACACAAGGAAATGGGACAGAGCCCACACTAGGGATCAAATCATTGGAGATCCTAGTGAGGGAGTTAGAACAAGAAGGGCAACATTAAATACATGTCTGTATAGCTGCTTTCTGTCACAAGAGGAACCTAAATTAATTGAAGAAGCTTTGAAGAATTCGGATTGGATTGTTGCCATGCAAGAAGAGTTGAATCAATTTGAGAAAAACAAAGTATGGGAACTAGTGCCACCTCCAAAAGGAAAGAATGTTATTGACACCAAATGGGTGTTCAGAAACAAGATGGATGAAGAAGGAGTGGTAGTAAGAAACAAAGCAAGGCTGGTTGCCAAAGGATATAGTCAGCAAGAAGGCATTGACTATGATGAGACATTTGCACCTGTAGCTAGACTGGAAGCCATAAGAATCTTCCTGGCTTTTGCAGCTCACTCAGATTTTAAGGTGTATCAAATGGATGTGAAAAGTGCATTTCTCAATGGTGATCTTGCTGAAGAAGTCTATGTGTCTCAACCACCTGGCTTTGAAAGTGAAGACTTCCCAAACTTTGTGTATAGACTGCTCAAGGCGCTCTATGGACTCAAACAGGCACCAAGAGCCTGGTATGAAACTCTATCTCAATTCCTCCTTGAGCATCAATTTACTAGGGGTACAATTGACAAAACCCTATTCTTCAAGAAGCATGGAAATGATATCATTCTTGTTCAAATCTATGTGGATGATATCATCTTTGGCTCTTCAAATGAAAAACTCTGTGAAAGGTTCTCTAAGTTGATGCAAAGTAAATATGAGATGAGTATGATGGGAGAGTTAACTTACTTCCTAGGCCTGCAAGTACATCAAAGGGAGGATGGCATCTTTATAAACCAATCTAAGTATGTCAAGGATCTTTTAAAGAAATATGGTTTAGAAGAGTCATCCCCAGCTAAAACTCCTATGTCTACTGCAATCAAGCTGGATGAAGACAAGAAAGGCAAGAGAGTTGATATCAAGGTCTATAGAGGAATGGTTGGATCCCTACTCTATCTCACAGCTAGCAGGCCAGACATCATGTTTGCCACATGCCTTTGTGCAAGGTTCCAGTCTGATCCCAAGGAATCTCACATGATGGCCATCAAAAGAATTTTCAAATATCTGAAGGGGACTCCTAATCTTGGGCTATGGTATCCAAAGGGCACTGGGTTCAACCTGGTTGGTTACACAGATTCTGATTATGCTGGATGCAGAATTGACAGGAAGAGCACCTCTGGAAGCTGTCAATTCCTAGGTCAAAGGTTAGTGTCTTGGTTTAGTAAGAAACAACAGTCCACAGCAACATCCACAGCTGAGGCTGAATATATTGCTGCTGGAAGTTGCTGTGCTCAATTGCTTTGGATTAGAAATCAACTCATGGATTATGGGCTAGTGTTAGAACACATTCCTCTAATGTGTGATAATACTAGTGCAATATCCATAGTTTCCAATCCTGTTAATCATTCTACTACAAAGCACATTGAGATCAGGTACCATTTCATTAGGGAACATGCTGCAAATGGTACCATAGAAGTCTCTTATGTTCCAACTGAGAAACAACTAGCTGACATATTTACTAAACCTCTGAATGAAGCAGTCTTCAACAGACTTGTGAGTGAAATTGGAATGCTCAATCCTTCATTCAGTTGTTCTAAGTAAATATGCTGGTTAGTGATTGAAGCAGTAAATTTTCACTTTATTTAAATGATCTATTTGTTTGGAGTGAAAATTAGCTGAGATATGATTTATAAATATTTCAGTATTTTACTGCATATTTTTCAAAATCATATTTGTTAGTGGAGTTGTGAGCTTTTGAGACATCTCGATATAGATGATTTTCAGAGTTCACGACATAGTTCAAATTAAACAGACTTATATCGCAAACTGTTGAGTTTGTGAGACTTCGCGACATAGTTCATTTCATGAGTTTGCGACATAGTTATTTTATGACTTCGCGACTTAGAATAACTATATCGACAAGTCTCCATAGTTGACAGAATTTTGATTTAAATTAATTTTATTTCAAAATTTGATAAAAGTCTGACAAATTGCTTAAAATTCCTAAAAGAGAGCTTTAGACAGAGTATTTCTACTATATCGCAAAGTCTCCCCGATCATTTCATTTTGAAGACTTTGCGACATAGTTCATTGTTGAGACTATGCGATATATTTTGCAAGACTTTGCGGTACAGGCTATTATTGACTTCGCGACATACATATAGACTGTACATATTCATAACTCCATATCGCAGTGTCTCTATCATATAAATACCTTTTCTAACCGTTCACAACTTTTCATCTTGTCTATTGCTCTCAAACTCTCAAACCTAAGCACAAATTCTCTACTCTAATTTTCACTCTCTCTATCTCTCTCTCGAAATGGCACCCAAATCTCAAACTGTATCTTCCCCTATCCCTTTAACAATTCCCAAAGAAACCAATCTTCTCACCATTCCCTCTGAGGCTGAGGCTAACCCAAGGTACAAGTGTTTTGTACGGTTCTTGAACACTTCCTACCTACGCCAAGCCCTAACCCTGAACCCTACCTTGTATGTCGATGTGTTGGAAGGATTCTGGAAAACGGCGTTGGTATCAACAATGGCTAGGGAAGATGGAACCTCATTCCAGGAGGTTAGCTGTTCAATTGGAGGCAAACACTTTCAATTTGGTGGAAGGGAAATCAATGAAGCTTTGGGGTTCAAGGTGGAAGGTCATGACCAAGAAGCTACAGATGCTCAAATCATAGAATTCATGACCTTCATTCAGTATGCTGATGAGATCGATACTGGAAAGCTGAATAAGAAGTTTGTGAGAAGGGAGTGGTCATTTCTGTTTGACGCACTCCAGAAGGTGTTTCTCTGCAGGAAGACAGGATGGGACCATATCAGTCACATTGCTGTGAAGCTAGCCTACTCCTTGGCCAACAACCAGGAGATCAATGTGGGAGCCATAATTCTCAAAGAATTGACTCAGAGGCTAGGCAGGACCATTCGTGGTAGAGGTAATGACATCTTTTACCCTCGTTTCCTTCAAGTTATTTTAAATTTTCTTGATGCAAATGTCCATCTATTGGAGGGTATAGATAACACTAAAATGGCTTATTCCAAGTCCATGTCCACAGTACTATTTGGTTCATTGGACACAAGGAATCAAGTGGATGTGATTCTAAGTGTGACCAAGCATATGCAGGACACATTTGAGTCTTATCCACTTGATAAGCCCATATATCATGAACTTTCCTGGACAGGGAAGGCTAAGACTGAAGGAGCTGCACAGTCTATCCCCAGCCTTCCTATCCCATCCAGCAATCCTACTGAAAACACCACTGTAGAGGATAGGCAACCAAGTGCATCAATCTCTCAAAAGGTTGATGTTACTAAAAAGAAGTCAAAGAAGAGAGCCCTAGCAGTGATAAATGACTCTGTAGAGATAGGAAGTGAGGATCCTGAGTCACCCCTTACCAGACAAAGGAAGAAGTCAAAATCGAAACCTACCACTGAATCCTCCCAACAGGATTCAGATGTGGAAAAAGGGGTACACCTACTACTGTCAATGGCCTCCCAACAGGTTATTGGCATTGAAAAGAGTAGTCTCCCCACTACAACCTGTACTGAGTCTGCACAGGATCAAGGACTCACTCTTGACCCTAGGAGTAATAAGGCCGATGACACACAGAGTGGAGAGCACATCACTGTTGAAACTCCTCCTATTTCTCAGGGGGAGTTGCCAAAATCTTGTCTAAACCCCACTTCTCTCTCAGATTCTTCCATAAAAATTTCTTCTGAACAAGAAAGTCATTCCAATGACAATCTTGCCTTTGATCAATCACAATTCTCTCCTGTGATTGAGCCAATTTCAAGTGACATGGTGCATGACACTATGCTCACCATCCAGGAACCACATCTAGTTGGTCAGGGAATGCATGCTGGGGCATATCCTAATGACACCAACACAAACATAGAGGATTCACCGGTTTTCACTGGAGACTCTGTGCCAAATTCTCCCATCCCTAGGGATGTGGAAATGTCTTCACAGACAAATAGGGCTGATGTTGTAACACATCCCATTTCAATGGAGACATCATCAGACCCTACAGCCATTCCAAGGCTGGAGGAGACTCCAATTCTTACATCTCATGAAGTGCCTAGCACTAGCTCTCACTTGGCTCAGGCCACTATGTCAGAATGGCTGAAGCCTGTGCACCATGACAGGCCTTCAGGATCATCATCTGTGCCTTCCAAAATGACAGAAGAAGCCATACAAGATCTCCATGTGGCACAGATTGATGAGTTCTCCAAAATAGCTCAACATCTCCTCACCTCAAATCTTCCCAATGCTGATTATGAAGCTATCTTACTTTGCCACAAGGAGGATGTTGAAGCTCAGCAGGAGAAGATTGTGGATGCAGCTGAACCAGAGGGAAATGTGGATGCCTGGTTGGATGCTAAGAGGACTCTCAAGCTCAAGGATGCCCTAGCTTTTCTTAGAGAAGAATTCCTAACTTCTCTGGGCTCCAATGCAAAGGATCTCTCTCCTGCTGCCATCTATGATGCTGTGAATGATGTGTACAAGAACCAGCTGAAGGCTCTGCACTATCTTGGGAAAGGGCTTCAATCAGAGATTTCTTCAATCCAGGAGGAGACAGACAGATCCCTCACTAAGCTCAGGAACTCTTATCTCTCTGATTTTCCCAAGGTGGATGGTATCCTCAAAGAAGTCCAGAAAACCTCCACAAATGTATCCATGATGGATGTGACTCTTGCCATGGTCACAGACAACATCAAGAAACTGGCTTCTTCACTGGAAACTCAAGCAAAAGCCACCATCACCTCAAATGCTATGATAAATGTCATGTGGAAACATCAGTATGGTGACAAGTTGGTGGATGAAGTCCCTCTGTCAGACATCTCCAAATATGACTTTGCCAGGGTCAAAGATCAATCCCTAAACTCATTTAGGTCTCAACAATTATTCTCTAAGGTGGATGGCTTAGAAAAAGAAGTGGCCTCTCTCAAGGATGAAAACAGAATGCTATCTACCTCCTTAAGCCAACTCAATGACAAGCTGGATGACCAAGGCAACAACACCTCAAACATCTTACTGGTGCAGCAACAAATGATGACTTCAATGATGAGATCCATGAACCTGCCTATCCCTGGTGAAGCTCAAGACTTTTTGTCTGATCCCAAGCCTAAGGGGGAGAAAGTTAAGGAGGTCATTGTGAAAAAGAAAGGGGGAGTACCTGCCAAGCAGTCAAAACTTAAGGGCAAGCTCATTGAAGAGACAATAAAGCCAATCAATCTTCCCCCTGTAGAGGTCATCAATGCACAAGGCCAGAAAAGCACAGTCACCACTACCTACTATCCCTCCACAATGCCAAAAGAAATCTCCACTTCTCAACCTGCTCAACCTACTTCCAATGCTCAACCTGCCAAAGCAACAACAATCACAGAGGCCAAGCTACAGGAAGTTGCCAATTCTCACATCTATCATGATGAGGCCTTCCTGGAGTTTCTGAAAGCCACCTACAGAGATGCACAAGAAGATGCAAGGACTTACAGAATGAAGCTCAAGGAAAACATTAAGTACTTCACAGTTGCAGTAAGGAAAATCAAGGATGTCCATCTAAGAGAGATAATCATGGTGTGCAAGGACAACTGCTTGTGGCACCTAGCTTTTCAAACTCTAGAGAAACTGAGATTCACTGAGCTGTCAACAATAATGGACTTAATAGAAAAAGGTGGGGCTAACAACAAGAGACTGTTTGATGACTTGAAGATGGATCAAGATCAAAGACTGCCTGAGGTTATCTCAAAGCCAAAGACAATAATCTTCCAAAGTCTATCTCAAGACAGCAGCATTGACCAGTTGGTGATCCCTTCAGATTTGACAAGAAAGAATAATGCAAAGATCAACCAGGTGCTGCAAATGCTAAGAGCCAAGAGGGGAGTCAGGACAGCTGAGGAACTAGAGATGATTCACACTCTACAATCTTTTCTGATTCATGGAGTCATTCCTGAATCTGTCAAAGAAAAGAACAAAAAGAAGGATGGAGATGAAGATGATGACGATAATAAGGAGAAAACCTATGAAAGGAGATCTCAGTCAAGGAGAGATAAGGAAAGGAGCAAATATTCAAAGAAATCAAAGGATGCTGATGATAGCAAGAGGGATGACAAGGGGGCAAAGGAATCAGTTAAGAAAACAAGAAGTGGAATTCAGCAAGTCAAGGACATTGCTAGTAGTACTTTAACCACAACACAAGACTCTAAGTCTAGGGTGGGTACTGTTAGCAATGATCCTCCAAAATCATTATCCATGACTTCTGAACCTGAATTGCCACAGAAGAAAGATGAAGCCACTAAAGTAATTTCAAGAAAACACTTCCACAAAGTCACAGCTAGTGGAGTGTTACAGTGGATGAAGGGGAAAGGAATGAAGCTACTTCCAAGTGATGTGGCACTGAAGACTAATTCTCCTTGTTCCAGAAAGGTATCTCTTGTGAAGCATTTGAAGATCAAGAGTGTACCCAAAAGGATGAGGATAACAAAGAAGACTGGAAAACTCACAAATGTTATTGGCATCAATGTGCTTCCACTAGATGAGGACTATGATGAAGATGCCCTAGCATTTTTGAGGGCTCAAAGGATCTTTGAAGTCAAAGTGAAGTTGGATCATCTAGAGATCAAGTACACTGATGGAAGAGAAAGGATAATGAAGCAAGGAAGCTGGCAATATTTCTATAAGTATGAGCTTGAAAGGATAAATGCCTTACTGAATTTTGAAGAAAAAGATGAAAGGACATGGAAGATAGATATTGCCAGGTACTTGAAGATGCATGCTGATTATGAAGAAAACATGAGGAAAGAGAATGAAGAGAAAAACATACAGAGAGAGAAAGAAATGGCTGAGATGGAGGAGAGGGCTAAGGAGCTAAGGCAGAAAGGGATGTGCAGGGTCAAACAAAATCCTTACATTGTGGAGTACAAAAACTCACATGGAGGTCAAAGCAAAATAAGGATGGAGTTTCTTGATTCCTATGTAGAAAGTGCACTCAAGGCTGCAATTGATGACTTGAAAGGCTCACCTCTCATTGAAGAACTGATTGCAAGAGAAGAACTTCAAGAAGCCATCATAGACATGAAGAGAAAAGAAGAGATAAGGAAAAAGAAGATATATGATGATTTGCTAGAGAAGCAATTGGAAGCTGAAGCTGCTAAGCAACAAAAGTAAACTGTAAGCTTTCAATTTTTCTATGTAATCAAATCTCTGATCTCAATGTTCATGAATTATCCTCTCTGTTACTAAATTTCCTTTTATGTAAGTTAGGCTTGTTATCAGACATGAAATTGTGCCTAAGGATCTTACTCACAATTTGGGGGAGATTGTTAGGCTCAAGACATGTCTGAATACCACTATTAACAAGCCTACACTATGTGACTATGTCACACTACATGACCTAGTGATTTCTATCACTGGGATAGAGTAGAGGTCTCTAAATGTACTTGTCTTGTTCTCATGAACAATAGCTTTATCATGTATGCTCAGATTTATAATGAGCTTAGTAAAGTTTCTTGCATCTAGATTGTATATATATAGGCCATTGAATATTTATCCTGGTAGAAGTTCAGAAGTGTTCATGCAGCAGGATAGAGTTGAATAAGGCTATGAAGAAATAAGTTGCAGGAATTTGTCTAAGGCATTATATAGCAAAGTCAAAAGAAAGCTATGTCGTGAAGTCACTAATATCCATGTCGTGAAGTACTATATCGCATAGTCCATTTTGTACTATGTCGAGAAGTCCTCAAGACACATGTCGTGAAGTGTTGAAGTCAGCAAAGTCAAAAGAGCCTAGATCGTGAAGTCCTCAGAAGCCCTATGTCGCATAGTCATCAAATGACCTATGTCGCATAGTCATCAAATGACCTATGTCGCATAGTCATCAAATGACCTATGTCGCAAAGTCTTCAAAGGCTATATCGCGTAGTCCTCACAAGGGAGATCGCGAAGTCAGGGATAAAGTGGAGTTCACGATATCAACACTTAGCCATTTATAACAAGACAAATCAAGGTACAGAACCAAGAATCAAAGGAGACAAATACTGAAGCATTTGTTCTGGCAAGGTGGTCCAAAGAACAGATGGCAAATCTACAGCTAAACTTGGAGAGAAAGATAAGAGACAAGCAGCTACAGAAACGGGAAAGACTCCGAAAAGCAGGTGGTCCTTCCTGACACAGTGAACTTCTTATGGCAGGACAAGTTGGACTTTCAGAAGGGGTAGCTGTGTAATATTGTGTGTGCCTAGTTTGTATAGGTGAATATATATATCGTGCACACACAACTGTAAGAAGTAAGAGAGATACACATAGTTATTTGCTAAGCTCTTTTCTCTGTAAGCAAGCAAGTTCAAACTGTTCTTGTTTAGAAGCCAGAAATTCGATTGTGAATTTCCTGGAAAGCTGTAGTATTTAATTTGCTTATACAAAGTAGATTAAAGTGATTGTGTGTGTTATTTACTTTCTGCATATTACATATCATAATCACATACAGTTGTTTACTTAGGTTTCAAGAATCGAAAAATATATCAAACTATCCATTCACCCCCCCTCTGTCTAGTTTCTAGTAGTATTCATTTCTAACACTTTCCTACCATATATGGTAGGAAATGACCCTGGCATATTGAAAATATTTTTTATTTTATAAAAATTATTTATTACTTAAAATTATGACAAGGTTGATGATTAGGATGGTGGGGTCTTATCTTTGGGAAAATGCAGGCAAAACCTACCGATATTGGTAGGTTTTATTTTCCTACCAACAATCGGTAGGAATTGGTCCTCGCTTTTACAGAAATCGGGCCCCACACGAACCATTTCCTACCATATTCGTCATCGGTAGGAAATGGGGGGTCAATTCCTACCAAGTTTTTTTGGTAAGATTTATATGGTAGGAAAAGGTCATTTTTGGTGTAGTGAAAAATAGAAAGTGTAAAATGTTTTAGTTGAAAAAGATAATTGTCCGTGATTTTTTTCGAAAAAGAGAGGATTTTCTTAGAATAAATAGAAAAGGTAATGTATTTTAGCTGAAAAGTTAACTGGTTCCAAATAAGGTTATTATTTAATAATAATTTTTTAAAAAAATTAAAAAATAGAAAAGGCAATGTTTTTTAGATTGTTAGTCCCTAAGAGTATTGCAGAATGGGGGGTTGATTGTAATACTTATAATTTAAATCTTTTTTCCACAAAAAAAAGATTTGTTCTTATCAGTTAGAACACAGCAAACAACGAGATCTAAACAGGATAGAGTTTCATAAAATAATTGGTTTATTTATCTTGCGAAGGATAAATAGTTAGAGGTCTCAATTTCGATTTCTGTTGAGTGTCGGAGAACGAGAATATATATAAGCTTCAGTAGGGATCATGGACAATTAGGTCGGGCCTTCCAATGACATTCCGAGTAAAGCCTGATGTCATTAAATATTAATTCAATCCACTAAAAAATTATTATTTGCACTACCGTTCCTAATACCACAATTCTTTTATTATTTAATTCGGCTGCTATATTATTTGCTTATTAAATTCTTCACGTTTAAGATATCGCATATCCATTAATTAAATTAATCACTGACAATTAATTTAATTAATATCTTATTTATCCTTGATCATCCACTCAACCTTATAATTATGTCAGAAATTAATCTGCCTGCAGGGCTTCACATAATTATATTAATGAGCTTTCAAGAGGACATCATCAACCCGAATATTATCAGGACATGGATTTATTCTATGATTAATATCCCACTTTGCATGCAATGTCATTGTTCAATACATAATATTGTAATTAATAATTAATTACATCACATATGAATCAAAGCATGTGCATTGCATCCAAGTGTCAATCACTACATCCGGATTAAGAACCTAAGCAATAATAATATTATAGAATCTTAGTTCTTCTTTATTGTCAGAATAGAAGAGCAATTCTAATATTTTGATCTTGTTCAATATACACAAAATATACAAGTATTATTCAATAGTCAAGATAAACTATTCCCAAATAATACTTCAGTCATTCCAGTGGTTTGTCTAGTACCACTTAGACTGTGAACCTTTATTATATTATATACAGACACTGATAATCTAATCTTCTGTTATCCCATTTGATACTAGATTATCCACAATATATAATAAACAGACAATGTAATAATATGCAATCAAGATTCTCAATAAAATGGTCAATGTTTATATACTTCAAACGAATAGTTCAGTATAAAACCCAACAGTGACAACTTCTTACAATTTGCTCACATGTGACCTTTCCTAAAATGTATACTAGATAGACTAATCATAAACCATAAAGCAATCTAGATACATTCCATTTGTAGCATACTCAATTTCAGTTGATGTAGATCTTGCATACCCTTGAATTGGTAAGCTTTGTCTTGTTCTCTCTCAAGCTCCTGCCGTACTCTTTCAGGATTATAGCAGGGTCATGTGAATTTTGCAACACCTGTTACTGAAATGTCTGTCACACTTTTGACTTTGAAGACAAATCAAAATATCCTCCCGTGAGACAATATACCGTGCTTGCCAAGTTCTGCTGTCATGGGATGTTCTAAAGCTGACAGTAAGATTATCCTAGGACTGAGGTGTGACAGGGAAATCTATTGTCGTGACCTTGCAGAATGTTCTGACAGTAAGGTACAAAGTTGTTGTCTCCAGGCTTCTGCCAAAGTTGCTGTCAAGACTGAAAGTTGTTGACTTGTTGTCATGAAGAGTGTTGTCTTAACTGCATGTCTGATGTCCTTGTAATGTTGTTGTCGACCGTGATACTTGACAACATGTTTATTCATTGTACTTGTCATATGTAGAATATTCTGGGGCTTGAACATAGTGAACTTCTTCCAGATTACATTCTTTATTACATGTATGCATGACAGTACAATTTGAACATTACATAGAACATACTCTGGATGTGAGAGTATGTTTCTCTTAGTCTACATGCAATTAACCATAAAACCTAACAATCTCCCCCAATTTGTTTTTATGAATAATAACAACAAATTTGAGTTTAAAGTTAACAACTTAACAAACAAGGATCATAACAATAAGAACAACTTTAGTTCTGAACAATATGATTTCTGTAAATGCTTTTGATAGGTATTGAGAATTACATGGACAAACATTTTCAGCTTCAGTAAACTAATGATTCTAATGCATTTTGCAAGAAGAGTTTGATAGAATCACTTAGCTTTTCTTTGCTTCCTTTTCTGCCTTGCTTCATCTTCTCTTTCCAATGCACTTTATTGAAAAGCTCTTAATTCTCCAACTACAGCTTTCTCATTTTCATCCCTGCAAAGTCTTCAATCTCCTTAATAGTCTTTTGAATCCTTCTAGAGGTACAAAACTTTGTGTCTTCAGGAATTAACCAAAAAGTTCCAATATTGGTGATTGATCTGAACTCATGTATGTTCCTCTCAATTCTGAATATCTATCTTCAGGAAAGGCTCTTAAGGAGTTTCTTATTTTCTTGTCAAGCTCTGGGTCTTCACCCACTATTTGTTTCAGAATTGTTTACAATCCAATCTCACATAGTGCTTCTTAGTTGTGTCTAGATCCAACAAATTTGTAGAACAGGTTCTTCATAGCTTCAGTCTTGAGTTTGCGAAAACTGTGTAGATGAATTTCCTCATATCCTTTTCTTGCCCAGTAAATAACGATTATAGAAGGGGGGTTGAATATAATCACACAAACTTATCAAAATAAAACATATATTATATGAACAATACCAGCTTTTATTAATCTTTATAAAAACTGATACAAACTCTCTCAAGAAACTATGAGTTCTTAAGAGCTGCTAGGTTTTCAAATACTCATGTAAGTTGTTAAAATATGTAAAACCTATCCTGTGTTTATATATACAGACAGCTACACTTTCTATTACAGAAGATAATCACTCTTAAATGAGATTGATATTCTTGTCGCTTATCTTCCGTAAACAGCAGCTCTTCCTGACTTTATGCAAACCGACATATCTAGCAAATCAATCCTCTTCTGAAATCGTGGATCAGTATCAATCAGTATAACTACTGATTCTGCTAACTCCTGATGATGACGTCATCTGTCGTCAGCTACTGATACGCTAAGTACTGATGCATTAAATCCGGATGCACTAATTTAATCAATAATATCCAACAATCTCCCCCAATTTATACTTTGTGAAATAAAGCATAAATTTCATTGATTTAATGATGCCAAAACCTCGAACAAATGCTCACAGGATCAATATAAGGATTTTGCCTTAGATATTCTTTCAAGTCAGCAACTCTGATGAACCTTGAGTTCTTCTAAAGAAAATATGTCATTAACTTTTCTTCTCCAGCTAACAACAGATCAATCATTTTCAACTTAGCATCATCTTTATCAGTCTGATAGATGGATGCTCTTAGGTCTTCAACAGAGCTAATCAGTATACTCCTTCTTAGATAAATAAATTTGAACCTTTCACTATCAGGACTGAAATTCAAATGTGTCATCCCAAAAGACTTTTCTACATAAGCACTACACTTCTTCATCTCAACCTCATTTCCATTCATATCAATGTACTCAAAAGTATAACCAGTATATATCCAGACTTTGTTCCTTTCAATTGGAGATCAGTACTGGATTGAATTTTCTTTCTCCACCTTCTGCATACTTAATCTTTAGGAATCAGTAGAAAGAGAACGTATTTCAATTCTTCCCATCTCTTCATCACAATATCCAGAGCTGTTAGAATGACTACAGTTTCATCCTTAAGAGAATACAGAAGTTTCTCTCAACTTAAGGAAGATTTCCATCATGCAAATCATACACCATTTGAACATATATAAGCTTATCAAGATGTCTTTGAGTCAGTTCATCACTCAAATTTGCAGTAAGAAAGGCAAAGTGTTTGAGGAATCACTTCAGCTTCTAGATGTCCAAGTCCACCATAAGTTCCTGGTGCTCGACATTCATTCTTCTTCTTTACAAATTCTTCATAAGATCTTCTGAACTTATCTGATTTCCAAAAGCCAAAAATATCAGACAAATTTTGTAGATTTCCACCATATCTGAAGATTTCATTCATGAGAAGACCAGCCTTGTCTTCTCTTACATCATAGCCTTTGCCTTTGTAACCTTTCTTCTTGAAATTAGTGTAAAGCATAATGTAACATAAGATGTAAAAGAGATAACTACAACGCAACAAAGGACAAGACAGACAATAGTATTAACAGAAGCACAGGAATCCAGAATCAAAGAAGAAAAGGTAAACTAAAAAAATCAAAATACGTTATGTATTCTTGAAGTCCGTAAACAGGTCACGGAAAGAAGTTCATGAAAATGTTCAAGCCTCAGTGACAGCAAAAGAAACAAGACTTTCAAGACGACAGAAGTATGTGAATGATTTAGGGTTAAGTACCACGGGATTCCAGTGATTTAATTGAAGCAACCAGAACGACAAAGGACTTATCAGCAGCATTGGATTGAAGACATAAAAGAAGAATTGATCAAGTGTTATTCATCTGTGAACCAGACCTGTTGCACTAGGTGACGACACTAAAAATATCAAGTTGTTTTATCATCTCAGAAGAAAGTGATACAGTCTATTACTTAAACACCCAGGAGCTCAGGAGTAATTACTAAAGGACAAAAGACAAGAAAAAGAATTCGATAGTTTTTCATTTCAGAAAACTATCGAATGGTGTTAAAGGTAATTCAATTTAAAACAAAGTAAATCAATTTGGAACTCGATAGTTTTGAATTAAAAACTATCGAATGGTAAATTGATTTAAATTATTCGATGGTTTTTAAATAGGGAGCAGGTGAAAAGTATTCTTTGTTTTTCAAGTTGATGAAGATCCAACGGCCAAGATTGTTTCTACAAGTTTGGTTCGATGGTTTTAAAATCCAAGTCTACAATTACTATCAGAGGAACTGTGTCTTTTTCAGTTAAGGCAAAACACACAGAGACATTACTGAGAGAGAGAATTGAGCCGGAGAAATTATCAGAGAAATTAATAGTGCTCAGAACTTGATTATTGTATTGAATCTGTGTAACCTTAAACTCATTGAAGCTAATCTATGGATTAGAAATTGTAGCACCCCTCGAGGTTTATATTTATAAAAAGATATATTCCCCGAAACTTGGTTTGGTTTGGTGTGTTTGATTTCTTTATAGAACTGAATGAATTATCCGCGAACGAAATTAAATTATTTGTGAGTATCGTATTCAACCCCCCTTCTACGATACTTTGGACCTAACAATTAGAGAAGCTCCCATAACTTTTAGAAACATCATTCATCTTTCTCAAGTACTCTTCTAAGATAACTCTAGATTTTGCAAAGTTAATTCCTTTTAAAGAATTAAAATATGTCATTTCAGCCTGTTCAACTATTAGTACATATTCAGGAGTTCTCATATAGAAAATTTGTCTGTCAGTACCTGATTGATATTTTTTCTCTGCATCCTTCCTTTCACCTTGAGACCTTTGAATATTTAAAAATTGAGAATCAATCTTTTCAGTAATTGTCTCAGTGCTTCTTTTTCTTCTAACAAGAGGAGTACTTTCCTCTACTTCAATTTTAACTTTAGAAGAATCATTCACAAGTGGAGTTTCTGCTAACAGTTTCTTCCCTTTATCTTTTTCAGGAATAAAAGGTAGATTAGATGTGATTTTTGCAACATAAATTGAAGTTTCTTTGATCACAATGCCTTCTATTGGTTTTATACTTGGCCTGGTAGCTCTTCCTCTTCCTCTACCACGAACTCTACCTCTATTTCCTCTTCCTCCTCTTCCACCAGTTTCCTTCTGATTTTTCAGAATATCAAACTCTATCCTTTGAGCATTAACCATTTCTTCAATATCCTCATTAGGATACATTTCTTGAAGAAACTTCCTTGCTTGTTGTTCATTGAAAGCTTCCAATCTAGGATTTCTGTAGTGTACAACTTCTTATGTTCCACCAATGTTCACAGTTTGATGGAATTTCATAGCTTGATCAGCAGTTGTCACAATTAAATCTTCAGATTGTTGCTTGGTGCCAGATCCAGAGGCTTGAGTTGACTGTTGTCTTTGAGATTGACTAGTCCTTTCAACAATTAAAGTGACAGCATCATCAGTGGTCTCTGTCTGTTGACTTGAACCTCCATCAGGAGCATAATCTCTTCTATGTACTAGTAACTCAGGAGAGCATTTCGACTGAACTATCTTCTCCCCCTTTCTGGCATCAATACCATCATCAGGAACAAAAATAGAGAGAAGTAAACGAAGTTTAGCATCCATTGATTTAGAAGTCTTCTCCAGAGCTGCAACTCTCTTTTCAAGAGAAATTTGATCCTTGTGAACAGTTTGAAAATCCTTCTTCTGAAGAGCAAGATCTTTAAAATGATTTTCAACAATATTTGCAACACTTTTTGCATTTGACTCCTTGACAGCGTCAATGTCTTTAAATATAGCTTTAAGCATAAGAGAAGTGCATTTCAGATGAGTCTTTAGATCAGAAGACTTGATTTTCTTGAAAGCCTTTGCCACATGATGATCTGCATTGGATATTCCAATTGCAGTAGTAGGTTTTGTCCATGAAGATTTCCACTGACTCCTTCTGTGAGCAATAGAGACATTGTTTTTATCATCTTCAGGACCATAATCAAAATCATCAGAACTATCAGATCCAACATCATCATCAGGAGAAACACTAGAATTCGGAGGATCAGGAATTACAGGATTGGAAGAAGAGATATCCAGTGTACCTGTAACTGATAAACCAGGTGACCCTAAATCTCTTTGTTCTTTTTCAGTGATCTCATCACTACTTACCAACTCAATGTCATGAATGTAAAGAGTCAGACTTAGCTCACTTGAATGCAAAGCACTCACTCTCATTTCTACCTTTACTTTTGCCAGTTCAGGAGACTGCCACTCATAATTTTCATTTTTCTCTAAATATTTTCTCACATCCTCACATGAAAGGCTCAGATCTCTCAATGTAGAAGAAATAAGAGGTGGTAGAGAAAATGTAGGTGCAGTCATAAAGATAGGGGTTCCCTCAACAAAGGGTCTATCAATAGTCATACTGGAACTAGAAGAATAAATGACCAGAGCAGAGTCGGGATTGGAAACCATACCTAAGTCTTCAATCTCCATTGGAAATGAAGATAATGACTGAATAAGACGAGGGTCGGCTTTAACATTCTGGCATTTTTCTGTACTTTGAACATAAGGTTCTTGTGGAGCCTGGATGTCAGGGACTGCTTCAGGAATGAGAAATGAAGGTTCTTGTGTGTCCTGTCCAACAGTGTGGTCTTCATCAGGATTTGATGGTTCTTGTGGGACTAGAGGTTCAGAAGCTGCTACATTGTTTTCCTGTGTAGGTTCTTGTGTGCTTCCCTCATTGACTTGATCATCAAAGTGAGCAATGATATCATCTTTCAGAGCCCCTTGAGCATTGTTAGGAATTGTCTGAGAAGATGTTTGATCAGTCAGTATCAATTGCTTCAGGCCTGCATCTACACTTTGAGTAGATGGTTCTTGTGTGGCTTGATCAGTCTGTATTGCTAGTTCACTTTGAGAACCAGGTTCTTGTGTATCCTGATCAACAATAGGAGCGTGAAGAGTCTTTTCCTTGACTACTCTTCTTTTTGTTCTTGCAAAGCAAAATTTTCTCTTATGTCCTGCAGATGTAGCAAGTTCCTTTTGTACTTTCTTTGCAAGTTCTCTGACTCGGTCATATGACATCTCAAGAATCCTCCGTGGTGGTGATGGAGGTGGGATTTTGTCAGAAATTGTCACCTTTTCAGGCGAGGATGCTACAACAGTAGTATTATTGACAGAAGATATGACAGCATCGGGAATTATTGAACTGTCGGAAGTTGTAGTATCATCAGTACTGGCATGTACATGTGAACTCCCTTCAACCAAGGCATCAATATCATCCTTAGCATGGATAGCCTTGTACAATTTATCAACCTCTGAGAAACGAGAGGTGATGTTAGCCTTTCTCAATCTTCTTCTCTTAGGTGGTGGAGAAGGTTCCCTTGTTTCAACAACAACATGATTTGGAGTAGCAGGGGTGGATTTCTTGAACAATACTGATAGAGGAACTGTGTCATCATCTGAATCAGAGTCAGAGCTAAGAACATTTGTATGCTTTCTCCTTGAGAGAAAAGTATTTTCTGTCATACCAGCTGTTTTGCCACCTTGTTTCTCCATTGTTTGTGAGGATAATGGTGACAAGGTCCTCAATCCTGAAGGCTGAGAATGCCTTACAGATTTAGCTAACCTTGTATGTGTTACAACTGGTTTCTTTTGAGAGCTACCAGAGGTGGGAGTAATGTATTTGGGATTATGTATAAGTTGTTTACTTGGGTTAGATCTAGAGGGGGTATCAACTCATGATCCCTGAACCACAGTACTAGAAACAACTCCATAAACAGTAGGTAATCTCTGACTTAAAAGTTGCCTGACCTGAATATGATACACATCACCAACAAACAATTACTTGTTCTTATTTTTATACTCCTGAAAAGATCTAGAAGTATTTTGAAACACAGGTCACAACTCATCATCCATAAATGCAACATTAGGACAGAGATGCTTGAAAATCAGATGTAAAAATATACCAAAATAGACTACAGTCCGTTTTTCATTTATTCTACTACCTATAAACTCAATAAGCACGCTAGCAATTTTATAATCATAGCCAATGTTTTGTGTTGCCTGTGTGAGAGCATCAAAATTGGAGCTCTAGTTCATGAAACATTTATCTATGAAATCAAAGAAAAAATTTCATTCCTGCCTGAGCTTGGTCCTGACTAACTTTCCCATATGGGACATATCACCATTGTACACGAGTTGACTGATGAACTCCCTTAGCACATTATTAGAGAATGATGGGGTGAATGATGTAGGAGTTCCCAGATTTAAGGCTTCCATTACAACCCCAACAGTAATGGTGTAAAGATCATGTCTGTAAGAGAAGGTCAACCTCGGCTGGGTACTATCAGTACCTGGAATATAAGTAGTAGTACTCCATATTTGCATCACTGCCTTTGCAGAAATCACCTTGGGTTGGGTTAGAGCATACCCAATTGAGCTTGAGGCAAGAAAATCTTGAATAAGATGAAACTCAGCAAGAGAGGCATCATTGTCAAGAATTGCGGAATAGTTGTTGGTAACAAACTCAATAATTTCATGAGTGAAGTTCTTGTTCACTGGAGGTGGAAAATTCATTGCTGCCATTTTATGAATTTAGGGTTCTAGAGAGAGAAGGATGTCTGCACTTAGAAAAATTAGAGATAATAATTTTAATGATATGTGCAATATCTTTTGTTTACTCTAGACAACAATTTCCTTCCGTAAAATATGAGTAATGATGATAATGATACAGATTGCGTACAAAAATTAACGACGCACGACTTCTGATGCACGTGTGATTATAGCACGATACACACATCGTGTGTATATATTGGCGCGTGGGCACCACTCTCCACAAATATCTGTTCATAATTGAACAAATTATGCAAACAGCTTAAAATTAAATCCCAGCAATAAGATCAAACAATTAAAAAGACAATTAAATCAAGCCAAATTGATTTAAATTCTTTTTGCCACAAGAATTAAAGTGGAATCTAGAGAAAACCAACAACCATTTAAGTTGTCGCAGGAAGAAGCATTTTTCACATCCTCTAGAAAAGAGCCGTCATCACTTATGACGACTCTTCACATTCTCCAATATTAGTCTATAAAGACTACCGCTATTAGCTTCATCATTTCTCATTTTTGTTTAGTCCTTTCTGTTAGGTCCAAAGTATCGTAGAAAGGGGGTTGAATACGATACTCACAATTTATTCGATTTCGTTTGCGGATAATTATTTGTGTTCTTATTCGAAATCAAATCAACCAAATAAAAACACGAGTTGGAGAATATATCGTTTTATAAATATAAACCACGAGGGGTGCTACAAATATAATCCGTAGGATTAGCTTCAATGTGTTCAAGTTACAACAATCAATACAATTGATAGAATTTAAAGCACTGGTAATTACTTCTCTAAAAATCTCAAGCTCTTAAATTTTCTCCGTGTATTTAATCTTCTACAACTCAATTTCTGAACTGAAGAAGATAACTTCTTCTGTCATATTTGTAGTCTTTTAGGAAAACTATCGAAGGCTTTGAGAATCCTCAGCCGTCCATTTCCTCACCAAACTTCTGGCATGTCTTGAATGCATGTACCTGCTACATTTAGAAAAACTATCGAAGACAAGATTTTTCTTTCATTCGATAGATTTAAATAAAATCTATCAAAAAGAATAACTTGTTTCTCAGAATTTAGTTCGACAGTTTTATAAATAAAACTATCAAACTTCTTCTTTCTACCCACTTCGATGGTTTCTATTTAAGAAATTATCGAATTGGATTTTCACCATTTCGATGTTTTTCAAAAGAATTCTCTTTTCTCTTTCGATGATTTCCAAAAAGGAAAACTATCGAATTCCCTTAACTGCAGATTGATTCTTGAAGATTCTTTTTCTTTGTAGTAAGGATATTGCACTTCAATTTAACCTGAACATACCTCATCAATATTTCTTTTAACTTTCAGGATGTATCAGGTCTGACTTAAATCAATTTATTCTGAGACGATAAAACATGTTGATCTTCTTCATTTGTGGTGACACCTAATGCAACTGGTCTGGTTCACAGATGACTAACACTGATCAAAACCTCTATGTCTTCAATACAATTCAATTGACAAGTCATTTGCCGTCTTGGTTGCTTCATTATAAAATCACTGAAATCCTTTGGTACTAACTCTGTATCATATAAATACTTCTGTAGTCTTGAAAGTCTTGATTCTTTATTTGTCACTGAGGCCTGAACATATTAATTAACTTCTTTCCGTGACATGTTTACGGACTTCAAGAATACATGCCATATTTTTATTTCTTAAGTTTACCATGTCTTTTGTTCTTATGGATTCCTGTGCTTCAGTTAATATTATTGTATGTCTTGTTCCTGTGTTGAGTTATAGTTACCTCTGTTACATATTATGTTACATTATGCTTTACAATCTCCCCCTATTTGATTGTTAGAGTTCGACAAGCAAATACCTAGAGGATAACTCAACTAACCAATGGAAACACGAAACTAATGAAAGTATAAAAGATTAATAATATTAATTGAATTCTGGATTAAATATTTATATTTCCAGATATCTAAATTACAAAGAACATTAAAAAGTTTAACAATGAAGTTACTCCTCTAGCCTGAGCAGATAGTTCTTTGCTTCATCTTCAGTCCACAAGGATTTCACCTTCTTCAGCCACATGATCAGAATTAGCTGCTTGATGATCAATCATCGTTAGATAGTGCAGTGGTTCACCAGGTTTTAGGATTACACCTAAGATATGTCTTTCAATATTCTACCTCTTGACCAACACCAGCCCAAACCCATGCAATGCTGACATCTTTCTTATTATGCTTTGGCATTGTTAGTAGTCTGGGATGCACTTCCAATCCCCGTTCCACTCTCTTCCTATAGAAAGGCATAAACCTTACCATAGGAGGGTCTTCACTCACTTCTGGACTAACCTTCATCAAGATCTCCTTAACATGCTCACGGAGCAGTTCATTTAGCTTTGTGCATCTTTGGATCTTGATGAGTATCACCTACAAATCTGTTTATTATCTTTGTTCAAAAAACTTTGTGGAGATCACAAATGTACCTCTATTGATGAAACTGATGATTATGTTCCAGGCACCACTTGCTTTAACTCCAGCTTTTAGGTAGATAATTGATTGTCTCAATGCTGTGAATTAAGTCTGAGTGTCCTGATTTGCACTCACTTCCATATCAGTGTTGACGTTGACTTCTAATCCGTCTTCAAGTACTCCACAAAATGTTTTGTAAGCCATCTACCAGTCCTTTCCTTGCTTCTGTGCCAAATCTAACATCTTCTGCTTCCTTAATTCACTATACATTTTAAACCTCTTTAGCTTTTCCATTCTTTGAACTACATGGTGCTTCTCTTTTTCAGCCTGCCTTGCTTCTCTCTCAGCTCTTTCAGCTTTTAGTCTTTCCAATGCATCTTCTTGTTCATTTGATAGATGGTTTGCTTCAGCAGCTTCTTCCATAATATCATCAATGATTGGATGTTTAATTGGCTCAGGATAATATGGTTCATGCTCTTCGTGTGTTGGCGTCCTGACCTTGCTGAATTACATGTACTTCGTTTGTGAATCCGTCTCTTAGCTCTTTGACGTCCGCTCTTAAATCGATGAGTTCTTCCATGGCATTCTTCTTCAATGAGTCAACAACCTCATTTGTGCCAGTAATTGTGCCAGATGCACTGCTCAAAGCTCTATAAGTTCTTCTGGAATCAGCTGCAGCCAAGTCAATTTTTTGTTGAATTGTAGATAGTGAACTATCAACTTGACTGGAGGAGATCCCTTGAGCAAAGGAAGGTCTGAGAGGGACTTTCAATAATGCCTTTCCATCTTTATCATGGACTGTCATCTCTTTAAGAGTGGATTGAACTTAAATTTCCTTGTTCGTAGGTGGTAGCAGATCATCAGTATTTTTTAGGGTTTGGGTGTCACTCCTCACATATGGCTCTGGGTGTTCACTCAACGTTTATGTTGGTGTTTCACTCATTTGTCCTTTCTCACTCAGGCCAGGTGTAAGTATTTTTGTTTCACTCAAATCCTTCGCTCTACTTGTACCTACAAGGGAAATCACCGTAGTCGTCCTTAAGGAGGTCACCGGTGGTGCAATGGGGCTTCGCAAGTCCCCGTCCTTGGTTAAAACAATTTGCTGATCATCTTGCGATGATTTATCCTCAACAGGATCCAGAGTTTGAATCTCTAGGGGGTTAGAATCTGGCTCTTTTGTTAGCAGAGGCCCTGAAACCCCCTCTAAAGTCTTTGTAGACATAACCTCAGGTAACTCCTCAAATGAAATTGATTCATTGTTACCGAGTTGCCGATCTACACCAATGTCAGACCTGGTACCCGCAGGATCCAGATATATTCCATCTGGGGAGTTAGGCAATGACCCATCAGATTGTGCATTTAGGTCAGAGCCTTTTCTCAACGTCTGTGAAGACTCTTGTTTCACTAAAGAACCGTCATCCAGTGGTCCTGACCGTAATATGGTCAGAGAACTAGATGCTTCTGTCAATTTTCCTTCCTCAGATTGGGTTAGGGGTTCATATATGGCTTTTGTTATAGCTGCCCGATCAGGTTCAGAAAAATTGATTAGAGGTTCATTGGAAGATGGTAATGAAAATTCAACAGATGCCTTGGTTTCAAGTCTTCTTCTTTTAGCATAAGGCAGAGCTATTGTTGAAGGGTGTTTCTCCTTATGTGGTGCTTCTTTGGCACTTTCTCCCTCTACACTCTCATTTATTTCTTTGGTTTGTATCATAGGGGTAGGACCTTCTCTTTCATTTGGCTATTCCAAAGGCTCTTGGACCGTGGTTAGAGGCTGTTGGATTTCAACCTCTTGGTCGGGAATGGCCACTGAGGGCTCTATTAATGGATCTACATCCATTGGTGCAGCTTGTGGAGGAATAACATGTTCAGGATTCATACCTTGGTTTACCTGTTCCCCTAGGGGTAGAAGTGGCAGAGGTACCGTTCGTAGATAATCAGTCAGAACTGTAGGTACCCTTGGAAGATGATTCTTTTTAATGAGAGCTGTTATGGCATTGCTCTTCATCTTGATGCACTCCTTCCTCTCCTCCTCTGCGAAGATTTCTCTCTCAGCATCTGTCAACACGTCATTCAAAATCAACTGTAGAAACCTTGGATAGAAACAAAGCACATCATATTGCCCTGCTCTTTCTTCCAAAGTTCCCATGCATTGGTTAATCTGATCAATCACTAACCTACCAATGTTAATATGCCTATTGTGAGCAATAGAAAACCCTAATTTTTGAAGAAATAAAGGAATGTCATGCAGATTTGTGGTTTTGGCAATAAAAACATGTATAAGTGTTTGAAAGAAAAAATTCCAGTGCTTAGTAAGATGATGCTTCAGAAACTCTTCTATAAGAAGTTAGGTTGTTGACTTCTTATAAGAGTGAAGAAAGCATGTATTTCTTCAGTGGTGGGATCAGGAAGAAGATTTTCAGTAGGAAAACGTAGAATTATATTCACATCTTGTTCCGTCACCCTTATTGTTTTGCCCCCGGCACAACAAAACTGAAAGCTAACACATTGTCTTCTGACGTGTCGGTGGCAGTGATGTACAATGTAGTTAATTGATCAACACAAAGAACCATTGGAGTACTTAAGGCATATGCAACCAGAGAATGTGAGTTCAAAAATTGTGCCTATGCACGAAACTGTAAGTTCAAGATGGATTGCACGTTTTGAAACGAGACGTGGTTAGTCTTGGTGATAATAAATTCTTCGACCATTGAAATTTAACAAAGTCCAGAAAATTAATAATTAAAACCAAAAATAAACCCAATTTAATTAATTAACCTTAAATAACCCTTTTTACTTAAAAAAAACAAACCAAAAAAATCCCAATTCAAGAACCCTAATTTTCTTAATTCAAAAACTTTTAAATTAATTGAAACTAGACTCAAGGACTGAATTAGTTAACAACTAATTCTTACTTTTCAAGAACAATTATCAAGTCTTAAGGTTCGAATTAGGACCCTCGATTATTTTCTTTGAACCCCAAATAGAAAACTCAATACAATCACAAACACACAACACTTATACAGTAAAACAAAGTTTTACTGTTCTAAATAATGATTTTCTTAAGTAATTCAAGGTAAAAATGAGGAAAACTCTCGAGAGTTCTTGGTTATGGTTTTGTATCTATGTGTAAGTATATAAAATGAGAGCTTAGATCTGAGAATAAGAAGAAAAAAACGTCTAAGTGCCATATATAATAACTATACTGACATGGGTATAAAAGTAATTTCATGTTAAATAGATTTTAAAATGTACTTTCGATTGTTTTTGTACAGGGGTATAAAAGTCAAATCACACTTCGATATTTTTGTAAAAACTATCGAACTGGATTTATATCAGAATTTAAACAGACTTTTACAAAAACTATCAAAAGTTAATATCCTTTAAAAACTAAAAACTATCGAACACTGAACTAACTGAAAACTATCGAAAATTAAGAATATGAACAAAAAAGAATTGTTCGATATATTTCTGTCCTTTTTCAAAATTTATCGAATAAATACTTCGATGGTGGTTTGTACTTTCCTTTTTCAAAAATTTATCGAGATTCTTTTAAACACTTCGATAGATTTTTGATAAAGTACTTGAAAAACTATCGAACTTGATATTTCGATATATTTTGCTTCTCTTCCATTTTTAAACCAGTAACTAGTTTAAAAATCTATTTCCAATTCCTATGAATTTCTATAGATCAAAAAAATCATTTAAATTCACAGAAAATAAATATCACAATTAACTTAGAATAAAATTGACTAAATATCCTTAACTGATATAAATCAATAAATATCTAATTAATTATGCTGCATTATTTTACTTTGTATGAAACAAAATAAAATAAATCTGAATTGAATAAATGCATAATATTTAGAACAGATATTAGCACTTCACCAATTTTAAAATTATTTGCTAATTAAATGTCAGAAGATATATTATTTATAAGTTTACGAGAATTATTCCTGAAAATAAGTTCACAAGTCCTAAAGATATGGAAATTCTTAAACTCATGGACTTATTAGGATTATCTTGTAGTTATTGACTTCTAATTTATCAATTAGAAAGATTTAACATCCCAAGTTCACCAACCAGCTTAGAAAAAGTGGATTCATCAAGCGGTTTAGTAAAGATGTCTTCAATTTGTTCCTCTGTGGGTACAAAATGTAACTCTACAGTTCCATTCATGACATGCTCTCGGATAAAATGATACCTGATATCGATGTGCTTGGTCCTCGAGTACTGAACTGGGTTGTTGGAGATTGTTATGGCGCTTGTGTTGTCGCAGAATTTTGGAATTTTGTTCAACAAAAGCCCATGGTCACGGAGTTGGTTTCTCATCCACAAGATTTGAGCACAACAGCTACCCGTAGCTATGTATTCAGCTTCAACTGTCGATTTGGATACTGAGTGCTACGTTTTGCTATACCAGGAAACTAACCTTCGTCCAAGAAACGGACAGCTTCCTGAAATACTCTTTCGATCAATCTTACAACCTGCAAAATCTGAGTCTGTATAGCCAATAAGATCAAATCATGTATCCTTAGGGTACCAAATTCCAAGATTTTGGGTTCCCTTAAGATATCTAAAGATACGTTTAACTATAAGATGAGATTCTTTTAGATCAGACTGAAACCTTGCACATAAGCATGTTGCAAACATAATGTCTAGTCTACTTGCAGTAAGATAAAGTAATGAGCCTATCATACCTCTGTAGCTTATTATATCAACCTTCTTACCGATTTCGTCCTTATCAAGCTTAGTGGCAGTTGGCATTGGAGTCTTTGCCGTAGATGAGTCTTTCATTTGATACTTCTTTAGAAGATCCTTGATGTACTTGGACTGACAAATGAATATTCCATCCTGCATTTGATACACTTGTAGTCCAAGAAAGATTGACAATTCACCCATCATGCTCATTTCATATCTACTCTGCATTAACTTAGCAAATCTCTTGCACAGATCATCATTAGTAGAACCAAATATAATGTCATCAACATATACTTGCACTAATATCAAATCATTTTTGTGCATTTTGTAAAAGAGAGTTTTATCTATGACACCTCTAGTAAAGTTATTTTCAAGTAAAAATTCTGATAGAGTGTCATACCATGTCCTTGGAGCTTGCTTGAGTCCATAGATATCTTTGAACAGAAAATATACAAAGTCCACCAGATTTGAGTCCTCAAATCCTGGAGGTTGTTCCACATATACTTCTTCCTCTAGCTCCCCATTCAGAAATGCACTATTCACATCCATTGATACACCTTGTAATTGGAATGTGCTGCGAATGCCAGAAACATCCGGATTGCCTCAAGTCTTGCTACTGGTGCATATGTTTCATCATAATCTATACCCTCTTCTTGAGAGTAACCTTTAGTAACCAGTCTGGCCTTGTTTCTCGTTACAATGCCATCTTTATCCAGTTTATTTCTGAATACCCATTTTGTTCCTATAACAGATTTTCCTTTAGGTTTGGGTACCAGCTTCCAAACTTTCTGTATTTCAAACTGATTGAGTTCATCTTGCATAGCAATTATCCAATCTGGATCTTCCAGGGCATCTTCAACTTTCTTAGGTTCTGTTTCTGAAAGAAACCCAGAATAGTGACATTCATTATGTGATGTCCTTCTAGTTCTCACTCCCGAGTCTGGATCACCAATGATCAAGTGAAAGGGATGTGCTCGACTCCATACCCTCTGTCTTGGAAGATACGATCTTGATAATTCTCCTTGTTCATAATTGTGTTGAGTGTGACTAGATGATCCTTCTCATGCTCCCCCTGAGTTGTTGCTGGTATGATCTATTGACCATGTTGTTTGACTAGTGGATCTAGTAGTAGTCTGAGGGTCTCCGCCACTATCACCACTTGGTCCAGAATCATTATCATTATCATTATTATTATTACCATGAACAACTACAGGTTCTTCTTCATTGTCAGAGAGATCTCCAGATAAATTTTCAAATACCAAGGATTCAGAGTTCTCTTCTGTTTGCAGGCTTGGTCTTTTGGTGTCATCAAACGTTACATTAAGGCTTTCCACAACCTTCTTATCTTCAATCACGTAAACCCTGTAGGCTTTAGATTCCAGAGAATAGCCTAGAAAAATGTCTTCATCTGCTTTAGCATCAAACTTTCCCAGATGCTCTCCATCTTTCAATACAAAGCACTTTGCACCAAACACATGAAAATACTTCAGTGACGGTTTCTTGTTGGCCATTAACTCATAAGGAGTCTTTTCATGATCTTTGTTAATCAGGGTACAATTCTGAGTGTAGCAAGCTATATTAACTGCTTCAACCCAAAAATAAGTGGGAATGTTTGAATCACTTAACATAGTCCTTGTTGCTTCAACCAAGGTACGATTATTCCTTTCCACTACTCCATTTTGTTGAGGAGTTCTTGGTGTTTAATATTGTCTGGATATTCCTTTTTCTGTGCAAAAGTCATTTAGAACTGCATTCTTGAATTCAATTCCATTGTCTGATCTGATCGTACGCACAGGTAGGTTAGCTTCTACTTCAATCTTCTTTATGTGATCAATGATCATTTGTGTTGCTTCATCCTTTGTCTGTAAAAATAACACCCACGTGTACTTGGAGTAGTCATCAACCATCACTAACGCATATATTTTCCTTGATACTGAAATGACATTTACTGGACCAAATAAATCTATATGGATCAACTGAAGAGGTTCAGAGATGCTTGTCAGTTCTTTGCTTCTATGCGATGCTTTATTATACTTCCCTTTTTCACATGCTTCACATAGTTGATAAGTGGATTTCATATCCACTTGGATCGTCCTAAATTGGCTTAAATTGATCGTTTGTTCTCAAGTTTGTGGTGATTGTGATGTGTTTGGTGTTTGTATTTGCAGAGTTGAGTTGTCAGCAGAGATGTGGAGTTCTTGTGGTTTGCAGTGATGTTCTGAGCAAAGTCGTTAAGGTCAAGTGGTTGCGGAACGAGAGCACACAAAGAATTGTTAGGGAATGCAAAGTTGAGGATTCTGGACAGTAACCAGGCGCGCCCGCGCCCTATTAGGCGCGCCCGCGCTCTTCAAAAGTTGTAAAAGGCAATTCTCAGTCAGAAAAGGAAAGTTGCCAAAAGACCAGTCAACCCAGAGACCTGTAAAATCAACTGGTGGACGATTTCTGAGATATATATTGAGTTACATACATACATATCCATCCACCGGTGAGGAGAACAAGAAGACGGTTGATTACGAAGATCTACTTTTCATCTTATCTTTGTATTCTTCTAATTAGGCGATACTTTGGATTCTCATTTGTTCTTTCATAAACCCTAGCACTTTTATTCAGTATTCCAGACATATTTATTATCATGTTTTCATCAGAACCCACGATGATGAACGGTTCGGTTATGAACTAATCGTTGTCGTGGGATTCTAACGGATTTATTTATGGATTTTAGTAGTTAATTGTTTTAAAGATTTGTGTGTGATGAATTATTGATAACCTAGTTTGGTTGTGCTTATTCTTCTTGGATGCGTAGCTAACATCTAAGTTGTATTGTTAATCTCTATTGATTGCGAAAGTGGATATAGAGGTTTAGAACTTGCCATGCTAGCATAGGTTTATGTATGTTTGTCATGCATGATTCGTAGGTAATTTTAACCATCTTACCTGCCCTATGTAATCTGAATGGATAACTTGATCATTAAAACTTTATGTTTTCAAATCTTATAGACATATAGGGTCTAAGCATAATTGGTGTCTGCTTAACTTCTATCTATTTTGTGGATGTTTGAGTGGTTTGGTATACGTATACTGAAAGGTAGCGTGTACTGATTTCGTGTTGTCGGATTAGTTATCACAACCGTCACATGCATTGATTAAAGACAAAAGACTCTAGATGAAGTATTTAATGAAGTTAGGATCCCATGTTTTATTCTCATAAGTAATTAAACAGCAATCTCTTTAGTTAATTTTAGTCTTGATAATTTGTTTAGTTAATTTAGTTAATCAAAACACAACTTTGATACTTGTCTTAGCATTGAACAATAGCCATATATTGTTGCATAACTGCATAACTATAGTAACCAAAGCAGTCTCTGTGGGAACGAACTCTACTTTCATATATTACTTGTTGACCGCGTACGCTTGCGTGATTTTGTGCGAACAATAGTCCTTCCTGATGAACTTCCATTAGAGGTAACCCTCTCACTAACTCTCTCTTTACCAAAGAGTTCATAGTTTTGAAGTTCAAGTGTGAGAGCTTCTTATGTCATAACCAACTTTGATATGATGAAGCCTTGCTGTAGAAACATTTGACTTCTCCATCACTGGCAAAACTTAAGTCAGCTATGAACAAATTTCCTTTTCTTACTCCTTGTAGAGCAAGCTTCTCATCTTTCCTGTTTGAGATCAAGCATTTTTCTTTTCTGAAATCCACATTGTATCCTTTGTCACAGAACTGACTGATACTTAGTAGATTGGGCTTTAATCCTTCAACAAGAGAGATATTTTTAATGATGACATTTCTAATTTCCAGATTACCATATCCCGTAGTGAATCCCTTGTTGTCATCTCCAAAGGTTACTGTCGGGTCGGTCTTCTCAACCACATCTGTAAGCAAGGACTTTTCTCCTGTCATGTGCCTAGAACAACCATTATCCAAAATCCACACGACCTTTGCATTTTTAACCTTACCCTGAAATCACAAATTGATTAAGCAGACTTTGGTACCCAAACATATTTGGGTCCAGAAGGTTTAGGAACTTTAACAGGAGTAACATTTGATTCAATCTTAACCTGTTTAGTTTTCACATTGATTGTGGTTTTCTCCGTTTTAGTGCTAGTGCTACCAGATGCATTCATTAACTTAAAATAATCATGCATGATATTGTATGCACAGAGTAAGCATTCTTTCTTACCAAAGGGTTCATGAAGACTAGGCATGTCAGACATGTTATGCATTTCAGAAGATACAACATTTTCTACTTTAACCTTTTTACATGCATGTGTAAGGTGACCAGCAGAATTACAATTATTGCACAACTTCCTAGATGCAATGGGAGAGGATGTAAAATCATTCTGTTTTTTAACACCTGTTTTCCCACTCCTGTTCTTTTTAGCCTTTTCTACTATATTGCCTATATCAGTTTTAGGTAATTCAATTTTTACTGACTTCTTAGGCAACACAGTTTTTCACCTTTACCTTCTTCTTTAAATCCTCTTCAAGAAATTCTTGTCTAATGATCAAGTCTTCTTCTAAGATTGGTTCTGAGACAGGCTTAACGAAAATTGGACAGGCAACATTCTTAAGAATGTGTGGAACATTCTCCTTGATAGTTGTAAGTGTCACAGGAAACTCCACTTGCCTCTTTCCAGCTTTCTTACTGTAGTCAAATCATATACCAGCTTTGCTCCCTAAGGTCTGATTGTCAATTATTTCCTTAGCAATTAGGGAGGAGTTCTTATATGCATTTAGTTTCATCTCTATATCAGAAATCTGCTTCCTAAGGATAATCTCTATCTCTTCATTATATTTGACCTTGTTCTCTAAGTACTCATTCCTCTATTTAAGATCTTCTATGGTGACAACTACAAGCTCTAGTTCTGCATTTTTAGATTCTAGATTTTTAATCTTTAGAACTAGTTTAGCACTTTCAATTTCAAATGCTAGCATGCTTGTATGTACATTAAACAGTTCGACACATAGATCTTGCACAGTTTTCTTGTACTAGGAATTAGACATGTCAATTGTAGTTAGGATAGGTACCTGAGATGATTGTGGTGATTCCTCTGAAGAGTTGGCCATCAGGGCAAGATTGACATACTCTTCCTCTTCATCTGAATCAGTATCATCCTAGCTTTTACCCTCAACAATATAAGTTCTCCCTTTCTTCTTTCCAGATATTTCCTTCAGTTGTTGTTTCAGCCTTGCATTCTCTCTTTTCAAATCTTCATAAGATTCCTTCTTCTCATAGACAACTTTCTTATCTCTTGCTTGACGAGGTTTCCTGCATTCAGTGGCAAAATGCCCTAACTCATTGCAGTTGTAACACCTTGATTTGCTCATGTCAATCATGTCTGTCCTGTAGCCTCCCTTAGAGCCAGAGCCTGAAGAATATTTGTTCTTCTGAAACCTATTTGTTGATCCCTTGAACTTTTACTTAGGGTTTCTCTTGAAACATATATGATTAAATTTTGCAGCTAAGTACGCCATGATTTTGTCTTCCATTTTCTCAAGTTCCTCCAAAGTGTAGTAATCACTTTCTTCAGCACCTAGATTTACAGATTCCAACTCAGCCTCTATAATCTCTTCTTTTCCAGCTTTAGGGGTGTTTGAACCTGAATTTTAGAAGTTGTTGGTTCATCCACTACAAGTGCAGATGATCTTGCGAGTGCAGTATTTTTGTTGTGTACTGTCCCTAGTCCATAGATTATAACTCTTCGTTCTTGTTCCATCTCATAAGTCTTAAGCTTGCCATAGATCATCTCTAGTGACATTTTAGTAAAATCTATTCTTTCCCTTATGGATGAGGACTTGTGTTCTACATGGTGGGGCAGTGTCATCATGAACTTCCTGTTGGTCTCTCTCAGAGGATAGGTTTTCCCTTTCATTGATAATTCATTTAATAGCTTATTATATTTATCAAAGACCTGAGTTATACTTTCTCCGGGAAGTGACCTAAATGACTCGTATTGAGAAGTCTGGATATCCAGTCTGTTTTCCTGCACGTCTTCAGTACCTTCCATTATTAGATTTATGGTATCCCACATATGTTTCCCGCTTGTACAACTCATAATCTGATAGTTCATTTCTTTATCTACGGAGTCAATTAATATCAGCATTAGACCCGTATCCAATCGAACCAATTCCTTATTTGTCTCTGTGTACTCATGCAATTCCTTTGGGGTTGAACCTTGGGGAACTCTAGTGCCATTAGGATTTGTAGACTCGTTCACTGGTTTCATTGGTACAAATGATCTGTTCTCTAAGATTCCAAGATACAAAGGATTTGAAGCTTTGATAAATAATAGCATCTTCATCTTCCACAGACCGAAATCATCTCTCATAAAGGGGGGAACTTTGATACCAGCAGTGGTCTTTGGAGCACTCATGGTTTTTGAAAATTACAAATTATTTAAGATTCAAAAAATTCCAATAAAATGAAAATTTTGAAAATTAAAAAATTCGAACTTAATTTTCAAGAACTTGTTTGTTTTTTGTCTAAATCACTGGATCTGATTTGTACGTCAATCAACAAGCTCTTATACCAATTGTTAGGTCCAAAGTGTCGTAGAAGGGGGCTTCAATACGATACTTGTAATATCCCTAAATTTTGTAACATTTCGAAACCATGATGAATAGTAAATTTTGCTGATTGAGAATATTTTCAGACCACCATATATGCAAGACATGGAATGGATGTTTCGAAGTTATATTATTGATATATAAGGAAAATAAGTGAATGTAAACGCGATCAGAATCAGAAGATTTCCACTTTAGTTTTAATCCACTATTCATCGGACAATCAAGGATGTATTAAATTGATCATTATGAGGGAGTTAATAAAATGAGGAAATCCATGATCACATATTAAGCCAAGGTAATAATAGGTCAAAGAAGTATCCCCTAAGATTTGTACAACGAAACGTTTTCAAAATCACTCGAACTTATAACAAGATCTAGCAACAAAGCGAAAGTGTAACGAATTATGGATTAAACCCTAACCAAAAAGGGGAAGTATCATGTAAGATCATCGAGTGCAATATATAAGAGCGTTCACGGGAAATCAAAGCGGATTGTGAATAGTAAAGTGATGACAAGGTGATGAATCACCACCTTGTCACCATTTTCTCAAGAATCACCCAATGGATGACACTTGGCATTGGGGACTTAACCATTCTTTTAACCACACAAAATTAGAAGTGTGTAATTAAGATTATTACACAAAAAGAAAAGAAACCAAGCAAGTATTCCCCCCATCAAGAACATCAAACTTTCGGCCCCTTTTTCTTCAAGCAATCCTTAAGAATTTTGCTACAAGCTACACACCTCCAAAAATCATGGTTATGGATTCTAAAGCTTCTATATTTCCAAACTAAGGTAATCTCTTAATCCTAGCTCCATCCATGTATGTTTACATGTTCAAATCTTGATCAAAAGATGAGCATGAATAGTGAAATGAATAGTAACTTGTGGTGTTCTTGATTTGTTCTTGAAGATCAAAGCTAGTTAAGGTTGTTTAAAGCTCAAAAAAGGATATATAAGCTATTGTTAGGGTATACCAAGCATCAAGGAAGGTATAAACATCTCACACCTTTAGTTATACTTTGATTATTATGTTAAGTTTGATGATAGTTTGTGATACTGTGAATTAGAGGTTGAATCCTTGGTTATGGTGATTGTTTAGTGATTGTCTTGATGATTGATCTTGTAGATGTTGGTTGTACTTACTTGTTTTCCTTTCTGAGTGCGACCACTACCATCATCATCACCATCCTTCTTCTTAGAAAGACTTGTCTCTTTAGCATCATTTTTACAAGAACTTGCTTCAATTCTAGACTTTCTCCTTCCACTCTCCCCCATTTTGACATCAGCAACGGGTGAAAGATAAGGTGGTATATTTAAAACATTTGTCATGTGTCCAAGCATGTCCAGAATCAGAGCTTGATTACTATGAATAGTAGTTTGTTGACTTTCCAAAGAACTCAACCTTTTCTCCACTAACTCCTGATTAGAAACCATAGTACCCAAAGAAATTGTAGTAGAATCTTGAAGAGGAGTAACAGTCTTAGAGAGCTGTACCAGTTGTCCTTGAGTTTGTAAAAGAGAGACATCCATGCCAGTGACTTCAAAATGAAGTGTACTCACAGCAGCATGAATAATGTCCAAACTAGGAGTTTCATCTATATGAGTAGACTCAGCATGCTCTTTGGCTTGCTGTTTGGAGATAGAAAGAGAAGCAGGATCAAAAAAATCATGTTCAGAAATACCAAAGGTATCAAAGAAATCTCTGCTAGCTCTTGATTGATGTTCCAAAGAAATTCTGCCTGAATCAATTTTAGGCACTTGTAATGAAGGCTGATCACCATCTGAATCAGATTCCGAGCTTGAAAAAGATCTGTCAGAGTGACTTGGCGATAATGGTTGATTTCTAAGACTTAACCTCAAATGCGGATTTTTATCCAGAGCAGATGACCTGTCCATTCTTTGAATGTGAGAAATAATAGAAAAATTCACAGTAGGAATTCCCATGTTAAAAGATTCCAATAAAGAATAAGTCGATTGTTGTTGAAAATACAACACATCTACATCCATAGTCTTAGTTGCATTGGAGGACTCTGTAACTTGTACAACTACATGAGGTGAAACATTAGCGGAGTCTAAAGGATAATCAAGATATAACACACCTGGTGTAGGCTCTGAATGTTTACGACACCTTCTTTGCATAGGCTTTCTGTTGAACTTCTGGTTTTGCATTATGAACTACCAAATCTTGTTTTTCAAATATCTTTATAAGATGAAATGTATCACTATCAATTCCAGTCGCAGCTTCAAGATTGACATCCCATGAGCTAGGGAAATTTTGATCCCAAAAGCCAAAGGTTGGCTGTTTACCTAATCTCTCAGTCTCGCCATGGGGTTGGGCACCCATGCACTCATGCTCACTAAGGTTTACTAAAACCTTATCACTCTCTACCTCTCCTTTTGCCTGGTCAGGAGCCAGCCTCTCAGTTTATGGCTCAGTGGCCATCTTTTCAATATTTTCACTCAATGTGGGGACTGTACTCTCAGATCCTACAGACAAATAGGGGGTAGAAATAAGTTTTGTACCTGAAGCTCTTTGGTGGTGGGGATCCTCTTGAATTATCTGAAGGTTAGAGGTTTCCACCAAAAGCTGAGCATCACTAGACCCTGAACCCTTACACACTTCTGTCTTTTTAGTATCCAATGGCTGTAGTACACCACCTTCACAATCCTGTATTGATTTAGACACCCTCAGTAATACTTCATGAGGTGGAAAAATGTTTACAGAATCATCATGGGGTGTTGTTGAATGAGACTCTCCCTCAAAGGGAATAGACTCTGATAGAATTCTACTTTGAATTTCTGCATTGACATCTATCATAGTCTAATCCACAATATCATCGGAATTCTCAACAATATGATCAGTCACAAGAGAAAGTCTTCCAGCATGAACAATGACTCCACTATCACCCTTCCTCTGACTAGGTGGTTCTTGTGTTTGTGAGTCTATCTGTTCACCTTTACCACTGTCCACCACTGGTGCAACAGTACCCTCTCCTGACTGCATTCCTCCTCTTAAATCCTCCAAAGTTGTACTCCTTGTAGACTCACTTCTTGAACTGTCAGGATAAAGAAATTTAGATCAGAACATTCTCCAGAAAACATCTTGGAGAGCCTGATCAAAATAGTAGCGGAACTTGGACTGGATCTCTTTCATAATACTTTTATAATATGCATTCCTTAGCTGATTCATCCTCAGCTCAAAAGTATTATAGATGAAAGTATAAGTATGAGGTCTAATCTTTTCTTTCAGAAAATTAAGAACTTCCTGTGAATGAGAGATTGTCATTGTCACAGCTCCAAGTGCTTGCCTATAAGAAATATTATCATCCCATATTGTATCATAGGTCAAAACTGGTTGTTGATCCTCCTCCTCAGTTTCAGCCTCAGCAACAAATCCCGATTTCCTCTTTTGCTTCTTTAAAGGTCTTGAAGCCTGTCGATCTGGATCTAGTTGAGTAACTATGGGTATGCTGTCATTTCTTTCATATATTACATCCTCAGCAACAGAGACAATAGATGGAGTAAAGAGATAGCTGTAGAAATACTGAACAACTAATTGTTGAGAGATTTTGAGATATATCATCAACTTTTGCCACACCTTTTTATGAGAACTAAGAAGTTACAGAATATCAGAGACTTTAAGATAAGATTGTTTATCCTGCACATGTTGCACTAAAGAATATAAAATAATGAGTGCATCATCAGAAGGTATAACTGTGTGCTGGATTAAGTCCCTTGCAGTCTTCTTAGTTAATCCTTCCCAAAATATCTCATCACCAGAGTCTGAGGATGAGTGAAACTCTAGTTCAGTATTAGACTCTGGCAAGGTAATAGTAATTGTTCTACCATTGTCTGGTTCTGAAGGAACCATGGGAACCACCTGTGTTTCTGGAACAACTGACTCAATATTTGTGTGTGAGGGTGTGAAATTAACTTTCTTCTTCCCTTTACGTTTATACCGAGCAAAAGATTTAGTAGAGGTAGACCGCTGTGTAGACACATGTGTTTCAGTCCTTGGGATAGGACTTTTGCCAAAGCTACAGTCTTTTGGGAGACAGTAGCCAGTTTCTGAGGTTGTCCCTGAAGGTTTTCGAGCACATAAACGCAACGGAAAAACGTGAAAATAAACCAAAATTCGAAACCCCTCTGCAAGATTCCATGCGAAAACAAAAGATTTAATTCGGAGATTAATGTTTTACCTTAAAACGCTTTAACAATTCATCAATGGAAGATTAATGGAGATCCAAATCTTGTTCAATCACCACGTATCTCGCTCTCGCGATATACGCTCTACGCTCTACGTTATCCACACGAATGCTTTTCTTGAAGGATTGATGTGTACTAGCACCCGAAAACTGCTTCTCTCTCTCTCTCTCTCTTATCTTGCTCTCATAAGCGGCTAGGGTTTTAATATAAAAACGTTTTTCCACCCATAAAATCAGCCTCTAAGAGAGTTTATATAGAGAAGAATAAGCTTTATTAATTATAATCCAATTATAATTAATACTAATCCGAAATTTCAATTTATTATTTAATTAAGTCTCACTTAATTTTCGAAATTAGTTTAAGTAATTCCCTTTTTCTATAATTAATTAATTAAGTCATACTTAATTAATATTATAAATAGAATGAATTACTTATTTAATTTAAATTATTTCTCCTTCAAGCGTTCTGTGTGTGTAACCCTGTAGGTTATTATTACGTTGGCAACAATTTTAATAACTAATTAAAATTGTAAACAATGAGCGGCATCTACTAATACATCATTGCTACCCAAGTAATAATAATTAAATCGGTGATTCGATTAAGCCTTTCGTGAATAATGTTCCATGTAATATAATCTCTTTAACCTTAATATTATAGATTAAACTCGAGGCATGTAGTGTGTCATCTTCTTTCTAATTTAATCTTAATTTTCTTGATCGATGAGTAGACTAATAAATCAAATCAACATTTGAGCACCGCCGTGCATTTCATAGTCTCACACAAACAAGAGGCCAATAATATCACTCCTAAAATTAGGAGGGTTAAATCTCATCTAGATCATTCATATTTCTCATACGATTCATAAAATACCCAATGTCCACTTTTATCATCACCCGGTCAAAGGTAACTTTTAATGTAATCAAAGTATATTAATTCTCGTATAGAAATATAATGATTTCAGGTCTAAGGATCATTACACCATTATCTCAGTGCTAATTACTTATGACACTATTAACATGTGTAATCTCACGGCGGGTTACTCTTACATGCACCTATGTTTTGACTTTAGTATCACCATACCTATGACCAATGAGATGTGTCATCAGTCAACAAACATACTAGTCTCTGTGCATTATTATTGTCCTTAAATAATAACACTCGACTAGGGATATTTAGGAATAAAGATATTATTCATATAATCTCATTTTTAAGTCACATACTTAAAGATATAGAATACGTATCATAATTCCAAGGAAATTTATTATGCTAACATTTATAACGCAGTAAATAAAGACATAATAAAATAATAATAATAATAATAATAATAATAATAATAATAATAATAATAATAATCAATAAAACATAATTTATAATAATAAAATGTTTTCCTTAAAACATAAAAGTATTGTCTCTAGAGTACTAATACTAACAATCCCTTTTCAAAAACCAGAGACTGTTGAGAGTCTATAGTTGCAGGCTGATCAGAGGTTAAGATAGCCAATGAATCCTTCATTAAAGAAAGACCTTCAACCACCTCATGCTCTGTGGGATTGGTTTCATCATCACTATCAAGTTGCATTCTCAACCTTCTCCTTGTTACAACTGAAGCCTTTTGAGAGACTATAGAGGTTGGTTTTGTAACAGAGGCAGACGTTTTTGATATATGTAATTTTGATTGTTTAGGCCTTTTGGTTGATGGTTGAACTGTGTTTGGGTTAGACACGGGGGGGGGGGGGGGGGGGGTTCTCCATTACTTGATCATGTGCCATAACACCTCCAAAAAGTGGAGTATACATATCAGAATTAAAAGTGATGAGTTGTTGTTCCATTACCTCAGGGTAGACCATGTCAGGGAATGGAATACCTTTACCTTGAAGCCTAGCTTGTAACTTATTGTGCTCCCTAGTTAGATCCTTGAACAATCTAGGGTGTTGAACATGACAATCAACTGGTGTACTGTTATCCAGTTGGCCTCTTAAGGTAGGCACAAGGTGATGAAGGATCATCATCAAAAACCTATGGTAGTAGATTTTTGTGTTCTCCTTAGCCCGTACTTTTCTACCAATCTGCACAAGCAACAATTGTGCAATATCTATCGTTCTATTGGTTAGAAAATTGTACCCTATCTGACTGGTAATGGATGTAATTGCATCAAAACCACTACATTTGCCAGTAAAGGATTTAACTATTTGATCAAAGAAGAAACTGCATTCTTTTCTCAAATTGTTTCTTTTAACAGAACTTAATTCATTTAAATCACCAACATAATTTAAAGACCTATACATCTGAATCAAGTCATCACCACTAGCATAAGAATCAAATTCAGGTTGAACAGGAAATTCCAAAGCTTCATTTAGAACTGCAGTAGAAATTGCATATCTATGAGTTCCAAATTTGAAAGTAAGCTTACCATTCACATGGGAAGTTGATTCCTATGTTTTACAAGCCGCTTCAGGAAGAAACTCAGGAGTAAAAGTTAATGCAAAATTCAGAGGACCCTGAGTTAAGAAGTCCATCACTGGGTGAAAATCTTCATGTGCCTTGTCCTTTGCATGTATATCAGTAACATGATTTGTAGTCATAAACTCAAAATCACCAAAGACAAAAGCAATTGATTTTGGACCTCTCAGCATTGTAGAAACAGCAGCCATTGATGTGAATTGGGAATTGGGTTCGAAGAAATAGAGCTCTGTGTATGTGTATATATATAATGTGCACTTTGGATAAAACTTGTAAGTAATCAATGATATGATTAGAACAATATATGAATTAAGCAACTTGCTCGATAATCAATAAAACATAATTTAGAATAATAAAATGTTTTCTTTAAAACATAAAAGTATTGTCTCTAGAGCACTAATACTAACAATCTCTCACTTGCAGTACTAGAGCCAATATCCCATGTATCCAATACATTTGGAACTAATGTGACTTACATGCTTCTGTTGCGACAAAGCCTTAGTCAGTGGGTCTGCAATATTATTAATAGTATGCACTTTACATATAAGTATATCTCCTTGATCATTAATCTCATTAATAAAGTGATATCGCCTTTGTAAATTCCCAAACAACCTCTTTGGCTACTTCGCTAGTATCAATATACTAAGCCTCGATTGTAGAATCATTTACGGTTCTTGTTGTGAACTATTCTAGATTACAACACATCTATTTAGACAAAACACAATCCAGAATAAGACACAAAACCGTCCTGTCTATCTAGAAACTAGCATCCGTGTAACATTTTACATCTAGCTTCCCATCTCCTTCATATACCAAGAATGAGTCTTAAGTCCTCTTCAGACACTTAAGAATATTCTTGATTCCAATCCAGTGACCATCACTTGGATTAGACAGGTACCTGTTCATCATGCTTAAAGCCTATGAGACATCAGGACGAGTACATATTATTACATACATTATGGAACCGATTTCCAAAGCATATAGAACCATACTAATGTGGTCCATTCCCGGTCTAAGTTCAAAATACGATTCACATGCTCTACTCTAAGAGCCTTTATAAAACCCGGCTTATAACTGCCATATCATATAGCATATAAACTGTAATATCCGTGAATTTTATTATTTGATTAAATGATATATTTAATCTAAAAAATTTATTTTGGAATATTGGAATATTATTATATGATATTTAGTGTGTGATTATGTGCTAAATGGTGAGTCGGAAGCCCCTTTCAAAAATTTCGTCATTTGGAATTTTCTTCAAATTTGAGCCGTTTTGATAATTCAAGAGCCCGTTGAAATTTCGTACATTCATTTTTAATTCTTCGTCTTTCGTATTCGAATCGTTATCGAAAGGGTTAGGGGATTCTATTTAACCCTACCTATTTGATTCTGCAAATTAATTTCAATTTTTGATCCGAAAAAGGAAAAATCGTTCCGAACCCTAATTGCTTAAGGGGACGGATTTATCGTTCTATATCAATATTGGAGTTGTTATAGCCCTAGTATTCTTGAGCATTAGTTATATAATGATATATATCAATTTGGATAATCATCAACCTTTTTAACCCCTTACTTTTCGTAAAACGTGTTTTTGACCTAATTAGGGTTTTTAAACGATCTAACGAATCAATATCGATCCAAAAATGTTATTTGGGGTATTATTTTTCCAAAAATATAAAATGACCAATCAGACTTCATAACCCTAGCAATTCTTCAGAAATTACTCAAGAAATCCGAAATTCCCAAATAATTATTTTGTGTTCTTGATCTTCAATCAATTCGTTCTAAGGGTTATTGAAGTCCAAATCTGAAGTTCTTATACTCAAATCAAAGCCCCAAAAATCTAGTTTCAGAATCTTCCAACCTCATCATCATCTGGTAAGTATTCGATTTTATATTGATTTTACAAGTTTCGAATTAAAATTAGGGTTCTTGATTCGATTTGGGGATTTTCATTCTGTTGATTCTCCGTTCAATTGGTTGCTTCTAACATGTTCCTAGGGTTCTAATTAGCAAGAATCCATGCTTTAATTTCATGTTTATGTTCGATTTAGTCGGGTTTAATTTTCGGGTTTTGACCCGATTTCTTCTTTCAATTCGTACGTTCTTGATATTGATCTGACATTGTTTTTGGTAAAGGGCTTTTATTGTATGAGTTATAAGCTTCATTTTGGTATATTAATCTTTGAGTTTCATGTAGGATTTAAGTAGATCGGGTTTCCGGCCGAGGTCGTCGCCGGCGAGTTCTTTGAATGAATTCTGGGCACGATTCCGGCATGGGACAGATGTGTGTGTATGTGGGTTGTGTTTGTCTTGCAAAAGCGAACAAAAGCCCTATAGTTTGGTTTTGTTTTGATCGGAAACGGCGAAGTCCGGCCACCGGACGCCGGCCGGATTCTGGAAAACCCAGATTCCGGCGGGTTGTTCTTGGTGACCCGGATTCGTTCTTCCCGACCCGTTTACCCGATTTTTCGACCCGGTTTCAATCTTCAAAACCCTAATTCATTTTCAGAAAACTGTTTTTGAATTTTATTTTTAAATTTAATTCGAAAATAGTTTAAAAACTTTAAAAATTCATATTTTTATTTTAAAAATATATTTTTATATCAGAAAAATTCTGATAAATTATATTTATTATTTTAAATCCGAAAATTGATTAAACTTAATTATTTTAATTATTTTTAATTAATAATTAATTTATTAATTAATTGGTTAATTCTTTTAATCAATTAATTCTTAAAAATTAATTATTAATTAGATTTAATTAATTAAAAATTCAGTTTAATTATTTTCAAGCCTATTTAATTATTTAAAAAAATAGTTTGAGTATTTAAAGAGTGTCAATTAATTTTATTAATTGATTTATTTTCATTTAAAATACTTATATTGGATTTAAAAATCCGATTTTTGATTTAAAAATAGTTTGTGGCTTATTTAAATTCAAATAAGCTTTGTGTGATGTTTTAAAAATAGTTATAAGTGCTATGTGATTTGTATGAGTTGTGTAATGTGCTTTATAGTCAGGATATGCCCGTACTAGGGCTAGTGTCTGAGTTTTAAATATCGTAAATTAGACCGGGCGTCCGATACGTAACCGGTCACTTGTTTAAATGTGTTATGTGAACAATGTGAATTATCTGTGTGAGTCATGCATGCGAATAAATTGTGTGGAGACTTGTTTGAGTAATTGGTTGTGTCTAATGTTATCACGAGGGGTAGATAGGATAGAAATTTGTCGGTTATGTTAGAAAGTGAGATTTACGAGGCCGTTGACTTGGATGTTGACTTTTTATAGTATGGGGATTGTCGTCAAGCAAGTTACGTGGATTACTTATGTGGGTGATTGCGATTGGTCTATCAGTTGAGATGTGGATGTTTATGCAACAGAGATATCGGTAAGATCGGTAAGTGCGTCGAAGTTAAGTTACGATCATTTATATAATATGAGGATTATACGTTGAAGACTAAGTACCGTCTCATGTTTGACTATCGAGGCTGGCACGTGGATTCGAAATGGTAAAAACAGACTAGTGGTATTCGCAAGAGCGTTAAAGCAAAGAAGGACGGAAGAAGAGAATCGTGCGACAAGACAGAATAAGGAGGAAATCGTATTGTTTCAGCGTTACGAAATAGCTAAGGACCAGAGGCAAGTGTTTATACCCTTGCTTATTAATTAAGGGATATTATCTTGAATTATTAGTATGCATGTTGAATGCTTATTACTGAATTTTCAAATGTTGATTTCTTTTGCATTGAATTGCAAGTATGTTATTTAATCTCGTAAATTGACGAGTACTCTTTTATACCTTTTGAGTTTAGATTCATATTTTCATATTGATTGGAAAGATATACTTATTATATTGAAAAGTTTGAAGAGATAATTATGGGCCGTATACTAAGGCTCTCTTTTAAAAGACATGATTTTAAAATATTAGGTTGGAATATTGCCAACCCTAGATGAGTGGGAACTTACGAACCCTATGTTGAAAACGTTATTTTAAATTCCGAAGTTGTGGTACTTGTTCTACAAGTATTCCATTTTTCCATCCTGCACCCTTGCAAGTATTATTACCATTTCTTGTTAATGCGATCATCTGATCCATTCCCTGATTCGAATTCATTTATGCTGTGCATGATTTAGTTTACTTCCTTCAAATACGAGGCTTATCTATTATAAGTATATGTTCGAAGGACTTGAACTATTTCTGCCAGAAGTTAATAAACCTTTGTTTTCTTCATTTATAAACTTCACCCTGAATTTTTCTTAAACTTGAACTTGACTTTCTTGTCACTTACCAGATTGTTGAATCTTAACTAATTCTTCCATAATGTGATGAATTGAACTGTTAAGGCCATCTAGAGCCTGTTCTTTGAACCCTATTCCATATTGAGTTATTGCAAATTCTGTTGATATCATAATGCCTGTTTCATATCAGATTCAATCTTGTTAAGCATGTTATTGTTTATTCTTTGAACCCTACTCTATATTGACTTGTTACACTTTTCTGTTGATATCATATTGTCTGTTTCATATCAGACTTAACCTTGTTGAGCATGTCATTGTTTATTCTTCATTATATCCCAGTTGTTACATCGAACTCGTCGATGCTTATTATATTGTCACTTTTCATGTGCACCTCCCCATATTGTGTCGATCTCGTCGATACTAGATTATATTGTTATTCCTTAATGGATTCTTCATAATTGAACTGTTTCCTGGAACGTGAGTTTTCCAGCAATTGTTGTATTAGGTTGTCGATTCTTCCGACACCTGATTGTCGAAGTAAGGTTGTCAATTGTTCTGACACCTGACGTATAAATAATATAGAATTGGAATGTTTTTAAAAATGGACCAATTATTGGTCGATGAAATTAAGGCCCAGATTGGCCTAGGATCCAGTAGAGGACTATGACATGAGCTAGTCCGGGGTTGATGCGTGGCTGGCCAGCAGCACAACCTTTGTATTTGATAATTGTTAAAAAAATCCAATTCTAATATGAATTTTCATTTCTAGGATGAGTTACATCCATATACTTTGTACTTGTGAGATATGACCTGATTCTCAGGTTTATTCGTTGCGTGAAGTTGTTGGTTTGTTGATTATTAATAGTGGTTTCAATCTTGCTGAAATCGCTTACTCTTAATACATTCGGATTCCAAATAGTTGAAATCCACTTCCTTGATTCCATTGGCAGTCGTGAGATATCTATCTTGTTGAGTTTTATTCATACCGCATATCCAGTCGGTACCATGTTGAAGTCTTGAAGTGCGTTCTTTATTTCTTAACCGAGCGTGTTGGCTCATTCTTGCCCCTTGATTATTCTAACCTTCCAGAGTTGTTGATTTCGGAAAATGTCGTGAATAGACCTGTTATCTTCAAATTAGTATTTTTGTACAAACCATGGTCTTGAAGACGTACGAGTTACATTTATTTCATATTTTCTACATACTATTGTAGTTATTGTTGATTCGGTCATCGTAACGACCTATATAAATCTTTTGTGTTTTAAAACTATTCGGTTGCGAGAAGCTAAATGAGATATTGTGATAAATTACCAAACTTACTTTGAAAATATTAGAGATTACAAATGTTTAAGCCATAGGCTTGTTTATTTGAAAAATCCAAAGATTAATTTGGAACTTTATATTTTATATTTAATAATGCACTTGCTGAGCAATTCATTCGCTCATACTTGTTTTATTTATATATATTTTAGCCTGCCGGAAAGAAGGTGTATTGGCGAGAGTTGTCCGCGTAGCTGATCAGAGATGGGGAAAGATATTAGCGTAAGGACGTTTTGATCCAGAGCAGTGGAGCTAGTGAGAGGTTTTGTATATAGATGTTTTCTATTGCTTAATATATTGTATAAGATTAGTTGCCTGGTATACTTCTTATCGAAGTTATACTAGTGTATTAGAATTTTGTAAAGAGAATGATTGTAAAAAGGAAAGTTGTTGTAATGAAATTTTGGATTCTTGTTTCTAGCACTATAACCTTTAAAGATTCTTGGTAGAGTTGGGGTCACAGATATTATTATTATTGTGTTGATTTTATATTGAACAGGTTGTTTGGATTAAGAGTGCAGTGTGACGACCAAATCATTGACCCCGGATTTGGGGGCGTTACAGTTGGTATCAGAGCAAGGGTTATAGTAAAACTAGAAACGAGAGTGTGTGGGAGTGTATATAGTTATATAAGGAACGTCAGAGCTCATTTAGAGTTCGTGTTGGACTATTGGATATAGTACCGCTGAGTGAGTTAAGATAGAGGTATTTGATTGAGATAGTTGTGCTGAAATGGATAGAACTTCTTGCGTTTGTAGACGTCTGAGGCGGAATCTTCGAGGACTATTACGAGTCGACGACGACGTACGATATTGATAACCTTGCGACGTGGAAAAGAAGGGCTGAAATCGAATAACGTGGAGAAGAAGGGCTGAAATCGAATAACGAGCTATCGAAGGAGTCGACGGAGGAGGCATATGTGAAGACCTTGGTAATACCTTCCCATCCTAATGAAATATTTGGCATTCCTTTAAAAAGAAACCTGTGTTGATGGATATATTCCACCTGTTGATCTTGCATTTGATACTCTTGATCAATCATGTTTTAAATTGCGCCAAAGATTGTTGTTATGCCTACTTCAAATTTTGAGCTTGTTGAAAATATGTTATTTAAATTCCAACTCCTTCATTCTTCCGGAGTGGATAACTCTAACTGTGATGTAACACTATTTGTTGATACTTCCTTTCTGGTTGTTCTTCTTTTTCTGAAATAACACCTTTGGAATTTATTCAATTTCAATCCAAGGTGTGTATTTGAGAATTCTTATCGAAAGGCCCTGATTGTTATTCTGACTCTAAATTTCTTTCATATTTCTCTACTCCAACTGAGATAAACAACCCTATTTATAGGGGACACAAGGACTATCTGTCTATGTGATAGAAGTCTGACGGGACGCCGTCACTTGTGTGTTGTGAAATACAAGAAGGCTAATTACCTTTAGTACTGTCTTAATAGAGACACACAACATTGAGTTCATGTGATCAAATTGGTCTCTCAGTAATCCTTTCACTTCCAATAATGTTGCTTTGGAATATACAGATTTGGTAACCCCAATTGTGGGACATTTGCTACGATATAGAATCTTTTCACTTCAAACTATCATGAACTTCTTACTTCAAATAATCTGGGAGGTATGCCATTAGGGTGAACTGGAATTTACCCTACCTTACCGAACGAAGAATTTGCGATTGAATTACCATGAACGAAAGCGGACTACGATGCGATTAGAATACTAGTAACATATAACGGAGCCAGTTGTTCTCTTTCTATCGATTAACGTTACGATGTGGAAAAGGTGAAGTTAGATAATTCAAGAGTTGATTGGAAATTGGGGAAAAAGGTGTAATTGTGCTGATGTTATCCCAGGTTGTGGAAAATGGACATAATAGATTTTTGTCTCAATGAGAAGAACTTTTAAGATTGGATGATAGGCTAATAATGGAGAATGAGTTAATCTTTGAGTATTTCAGGATTGTATGATATGGTTGCAAGTCTTTTGCTCACGATAGTTAAGGTAGATTTTACCAGTCAATGTGGATGTATAGAATGAGAATCAAGATAATGTCGAGTTGATCAAGCTGTTTGGGAAATGAGATGGAACCATGGAAAAGGTGTCATGAGTGTTACTGTGAAGATAGGAAAAGAAGATGAAGAGGTGTTAATAAGGATTTAAAGACAATGGATGAGGTAATGAAGGGTTGTTTTCAGCTGAAGAGTTAATGGGCATGAAAGGTATGTGATCGTTGAAAGTAGTTGTTAGACATATTGGAGGTAGATAAAGTTGACCCAAGAATATGGATGGCTGATAGTATGAGTAGTAAAGGAGGGAATTGAGATGAAAATATCTTCGGTACAAGGATTAGAAAGGATGGAGCTTTAAGGTTATGATAATGAGAGATTAACTAAAAGAAATGACGGGAATAAGGATTCAACCAGGATTGATTAGAGAGAAAGGGCTACATAAAGGAAACAGTTATGGAAAGAGAAATGGAATTCAATTACAGGAAGGAGCAAGAAAGAATAAGGGATAAGAAAGAAATGTAAGGATATATTAGAGACTTAAAAGAATATTGATGTTAGTGAGTGTTTAAGTACTTGAGGTGTTGGAAAATGAAGACAGAATAACAGAGGTATAGTAGACGATTACAACTAAAGAGATTCCTGAATGGAAATGAAGACATGTTGAGATAAACTGTGGGATGGAGTTGCTAAGGCTTAGAGCTTATCGTGATGTTATTTAGGTTATTATTGACCGCTTAATAAGAGATAATGGTACGGCATGGAATGACGAGTTCAATTGTATTTGACAGAGATCCGCGACGTAATTGAAGAATTCAGACAGCCTATGATTGTGTACTAAATTTTGAAGGTAATTGGGAGGATCGTTTACAGATGATTAGATTTCCTTACGACAACAGTTACTATGACGATTTTGAAATGCTACCTTACGACGATTTATTGAGTGTTGGGAAAGTGCGTATAAGTTTGCTTGCCACCCCGTGAGTGGTATATTCATAGTGTATTTCGTAGAATATGAACCTATAGAGATCTAGTTAAATTGTTCTATGTTGAGTAACCGATTGAGATATTGAGTCAGTATGAGAGAGTGATGAGTAATAGAGGAGTCAAATTAGTATGAGTATGAGGAGAAATCCTAAGGTTGAAGAGTCAACCTAGGAATTTGAGAATGAGATGTTGGAAAATATCCACCTATGTTTGCGCGAGCTGATTCTGAGGACAGAATCCTGTTAAGGGGGGAAGGATGTAATATCCGTGAATTTTATTATTTGATTAAATGATATATTTAATCTAAAAAATTTATTTTGGAATATTGGAATATTATTATATGATATTTAGTGTGTGATTATGTGCTAAATGGTGAGTCGGAAGCCCCTTTCAAAAATTTCGTCATTTGGAATTTTCTTCAAATTTGAGCCGTTTTGATAATTCAAGAGCCCGTTGAAATTTCGTACATTCATTTTTAATTCTTCGTCTTTCGTATTCGAATCGTTATCGAAAGGGTTAGGGGATTCTATTTAACCCTACCTATTTGATTCTGCAAATTAATTTCAATTTTTGATCCGAAAAAGGAAAAATCGTTCCGAACCCTAATTGCTTAAGGGGACGGATTTATCGTTCTATATCAATATTGGAGTTGTTATAGCCCTAGTATTCTTGAGCATTAGTTATATAATGATATATATCAATTTGGATAATCATCAACCTTTTTAACCCCTTACTTTTCGTAAAACGTGTTTTTGACCTAATTAGGGTTTTTAAACGATCTAACGAATCAATATCGATCCAAAAATGTTATTTGGGGTATTATTTTTCCAAAAATATAAAATGACCAATCAGACTTCATAACCCTAGCAATTCTTCAGAAATTACTCAAGAAATCCGAAATTCCCAAATAATTATTTTGTGTTCTTGATCTTCAATCAATTCGTTCTAAGGGTTATTGAAGTCCAAATCTGAAGTTCTTATACTCAAATCAAAGCCCCAAAAATCTAGTTTCAGAATCTTCCAACCTCATCATCATCTGGTAAGTATTCGATTTTATATTGATTTTACAAGTTTCGAATTAAAATTAGGGTTCTTGATTCGATTTGGGGATTTTCATTCTGTTGATTCTCCGTTCAATTGGTTGCTTCTAACATGTTCCTAGGGTTCTAATTAGCAAGAATCCATGCTTTAATTTCATGTTTATGTTCGATTTAGTCGGGTTTAATTTTCGGGTTTTGACCCGATTTCTTCTTTCAATTCGTACGTTCTTGATATTGATCTGACATTGTTTTTGGTAAAGGGCTTTTATTGTATGAGTTATAAGCTTCATTTTGGTATATTAATCTTTGAGTTTCATGTAGGATTTAAGTAGATCGGGTTTCCGGCCGAGGTCGTCGCCGGCGAGTTCTTTGAATGAATTCTGGGCACGATTCCGGCATGGGACAGATGTGTGTGTATGTGGGTTGTGTTTGTCTTGCAAAAGCGAATAAAAGCCCTATAGTTTGGTTTTGTTTTGATCGGAAACGGCGAAGTCCGGCCACCGGACGCCGGCCGGATTCTGGAAAACCCAGATTCCGGCGGGTTGTTCTTGGTGACCCGGATTCGTTCTTCCCGACCCGTTTACCCGATTTTTCGACCCGGTTTCAATCTTCAAAACCCTAATTCATTTTCAGAAAACTGTTTTTGAATTTTATTTTTAAATTTAATTCGAAAATAGTTTAAAAACTTTAAAAATTCATATTTTTATTTTAAAAATATATTTTTATATCAGAAAAATTCTGATAAATTATATTTATTATTTTAAATCCGAAAATTGATTAAACTTAATTATTTTAATTATTTTTAATTAATAATTAATTTATTAATTAATTGGTTAATTCTTTTAATCAATTAATTCTTAAAAATTAATTATTAATTAGATTTAATTAATTAAAAATTCAGTTTAATTATTTTCAAGCCTATTTAATTATTTAAAAAAATAGTTTGAGTATTTAAAGAGTGTCAATTAATTTTATTAATTGATTTATTTTCATTTAAAATACTTATATTGGATTTAAAAATCCGATTTTTGATTTAAAAATAGTTTGTGGCTTATTTAAATTCAAATAAGCTTTGTGTGATGTTTTAAAAATAGTTATAAGTGCTATGTGATTTGTATGAGTTGTGTAATGTGCTTTATAGTCAGGATATGCCCGTACTAGGGCTAGTGTCTGAGTTTTAAATATCGTAAATTAGACCGGGCGTCCGATACGTAACCGGTCACTTGTTTAAATGTGTTATGTGAACAATGTGAATTATCTGTGTGAGTCATGCATGCGAATAAATTGTGTGGAGACTTGTTTGAGTAATTGGTTGTGTCTAATGTTATCACGAGGGGTAGATAGGATAGAAATTTGTCGGTTATGTTAGAAAGTGAGATTTACGAGGCCGTTGACTTGGATGTTGACTTTTTATAGTATGGGGATTGTCGTCAAGCAAGTTACGTGGATTACTTATGTGGGTGATTGCGATTGGTCTATCAGTTGAGATGTGGATGTTTATGCAACAGAGATATCGGTAAGATCGGTAAGTGCGTCGAAGTTAAGTTACGATCATTTATATAATATGAGGATTATACGTTGAAGACTAAGTACCGTCTCATGTTTGACTATCGAGGCTGGCACGTGGATTCGAAATGGTAAAAACAGACTAGTGGTATTCGCAAGAGCGTTAAAGCAAAGAAGGACGGAAGAAGAGAATCGTGCGACAAGACAGAATAAGGAGGAAATCGTATTGTTTCAGCGTTACGAAATAGCTAAGGACCAGAGGCAAGTGTTTATACCCTTGCTTATTAATTAAGGGATATTATCTTGAATTATTAGTATGCATGTTGAATGCTTATTACTGAATTTTCAAATGTTGATTTCTTTTGCATTGAATTGCAAGTATGTTATTTAATCTCGTAAATTGACGAGTACTCTTTTATACCTTTTGAGTTTAGATTCATATTTTCATATTGATTGGAAAGATATACTTATTATATTGAAAAGTTTGAAGAGATAATTATGGGCCGTATACTAAGGCTCTCTTTTAAAAGACATGATTTTAAAATATTAGGTTGGAATATTGCCAACCCTAGATGAGTGGGAACTTACGAACCCTATGTTGAAAACGTTATTTTAAATTCCGAAGTTGTGGTACTTGTTCTACAAGTATTCCATTTTTCCATCCTGCACCCTTGCAAGTATTATTACCATTTCTTGTTAATGCGATCATCTGATCCATTCCCTGATTCGAATTCATTTATGCTGTGCATGATTTAGTTTACTTCCTTCAAATACGAGGCTTATCTATTATAAGTATATGTTCGAAGGACTTGAACTATTTCTGCCAGAAGTTAATAAACCTTTGTTTTCTTCATTTATAAACTTCACCCTGAATTTTTCTTAAACTTGAACTTGACTTTCTTGTCACTTACCAGATTGTTGAATCTTAACTAATTCTTCCATAATGTGATGAATTGAACTGTTAAGGCCATCTAGAGCCTGTTCTTTGAACCCTATTCCATATTGAGTTATTGCAAATTCTGTTGATATCATAATGCCTGTTTCATATCAGATTCAATCTTGTTAAGCATGTTATTGTTTATTCTTTGAACCCTACTCTATATTGACTTGTTACACTTTTCTGTTGATATCATATTGTCTGTTTCATATCAGACTTAACCTTGTTGAGCATGTCATTGTTTATTCTTCATTATATCCCAGTTGTTACATCGAACTCGTCGATGCTTATTATATTGTCACTTTTCATGTGCACCTCCCCATATTGTGTCGATCTCGTCGATACTAGATTATATTGTTATTCCTTAATGGATTCTTCATAATTGAACTGTTTCCTGGAACGTGAGTTTTCCAGCAATTGTTGTATTAGGTTGTCGATTCTTCCGACACCTGATTGTCGAAGTAAGGTTGTCAATTGTTCTGACACCTGACGTATAAATAATATAGAATTGGAATGTTTTTAAAAATGGACCAATTATTGGTCGATGAAATTAAGGCCCAGATTGGCCTAGGATCCAGTAGAGGACTATGACATGAGCTAGTCCGGGGTTGATGCGTGGCTGGCCAGCAGCACAACCTTTGTATTTGATAATTGTTAAAAAAATCCAATTCTAATATGAATTTTCATTTCTAGGATGAGTTACATCCATATACTTTGTACTTGTGAGATATGACCTGATTCTCAGGTTTATTCGTTGCGTGAAGTTGTTGGTTTGTTGATTATTAATAGTGGTTTCAATCTTGCTGAAATCGCTTACTCTTAATACATTCGGATTCCAAATAGTTGAAATCCACTTCCTTGATTCCATTGGCAGTCGTGAGATATCTATCTTGTTGAGTTTTATTCATACCGCATATCCAGTCGGTACCATGTTGAAGTCTTGAAGTGCGTTCTTTATTTCTTAACCGAGCGTGTTGGCTCATTCTTGCCCCTTGATTATTCTAACCTTCCAGAGTTGTTGATTTCGGAAAATGTCGTGAATAGACCTGTTATCTTCAAATTAGTATTTTTGTACAAACCATGGTCTTGAAGACGTACGAGTTACATTTATTTCATATTTTCTACATACTATTGTAGTTATTGTTGATTCGGTCATCGTAACGACCTATATAAATCTTTTGTGTTTTAAAACTATTCGGTTGCGAGAAGCTAAATGAGATATTGTGATAAATTACCAAACTTACTTTGAAAATATTAGAGATTACAAATGTTTAAGCCATAGGCTTGTTTATTTGAAAAATCCAAAGATTAATTTGGAACTTTATATTTTATATTTAATAATGCACTTGCTGAGCAATTCATTCGCTCATACTTGTTTTATTTATATATATTTTAGCCTGCCGGAAAGAAGGTGTATTGGCGAGAGTTGTCCGCGTAGCTGATCAGAGATGGGGAAAGATATTAGCGTAAGGACGTTTTGATCCAGAGCAGTGGAGCTAGTGAGAGGTTTTGTATATAGATGTTTTCTATTGCTTAATATATTGTATAAGATTAGTTGCCTGGTATACTTCTTATCGAAGTTATACTAGTGTATTAGAATTTTGTAAAGAGAATGATTGTAAAAAGGAAAGTTGTTGTAATGAAATTTTGGATTCTTGTTTCTAGCACTATAACCTTTAAAGATTCTTGGTAGAGTTGGGGTCACAGATATTATTATTATTGTGTTGATTTTATATTGAACAGGTTGTTTGGATTAAGAGTGCAGTGTGACGACCAAATCATTGACCCCGGATTTGGGGGCGTTACATAAACCAATCAAGATCTCGAAAGATTCAAGTACAACAACAGTATTATATTTGCAAAATATAACCGAAAGCACTTTTCATCACAACCACAGTAGTAAGTCATAGGTTTTGAAAACTTGCCACAATACTTGGAACAAAGAGTTGATATATATTTTGGAATACACAAGTATTGAACATTTGAAAATATATCTACTCTGAACAATAGAGTAAGGGTTAGTAAACTTGCCTGGAGTCCAAGATACACATCCCAAGTTCCACTCATTCCGAATAGTTCTAACAATAGATATAACAATCTAGATTAACACTCTTATCTCGACAGTTACTTATACTACTAATAAGTATAACCTTTAGACTTTAAAAAATCCTTACTCTAACACTTCGATGTTAATCCTCAAACTTATATCGAGTGTAAATATGACAATTACAATTTGTACTTGGTCATTATAATAACACTTTTTTTGCCCGGCATTCCACCTCCTCGGGCCTACTTTAGCCAATCGTAAAACTATCTTTTCGATGGTTTTTATTCTAGTTCTTTACCCCATCATGTAGTCATGATAATATTCAATAACTTTTGTGTTTTATCGCCTCGAAATTAATCTTTTATCTTGGTCAGAACGGATGGTCAAAGCGGTACCCCTAGAGTTGTCCTTCCCGAGAATTACTATTACGCAACTCGCACTCTAACACTTTTAATAAATCATAAATTTCATATTTAAATATGAAACTACTTCTAAAATCATTTTGAGTATTTTTAATATTTATCATAAAAGGTTCGATTTGAAAATAGGAGTTTAACTTGGTGAAATGTATTTTCAAACTTGGATGACCTACGGAAAGTTACTATTCATGCTACTTACACTAAAACCTCATTTTCTCCTTAACCGTTAATCCAATCGACGCACCGTTTTCGTATGCACGATCTAGAGAATGAATAGAAAAAAATGGTTGAAGAATATTTTTCTGATCCAGGGGATACAATTCCCGAATGTGCAGTTTATAGCAGTGGAGGTGCATAAAGTTTTTGTCATTGCCTAGCTTTCACTAAAATGTGAATATCTCCTAATCCGTAAATACTATTGACATGATTCTTAATAATAATATAAAAAATCCAAAAAAAATTAAAATTTTAAAGTTAAAAACTTTTTGTATGTAATTGCCTAGTCTCAAAAGCATGTTAGCATGGATAAGTACACATTGTGTAGATTAATTTCGCATGATTAATTATGAGTGTCACATTCATGAAAAATCATTTGATGTTTGGTAATTCCTTGTGTGTGCTTGCCAACATTTGAAAACTTGATATGCTTCTTGGTCAATTTTAGTGAGTTAAGCATGCTTTCACCATGTGAGAATTTGAGCCTAATTTATGATTGTTAGATTTTGTATCAATCCATTTTTTTTGTTGTGTGTTGTTCATCATGATTCTTGTTGCTCTAGAACTTGTTTTAAACCGTTTTGAGACTACATGGTATGTGTATGCATGAATATGATAAAGGCACTAGGATTAACCTCATTTACCCAAACAATACCCATATGAAAAATAATCCTTAGTGAACCCCCTTGAGCTTATATCCGTTTCTTTCGTATGTCACCAATCTAAAATTTTTAGCCTACTTATTTATTCTTGTCATGATTTACTGGTAGAGCATATTGATTCAATTCATGGGTTGGTGAATATTTAGTGTGGGGATTTCTTTTGGTTAAAGGTTACATTTTGGTGGGATACAATATGGTATGGAATTGCAAACAAGTATCAAGTACTCCTTTGAGATCAGTGGGTGGCAAGTGCAATGTCATATGAAAGGGACGATCCATGTGTGCTGGTATTAAGTACATTCTTGGTGACTTTTCACTGCCCTTGGTTACTGGAGAATGACTTGACTTTTGAAAAAAAAAAATTATGAGCAAGAGGAAGATCAAGTAGAGTGGTGTTCATCTGTTTGATAAAATATGAAAGTGGGAAAGTACATGGGCTGTATGTGCTTTGCAGTTTAATGTGTGTGAAAGCTTGATCAACTTTTACATGATCTAAGTTTCATGTTGGGTGCTTTAATTAAAAGTGAACACTATGCTCTATTAGTGTTGGTGGCCCAACTAGGATTGGGCCGAACGGTGATTGGGTCGAATACTAATTGGGCCGAATGGTCAAAGCCCACTCTTTCGGATCGGACCGTTGGGCCTAACCGTTGCTATGACTGAGTCGCCCGCTTATTTAGGCGTAATGGCAGGACCGTGTGACGGTGGCTTCCGAAGAATCCGGGTGAGTCGGTAACCGAATGCCTATAAAAGCATGTAACAGGTTTATGTCCAGGTATATACTCATTTCATACTCACAAAGACTTACACGTTCATTTAAACCTAATTGGAACCTCTAACTTATTCTCACACCGGAGGTGAATCGGGGGTCCAATCCCTCGCATTCTTCTCTTTTTACAGGTTGACCCGAAGAGCTCCTTGGGATCTTAACCGACAGAAAACTGGTTCCAACATTTGGCGCCGTCTGTGGGAACGTGTAAGCCAATTTGTGACGATATCTGGGAACGATGGCAATTGACAATTCTGAAACTCATCACCAGGGTCCCTCCACGACTACACCCCCCATTAATCGGGTTCTCAATTTTGATGATGATTTGGAGGAGGGACCGATGCCCACGCCCGAAGAACAAAAGGCCATGATTCTTAAATGGCGTGAGGAAACTGCTGCCAAAGGAGGAAGGCAGAAGGAAAAGGAAAGGCTGGAAGCCGAAGCCCAAGCTAAGGCTAAGAAGAGAGAGGAGGATCTCGCTAAGCTAGAAGCGATTAAAAGGCGAAGGGCTGAGCTGGATGCCGAGGAAAAGGCTCTCCAAGGTGCTGTGGAGACCGGAGAGCAACTATTGGTACAGACCAGCCATAGGAGAGAAAAAAGGGTGCATGATGATGAAGATGGATCTTCGGATTCTGAATCACATCCCCGAAGGATCCGTTCGAAGGTGGTCGTACGATCGGATACTGACGAGGAAGGAGATCCTCGCATGAAAGACAGGCTGAGCCGAATGGAGAAGGCGATGTTCGGCGATCGTAGAATTAGTCACGAGCCGGTAGTGTCGGAGGAAATTGAGCAGTACAGACCTCCCCCTGGAAGACAATTCCCGAAGATGAACGAATTCAATGGGAAAGGCGACCCTGAAGACCATTGCGAGAAGTATGAGTCCCTTATGACTGGCATGGGGCACTGTGATGTCATGCTTTGCAAAATGTTTAAGACATATCTGAAGGGTCCAGCTACCATGTGATATAGATCAATGAAACCAAGGTCGATATGTTCTTACGACCAGCTAAAAAGAAAATTCTTGAGGCACTATTCGCATCTGTGCCGAAGAGAGAAGGATACCGAAGCTTTAATACACTGTAGACAAAGGCCGAACGAAGAGTTGGGAGATTATTTGGCTAGGTTTAAGGAAGAGGCTGGAATGGTAACAAATTTGGATAAAGTAAAGGCTGCTGGATTCTTGTCGGCAGGACTGGACCCCATCAAAGGTAAAAAACTCCGGTCTTCTCTTTACGATATTCCCCCTAAATCCCTAAATGATATATACTTGAGGGGTGAGAGCATCCGAAGGAAGATGGAGTCCATCGGAGGGTACAAAGAGTCCAGGAGAGAAGACAGGGTAAGGAAAGGACATGACAGGTACGATTCTGGGCGAAGGTACGATGACAGGCGAGATGAGGCGAAAGGTCGCGACAAAGCTGCCGAACGAAGAAGAGATAGAGATGGCACAGCATTCACCCCTCTGAATGCACCAATCTCAAAGATTCTCCACGAGATAAAAGGAAAGCCTGGCTTCGTTCGCCCAGCACGAATGAAGATGCCCGATTACAAGAAGAATGGCAACAAATATTGTGATTATCATCAGGACAAAGGACACAACACTGACGAGTGTTATCATTTAAAAAAGCTCATAGAAAAGATGATCAAGGAAGGAGAACTAAATAAATTTGTCAAAGACCTAAGGGATAAGCTGGCCCCGAAGGAAGACAAACGAAAAGAGCCCGAAGAGGTCGAAAGGTATAGGGGCGAAGTAAAAACTATATTCGGTGGCAGCACCCTGGGACGTGACAGCAAGACAGCTAAGAAGAGGTATGCCAAACAGGTTTACAATTTGTATCAATTTCAATCTGCAAAACAGGCAATGCCGATCATGTTCACCGAGGACGACTATGAGGATGTGATTTGGCCTCACGAGGATCCTCTGCTCATTAACCCGGTTATCGGTCAAAACAAAATATGGAAAGCTTTAGTAGATGGAGGAAGTTCGGTGAACATTCTATACCATCGGACGTACAGCAAAATGAACCTTGGGGGCGAACAGTTGGAGCCTTGCCATGAAGCTCCCCTGTACGGCTTCGGGAACCAGCCAGTCCCTATTGAAGGTACTATCACTCTATCTGTCCTTTTGGGTAAAGCTCCATATACTGTGGAAAAACAGGTCAAGTTCTATGTGGTTCGGGTTGAAAGCCCCTACAATGCCATTCTCGGAAGGCCAGCTCTTACTTCTTTTCAAGCGGTAGCATCAATACCTCATCTTAAATTGAAATTTCCGACTGAGCATGGAATCGGGGAAATGAGAGGCGATCAAAAAACTGCTCGAATCATCATGTTGGAGGACCTGGACAAGGATCAAGATTTTGAGATGACCGAAGGTGGCAAGAGGAAAAGGGCCGAAGGCGAAAGCAGCGGAAGTCGCCAAACCCTAAATATTGAGTTAGAGAAATTTGGTGCGGACTTATCCAACCCAATTGCCGAACCAGCAGCAGAAACCGAAGAGGTAGAACTATATGCGGGCTGTTCGGGAAAAATGGTGCGAATCGGAAAAAATATGGAACCTGACCTCAAGAGGAAAGTGATCGAAGTGGTCAGACAATACCACGACGTCTTCGCCTGGGGGCCGGAGGATATGCCTGGCCTGGATCCAAAGACGGCGAAGCATTGTCTCAATGTTAAGCCCGAGGCAAAGCCAGTAAAGCAAAGAAAGAGAACATTCGCCATGGAACGACAGAAGATCATTGAAGCTGAAGTGGAAAAACTTTTGGAAGCAAAATTCATAGAGGAAATCGAATACCCGGACTGGCTAGCCAATGTGGTGGTGGTAAAGAAAGCTAACAATAAATGGCGAATGTGTGTGGACTACACCGACTTAAACAAAGCATGCCCGAAGGACCACTACCCACTTCCTAGCATTGATCAGCTGACAGACGCCACTGCTGGATACCAGGTACTTAGTTTCTTGGATGCTTTTTCAGGATACCATCAGATTGCAAAGAATGCCGAGGATATTCCAAAGACAGCATTCATCACCCCGAAAGGGACATATGCCTACATCAAAATGCCCTTCGGCCTGAAAAACGCAGGAGCCACATTCCAAAGGGTGGTCAATCGGATTTTCCATAAACAAATTGGGAGAAACATGGAGTGCTATGTGGATGATATGATTGTTAAGTCCCAGTTCGAAGATCACATGGAAGACCTAAAAGAGTGCTTCGAGACATTAAGGAAGCACGGCATGAAGATCAATCCGAACAAGTGTACTTTCGGAGTCTCCAGTGGGAAATTCCTAGGTTACATGGTCAGTGCCCGAGGGATCGAGGCGAACCCGGAAAAAATACAAGCAGTGATCGACATGGAACAGCCGAGGACAGTTCGGGACGTACAGAAATTGACCGGTCGAATGGCCGCCTTGCGAAGATTTATTTCCAGATCAGCAGAAAAAGCCCTCCCCTTCTTTGAAGCACTCCGGGGATCGAAGAATTTTGAATGGGGATCGGAGTGTCAGAGAGCATTCGAGGAGGTAAAGGAGTATCTCACCAAGGCGCCTCTCCTGATGAGGCCCGATCCGAAGGAAACTTTACAGCTGTACTTAGCAGTGAGCGACCGAACTCTCGGAGCAGTACTAGTGAAAGAACATAACAGCTCTCAACACCCAGTGTTTTATGTGTCCCACATGCTGAAGGATGCAGAAACAAGATATCCAAACGCCGAAAAGTTCGCATATGGCCTTGTAGTGGCAACCCGAAAGCTACGCCATTATTTCCAGGGGCGAACAGTACAGGTTATAACTGATCAACCCCTTAAGAAAATTTTGACAAGACCTGAGGCGTCCGGAAGGGTGGTGGCCTGGTCCATTGAGCTGGGAGAATATGATTTGGAATACATCCCCAGGACGTCTATCAAAGCTCAAGCATTGGCGGACTTCATGGTCGAATGCTACTTTTCAGGACCGAAAGACCTAGCTCCCGAAGAGCAGTTAATTCGGTCGCCAGGCAAATGGAAGTTATTCGTAGACGGGTCGGTAGCCGGATCAAAGTGTGGGGCAGGATTAATCCTTTCAAGTCCAGAGGGGTTCGAAATCTGCCAAGCAATAAGATTCACTTTCCCATTAACCAACAACGAGGCCGAGTACGAAGCATTGTTAGCCGGTTTGAACCTGGCCAAAAACCTTGAGGTCAGAAACTTGCGAGCGTTCAGTGATTCCATGTTAGTGGTAGAGCACTTTTCAGGAGAGTACGAACAAAGAGAGCCCCGACTCAAGTCTTATGCGGCGAGGGTAAAGGACTCATCGGTCTCATTCGAATCCTTCGAATTGAGTCAAGTAGGAAGAGAAGATAACAGCCGAGCCGACGCTCTGTCAAGGTTGGCTTCGGCCGAAACACACAACCTCACAGGATCCATCTACCTGACTGAAGTGAAAATCCCTTCGATCGACAGGCAATCCTGCATGGAAATCCACCAAGGCGTCACCTGGATGACCCCGATCAGGGCCTACCTAGAAAAAGGTACTTTGCCCCTAGACCGGAAGGAAGCCCAAAAAGTGAAGTACAGGGCAGCAAGCTACACCATCATCGGTAATAAGTTGTACAGAAGGTCGGCGACAGAACCCCTTCTCCGATGCCTGGATTCCGATGAACAAATACTGGCTTTGGAAACAGTTCACGAAGGGATTTGTGGAGAACATCTTGCCGGTCGGTCACTGGCCTTCAAAATCCTCAGACAGGGGTTTTATTGGCCGACTTTGCGAGCAGATGCAGCCGATTACGCAAAGAAATGTCGACAATGCCAACTATTCAGCACCATCCCGAAGCAGCCACCAGAAGAAATGGCATCCGTCCTAAGCCCCATTCCTTTTGCCATGTGGGCTGTAGATATTGTAGGCATTCTACCCAAGAGCACGAAGCAGGCCAAATACTGCATAGTGGCGATCGACTACATGACCAAGTGGGTCGAAGCAAGGCCTCTGGCGACCATAACCGAAGAAGCAGCGAAAAAGTTCATGCTGGAGCAAGTCATACTAAGGTTCGGCATTCCGAAAGTCTGTGTATCCGACAATGGGACCCAGTTCATCGGAAACAAGTTCAGGAAGTTTTTAACGCATTTTGGGATACAACAGAAATTTAGCTCAGTCGGCCACCCGCAAGGAAACGGAGCCATCGAAGCCGCAAATAAAATCATCTTCGATGGAATAAAAAAGCGACTGGGGGACGCCAAGGGACTTTGGGCGGAAGAGCTAAACTGGGTATTGTGGGCGTACCGAACAACCCCACGATCATCAACCGGAGAAACACCTTTCAAGTTGGCATTCGGGACGGACGCCCTGGTTCCCGTTGAGGTCGGACTGGACTCCTACCGCACGGAGGTTTTTAATGTCGAAGCGAACGAATTCGGCCTTCGGGCCAATGTAGACTTTTTGGAAGAAGAAAGAGAGGCAGCTCACCTAAGGAATTTGAAATATCAACTCCAGGCAGCACAATATTACGACGCTGGAATAAAGAAAAGGACATTCATGGTAGGGGATTTAGTGTTACGAGAATTGGCGACCTCTATGCCAGCCAAGCAGGGAAAGCTAATGCCAAACTGGGAAGGCCCGTATAAAGTAACTGAGGTGATTCGACCTGGTACCTACAAGCTAACCACCATGGCTGGGGACCCGATCAAGAACACATGGCACGCCTCCAGGTTACGAAGGTATTACCAATAGCCGAACAAAAGGTGCTCGCCACTCAAGTTTTACCTCTCCTTTTTGCCAAGTTTTCATTTCAAAAGCATGTAAAGTTGAATAAATTTATCAATAAAATACATGTTTCACTGTTCTACTTGGTATATCAATTATGAATTATAATGTTATAAGTCGGACATTTATCTGGGGACGACCAAAAAGATAAATGCCACAAGACTTCCCGTACAATGTTTCATAAATTTGGCGACTGGATAACCAACCAGCCAAACTTTGGGAGAATCCAAATTATGTTAAGGCGATATAAAAGCCGAAGAAACATAAAATCGATTCAATTATGTTAAGGCGAAAAAAGAAAGCCGAAGATACGTATGATCGTTAAAATTGACTTAATTATGTTAAGGCAGATAGAAAGCCGAAGAAACATAAAAGCGATTCAATTATGTTAAGGCGAAAAAATAAAAGCCGAAGAAACATAAAATCGATTCAATTATGTTAAGGCGAAAAAAGAAAGCTGAAGATACATATGATGGACTTAATTATGTTAAGGCAGATAGAAAGCCGAAGAAACATATGATCGGTAGACTTTTGCTTAAATTATGTTAAGGCGAGATAACAGCCGAAGAGACATAGAATTAACCTGACCTCGTTAAGGCGAGGACAAAGGCCGAAAATACATGTAATTGTTAAACTATGTTTCAATTATGCTAAAGGCAAAATTAAAGCAAAAATATATGCCGAAGAGATACAATTGGATAAAAAATTCTTTTGATAAAAGCCCAAGGGCTACAAAAGTTAAGGCCCGAAGGCTTAATAAATACAATCTACAAAAGGAAATTACAATTGCCCGAAGGCTTAATCCGACAGGTCCTCGTCCTCGCCTGAGGAAACCACTGGAAGCTCATCCTCATCAGGGCGACCGACGGGATCGCTGAAGCCAGGCTCGATTAAGGGCTGATGCTCCAAGCCCATGGCAGCCGCCCTCCTCACGACTTCATCGTGGCCCATTTGGTAGCACCGCTCTTCGGCAATCAGCCGAAGCTTGGTCTCCTTACGAGCCTGCTTCCTCGAAGCCTTGAGGGCCAGATTCCGACGGGTCAGCCTAGCCCGAGCCGAGTCCCGCTCTTTTTGCATCGCCTCCCGGTCAGCTCTTAGCACCGCAGATTGGCCTTCCAGCCTTTCCACGTCGCCAAGAGCTTGGCGGAGGGCAGCCTCTGATCGGACCGACCGAGCTTCCAGCTCCTTAAGCTGGTCGAACCTACCCTGCATATCCTTCACCTTATCGGTGATGACAGCAGCCATCGGCGTCGCCTGAAATAAGGAAAAATTCAGTAGTTAGAAATGTACAAGGGCAGAAACTAAAAGGAAAAGGAATGGCAAATATTTTACCAGAGAAAGAAAGGCCATCATATCGGCACAGGCGTCGGCGATGTCCAACCGATCGTAGTTTGGGCGATCAGCTGGAAGCACCAAAGCTCGGCACAAGTCCGGGGCTATCTCCTTGACCGCCTTCTTGTCGGCCGAGGTGACGCCATCAGTTTCCAAGATCGCCCACTGAGGGACGTAGGTCTTCAGAACGTCCCCCCGCCGAACCCTCTTTCTAACCAGAGGGATTTCAGTCTGTTGCTCCTGCTCAGCCCCAATCGCCTTCTCCGACTGAACGGGCGTTTTCTCATTTCCTTCCTGGTGACCAGGGTTGGCAGCAGCACTTCCCTCGGTCGCCCCAGCAGCCTCCGCCGCTTCGGCCGCCTTAGCCGCCAGAGCTGCTTGCTCGGCCTCGAACTTCGCCCTTTTTCGCTCAACGATAGCTTGGCGAGAAGACACTGCAAAACAAAAGAGAAGAAAAAGGGTTAAAATGGTAAAGTCAAAAATATCAGCAGGCGACAGGGTACACAATAGTAAAAGAAAGCAAAAACTAAATGCAAGGGTAAAATATGTTACCATTACCCCAGAGGGCGAAAAGCCATTGCTTATCCCGAAGATCCTCTAAAGGGATTCGGCCCATGTCAAAATTACAGAGGCGTTGATAGTCGTCTAACTCCGCCCTCGATAGTGCGGGATTAACCACCTGAACAGTGGGATCAACCACACGCCATTGAGACAGAGCGGCTATCTTCGGACCCGAGATGTAACACCACTTATCGTGGCTGCCTTTGTTGTTGGAATTAGTCTCCACCCACTCGGCTCTATTGTTACGGCGGGCGATGGAATAATAACCCTTACTCTTCCCATTCTTACGGAAGTCATGGTGATGCCAGAATAAGGCAGGGCTCGGATCGACGTTGGCCGCAAGGCATCGGCATTGAAAGCCGTTCATATGCAAAAAACCGTTCGGGTCCATCTGGCCTAGAGCTATTCCCATCTGGGCGAACAGTTGCTTCACCAGCGGGAGCATCGGGACCCGAAAACCGCATTTTAGAGCAGCCTCAGAGATCCCGGTAGCGACATCCCCGTATCCCTTCGGGACGGGAGGGTTGAACCATATCCGGTCGGCCGCTCTCGGCATATACGTGTGCCAAGCACCGGTCGGGATATCGAACTCCTTCGGTATCTTTGCCACTCGGTCCTCTGATAGCCGAGTAGGATGGTTCGCCGCAAGAAATTCGTTGACATCGTGAAAAGGGTATCTCTCGGGGGATATGGATCTGGGAGACTGTCCCGAAGTAGAAGCCGACCGATCCATAATTCCTGCATTAATGTGAAGAAATTAGCCTTGTACTCGGACATGAACAAGAAAGAGGGGAAAAGAAAAGGGGTCGCCGAGTACAGGAGGCTTGGATCGGTCGGGGGATCACTAGTATCTAAGCCCATAAAGGAAGAATTTCTAAAAGGCACTACGCAGCCCGAGGACCGCTTCTAAAGGACTGAACTCATCCCGAAGGTTGTTCTAGGGACAAGTTCATCCCGAAGGTTGTTCTAGGGACAAGTTCATCCCGAAGATCGTCCTAGGGACAAGTTGACATCAGGAATCACTCTTAGGATAAAACTATCTACTGGACTGACTACCGACCTAATTGCAGTTGCAATCTCAACAGCAAATATAATCCGAAGCAAAAATACTATAATGCATAAATTGCAGTAAAAAGATTCGGGAAAGTTCAACGTGAAAGGAAAAATTGCACAATTGAGTGTTGAAAACTTACTGGTAATGAGAAGGTGAGGAGGATTCGAACTTGAAGAGTGAAGTCGTTGATCTCTGCAAATGAAAGCGCTGGAGAGAAGTTGGCAAAGAAAGGATACTTTTGAATATATCAGTAACGATGTTTGGGGGGAACTTCTTTTATTTATACAGAAGGATGTGACGTTTGGACAGCAAAACACGGACGCTTGACCTTGATCGTACGATCAAAACCGTTTGGGATTCAACGGTGAGGATCCAACGCTGATCTCGAGAAGTTACGGCTGTCATTATTAATTACGGCACGATTCTCGAGGGGACGTGTCCCAACGGATAGACACGAATCTGTTGGGCTCCTTCCCGAAGAGAGGAAGAAAGTTTGGACTCCGAACGCATTAACAAATCCGACCGAAGTCCAGGGACATGTTGGTGGCCCAACTAGGATTGGGCCGAACGGTGATTGGGTCGAATACTAATTGGGCCGAATGGTCAAAGCCCACTCTTTCGGATCGGACCGTTGGGCCTAACCGTTGCTATGACTGAGTCGCCCGCTTATTTAGGCGTAATGGCAGGACCGTGTGACGGTGGCTTCCGAAGAATCCGGGTGAGTCGGTAACCGAATGCCTATAAAAGCATGTAACAGGTTTATGTCCAGGTATATACTCATTTCATACTCACAAAGACTTACACGTTCATTTAAACCTAATTGGAACCTCTAACTTATTCTCACACCGGAGGTGAATCGGGGGTCCAATCCCTCGCATTCTTCTCTTTTTACAGGTTGACCCGAAGAGCTCCTTGGGATCTTAACCGACAGAAAACTGGTTCCAACAATTAGTTATCAAGTTTAGCCACTTATTAGCCTGTTTTTTTGTGATATCATACCCCGTACCTAAGCCCTGTTACAACCTTTAACAAAGACCTTTTGATTCATGTATGCATATATACGAGGTGATGGAGATTTGGTGGACAACCAAGCATATGGTAGAACATGAGTACATTGATTGAACTTGAGCGATACACTTATACCCATACACTTGTGTGAAGTGAGAGCAATGTTAGATATTTATCCATAGCATGCTTACTTGTTGAATGCGACTTTGATGTCTATCTCATGATATTTTTGTCTATCTAGACATTGTGTGCATACTTGGATTATTTTGTGTTAATGATGCTTAAAGTAACAGTACTTGTACTTTCAGACACTTTCAGGTTGTTATATGATTGAGATTTACAATGTGTGGAGTACTATGACATGTTGCATGTTTGAGAGACTTGGTGGTTGAACATATTTGATTTTGTGGGTATATCTTCTATAAACCCTCACGAGACAAAACTCGTCCTAATAGGGCTGCCTAGGGGTTTAACGGCTTGTTGCATACGCTCAATGCAATCGTGTCATCTACGAAAGTGGTGGTCCTGTTAGTTAGTATTATTTTTATTTCTTTATTTGCCCGAGGACGTGCAAAATACTAATATTTATATATATTTTATATGATTTTATTCCTCATATTTATTATATTTTGCATTTAATTGGATTTTTATTTAATAAATTTTAATGTTTTATTGTAGAAAGCAAGGAAATCCTAAACTTGGAAGGATTGGAGAATAAAGAACTTAATTTGGAGATTTATTAGAAGAAAATTCGGATTTGTTGGACTGGATGCACATAATTCACTGTTTGGGTCATATCTTGAGATCTAGAAGTTAGAATTGGACGATTTAACAACTCACGCGAAGATAAAGGAATTATCTTTTATTCTAAAGTGGTCCAATTATCAAATTACTTCAGGAACGGCCCAGAATTACTGAAGAAAAGTCGGCTACGAATTTTCCTTGTAAAACAGAATCAGTTTAGGAAACGTACTTGTACTTTCCTCAAGACATTAAAATATTTGAGGATATATATATATATGTAGACATCAGATCTGAGAGATAGAGGGATATAGATAGATACAGACATAGGGAGTGGATCTTGTACTTTTTCTTCTTGGAGAAAGATTAAAGGTTTTTATTCTCTGTTCTTAATATTATCATGTGTTCTTATTATATTATGTGTTTTGTTAGTTTAATTATGAGTGAGTAGATATTTAATCTAGGGTTAAGTTGAACCCTAGTTATGATTGATGTATGATTTTCCCCCAACCCCCAAATTAGTTATGTTATATGCTCTTGTTTATTGAGTTGTGCTTAATTAACGATAACATGTCAGACGTGATTATGTGTATTGTTTGAACCAAATATCTAGTTATCATCGAAAGTTGGACTTAGATGGTTGTGATTTATCCAATAAGGACATGAACTTCTCCATGAAAATAGGGAGAACGGATTGTTAGGAAGTTAGGATGCTGTGTTTAATGTCTCTAAATTGCATGATACCATGAAAATAGGCTTGAGTGTATTTTAGAGAAGCCATTAATACTCGAGAGAGGTTATTGGTATTTTATAGGGCGCATCTTTCCTCTTGAGTAGCGTATGATTAATTGGGGTGGAAAATCATGATTGCAATGATTCATGCTAGCGGGGATACTTAATTCTAGATGTTTTTAGTTAATTGATAATACAATACAATTTGCCTTGGTATAATATTAGTTTAAAAATCTCTCAACAATTTATTGTGTTACTTGCTTAGTTGAATTGAATCAAGAATAACTAGTGATTGGTACGTTTGTCTCTCTGGGATCGACTCTGACTTACCCTACTACATAGTTAGAAGGATTTGTTAGATATTATTATTTGATAGGCACACGACAACCTTGTCAAAAACAAACTACAAAACAAACTCTGCGCAACCATGGGTAGTGGTGCTCTAGGGTCGAAGGTTAAGGATACGAAAACTTTACTCGAAACAGTGCTAAGTGCAAACGGACCTTACGACGGCTATAACATAACGATTTCCATGTTTTAAACTATGTCAAAATCATAATCAACCAACCATATCATCAAACCAACTCCTTTAACATCTCAACTAAGTCATGAATTTCAAGAACAATAGTCAAAACCAACATCTACACAATCAACCATCAAAACAACCACCAATCATTCACCAAAATCAACCATTCATCCGATAAATTATACTAACTTAATCTAACTCAAAACTAACCATAAAAATCAATTTATAACTAAGGGTTCAAATATTTTATACATTCCTTGATGTCTTAAACACACTAAAAATAGCTTACAATCCTTGCTTGAGCCTTGAACTAACCGTAGTTTGCTTAAACTTCAAGAACAAAATCAAGAACACAAGTTAGTATTTTCGAAATCACTATTCATGCCTCAACTTTGATCCAATATTTGACCATGCTATAATACTTGGATGGCCATGAAATTTTGAAATTACGTTGGGTATATATTTAGGGATCTATGGTCCAACTTTTGTGATTTTAGGATGAGTAGAACTTGAGTTATGAATTTTTCTTTCTCCCGTGTTCATGCTGGGCAGAATTTTGAAGAAATGGGGTGGGGAGAGTTTCTTGCCTTTTTGCCTTGGTTTCTTTGATATTTTGTTGGTAAAGTGAAGTGGTTGGATGTTGCTTAATGTGTAAGAAATGATGATGTATGGGTGCTTGTGTCATCCTTGACAAAGGTCAAGCTATGAAAGGTGTAAGGAAGTATCTTTCTTTAATGCACTTGCTTTGGTTTCCCATGGATGTATCTAATGTTGCATTCTTTGATTTAATCTTGTACATGGTACTCTTATACTTGTGTTTAATCAAACAAGTTTCGCGTTGTTCGGTTATCGCTTAATCTCGTTGAACGTTCGCAGGGATTTCTTAAGTGTTCTATCGAATTGTTTACCATAAACGTTCTTGATATCTTAATACCTTTCTTAAATCCACATCCATGGAATTGATAAAATAAAATCCTCCAATTTAGTTAAATAATGATTAATCCTTCAGTATCTGGTGGAATTTCGGAGAAAAGAGAAAATGTTATTCTTCTGATTCTGACAGTTTTTGCAATCACTCATTTACATAGTAGAACGCTAATACGACTTCGAAAGTTCATTAACCTGACCCGTACATAGGGTGGTCTGATAAATTTCTAAAACAGCAAAATCACTATTCATCAGGGTCATATATAATAATAAAATAATAAAAAAAATATCAGGGTTTTTAATAAGTATAAAATTTCGGGTTATTACAAGGATGTTATGGAACAGCTGTGGCAAACATTCCTTGCGAGTTTGTTCTTGGATTTGGGCCCCTCCACTTAACCGCTTCCGACCTTGTCATACCACCATAACTCTCTTTAAAAACTTGTATCTTCTACCTCCTTGTCATGGTTTTCTTCCCCTTTCCCTTACGCTTGTCAATCTTTTTCCTCGGCGCCAAACTGACTTTGGCCTTTCCCTTGTCCTGTATCTTTGAAACTTGCTTCCACTTGTCTTGTTTTTTAGAAATTTGAGGACCAGTGTCCTGTTTTTCCGAAACTTGAGGGCCCGTGTCTTGTTTTTTCGAAACTTGTTTCCCGTTGTCTTTTTGCACTGTCTTGCCCTTACTTCTTCCCATGATACTATCAATTACACCAAAAAAATTGTCAGTAAGTTAAATAAACACAAAACATATGTAAAAAGAGCACAAAATCAATTAAATTTTTAACTAAACACTATAATACACATGCAATTATCCACTAGCAATTATCCACACGAAACGGATGTTAAATGAAATATAATAAACAATCACATAATACACAATCCTAATTGATATTAAGAAATCAATTGAATTACACTAATCAATTAGTCATGCAGTTTGAAGGCGGCTAATGATTCACGGACGATGACTAGAATATATTCATATACGCTACATTTATACTACAAATTCAGTCCTCGAACGAAAAATATTCCAATCAAGTGTTATTTATAATATGACCTGTGTAAAGAGTACGATTAACATCCCCCTTTAAAATTAACTACCAAGTGATTATAACAATCGAAACAAAGACTGAGCAATTTGTCATGCAGTTTAACGTATAGTTCTTCAAAAATTCGACAAAATCAAGTAATACACAATACACACTAGAAATTATAATAAACACACACATAATTAACAATCTTAATTAACATTAAGAGATCAATTAATTTACAAAAATCAATTAAAATCATGCAGTTTGAAACTTCTCCAAATATTTGACAAAAATCACGTAAATATATACGAAACAAAATATGAACCCTACAATGCAAACAAACATAAAATAGAACCAAATCACCTTACGAGCATACATATATACAGATAAATCTAAAAACCCCTAAAAGTATGAAACCTAAAATATGGACCCTAAAATATGAACCCTAAAATAAATTAACAACATACGTGAGTTTATATGCATAAAGACACATATCTGTGAGTTTATATATGCACGAAGACACTTATATATGACATATTATACAAATCTATGAACAAATCTATAATATAAACAAATTAACAACAAATCAAGAAGAGGGTTTACATATTCACAACAAATATACAAAGAAACAAAGGGGGTTTACATATTATACACAAAGAGGGTTTACAGGAAGAGGATTTATACAGGAGTGTTTTTAATACATGCATAAAACACAAATTAAATGAAAAGAGATGCAAAGAAATCATACCCAGTTAAACAAAGAGTTGAAATCGGCTTGAAAAGAGATGAAAATTAAGAGATTTGATCGTCTAATAGTTGAAAAGTAATAGACAAAATCGACTAAGATATGAAAAGTGATATAAAGCTGAAAAGGTGGAGTGAAAGAAATGATAAGGTGGAGTCAAAAGAAAAAATAAGCTCTAGTGGGAATCGAACCCCAGTGCCCTAGCGAAATTACAGACCTTCCCAACCATTATGCCAAGGTGTTTCTTGTGTAATTTTGTTACTTGAAATTTATATAACCACATTAAATTATTTAATTTATTTTTATTAAGAAGTCACTACAAATGACCTTTAAAAATCACAATATTTGGCATACATGATTCATTCATAGTGATACTAAGATCTATACGGTTGGATCATTCAAAATTATTTTAAAAAAATATGAATCAATACAAAATATTAGTAAAATGTGGCTAATTTGTAGTGATTCCTTATAAAATCACATCAAATCAATTTTCAAAATTACAATTTTTGGTACATATGACTAATTTGTAGTGATATTGAGATCCGTACGGTTAGATCGTTTAGAATTTTTTTTAAAAAAACTATAAGGTCCAACCCTAAACTTATCCCTAAATTTTAACCCCTAAACTATAACATTTGATTGTGGAAGTTGAGCTATTGAAGACTCTGAATAATTTTATTTTTTAAATTTGTAATTGACATTTGTATTGTCACTTCATGCACTAACCTACAATATGTTTAACAAAATAAATTCAAAATTTTAGAATTAATTTTGTAATAATTAATTATTCATTTAAAATCCTTTTTTTCATTATCAAATCATTGCTAATGGAGTTAAAAAATTGTTATCATTTGCGTACATGATGTGATTTTAGTGATATCGATATACATATGGTTGGATCATCGAATTATTATTTTTTCAAAAACATTTGTCTAATCCTAGCTAACCCCTAAATTCTATATTTTATATTAAAATTAATTAAAAAATAAAAGATGGTAGGAAATGGTATCATGCGGTAGGATATAGTTTAGGCGCCATTTTTGAAATTTTTGGAAATATTTTAAGCTCCAATTTTAAAATTTTCACAAAATTTAGGTGGCTAAAAAATAAGGTTGATTCCTCATGTAATCGAACCTTAGACCTCCTTAAGAAATACAAACACCCCAACCACTATACCAAATATGTTTATTATGTAAAATTTCATCCAACATTTATTTAATCATATAGCACTCTAAATTAATTAAAATCAACATTTCATTATATATTCATGGCAAATGAAGTTAAAAGAGTCTAATATTTTTGCTACTTTATAATTTTATAGGGAAATGTATTTACCATATGAAAATAATCTATATATATTTTTGTAATTATTAAATAATTATTTTATAAACGTTAGGCGGTAGGAATTGACTTCCAGCGGTAGGAATTGACTTTCAGCGGTAGGAATTAAAATAGAGGGCAATGAAAAAATCATTTCCTACCATTTATTTCCTACCGGTTTAGCTGATATTTCCTATTGGATATTTCCTACCGCATCGATGAAGGCGGTAGGAAATGGACTATCTTCGGTAGGAATTATTGGGTTTTGAATGGTATGACCGGTAGGAAATGCCCATTTCGGTAGGAATTAGTAGATTTTTTTACATATTGTTCTTTTACTTGGTTTATGCATATCTAGATTCAAATATTTTGCTAAAAGAGAATTGAAAAAAAATTCTAACTAAAAGCAAAAAGTAACATTTAGTTAAGAATAAAAATATTGCAAACAAATGTTTGGACTACAATATCTATTACAATAGAAACTAGGCAATATCTTCATAACCATCCGTTTCGTCAGCTTCATCATCTTCATTTTCGTCACCTTCTTCTTCTTCTTCTTCTTTTTCTTCGTCTTGTTCTTTATACTCTTCTTCTTCATATTCTTCTTCGTCCTCTTCGTCAACATTTTGATCTCTTACAATTCGAATTGGCTCGTATTGTGCAAAATCAATGAAAAATGAGGAGGACGATGCATTTGATACATTCTCTTGGAATGCTTCGTCATTTGGTGCATTAGTAGTTTCATCAATTGGACGGTTTTACAATTAGCCACCGTATAAATATTACTCCGAGGGTTCAATACACTACATGCATAGTATACTTGAATCGCTTGACTTGCCAAAACATAAACCTCATTCGACCTCAATCTTGATTTTATATCAATGGTCACAACGTGATTTTTATCAACTCGAACCCCGTTTCCAAAACTATCAAACCAATGACATTTGAACAAATATACAAAATTTCCTGCCCTATATACAAGTTTTATTATGTCTTCTATTTGACCATAATAATTAGTAAGTGCATCATTGTGAGAAGTACCTTTGACAAGAACACCATCATTAATATCAAACTTATATCCATTGACCGTGCAACTATGAAATGAGAAAATATTGCGAATAGGTCCATCAATCAAGTTCTTGAAGAGCAAACATTTGGCATCGTCATTCTCAATCTAATAAATCATAATAATATATCAAATACAAGTATAATTGACTATATCAAAATATAATACAAGTACACAAATATAAAAATTACCACTATACCTTTTGATGAAACCAATGTTTGAATTCGGACTTTTGAAGTGATTCTAATTGCTTATTTGACACGCCCGGAAAAATTTCACGTACATGGGCATCATATTCCCTGAAAAAAAATGGATTGAAATAAAATAAGTATGAATTAGTGTGAATTAACATATCACTAAATTACAAAAGATGTAAAGTTAACTATACCGAATATATGGTTGAACTTCTGGCATGTTTAAAAGTACGTAATATTCGGCAATCTTCAAATCTTTATCATTCAAGTACCCTTTGACTTGTTTCTTACTAGTCTTAATCGGATATCTGAAAACTTCTAAAATAGATTCATCTCGTGCATCAATCACAATTTCATTACGACGCACGACATTATGAACCGTATATATGGTGGAATGAAAGTAAAATGAGAAAAAGTTGACCATCTCCTCCTCAACATATTTCTCGGCAATTGAACCTTTCACTCGTGCCGTGTTTTTTACTTTATCTTTCATGAATTTCAATAACCTCTTAAAAGGATACATCCATCGATAGTACACCGGTCCTCCAAGTCTACATTCTTCAACTAAATGTAAGAGTAAGTGCTCTATTATATCAAAAAAACTAGCCGGAAATATAGTCTCAAGCACACACATCGTCTTTTTTATGGATTCCTCTAAAGAATCCAAATCCTTGCATAGTAAAATCGATGAGAAAAGATCGAGGAAGAAATTCGAGAGGGCCGAGAGAGCATTCATAATATAATATGGCAAAAATTCACGAAAAGCAATAGGCATTAACTTTTGCATGAAAATATGACAATCATGTGATTTAAAACCCGTGATTCTTAAAGTATCCCATTTGATGCCATAGGATATGTTTGAAGCACATCCGTCCGAAAGTTTTAGTGTCGAAATCCAATTGCACAAAAGTCGAAGTTGAGGCCTAATAAGTGTGTATGGTGCTTTCGGTTTCACTCCATTTTCATCGAGCCACAAATCGGGCCTTATTCCTAGGATCTTGCAATCCTTTCTAGCATTTGAGTGATCTTTACTCTTCTTCTTATCATCCACAACCGTGTAAAAAATGTTTTCGAACACATTCTTTTCTGTGTGCATGACATCAATACAATATCTTAACTTGTGAGACGACCAATATGGTAATTCCCAAAACTTAGCAAAGCGAGTCCAATGATGCTCTTTTCCGTAACCACTAGGCATTTTTATCTTAAAAGCTTTTCCGGGGGAGAGAATTCTAGTTGTAATATGGAAGACAACAAAGACTCGCCCGTGGACCTCCCTTTAAACACATTATGCTCTATCGTGGGAAATTTTGCACTTTTCTTCCGCAAAGGGTCATTTTCCTCCAAAAAGTTACGGCATGTACCATAGAAACAATATTTTTTTGAATGCGTAAGTTGGAACCTTTTTACATCTCCCACACAAACGTTACAACCCAACTTTCCTTTTGTTGATCATCCACTAAGCATACCTAAAGCGGGAAAATCACTAATTGTCCACAATAATGTCGCCTTCATATTAAAAAATTTCTTTAGCAATTGATCATATGTTTCAACCCCACTTTGCCACAAAATAAATAATCCATCCATTAGTGGTCTTAAAAATACATTGAGATCTTTTTTTAGAGAGTTTGGACCCGGAATTAGAAGAGTCATGTACATGTAGGGTCTTTTCATACACATGGATGGAAGAAGATTATACACAACCACTACAATCGGCCATAATGTGTACACATTTTTCCCCGAATTCCCAAATGGATTGAAACCATCACTTGACAATCTGAGTCGAACATTACGAAACTCCTTAGCAAATGATGGATATTTCTTGTCAAAGTTCTTCCATTCATCTTCGTCCACGGGGTGACTCCTATTGCAAATGTCACACACAATTTTCTTTGAGTCGTTACCATAAAATAACATACAATCATTTTCACACACATCAATCTTGTCATAACCCAAATTCAATTTCATCACCATCTTCTTTATTTTTTAATGGGTATTTGGTAGTGCATGCTTTTTTGGAAGTACATCAACAATAATTTTGAGTAACAAGTTGAATGCTTTCTCGCTACACTTGGATACATCTTTGAAATGTAACAATCTCGTACTAAAGGAGAGTCTTGTGTACTCTTTGTTTCCGAGATAAATGGGAGCTCCACAAGTATTAACATCGGTGTAAAATTTCAAAGCTTCATTATTTGGGGCTTGTTCGGTATTTTGAGAACTAGTACCCGCTATATCATAGAAACTATAATAATCTTTCTCGGCGCCATCTCATAACATCTCATTCATATCAACCGGTGGTTCTACATCAATTGGTTCGGTTCTACGACGACTACGTGGGCGTTCGGGTTCGGTTCTTGGCACACTCTCACCATGAAATGTCCATACGGTATAATGTGGCAAAAATCCACCTTTATAGAAATGAAATGTAACACCATCTATAGTTTTCCACCTTGTAGTTTTATAATTAACACAAGGACACTTTGTCTTACCTCCAACCAACCCAAATTTAGTTGCAACATCTAAAAACTCAATAGCACCATTCTTGTACTTCGTTGTTAATGTAATTTTATCATTTCCCACACGATATCTAATCCAATCACGATTACTTTCGGTCGACATCTACAATATTATAAAAACACATTTCATTACATTTATTTGAACTCTTTAACACCATTTTCTTAACATAATTTTTAACATTTCTATAATGTATTATCTATATAAACATTTCAAGTAATACATATATCTATTATCTAACATAAACATTAATTATATTTAACATTAACATCTCATGTATAAACATTAATTATAGCTAACATTAACATATTTTGAAGACATTTCAAACAAATTAATAAATAACAAATAGATTTCTAACAAATAAATAACCACATATTTTCTTTTTGTAAGCAAATGTAAAGTTACATTAAATATTTTCTTCTTCTTCTTCTTGTTTCTCTTCCTTCTCTTCTTCTTTTCCAAGTTCTTTTCTACACCAAGAAAAAACAAAAAGTGAAAATGTAGATAAAATTTTACTTTTCGTAATAGTTCTTTTGCTATGGCCAGCGGTAGGAAATAGCCACATAGCAGATCAACCAATCAGAAGGCGACACGCTGCCACTGACGTGCTGAATAGATGAGCCATTTCCTACCGCCAGCATGGCGGTAGGAAATGACCAGCAAAACGACGTCAGTTTAATCTTGTCATACACGCTGACAACAACCAACATGACACGTGGAACCCACCAAACCTATTTCTTGTAGTGATTTGCCATCAAATTAAGTGACAATAGAAGGGTCGTTTCCTTATCTCTGAGGATAAAATGTCCAACTCTCGCAAGTCTTGGCTCCATTTAATGCTAGCATGCCTGATAAATGGTGCGCACTGATTATTTTTCCATCTGTATTTCGTGAATTATGAATTCAGTTGTTATAAAATCTTGAAGGACCATTCGTAACTAGCCCTATTTATGGTTCCACTTGTTTGAAAATAATAAAATTAAATGAGACATGTATTGTATTGTGTTTTAAGATATTTTGTACTACCTTATTTATGAAAATGCTATAGTACCCATTTTCAAATTGGAGAATTATTTTAGGTCTCCAGTTCGTAATATGTAACAATACTTTTTTGAGTATAATTGCTTTTAACATTGATACTTTACCTTTTTATTCCAATATCGCCTCCTTGGTCTTCATCAACTAGTTCAAATTCGAGGCTTACATTTTTCAATTTTGAAAAATATAAAATCTCTATATTTATTTCGAAATTAATACTTTGCTATGGCTAACATAGTCATATACACTCAAAAATTAAACACGATTTCAAAGAAAAAAAATACATCTATATAATCTGAATCTTATTACATGAACACCCAAACTAGATGGCCATTGGTGAATGTTCCTTGGCCGTGACCTGTCATACACAGTCATTAATGGTTTTAAATTTTTCAACAACGCCAACCACCTTTCTATAAAAATATACTTTCTGGTTGAAGGTACCCTGACTGAAATTAGGGCTTGCATGCAAGTTATGCTGACATTCTAGCCCTCAGACGAACCTTAAAATTTTAATTTTTTTAATAGTTAGGCTTAAGTACTGTTAGTCATTCGCTAGCAAGGCACTTGCAGTATTATCTGCGCGTGAAATAAAAGCCACCTAACTAACATCTCAACTGTGAAATCATAATAGCAGATAATTCTACTTTTATATGTAAACTTACATACCAGATATATAGTTATATACCAACCCAAGGAGTTCAGCTATCTCATACTTTTCATGTTTTAAAACATGTGTGTTGAGTTCAAGAAATGGCTGACTGTGTGCATGATAACTCTGCTACACTTTTACACTGGGACTAATGCTCAGCCTCAAGTTCCATGTTTCTTCGTTTTTGGAGATTCTTTGGTCGATAATGGGAATAATAATGCAATCGCGTCGTTGGCAAGAGCTAATTATTTGCCTTATGGTATCGATTTTCCTGGCGGCCCAACGGGAAGGTTTTGCAATGGTAAAACTACAGTTGATGTCATTGGTAAGTATCCGCTTTTTTAAATAAATGTAAATATATATGTTGGAATTATGGACATATACATGTTGCTACATTTTCACAAAACTTCTTATATAACTGCATTCATTAACTGTAAATGTAAATAATAATATTTTCCTTGCATAATAGCTGAGCTATTAGGATTCGACGATTACATTGCACCGTATGCACAAGCAAGGGGCCGAGACATACTCAGAGGTGTGAATTATGCATCTGCAGCTGCTGGAATTCGAGAAGAAACAGGGCAGCAACTGGTACATTGTAACAAAAGGAGTCTTACTATATCGACATTTTACAATAATTGTAGACTAATATATGACATGAACATGAATATCTTCTTTGTTACAGGGTGGACGGATTAGTTTCAGTGGACAGGTAAATAATTACAAAAACACCGTATCACAAGTCGTAAATTTACTCGGAGACGAAGATGAAGCAGCAAATTATCTAAGCAAGTGCATATACTCAATCGGACTGGGCAGCAATGATTATCTTAATAACTATTTTATGCCCACAATTTACTCTAGTAGCCGCAGATACAATTTTCAACAATATGCAGATGTTCTTCTCCAGCAGTACAGGCAACAATTGGTGGTATAATTTTCTTATAAATTTACCACTAATATTTACTACAAGATGTCAGCTGGAAACTTGATTACAATTGGTGGTATTTTTGATATGTGCATGTTTTGGTGTATAATATAAAAAATTAATGTTTTTGGTGAGTTTAGATGTTGAAACCAGTAGCTGTTTCCCGCAAAAGCTGAAAAACAGTTTTTTTCAAAAGCATGAGGGCTGCTTTCTCTAAAAGCAGATTTTCAGCCAAAAGCGTTTTTTTACAAAAGCAGCTTTTAAATTTTACCAAACACTTTTTTAGTTGTTTTTCAGAAAAAAACTGACAACAATGCCAAACGGGGTCTAAATCTTTATGTTTGGTCTGTAGGAATTGTACAATTATGGAGCAAGGAAATTTGCTTTAATTGGAGTGGGACAGATTGGTTGTAGCCCAAATGAACTGGCACAGAACAGCCCAGATGGGTCATCATGTGTACAAAGAATAAATTTGGCTAATCGGATCTTCAACAATGGGCTTAGATCACTAGTTAATGATCTCAACCGAAATCAACCTGATTCAAGATTCACTTACATCAATCCTTATGGGATTTTTCAGGATATACTTGCTCGTCCTGCATTTTTCGGTACAGAAATGCCACCCTTTTAATTTTAATTAATGCTGTATTTCATAATCTCGAAACTGCTAATTTTCTTTACGTTTATATTAAATAATTTTAAATTTTCAGGTTTTAGCAATACGAATTCGGGGTGTTGCGGTATAGGGAGAAATAATGGCCAAATTACATGTCTTCCACTTCAAGCTTCATGTGATAATAGAGATGAATATTTATTTTGGGATGCTTTTCATCCTACAGAAGCTGCTAATGTTATCATTGGGAGGAGATCGTATGCTGCAGAGTCTGCGACGGATGCATATCCATACGATATCCGCCATCTAGCTCAGCTCTGATCAGAGTGAAGACCATATATATATCTGGAGTAATTTGTAGAGTCAAGTTATTTAGGTGTGTATAAAAATATATACACACATACATATGATTATAGATGATTTGCATTGTTGTGGAAGTGTGATAAATTGTGTGATATGTTTGGTTAATGTCTTGTTTTACATCCTATATTTTTGGGGTTACGTTCAAGATAGAACTTCAGTCTCGAATCATTATATAAATATTATAAATAATCTATACTATATTATTAAAGACGAAACATTAAAAGTTTTGTAGTCTGGTCATGAAAGTTTTTGTAGTCTGGTCACTCAATTCATAGCCGTTAGATATTTTTGATCAAATCGATGAGAACCGTTAGATAAAATATTAAAATTATTATATAGAATATCTTTTCTATTTTTCCTAAGTAAAACATCTTATTTTCCAAAAATATTGCAAACAATTTCATTTACTAAAATACATAATAAAGTTATAATTGCTAATTACTAACTCATTACCTTTTTTAGCCAAATTGTATATTCTTTTTTATATTTTCTAACTAAAATTTCTATTTTTCTATTTTTCCTAACTAAAACCTCTAATTTTCCAAAAATATCACTAACAGATCTATTTAATAAAATAAAATAATAATATTATAATTATTAATTACTAACCGATTAGCTTTTTTTCCAAAACGTATATTCATTTTTATATTTCATAACTAATATTTCTCTTAACTAAAACCTAAAAAATATCACGGACTATTCCATTTATTAGCATAAAATACTAATATTATAAATCTATCTATCTATCTATACTATATTATTAAAGACGAAACATTGAAAGTTTTGGTACCTGTTTTTTTGGTACGGTACTTGCCTTATTTAATTGTTTATTTAATTATTATAAAAATTATTATAATCAGTTACCCTTTCAGTTAAAATGCATTACCATTTTTTTCTAAAAAAATCACGAGCAATTTCGTTTTCAAGCTAAAACATGTTACTTTTTCAATTTACTTTACTAAAATCCCTCATTTCCCAAATATATCACGAGCAAACCCTTACTTATTTATTTTAAAACATATTTTAATACTTTTAATTGGTAATTACATTTCCTCTCTTTTTCTAGAAAAATCACGGGCAATTATCTTTTTCAACTAAAACATGTTATATTTTCTATTTTCCTTGCTAAAATCTCTACTTTTCCAATTATATCACGGGCAAACCCTTGCTTATTTACTTTAAAATATATTTTAATAATTTTAATTGACAATTATCTTTTTCAACTAAAACATGTCACCTTTTGTATTTTTCTTACTAAAACCCCTCTTTTTTTTCAAAAATATCACGGACAAATCGTTACTTTTATATTTTAAAATTCAACGAAAACATGTTACTTTCTATTTTTGTTACTAAAACCCCTTTTTTTCCAAAATATCACGGGCAAACCATTACAATTAATAAAATATAAATAATAAAATTAACAATTATTAAAAACAATTCGTGCATCGCACAGGTTTTAAGCTATATTATTAAAGACGAAACATTAAAAGTTTGATAGTCGGATGGACGGACGGTCGGTACTTAGTGATTTTATTTAATTGCCCTTACTTATTTTTAAAAAAAAACTATCACTAAATAATAACATTATGTATAACCAATTACCTTTTCAGCTAAAATACATTACCTTTTTATATTTTTTTTCAAACAAAATCTTCTTTTTTTCTAAAAAACACATAGGCGGTTATCTTTTTTAACAAAAACATGTTACTCTTTCTATTTTTTTCTTACTAAAACCCCTCATTTTCCAAAAATATCACGGGCAAACCCTTACTTATTTATTTTAAAAATCTTTTTTTTTTAATAATTAAAAGTATTAAAATATATTTTAATACTTTTAATTATGAGCACTTTTTCAGCCGAACACATGTTAATTTTTCAATTTTTTCATTTTCTAAAGAAATTACTATTAAATAATAACATTTTTATAACCAACTACATTTTCAGCTAAAATACATTACTTTTTCTATTTTTTTCTAACAAAATCCTCTATTTTTCTAAAAACAATCACCGACAATTGTCATTTTCAACTAAAACATGTTATTCTTTCTATTTTTCCTTACTAAAAACCCTCATTTTCCAAAAATATCCCGGGCAAATCCCTAATTATTTATTTTGAAACCCATTTAAATACTTTTAATTACGGGCACTTACCTTTTCAAAGATAAAACATGTTACTTTTTCTATTTTTCAGACCCCTACTTTTCCAAAAATATCACGGATAAACAGTTATTAATTTATTTTAATACTTTTATTTATTTAAAAAAGTTTAACACGCCTACTTATTTTTTTAGCAAATATAAATTAATAAAATATTAAAACATAAATAATAATTATTATTATTATTATTAATAACAATCCGTGCATCGCACGGGTTTTAAGCAAGTATTATTAAAGACGAAAACATTGAAAGTTTTGTAGTCTGGTCATGAAAGTTTTTGTAGTCTGGTCACTCAATTCATAGCCATTAGATATTTTTGATCAAATCGATGAGAACCGTTAGATAAAATATTAAAATTATTATATAGAATATCTTTTATATTTTTCCTAACTAAAACATCTCATTTTCCAAAAATATTGCAAACAATTTCATTTACTAAAATAACATTATAAATTTATAATTGCTAATAACTAACTCATTACCTTTTTTAGCCAAATTGTATATTCTTTTTTATATTTTCTAACTAAAATTTCTATTTTTCTATTTTTCCTAACTAAAACCTCTCATTTTCCAAAAATATCACGAACAGATCTATTTAATAAAATAAAATAATAATATTATAATTATTAATAACTAACTGATTAGTTTTTTTTTCCAAAACGTATATTCATTTTTATATCTCTTAACTAAAACCTCAAAAATATCACGGACTATTTCATTTAGTACCATAAAATACTAATATTATAAATCTATCTATCTATCTATACTATATTATTAAAGACGAAATATTGAAAGTTTTGGTATCTATTTTTTGGTATGGTACTTGCCTTATTTAATTGTTTATTTAATTATTATAAAAATTATTATAATCAGTTAACCTTTCAGTTAAAATGCATTACCATTTTTTTTCTAAAAAAATCACGACCAATTTCCTTTTCAAAATAAAACATGTTACTTTTACTATTTATTTTACTAAAATCCCTCATTTCCCAAATATATCACGAGCAAACCCTTACTTATTTATTTTAAAACATATTTTAATACTTTTAATTGGTAATTACATTTCCCCTCTTTTTCTAGAAAAATCACGGGCAATTACCCTTTTCGGCTAAAACATGTTATATTTTCTATTTTCCTTACTAAAATCTCTACTTTTCCAATTATATCACGGACAAACCCTTGCTTATTTACTTTAAAATCTATTTTAATCGACAATTATCTTTTTCAACTAAAACATGTCACCTTTTGTATTTTTCTTACTAAAACCCCTCTTTTTTTCAAAAATATCACGGGCAAATCCTTACTTTTATATTTTAAAATTCAACGAAAATACGTTACTTTCTATTTTTCTTACTAAAACCCCTCTTTTTCCAAAATATCACGGGAAAACCGTTACTTATTTATTTTAAAATCTATTTTAATACTTTTAATTATTTAAAAATATTTAACACGCCTACTTATTTTTTTTAACAAATGCAATTAATAAAATATAAAATATAAATAATAAAATTAACAATTATTAAAAACAATTCGTGCATCGCATGGGTTTTAAGTTATATTATTAAAGACGAAACATTATAAGTTTGGTAGTCGGATGGACGAACTATCGGTACTTAGTGATTTTATTTAATTGTCTTTACTTATTTTTTAAAAAACTATCACAAAATAATAACATTATTTATAACCAATTACCTTTTCAGCTAAAATACATTACCTTTTTTTACTTTTTTTCTAACAAAATCTTCTATTTTTCTAAAAAAAAACACGGGCGGTTATCTTTTTTGACAAAAACATGTTACTCTTTCAATTTTTTTTTACTAAAACCCCTCATTTTCCAAAAATATCACGGGCAAACCCTTACTTATTTATTTTTAAAATCTATTTTTTTTATTTTAATAATTAAAAGTATTAAAATCTATTTTAATACTTTTAATTATGAGCACTTTTTCAGCTAAAACATGTTACTTTTTCAATTTTTTCATTTTCTAAAGAAATTATTATTAAATAATAACATTTTAATAACCAACTACCTTTTCAGCTAAAATACATTACTTTTTCTATTTTTTTCTAACAAAATCCTCTATTTTTCTAAAAACAATCACCGGAAATTATCATTTTCAACTAAAACATGTTACTCTTTTTATTTTTCCTTACTAAAACCCTCATTTTCCAAAAATATCCCGGGCAAATCCCTACTTATTGATTTTGAAACCTATTTAAATATTTTTAATTACGGGCACTTACCTTTTCAGATAAAACATGTTACTTTTTCTATTTTTACTTACTAAGACCCCTACTTTTCCAAAAATATCACGGATAAACAGTTATTAATTTATTTTAATACTTTTAATTATTTAAAAAAGTTTAACACACCTACTTATTTTTTTAGCAAATGCAAATTAATAAAATATTAAAACACAAATAATAAAAATAATAATTATTAATAACAATCCGTGCATCGTACGGATTTTAAACTAGTACATATTTTTATGTACAAAGTGATTATACAGTAGAATCAAATCTACCCAAAATGATTATGCAGCAGAATCAAATTTAAAATCAATGTTTTTATTCAAATTTTAAATATTAAATTTTTTATAAAGTTTGTATATGTTAATATTCTATATTAGAATCAGATTATATATTTTATGTAAAAAAATTTAAAATTATTTATGAGATTTTATAATAAAATATATAATTTTCCCAAATTCTTTATATAAAAGGGTTCTTAGAACAATGATCATATTTTTGTACTCGTGCATGCGAAATTACTTCCGTAGATAAGGGAAATCCAAAGAGGGTAAGTGGGCTATTGGTGTCATGTTGAATAAAGGGATGTCCATTGGGCTTAATAGTAAGTCAAAAATTATGTGTGAGAAATTTATATTGTTTTTTTAACAGGTGTAATTTGTATGGTTGAAAAGTAAATACTAAATGAAAGTAATAACGTAAGCTTACCTTTTTTTCCCAAAGTGGTATAGATTTAAAATCTGATGCTCAAAATTCACTGGATTATCTATAGAGTTTCAATAAATCTAAATCAAGATCCGTCGAAAGGTGAACAATTCTGTGTTGATTCTCGCACTATCAGTTTGATTTCACCAATGAAAAAATACAAAAAAGCAGTCAATCACATATTAGAACGTGTCCAATGTTAATGTCAAAATAGATATAGTTATTGCTATAATATGAAATCAAAAAATGAATTTTGATATTAAAATAGAATTATTGTCCAATGCATGATTTTAAAATATTACCAACTAGATCCAAATTTAGCTATATTCCAAATCTCTAAACTTTAAATTTAAAATTAAGGTGGTCACCATTTCGTTAATTATTCATTTTCCTCCATCTAACCACTTACATGTCTATGTGGCAATTATAACTACATTTATACGTGATTCTATATTTAGAATCAACTATAGCATTTTTCTATTTTAGAACCGAGTATAGTAAATTTAGAATACATTCATATCCCTACAATACAATGTGAATGAAAACACACACGCATGCACACATTTTATTCCTAGAAACAGAACTGAAGCGCCGAAAATTAAGACATTACAAAGGATTTATGTTCAATTTTATAAGGAACTCGACCTAAACGCCTCGAAAATGTGGTTCAAGCAGAATGTATAATCTGCAGAAGAGTCTATCCACTACTCGTGTATAGTTAGCTAGAAAATTTTAAACAATCAGGCCTTTAGGCTTCTCGTACATACATTCTTGTCCTTGCTTTAGTAGTACTAATTAGTAATTACCCCGAAGAAAAAGTTATACGGGAATAATCACTAAACACAATATCATACAAATCTATCCAAGTAAAAAGAAAAAATAAAGTCACAAAAAATAAATCATAAGAAAACTTGACATATAATGGAAAACAACAAATATCATATAGTTGATATGCAGGATTTCTACCACCGTAAAAAATACATGTTTAAATTATAACAAACGATTGTAAACTTACGGTACCTATCCTTTTCCATCCCTTTGTTTCCCTCTTTGCCGCTTGAGTAAAGTGATTTTTGATCGGGTCGGTTAATCTGAAAAACCTCTTCATTTGATGTGACATATAGAGGGGCATGTTTGTTATTTTTTGCTAATTAAGGGCATATCAATAATTTTGCTGACATTTTTTTGGCAAAGTTTGCCCATGATCGACATATAATATATAGAAATAGATTATAGAAAATATGTTAAAATTTGGCCCCTTTAATGGGACATCACACTTAGCTAAAAATTTAGCCAACCTCCACATGTTGACTATATATGTTGAACCTCTAGAGTAGCAAAATTACACGTCAGCTATACCATATTAAAATAATATATTATATTTATAATTTCTTGTAATAATAATAACATACTCCCTCCGTCCCACCCAATTGTATACATTGGGGGACGGAGGCTCGGCACGCATTTTAAGTCACCTATAAAGTATAGTTCCATAAATTATTTTTAATTTTTTTTTCTAAATTAAAATTTAACGTTTAAATTTTTATTCAGAAAAAAAATAATTTAAAAATAAGTTATAGAAGTATAATTTATATACAACTTAAAATGTGTATCAAACAGTGAGAAAAAACTGTATAGAAATGAGTGGGATAGAGCGAGTACTATTTTTAAAAAATAACCAATCAATATAGGCAATTCCATTAGAATATAATCTCTTACCGATTCAGCAAATTTTACATAATCAATATTTAATCAATAATTTTGCAAAACACCGTTAAAGATGCTCTTAGCGATTTTTTTCTCATTTCTTGTTATATTATGTGTTTTGTTTAATATATTAACATTTAACATGGCTCGGGATTGCTGATTTGCTGCAGATCTTTACAACGATTTCGTATCTAATTATATATTGATTAACCCACAATCATGACTCACGTTTCTTTTATCTACAACTCTTAAGGTTGACTTAAAATGCTTAACGGATGTTACACGTTATATATTAGCTTTATATTTGTTTTCTGAAAGTAGGTATGATTGGCTCGAAAGTACTACCTTTTCTTTGCACTTTAAACTATTTTTGTCATTCTAATAAATTATCATTTACAAATGGATAATATTGGTTTTCAAGTTTTCTTGTACGTACTCTTAATTTTGTTTCCTTGTTTTATTGTTTAAGTACCAAGTAACATTAAATTTGCGTGATCAGAAGACAATACAATCATGACTTCAAATTACTATAAACCCGGGACCATACGTGTAGAAGTATAAATAACAAGTTAATTGAAGCCTACAACTTTGTTACAAACTTTAAATTACCAGCAATTCGATCCAACAGGAATCGTGGGTGATTGTACCAAGCTCTTATATATTCCCTCCGTACCCAAGCAGTCGAAAAAAACTGTAAAGAAACGAGAGAGACGGAGAGAGTAGTGACTAAAGTGTTGTTGACATTGTAATATAATCTTAAAACATATCGATCATCAACGTGTTATTATTTGTATGCAGCATATCTTGATGGCTTGAACAAATAAACTTTGACATTCAATAGAATTTTAAAATTATATAAAGAATTATTAAGATCCGTCATGGGTACGCAAGTTCTTAATGATGATCAAAATGCAAGCTTAAGCACTATATAATACAAGATGTCAACGAGAATATTACCAAGTTTTATATTTGCGAATATTGTAGTCTCCAGATCTTGAGTTCGATTCTCATGGCATTTGTCTTTAGGATATGGCGTTGTATGCCGTTATTAGTAATGGTATTGAGTTTGAAGATACTGATACTGGTCAGTTGTGAACCACAAGTGCCTTGCTTCTTCATTTTTGGAGACTCTTTGCTCGACAATGGCAACAACAATGATCTCAACACTCAGGCCAAGGTAAATTATCCGCCCTATGGCATCGATTTTCCAGATGGACCGACGGGAAGGTTTACCAACGGCAAGAACCAAGCAGATTATCTAAGTCCGTCTTCTTTTCTTATAAAACTATAGTACTTTAAATTCAGTTTATCTCGATTATCTAACGATCAAATTATTGTTCTCCTAGTTACCACACTACACCAAAAATAGGTTTTTCCTACCGTCGAATCGGTAGGAAAAAGCCCGAAATCGATAGGAAATGGGTCATTTCCTACCAACTCGCGTTGGTAGGAATTGCTTAAATCGGAAATGTCATTGGTGGAAAATAGTTGGTAGGAAAAGCCAATTTTTATTGTAGTGCCATGTCCATGCACATTATGTTGCTGCTGATGTTTAAGCTAACTAGCTTTCTGTAAATTCTAACATAACTTTATGCATTTCTAGGTGAATTTTTAGGTTTCGAGAATTACAGGCCACCATTTGCTAGTGCTAGTGGCTCTGAGATCCTCCAAGGAGTCAATTACGCATCGGGAGGATCTGGCATCCGTAGTGAAACTGGCTCAAACTTGGTAATATCATAATTCCTTCCTCTAGAAAAGACTAGATAATAATGCATGTGCTTCAGATTTTCCGGGCGTCTTATAAGCACATCTGGGGAGAAAATTTATAATTGTAACAAAAATTGTTGATGCAAAATTTTGATTTTGTTTTTTAACTCCAACTTCATTTATTAGTATCCAAGGTGAGATGGCATCGGGGGCGGAATTAGGTAGAAGCTAACCCATGCTTCAGCCCCGGCTGGATCGAAAATTTTGGCATAGAATTTTTTTTCAAATCTTGATTTTTGAGTAAAATTCAGTAGAAATTTTGATTTAAGCCCCGGCTAACATTCAAAACTTAACTACATCTTGTTTTAGCCCCGGCTATAACAAAATCCTGGTTCCACCACTGGATGGCATGTTGGGATCACAACCGGCAAAATGATACTTCTGTTGGATGATCCAGATTTTAATCAATTCGGTTAGACTTGATTTAATCTTGTTGAAATTCTGATTCTATTCCATCTCTTATAATAGGGTGAAGTTATTAGCTTAAACCAGCAGTTGGACAATCACCAAACTACGATTTCAAAAATCGTGAGCATACAGAGGAATAATGAGAGTTATACTCAAGAGTACCTCAAGAAGTGCATTTATATAGTTGGATCGGGAAGTAACGATTACATGAACAACTACTTCATTCCAGATTTCTTCCCAGAAAGTAGCAAATACACACCCGAACAGTACGCAGATTTGCTTGTACAACAATATGCCAAACAAATAACGGTCAGTCCAAGTTGTAACCATTTTGCCAATGATTTGTAACACATGCAGCTTTTCTAGCTAGCCATCCGGACACTCACACACCTCCACTCAATATATAGGGCATTCGAACATGAAAAAATGTTATGTTCATTGCAGACTTTATACAACTACGGAGCAAGGAAGATTGCATTGTATGGACTTGGACCGATAGGTTGTACACCAGAGGAGATCAGAACCTTCCCAACCAATCTATCTGGATGCGTAGATAACATAAACATAGCGGTGGCTCTGTATAACGACAGAATGAAGCCACTGGTTGATAGCCTTAACGCAAATCTAAGTGATGCACATGTTACCTTTATTAACGTGTGGAACTTTGCACCGGTGCTCGGTAGGTTACCACAACTTAGTTTTACTCCAGTAATGTATTTTGAGGTTTTTAAGATTTCTTAGAACATACACTACTATTGTCCTTTTGACTTTTAAGGGTAAACAAGTTTTCTCTTTTAAACGTCAATATACTTTCACAAGGTTTATAATTATGAAAAAACAAAGTTTATGTTGAAATATATAGCCTAAGATCCATTTGGGGCCTTTCTCTAACACCTTAAGGTTTTAGATGAGCTGGTTACTCGACATGATATTAGAGTTCTGGTCGACGGGGGTCACGAGTTCGACTCCCTGTCACCCAGATGAGCTGGTTACTCAACAGTTTAAAATAATATGTTTGGTCGTAAATGAAAATTTTAAAATGGCCAACCATGATTTCAGTAGAGCCAGGACTATAGCCTTAGCTAGCTCCCTTCGGATTCCGTCACTGTGTTTAAAGTGTAGATATGTGATCTAAGAACTATTTGCATATAAACATCAGTATGATCTTCCTTCTGTACGAAATCTGAATAACATGTTTACATATAAATTGCAGGTCTTTTAAGCTTTACTTGTTGTAAAACATCAACGACAGTTAGTAAGGGACAATGTGTTCCGAACGAAACTCCTTGCCTTATCAGAATCTTGAGAGTTTTCTGGGATGGATTTCACCCTTCTGAGACTGGACATATGTTATTGGCAAAAACAGCGTACAGAGCCATAACTCCGAATGATGCTTATCCCATAGACATTCGCCACTTAGCTCAATTGTAATTATTAACATGTACATTTCATCTATTCATCATTTCATTAAACATATTACCATTAGCTAATAATCGTATACATATATTTGTATATAGAAGAATGATACCGTCTGATTATTTGAATTCCATGCAGGAGTTCGAGCATGCCTCATAGATACACACACTTGTAATCTTGAATAAATCTTTTCTTTTTCAGTTCACTGTCTTTTCTTTTCTTTTTGTGGTTTTAATTATTAATGGTAAAATATGTTTGGGATTGGGGATTACATTTTTGTGTGTTCATCAGACGACAACACGACCAGTATATAGGCAAGAAAAATTTGTCAGGGAGTCGAATATTGGACCTCCCGTCTGCCTGAGCTCTGATACCATGTTGAATAACCAGTTGGTCTAAAACCTCAAGTTGTTAGGTGTTAGAGAAAGACACTTTTCATGATCATATATTGTATATTCTAACATAGTTACGTGAAGTCTTTTGTAAAACCTAGTTGCTATTTGGGACTTAACCAGTGACTCGAAGGTCTGGGAACACACTTGTAATCTGTGAGAGAGTGATTGAAAGAGGAAGCTATTTATATATAATTTTAGTATTTTGAGTTGAATTGTTCGTTCTTATTCAGTATCAGTCTCAGTATTTACATAAATTTTCCAACAGATAACAGTTTGCATTATACTATAAAGTTGAAATGTTGCCAACAGATGGTGTGTCATACATGTTATTCATACGTATTTGTAAAAAATGGTTAACTTTGGGGTCAAGTAATTAAGTAATTTTCAGGAATGACAATCATTTAATTTATTTTAACAGATGGGCGATTATTTGTGATTTGAACAACTGATGATGCTCAATAGTGGCTCAAAATCTCAAACTTAATCTAGACCATTTTCCTGGTAAATTTTTAATCCAACCCGCTTAAATATAGCTAAGCCAGCCATACAATATTATGCCTACATTCTCTCTGGTTCCACATTATCTCTTGCTTTCTCCTCTCAATCATGCATTACACAAATCTTAATGTTGCTTATGCAAATACTCGTCCTTCGATTAGTTCCTCTGTTTTCCGATGGCATATGCAGTTAAGTTATGGTTTCTGTTAGTACTAACATTGTTTCGTAACAAAATCATTGATGCTGGACCAGTATGCCAGCAAATTCCTTGTTACTTTGTTTTCGGAGACTCCTTGGCCGATAATGGCAATAACAATAATCTCAAAACTGAGGCCAAGGTCAATTTTCTACCTTATGGGATCGACTTTCTTGATGGTCCAACAGGGAGATTTACTAATGGCCGAAATTTTGCAGATGTAATTGGTATCAATCAGAATTTTTTCTTTTACATGATGTTCTATGTAGTATCTACCACCATCTGTTACTGTCTTGCTGAACAGATCATTTAGTACTTTGCAGGTGAATTTCTAGGCCTAAAGGAGTACCTTCCCTCATTTGCAGCATCAAAAGGCAAGAATAGCCTTAATGGAGTTAATTATGCATCCGGTGGATGTGGCATTCTTCCTGAAACTGGTAGAAATTTGGTAATGCAATTTATTTATTTTTGAACCACTCAAACTCTTTTTCGACAACTATTCAGGCAGAACTAATCCCATCTTCCTGTCCATGTATGTACAGGGTGAGGTAATCAGTTTCGATGAACAGCTAATTAATCACAATACAACTGTTTCACATGTCAGCGCGGCACTAGGAGGGGATAAGCAGAAAGTTGCAAATCATCTGAATAAAGGCATTTATATAGTCGGATTTGGAAGCAACGATTACATTAACAACTATTTGATGCCAAACTTATACCCCAACAGCAAGAAACATACACCTGATCAGTATGCACAAATTTTAATTAATAAGTACTCTACGCAGTTAACAGTAAGTCCAAATTTTCCCTTCTTTTCCCTCCGCGATATCTATTTTTCTGTCGGAAAAGAATACAGAATTTCATTAAAAGTATTTGGATCAACTGAATGTAGACTCTATACAATTATGGAGCAAGGAAGATTGCAGTCTTTGGACTGGGAGCTATAGGTTGCACGCCTCAAGCGTCTGTATCGAATAAGCCAAATCTACTCGGATGTGTAGATAGTACAAATAAAGCTGTCGAGCACTTCAACAACAAACTCAAGCCCCTTGTTGAGGACCTTAACAGGAAACACGCCGGTGCACATTTTATCTATGTTAACGTCTCAAACTTTTCACCTGAAATTGGTAACTAGTTGTGTCACTATATCATCATTTCTTACCTTGTTTATGTACAATACTTATGGAAGATCAAACTAATGTAGGCTTGTTCCATATCAGGTGTTCTTAACAAACCCTGTTGTAAGATATCGGAAAATTATGGTGCAGGACATTGTATTCCAAACCATGCTCCGTGCCATTTCAGATCTTTCAAATCGTTCTTCGATGGTTTTCACCCGACTGAGACCAGGCATGTATTGCTTGCAGGAAGAGCATACGTATCTAAAACAGCAGCAGATGCTTACCCTTACGACATCCGACACTTGGCTAGCATCTAGTCAATAAGATGTTGTATGTCTAATAAATATATGGTCATTGGAAAAGAAATACGGGGCAGTTTGGATTGTTGATGGAAATGAGAATGATCGAGATAGGAAAGTAAATGATTTGGAAGCCTGTAGGAAAAAACAAGCACAGAGTTATTCACATTATGAGAATGAGGTTCTCATTGCTTATTTGTTTTCTCATCCAAACAACACATGGAAATGAGATTAATCCAGCTTCCGTCCGGTCCAAATTCTGTGTGAAGCAGACGTTCCTGAACTTATTTTATCCATGTAGATATAAATATTTTCATCCTAAATCTTTCCTTGAAAGTTTCTATTTGTCGTTATTTATCCTTTTCCCCCCTTCCCTTCAATTGCTGTATATTTGATTAAATTAATCACGTTTCAATACGTGTTATTGATCGCTCTCACCACTTTACTTACTTTTTTTATTTTTCTCCACTATTTAACATTTTTCCTTAATCTCTGTGTCCAACTCATTTGTAAAGAAAGGAGAGGGACGGAGGGAGTATCATGTATGATTTACGAATTTACGTGAATCTGTGAATTATGTAGGATGCAAGCAGAATTTTGTTTCCTGTTGGGTGACAAGTCAAGTAAGTACTTATACGGCCACATAATTAAGAAACGTCTAATCAATCTGTTTAAGTAAAACTGAATTAGTAGAGCAAAGTTTAATCAAGCTTTTAAAGAGACTTATTAAGTTCATGCACCGAAGTCTGGTACTAAATTAAACACAAAGAAAGCCTTAATTTTTAACACATTATTAGTCGGTAAACGGCATTTTTAATAACATACAATCATGTGAGAGTACCTACTCTCTACATGCTGACGGTGGATCAGCTATATAACTTCAACAGCTTACATGATCTAGTAACTGATACTTCATTTTCCAGACCAACGGAAACCACATGCAGATGCTTCATATCATACATACATTTAACTGCACTCAAACAACCACAACCAAAAAAGAATCAAATCAGAAAATATGTATATTTTTTCTTATCTTTTTGAATTTAACGTTTAAAACGAAATGGCAAACTTACCAATGTTGTGCTCATGTAATTAATTGATTCTAATATGAATGAAACTAGAAACTAATTCTTACACTAGTTGGAGTGGTGTCTGGTCTTGGCAAGAGTAATGATTAGTCGGTTCAAGCCCATTAAGTTGGATGAAGTTTCGACCATCAAAGGACTGAGGTGGGGCAACCTCATAGGTAGAACTCCCTGGCATCAAGTTCATCTGCTGCTGTGCTCTCTCGTTGTCAGCTATCTACGAAAAATGTTCATAGGACAAATGTATATTACTGTCATATATAATTAAATCCATCTACCCAACACCTCTTACTGTAGTGATAATCTCCCTAGCTCCCTGTACGGGATGTCGAGGGTTTACAAGGAGGGTGTGTGAGTGTGTTCAATTAGCAAAAAAAAATAAAAAATTAATCCATCTATCACTAAACTGTAATTTGATACAAGAGATGGAGATATGCACCTTTGCTCGAAGGTACTGGTTACTGTTATTCAAGTCAGTTTCCTGCAATCCAAACATTTTCTTTCAATTAACACATTATAGATATTAATAATCCAGTCACATTAGGAAGTCAAGGCCTCCTCTTTCACAATGTCATGTCTTCAAATCCACCACCAGTCCCATTAGCTAAGTAAACACACTGTTAATCCCTCAACCATTTTAAGAGTGTAAAATTGTAAATTTATGTGTTCCAGTCTCCTCCTTAAAAAAACATATTTCCCTACACAAACCCGTATATATTCCTACAATGTGGACAGACTAATTAGTTCCTAAAACTAAGTTTTCCCAACACTTAGTAATCACCATTTAACCACCTAATTAGGACAAACAATAGCTTCTTATCATGTAAAAGAATTAAAATATATCTCAATTCCCTCGTGCAATCTAATGTGCATTTAATACACGTCCAGATATTAGGAATTAAAAATACAGATGGAGACTCTGGTAAGTAGTTACCCTTTTCTGCATATATTCAACTTCAGCAAACAATAGCTCGTTCTGCAATTTTTTAAAGAAACGTAAGAAGGAAAAATGATTATATCAAATATCTTCGTGGATCTGTTCTTTAGCTACCATGAAGTATTCATATTTTGTGTACCTTTTTGGAGCGAATTCTGCTAATTCCTTTCTCAAGTTTACCTTCCAGGTTTTTCAAATCTTTGATAGCCAGAGAGCTTAAGGCCTCACCCATCATGTGCCTGTAAAATTTCAAAACCCCCCGTGTTAGGATCTCATCCACTAGATCAACGTTAATCAAACACAATAACAAACACAAAAGTAAAAAATACAATAATTTAACGTGGAAACCCCCCAAGGGATGGTAAAACCACAAATCAACTATGAATGTATTACAAGATTGGAGTCGTTCCTTCACTCAACGCTCTTGAATACAATCACCTCACATTGATTACAAAAGCTCTCTCTTATGTATCACACACAACTCTCTAACTTTTGCAATACTTCAAAACCCCTGCAAATATCTATATTTATCGGCACCACAAATATTCTAATTATAATATATCTCAATTCCATTTGTGACAATTACCATCTTTTCTTATCTTGGATAGAAATCTTCCACAATTCTTATCTCTAATAGAATAAGACTTTCCTCAATTATCACAAATTAGAATACTGCTCATAATAGTATTCTTAACTTATTTAGGAATTCGGGACGGACCCCAACAAATCCTCCCACGGCTCGAATTCCCTAATACCTCAACCGATTTCGAGAATTTCACATTTTTCTCGGTCTTCATCGTTGTTGCTTCACCATCTAAACAATAGATGTTCTTATTATGCTTCATCCCTCGTAGAATCAAGTTTCTTCCTTTATACACCTTGCAACTTCGCCCTCGTCCAACGAATCTCTACCCACGTGATGCCAACACACTCAAAGATAACACATTCTTTCTTGATCGTACCATCATGGAGTTTAAGACAAACAGTTCCAACTCCTTGAACCTTCATCTTCTCATCATTCTCCCCAACAATATTACTAAGACTTTCATCAATGCATAAAGTCTCAAACATCGCTCGATCCCTACATATATGCATAGAAGCAACAGAGTCCATCACCCATTCTGATTTATTCTTCACCGAACCAGGAACGATATCCTCACTCGCCATCAAAAACTCTCCCTCGTCGATCACAAGTGTAGAGTCTGCATCATCAACTTTGTTATTTCCCTTCATCTACTTAAAGGACTTCACATCTTTTTTAAATCTTGGATTGAACATCTGCATATGACCCGTTTCACCACAATAGTAGCACTCAACAATGCTCATATCCCTCTTACTCGGCTGAGATTTACTTCTTCTTTGCAGGTCATTGCGGTTGCAACTCCTTCTTTCAGCACTTTGGACAGCCAAAACTGCCTCACCACTTTGAGAAAAAGCATCATTCGTCATCCTCTCATTATCTCTTAACGCCTTTAACACATCATCAAGCGTAAGAGTTGTCCACCCTACTAAAAGCGTTTGCTTAAAATACTTGAAGGACTTCGGCAACGATGACAACAGCAACAGAGCTTGTTCCTCGTCTTTCATCGGCTCATCAACATTAGCCAGATGACATACTAGCTGATTAAAACAACTAATGTGATCATGGAGACTACTTTCTTCATCCAGTGTTAAAAAGTACAACTCCATCTTCAAATTAAGTCGGTTGGTCAACGACTTCGAAGCGTATATGCTTGCTAACTTGTCCCATATCTCCTTTGGCGTCGACTCCTTCAACACGTTAGATCTCACATCGGGTGCAAGTGTCAGCCTGATTGTACTAGCCGCTCTCTTCTGGATCTTCGCCCAATCTACATCACTCATCTATTTTGGCTTTGCCTTCTCCAAGGAATCATCAAGTCCTTGTTGAATTAACACATCCTTGACGGTTAATTGCCACATAGTGACATCCGTCTCCCGATCATACTTGGGTGCATCAATCCTTAACGACTTTAGATCTTCCATCAAGCCAAGAAAAGATCAACTCACGACCAACTATCCACGCGCAAACAATCAACTTTGGACACCAGAAATCACACCCTCCCGAACCCAAAATCCGATCTCCACTATTCAGATTTTAGATATTGATGTAACGAATATACTGTCCGAAAATCAGGACGATCCGACCACGGATAACTTCCCAATCGTCAATTCTTCAACAGTTGCGCAGACCATAAAATTCCTGCGAATTATCGTAATTACTTCGTGATTGCCTTCTCTTTAACGCCGAATCTACTCCTCGAACCCAAGCTCTGATACCAGTTTGTTAGGATCGCGTCCACTATAGATCAACGTTAATCAAACACAATAACAAACACGAAAGTAAAGAACACAATAATTTAACGTGGAAACCCCTCAATGGAGGGTAAAACCACAAATCCACTATGAATGTATTACAAGATTGGAGTCGCTCCCTCACTCAACGCTCATGAATACAATCATCTCATCTTGATTACAAAAGCTCTCTCTGGTGTATTACACACAACTCTTTAACTTTTGCAATACTTCAAAACCCCTACAAATATATATTTATAGGCACCACAAATATTTCAATCCTAATATATCTCAATTCTATTTGTGACAATTATCATTTTTTCTTATCTTGGATAGAAATCTTCCACAATTCTTATCTCTACCAGAATAAGACTTTCCTCAATTATCACAAATTAGAATACTGTTCATAATAGGATTCTTAATTTATTTAGAAATTTGTAACGGACCCCAGCACCATAGTTAGAGCATGCATCAATTTAAAGTTTATTAGACAACATTTATATTCACATATATGCATGATTATCTACATCAGTGCGTATCTGTATGCCGAATAAGTTCAAATTTGTGACCTGTTGTCCTGCTGTATTTTTGAAATATCACGACGTAGTTTTGAGGCTTCTTGCTGGTAATACTGAGAAGAACCAGAAATGTTTTAGAATCACAAGATGAAACAATCTAAATCACAAATTAAATATGTAATATGTTTTGATTCAATACTGTTTTTGATGTTATATGATGATTCTACAAATTTTGTTATATCAAATCAAGAACTGTATTCACACAAACCTGAGCATTGGCTTCAGAAACAGAAGCAGTGTTAGGGGTATCGGAGCTGGCCTTCTTGTACCTCTCTATTGTTCCCTTCACACTGCAACCAAACCATTTATTATTAGCAAACTAACCCAAATATTTTTGCAGATTATTATATTCAAATATGTTTTATTTATTTAGAAGTAATTAATTAAGTAATGATTCTAATTTGAGTCTTCTTTTCTAAACCTAGTATAAACAAATGTATAACTTCTAATCCTCTGGTTAATAAAAGTACAAAAAAGAAGAAAAGAAAATCGTCAAATCTATAATGTTTTCTTGTTTAGTCAGATTCAGTCACTCATTTTTGACCTTGGATGTAATAACACATATCCTTAATTTCCTCGAGCTACTGATTGGCTACTTCTGCCAAGCTGTCACAGCTTCATAAGCTATGATTGGTTCAGTTTATCAATGGCTAAGATTTATGCCACATCCGGGGCATCCTTTTACCCGGTGGGTAATTTAGATTCCACCCTTTTACCCACCCTCGGAAATTACCAAAACACCAAAGTGAAACTGAGTTAAGACAGTGATAAGAAGTCAGTCTTTTCTGTCTCTCTCTCTCACTCTCACCCGTGCATGAAACAAGATACAGTTTATGTAACATCAGAACTCCCCAATTAGCTCTAGGTAGGTTTTATTCCTAGCTACTTTCTCCCTTTGAAATAGGTTTGTGTTGGTTCAAATTCATATATAGGTTTAACTTAATTTTACCAGTGATTAGTAGTATTGGAAGTTTGGAACAATGATTTAGTTAACTTAATTTTAATTTGCTGTAAAATATTAGTAATTTAGAAATGGTGACTAATCATATGTAATTCTGTAGATAAAATGCTCGTGACAATTTGTTTTGGGAGGACAAAATAGTGACCTAAACTGTGTCCTCTCTCTCTCTCTCTCTCTCACACTTGTTTCTTTAATTTGCTGTTTTGGTTTCAACATCTTAACCAGCTTTCTGAAAGCCTTCTGTGGGATTTCTAAACAGAACTTCTGTCATTTCCAATACACAAAATGTAACAAATGGACAATTACAACCATAATTATTGTTTTGTCTTTGCTAAATAACATTATTTTGCTATCCTTATAAAGAAAATTTCAAAAGTACACAGTAATTGCAAGTTGGTTTCAGTTGACCTCGTATTAAAAAAAATTAACAAATTAATTGATTGTAGAGGAGAATAACCATATTACAATTGCTTTTGAAAAATCCCAAAACCATTTACTCTGATCACTGCAAACGATATATTTCGATCTATTCTATCACTGTCAGGAACCAGAAAATCTTGTGTGAGGTGACCAAAGATTTATGTTACATCAGCTTCTCATGAGTAATTCAACTGGTGTCAACAACCATGACCTTACAAATATTACAACTTTAATTTTAATTTTAGGTAAATGGGGTTTTTTGTTTATTATTGATTACTAGCTGATAACCCGTGTCAAGCATGGGCTGAATATAAGTCGATATTAAAATATTAATATTGATAAATTTTAATAAATATTATTAAAAAAATGTATTTATCGAGAATTGAATGATAAAAATAATATAATAAATAACCACTATTTAATTATTTAGTTATAGACAATTGAATTGTGGATAAAGCTAAAAAATTAAGGTATATAAATAAATCTCAAAGAATCGAACCCTCTATGAAATCGAACTTTGATAACCAAATTTGGTACTTTGGTATTGTGCCTCATTTTCACATTGTTTTGTAATTTATTAATAAAGAGTATAGATAACTTTACAAAAACAATAACCCTAATAAAATTTTGACCTAAAAGGTGTTCACATGTGAAACAAATGTCCAAAAATTAAGGTAAGGCAAGAAAACAGTTGGAGAAGTCTATCTCAGTTCTGATTGGTTAAAAAGGGTATTGAGCATAATTTAAGACAGACTAATTTGAAAGTCTTATAACCCTGATTTTCATTTTAGCTAAAACCCAGATCATGACATCTTTCTCTAGATCAGTGGTTCAGTACTAGCCTATACTGTTTACCTACATATATACTTACATAAATGTTTATGTACATGAAACAGGTAAAGTTACCAGCAATAGAGGGAAAAAAGATGATCTCAGAACCTGCATACGTTACCAAAATTTCTGCTTGTTGCTACTATTTTTCCTTATAAAACAGATCTATATATCTCACACAGTAAAACGAAATATTACACCCCTAGTAGAGGTCATAATACCAAAAAAAAAAAAAAAAATTAATAAAAACAAATCTTTTAAAAATATTGTTAGCTGCAAAAACATCATGATTGTGTACTTGAGCTCAAATTACCATTTTTAAAAACAAAATTTGGTTTAATTCTTTCATATATGAAAGAAAACAAAAAATGGAAAGTCCTTGAAAGAGAACCCTAAAATGAAAAATCTAAGATGATCAACGTACCTGCTGTTAGCATATTCATAAAGGCGTCCGCGATTAGAGAAGACAATTAGAGCAACTTCAGCATCACAAAGTACTGATAATTCATAGGCCTTCTTGAGCAAACCACTCCGACGCTTACAGAAAGTAACTTGACGATTAGTCGTGTTCTCGATCCTCTTGATCTCAATTTTTCCCCTGCCTAACTTTCTCTCGGGGGAGATGTCGCCGGATTGATCATCATTAAATGACATGCTTCCTACTATATATATCAAAAGAATTACATCAGAATGTTTTTCATTACAAGTAAAACATTAATTATCACTACAAGAAAAACGTAGCCCTGATTGATGTTATCTAATTTTGTTTCAGCTAAGTTTCAAACCTAATCAAGAAAAATCTACAAGGGGTATACAGAGAAAACTGAGGAAAGTTTCTACCTCTTCTTTTTCTTCTATATTCCAACAAATCTAAACAGCAAAGATGCAGAAAATGGAAAAGAGTTGCAACAAGAGGTTGGTATATATAAAGTAAACAATGGCCCAATGTACACGATAATTAAAAAAAGTAATTTCAAGAAAATTACTTTAAAAAAATTATCTTAAATATACTTCATTAAAGATTAATCATACAACTGCATTATATACCTCAAATTGATGGTCATTGGTATTCATAAAGAAGCAAAAGGGAAGGCTAAATATGGAAATCAATCATCAAGATGCAGACTTTCCCTTGGCCATACGTTTAAATTTTACATTTATATTTGTTGCATTTATATATATACTTTTAATTTTTTTTATTATTGCTTAGCTTTTTAAGCTTTCATGTGACAGAGCATTTGGAAGAGGAGTGGGGGAGAAAAGGACTTGTGAAAGTGATTTTAATGGTGGTGAAAATGGAATAGTGATCCAGGTTTCACTCAAGCTTTAAACTTCTTTACTGCAGAATGAAAACAAATTATTGGAAATTGTTTCATGTTTTGGGTCGATGAAAAATGTTGGCAGTGTTAAAAAGACACAATGTATATCATTTCATGCATGAATTAATGATAACATTCTAAAAAAATAAAACTAGAAAACACTTAGTAGATTATATACAGAGTTGTGGTCAAAATTTTCTTCGTTTAGCACATGGTTGTAATTTTAAATTTGTAATATGACGAACAAATATGATTTCCATTTTTAAAAAAGGTAGCTAAGAGCCGCTTTTCTAAGAAAAAAATAATTATTTTTCTCCAGAAAAAAATGGTCCATATGTAGTCATCGTTTTAAAGAATAAAAGTAATATATCCACTGATCACTATATATCAAATTTAAAACTCGAGTCAGTAAACGGTAAATTTAGTAAAATTCAACCACCATTTTACAATTTACCCTTAAAAACTTGACATATTTGTTTATATAATATGGTTTATATATGGATGGTGATGATTCAAGGGATATCATTATTTGACGGCTCCTTCGCTGTACCAGAACTGCAAAAATGGTACACAGGCGTTGAGCTTTTCAATTCTGGTATAGGGCGCCAACTCATGTGACAACCCGGGAAGAATCTGTCACCGAAGGTGGCGACCCACCCTTTATATATATATATATATATTCATTTTTTCCTTCTTCCTGTCACACGGTTGTTGCATAGTATTAGTAAAATTGTTTACTTGGTAATAGAAATTTGTTTGTAAGTATCAATTTTCAAGCTTCAAGAAAATGTAATTGTGAAATATAACTTTTGATTTTTTTTATTTTGTATTAAAGTTGAACCGTTAAACTTTGTTATAGGTTAAAATTTGAGAAAAAATATGATACGTAACTATGATTTTTTGTAAGCCGAACATGAGACCTTGAAATGGCAGAAACACACAAATTATTATTTCTCCGTGTTAATTATTGGTCCAAAAATGACAAGAACACACAAATTTCAAGTTTCTGTTACCAAGAACAAGTGAATACACAGGAAAGGCAATAATAGTGTGTTTCGAGTTCTGAATTTTTTGGGTATTACTGGAATTGTGAATACACAGGAAAATTGTCCCCTGATCTAATTATTTGCTTTAACTGTTCCGAATTTTTATACTCATCTATTTTATAAATACCAGAATACTTGTGCACTTTCTTATAGCCATTACTATCAAATTTGAAAATTGACAAATGGTTATAGTTATGAATTTAAATAAATTAGGAATTATTATTAAATTAAAATAATTTAAATGAAATTGTTGATTAAAATATAATTTAAATAAATGGTTGATTTATAATTTTCAAACGTAGTAAAAAAATTAAAGTTGACCGGGTGGCGTGTGCCGAAAGTGGCTGGGTGCGCCACCTGGTGTGGCGACCCCTTTCTAAATATTTCAAAACCTTATCTACTCCACTCTTTCTACTACTTATCTCCTCCACTCTTTCTACTACTCATCTCCTACTCCAGTTTTTTTCCACCACCGAAGCAAAGCAAACACACACGGCAAAGACTCTGAAGCTGCCACATCACTTAGCGACCCAGGTAAATTTTATATCCAAACTTTATTTTTGTGAATTCGAATTGTAATTTTGTGATTTGTATTTTTTGTTATTTTTATTTTTGCGAATTGTAAATTGAAAATTGTAAAATGGATTGGTATTGGATTGTGTTGTGAAATACTATTTAAAATTGTCATATTCTACATCATTGTCATAGAGGATATTTATTCACTTTTATTGTCATTGACAAAATATTACTACAGGCTGAGGGAATTTCCCGTGCTTTTCACGGGATGACTGGGAGTGGCATTGCCGATGATGATTATGTAGTGGATGAGGCAGTACAGGTTCTACAGAGTACTTTGGATGTGACGGGTTTCTCTACGCTGATTGACAGACCCCCTCTACCACCTGCCCCTAGTAGGCAACGTCGTGGACCTACATTGATTACCCTTCCACCTCCTCCTCTTCCTCGTCCTACACATCCATCATCACAGCTATGGGATGTGCCGTGGCCAAACCCCACGGGTGAGGAGGCACGGGAGCAGTATTTAGGTCCTGGATGGGATGATGTGCAGGTGCCTCAGAGTTCTCAGGGACATGCATTCACTCCTACGCAGGACTCTCCATTTCACTTCTCTGAGAGTTCCCAGGGACATGGTTTCACTGCTATGCTCGAGTCTCCGTTTCACTTCTCTGAGACATCTCAGGGACCCGCATTTACTGCGACGCAGGACTCTACGTTTCACATCTCTGAGAGATCACATGGATATGGTTTCGCTGCTATGCTCGAGTCTCAGATTTATCATGAAACTCATAGTTTCTAGACTTCACAGGGAGCTCACAATTCTCAGAGTTTCCCGGGATATGGATTTGCTGGTTTTGGACAGTCCGGTGCTTTAGAGCATACGCACCAATGAAAAAAAATAGTTGATTCGTTAGATGGATTGACGAATTGATGGAGTTTAGTTATGCAGCAGTGCTTTTTTAGTCCGTCAATAAAATTGAACTCCGCCAATCCGTTAGCTACTCCATCAAAAATTGATGGAGTAATTGATGGATTGATGGCCATCAATTTGATTGATGGACCAAAAAACATTGTTGCATTGATAAAACTCCATCAATTCATTGATTCGTTAGACGGATTAAATACTTTGATTTGTACTGCTACGTAAAAAATAGCAAAATAGTTAATTTTATTTGCATGGTAATAAACTCCATCAAGTAAATTGACGAATTAATGGATTGAAGGTCGGGAATGGGTGCGGATGCTCTTAGGGTCGCAGCAGTACATGTCCACACCATTATAGTCACATTTGGCATATGCAGGTGGATCAGGATTCATTATGCCACCTGGGGGTTTTCAATCATTTCTATCATATGCAGGTGGATCAGGTAATAAACATAACAACCTAAATATTTTTGATTATGTACTTTTCTTTTCTTTTAGCTTAATTATTCACATTCCATATATGCAGGTGGATCATGATTCATTATGCCATCTGGGGGTTTTCAACCCTTCATATCACATGATACTGATACTCCTTAGGTTTTGACGATCACAAACAACAAGCTAAGTGCTTGTAGTAGATATAAAACAACATGCCATATTGTTCTGTGCTAACTTGTTCTTGCAGGGTACTTACTATTTGAGTAATCAATACATTTAATCAGCAAGCCATCTGTACTTGATAGAAGATGGATGGCAAGCCATTCTTCATATCTTGTCATACAAACAGCAAGCCAAGTTATTTTGCTCAGAATCTATCAAGTTCGGGAATCATGGATCTATTTCAAGAAACTTGATTAGATATATTGTGAGGGCTCTTTTAAGACTTATATACGTACATAATATATTTAGAGCTCAAAATCTTTTATCAAAATCTTTTTAATAATCGGTTTACAAAATTATAGGAGCTTGCCTTATTTAAAAAGATTTTATCTTCCAAAACTCCTATATATGTTTTCTATACACACAAACGTAAAGGTTTTGTTTTTTCATCGATCCACTTCTTCCAAACCCTCTGTCAAACGGCCACATGAACGTTACTAAAATCACTCCAACCAATTGAACGTTAGAATTGGATTCTAGACGTTGGTAAATTGATTGTTTGATTTTTGAACGTTGTTTGTGAAGCTATTTAAACCTGTTTTTGTGTCTTTTTCATGTATCGATCCAAGCACAACAAGAACACACTCAACTCAGTTTTTACTTTTCTATATTCAAACATATTCTTGAGATCTTGATATATCATATACGTACTATATCTTTGAGGGTTCATAGTTTTGAGTTGTAATCATTTTATCGATTTGTATTGCTCTATTTGTAATCATTAGTTGCTGGACATATTGGCTAGGGAACAAGGGTTTAGTGAACGTTTCTAGAGAAGTGTACTTTGGAAGTATAGCATAGAGAGCAAGTTCTATAACAGGAGTTCAGCAAGCCATTTGTTAGCAGTCGGGAAGAAGGTTGGTATATTATTGTTCTTGTAATAGTTATTATCTTTGATCAATAATATATTCTCTTACCAAGTTGGTAAGGGACCAGGACGTAGACCATAGATATTAGGGGTCGAACCTGGCTAAAAATTTATTGTGTTTTTTACCTTTCTGCCTTACTTAATGTTCTGCATATTGTTATAATCAGTATGCCATTTGTGTCTGCATTAGTAACAGTCAGCGAGTCATTTAAGTCTGCATAATTTGTAATCAGTAAGCCATTTCTGTTAAATAATAAAATTGGTATTAGTTAGTCATATTCACCTATTCACCCCCCTCTAGGTGTGCATTTTCATTTGGTATCAGAGCGTGGTATACTAATATTTCTGTGACAGGAAAAGTATTCTTTGGAGACTTATCATGAAGGGTCAAAAACTCTAAAGAAGGTGAAACTCAGCAATCTAATGAATGAGTTTGGGAACTTCAAGCTCAAAGAAGGAGAAACAATCAGAGAGAGTCAAGCTAGATTTCAAGTCGCCATAAACTCTCTGGAAAGACTTTGCAAAAAGATTCCTCGAGAAGAAATCAACATGAAAGTCTTAAGTGTCATACCTTTTATCTATGAAGCAAAAGTGACCTCATTGGAATCTTCTCCACTCATTCATACTATGGATCACTTGGCGATATTTGTTGAATTAGAGCAATTTGAAAGCAAGATAAATGAAAGTCAGATGGAAAGTTCTAGCACTAAAGCTCCAGTTACAAAAATGAATAATATGGCTCTTCAATCTAAAGACAGCAAGCCAACTGATTCTGATGATGATTCTGATGAAGAAGTTGCACTTATCTCAAGGAAAATCAAGAAACTGATTGAGGCCAAGAACAGATTGAAGAGAGATAAAGGTGGATTCCCAAATAGCAAGAAATCTTCTAAAAACTCAAAGGAGCAGACATGCTTTGAGTGTGGAAAAACAGGTCATTACAAGAGGGATTGCTACAAGCTAAAGTCAAAATAGCATGTTGGATACAAGGACAAGAGATCAAAGGCTCTACTAACTTGGAGTGATGATGACTCAGATTCCAGTAATGATTCAAGTGAAGAAATGGTGAACTTAGCACTTGTTGGACTTAAAAATGAATCTACTCAAGGAAATTCTGAAGGAGTATATACCGAAACTGATTCTGAAGATGATGAGAGTGAGGTAAATTCTCTTAATGATTATGTATCTTCAGATGATACTATGTTAGATTCACTAACCATGCAGGAACCCAAAAGTGTAACCATTGAAGAGTATTTGGCTCTTAAAGCTGAAATCAGCAAGTTGTCTGAGAAGAATGCATGCATGTCTAACATAATTCAAGATTTGATGCCCAGAATGAAAGAATGGGATACAACCTCATCAAACAAGGCTACTGAGATCAAGGAGTTATCAAGGTACTTCAAAAGAGGAACAAAGTCTTAACTGAAGAAATCAAGGAGCTCCGATCAGATAACAGAGCAAAGGTTGTAGCTTTGGAATCCTATAAGCTGATGGAATCAAACCAAGCAGAATCCTCAAAAACAGGAGAAATGGCTTCTCAGCAAGCTGAAACCATCAGTCAGCAAGCTGAAGTGATCATAACTCTTGAAAAGAAAGTGAAGGATCTCAAGTCGGGAATGGGAACATTTATCCAAGGAGAAGAAAGTCTTAAATCAATGATGAAGAACACAAATGTTCCATTGGACAAAGAAGGATTGGGAATGAATTCTAACCAAAAGGGCAAAAACATCAAGTATGAAGGAAGAAATGGCATACCTTACAACTATGTCATGCCTTGGAAGACGTGCAACAAATGTGGAGGAAAAGGACATCTAGAAAGAAACTATACCTCTCAAGTCAATCAGAAAAACAAAGAATCTCCTCAGAATAAGACTTATCGACAGAAGTCAGCTTACTAACAGGGCTCTGGTCGACAACAAATAGCTTACCATATGTTTGGCAGAAAATAAAGAAACCGAAATTAGTCACCAAAAGTGATCCAAATGTGGATCAAGAAATATGATTTAAATGTGCTTTATATTCTTTCTACTAATCAAACTGGACCCAAACCTATATGGGTACCAAAACATTGAGTTGGTTTTCTTGTGTTTTGTAGATGTGCCTCGCTGTTAAAGTAAAGTCAAAGCAATGGATCTTAGATAGCGGATGCACAAGGCACATGTGCGGAGATAAATCTCAGTTTCTAAGTCTCAATAAGAAAAAGAGAGGAAGAGTAACCATTGGAAATAGCAAAACTCTTCAAATACTTGATACTGGTTCTATTGGTAATAGTGTTATTTCAATTGATAAAGTACAATATGTGCAAGGTCTTACTTATAATCTGCTTAGCGTTACTCAATTGTTTGATGATGGTCATAATGTTGAGTTTGGTATTGATAAATGTACTATTACTATTGGTACTAACAAAGTCCCCCTAGTTGCTAGAAGGGAAGGAAATATATATGTATTGGACTTTGATTTGCAGGAAACAGCTTGTTGTTTAGCTGCAATGGAGAATGACCCGCATGTTTGGCATAGGAGATTGGGACATGCTCACGTGGACTTGCTCAACAAATTATCAAGCAAGAAATTAGTCAGAGGACTACCCAAGCTAAAGTATGTCAAAACCGAGATTTGTTCAGCTTGCCAATTGGGCAAACAGATTAGAATTACTCACAAATCAAAGAAAATGGTATCTACCTCTAAACCCTTAGAGCTTCTGCATTTGGACTTTTGGTCCAGAATCTTATAAGAGCATTGGAGGTAAAAATATGGCTTTGTAATTGTAGATGATTATTCTAGATTTACATGGGTATTGTTTCTTAGCTCTAAAGATTGTGTTTTTGATGAGTTTGTAAAACTAATCAAGTTGCTTGAGAATAAGTTGAATACAAGACTTGTAGGTATAAAAAGTGATAGAGGAGGTGAATTTATCAACAAGGACTTCATTGCCTATTGTGAAGAAAGAGGAATCACTTATAAATTTTCTGCCCCAAGATCTCCACAACAAAATGGAGTGGTAGAAAGGAAGAATAGGTCACTTCAAGAAACTGCAAGGACTTTACTTCAAGAAAGCAAGATGCCTAGAAGTTTTTGGGTGGAAGCAGTCAATATAGCATGATATGTGCTGAATAGAGTCATAATCAGACCCATTTTGAACAAAACTCCATATGAATTGCTGAGAAAGAAGAAGCAAAATATCGGTTACTTCAAGATTTTTGGTTCAAAGTGTTTTGTGCTCAAGACAATTGGAAATGATGGTAAATTTTATGCAAAATCCTATGAAACAATTTTTCTTGGTTATTCTTTAACTAGTAGAACATATAGAGTTTACAATATGGATAAACATATAGTTGAATAATCTATTGATGTTACTTTTCAAGAACCTAACAATGATCTACCAAGAGATGAGGAAGAATTTACAGGTAAAAAAGATATTATTCAACCTCAAGTCACTGGATCAAGTCAGCAGGCCAACAACACTGAAGACACTGGAAGTCAGCAAGCTGGATCTTCAAGTCAGCAAGCTGAAGTAGAGAATCCAGTTAATAATACAACTGAAAAAATGGCTAGATTGACTTTGGATGGTCCTAGAGGCTCAAGATCTACTCATAAGATGCCTATCTATGATGGAGAAGATCAGTCTAGACCAGCAAAGAAAGGGAAGATCTCACATGAAGAAATTGCTCAACATTCTCTACCAAAGGCGACAAGAACTGTAAAGAATCATCCTCCTGAACTTGTCATTGGTGATATGTTTGATAGAATCACTACAAGAAAAGGAAGAGCAATTTTTTGTGCTTTTGCTACCTTTCTTGCTCAAGAAGAACCTAAAAATATCAAGGAAGCCTTAGAAGATGAAAATTGGATCATGGCGATGCAAGATGAACTAAATCAATTCAAATGATGCGATGTTTGGGAACTTGTAAAATGACCAAAAGATGCTTCTATCATAGGAACCAAATGGGTCTTTAAGAACAAAGTGTATGAGTTTGGTACCGTCACTCGAAACAAGGCTAGGCTTGTGGCTCAAGGCTATAATCAACAAGAAGGAATCGACTTTGATCAAACTTATGCTCCTGTTGCTCGTTTGGAATCAATTAGAATGCTTCTTGCTTATGCATGCTACAAGAAAATCAAGCTATATCAAATGGACGTAAAGAGTGCTTTTCTAAATGGCGTGCTGAATGAGGAAGTCTACATCAAACGGCCTCCCGGATTCGAGCATGAGAAGTTTCATGATTATGTTTACAGGCTCAAGAAGGCATTATATGGTCTAAGGCAGGCCCCTAGAGCTTGGTATGAAAGACTTAGTAAGTTTTTACTCAAAAATAGATTCATTCGAGGTAAAATCGATCCCACATTATTTACAAAGAAAAATGGTAAAGATATTCTTATTGTTCAAGTATATGTGGATGATATAATTTTTGAATCTACTAATGAATCTATGTGTGAGTGGTTTTCTAAGTGCATGCATAATGAATTTGACATGAGCATGATGGGGGAACTCAATTATTTCTTGGGTCTCCAAATCAAGCAAACTAAGGATGGTATTTTTGTGCATCAATCAAAATACACCAAGAATCTGTTAAAAAGATTTGGCTATGAGGATGTCAAGCTGAAATCAACTCCAATGAACCTGAACAACAAGCTAACTTCAGATGAGAATGGTAAGGATGTTGATGTCAAAAGGTATAGAGGTATGATTGGAAGTCTATTATATTTAACTGCCTCACGACCTGATATTATGTATAGTGTGTGTGTTTGTGCTAGGTTTCAATCCAAGCCTAAAGAATCTCTCTTAACTGCCGTTAAAAGAATTTTTAAATATTTAAGTGGTACTATAGACCTTGGCTTATTTTATCATATCACAAATACTTTTGATCTTTTTGGGTATAGTGATGCAGACTATGCAGGGTCTCAAACTGATAGGAAAAGTACAAGTGGTGTGTGTGCTTTTCTAGGAGAAAGTCTTGTATCTTGGCAATGCAAAAAGCAAACATCTGTTGCATTATCTATTGCCGAAGGAGAATACTTAGTAGCCGGTAGCTATTGCGCTCAAATCCTATAGATGATTCAGACTTTAAGAGATTTCTCTATCAATTGTGAAAAGATTCCAATCTATTGCTACAATACAAGTACTATCAATATCTCGAAAAATCCGGTGAATCATTCAAGGACAAAGCATACCGATGTTCGCCATCATTTTCTAAGAGATAATGTTGTAAAAGGGAAAATAGAATTGGTCTTTGTCTCAACAGAAATGCAACTTGGTGATATCTTCACAAAGCCCTTAGCTGAAGAAAGATTCTTACTTATTCAAAGGGAACTTGGTATGTGTGCAGTACAGTCAATAAGCTGACTACAGTACATCATGACAGGTTGACTTACCAGTTGCACTTCTTAATGGTATGAATGGATTACCATATGTACTGCTTAATAGTATAAATGGCTTACCATGTTTATTATCTGATTTTTGTGTATAATTTGCTTAAATGAATTATTGCAATTTTTTGCTTCAATTTTCATTGTACCTTGTACTAATTGTCTCAATATTTTTGTTCAGGGTCTGTTTTAAATTTACCGATGTGGTTAATTGCTAATTATTGGTTTTTATCATTTTACATGATTAATTGTTAGATTTTGGGATAATAGAATTGTTTATTCCTTATTTTTCTCCCTAAAATCATTCTCCCCTAAAATCTATCAAACATAAGGCACGGTTCAGTTCTTCGTCGCTCTACAATTGCTCTCCACAGAACTAGGGTTTCTCTCTCTCGCCGCTGAAATTCAATAATGACACGCACCCGCTCTCGGAAATCTGCTATTCTCGCAAATAAAACACCATCAAAGCAAAATACTGAAATGGTCGACCTTGGTGATTCCACTGCTCAGGAAGGAGTCGACGAAATTTCTCAAACCCCGGATTCGAAAAGGATTAAGGTGTCTCAAGAATTCGAACAAAGATTCATAGATTTGAGCTTAGCAGATCGTGCCATCATTCCAGGATTGCCTATCTCAAGTAAGTTTGTCGATTCTCTTCAAGAATGTGGGGTTCTCAAGTTATTTCATGATTTAGGGCTTGAAGCCTTTCTATTAGGTTTGCCTCGAGTATACTATCCTGATTTAGTTCGTGAATTTTATGCTAATCTCCATACAGACAAATATGGTAGTTGTGTGTCTACTGTTAAGGGAAAGAAAATACAATTGAATGCTCCTTTTCTAAGTACTATCTTGCAAATTGATAATCCAAGTGAAATTGATGGTTTACTGCTACTGGTTTTAATTCTGCGGCTGGGATGTCGATTTCTGATCAATTAAAAACTGTGATGGGCTCTGATACAATTTTAGATCAAAATCTACCTGCTACTTTTGTCGTGACTCCTCTTGCTCACTTGCTATTTAAGTTGTGTCGGTCTCACTTTTGTCCTCGTTTGCAGTCAAAACAGCACTCTTCATGACAGCAACTTTCAGTCTTGACAACAACATTGGTAGAAGCCTGGAGATAGCAACTTTGTACCTTACTGTCAGCACAATCTACAAGGTCACGACAGTACATTTCATTGTGACACCTCAGTCCTAGGATAATCTTATTGTCAGCATTAGAACATCCCATGACAACAGAATTTAGCAAGCACGGTATACTGTCTCACGGGAGGATCTTTTGATATATCTTCAAAGTCAAAAGTGTAACATACGTTTCAGTAGCAGGTGTTGCAGAATTCACATGACTCTGCTATAATCCTGAAAGACTACAACAGGAGCTTGAGAGAGAACAAGACAAAGCTTACCAATTCAAGGGTATTCAAAATCTACATCAACTGAGATTGAGCATGCTATAAATGGAATGTATCTAGATTGCTTTATGTTTTATGATTAGTCTGTCTAGTATACATTTTAGGAAAGGTCACATGTGTGCAAATTATGGGAAGCTGTCACTTGAATATATAAACAACTTCATATGTCATATGTAACTAGGAACACAATCTATCAGGCTTAGAAAGCTACTCCCATAACTCAATTGTAATCTCTCTCGAGATAGAAGCTGGAAACATTGATATTCCAGGTTATAGCAAAACCCTTCGTAAGATAAATAAACCATTTATTTTGTGAATCTCTGTCCTGTTTAGATTTCATTGTTTGTTGTGTTCTAACTGATAAGAACAAATCTCTTTCTTTCTTCTTAGGAAAAGATTTAAATTATCAATATTGCATTCAACTCCCCCCCCCCCTTCTGCAATACTCTTAGGGACTAACAAAACTTATGGATTTGATTGTTGTGTTTCTCCAACACTTGGGTTTTCGATTTGACGTTGGGAATGTTTTATGTTTAATTCTTAATTATGGTTAAATTATGGGTACTATTGTTGGTGAGTGCACATAGACAGGTTGTTTTCCTTGTTAAGAAGACTTGTGAAACTGCTAATAATAATGTATCATTTACCACTATTAGTTTGATGGTGTTATTAGATCCTTGGTTAGGGCGAAACTGTTTGTTAAAAAAGGCTTTAATGGGAATGAACTAAATTTAGTTCGGTATACTCAGGTTAGCGGCTACAATACTGAGTATTTTGGAAACAACTCTGGTATGTGTTTGGCATTATCTTTACTTCGAATTATGGATGTTAATTGCAAGAGTTTTGCATCTGTTGTACTACTTCGCTTTAGTGGTGGATGCAAAAGTAATTTTACACATGATTCTGAACGTGATAATTCAAAGACTACTCTCTATTTCTCAAAATCTGGTCTCACTGTAGAGTCGCTTACTTTTGGGATGCTTAGATGTTATGATTCTTTTATGTTATTGGGTTACAAGCTAGCCGCTTCGAAATATGTTCATTTTTTGCCAATGAACTTAGTTTGGATTAATGTGTTTGATTTCACATGGCCTCAATTGGGTATTATTAGGACGTGGTTCTGTTTGATTCAGGTTCTTAATTCATTTGGTGAGCTTTATAATTGCATTCTTTTTAGAGAATCTATTTGTGTGTATGATGTAATCTTCTTGGCTCGGGCTAATTATGAGAGCATTATTGATTGTCTATAATGGTTTACTTGCTTACTTCTTAAGAACCTTTTCTACTGTGAAGTGAATTGGGTTGCTCCTTTTAGTGCTGTTAGTGAATGGATTTAGCCTTTATCTTGTTTAAGCCTTCTCTTACATCCTGAGGATAGCGCGATCCAAATAATATCTTATCTTTTGGTGAAGATTGGAGTCATTCATCTTGTTTTCATTGATGCTTCTCAAGGAACACAATTTCTGGTACCTACAGGAATTTTATTAGCACCTAAAATATCTAAGAAGAACAGGGAATGAAAATGCAGGTTGATTGATGAAGTGAGACATAAAGATGCGATGTGCTTGATACTAATGTTGATACTGCTGAAGAGCTTAAGAATAAGAATGGGAACTATGTTGTTGTTAGTGTTGCAGTAGTGGACAGTTTTAGTGGCCGTAAAGCTGTCTGATGGGAATCAGATTACCATTGCTGCTGTTTCAGGGACATGCACTTTGTTTTCTGACATTGTTTGGAACTAAAACATGAACTCTTAGGTGTTGTCGGTGTTTGCGTGTTTATGTGGACTTGCAACACAAAGGTGGAATTATAAGAGGCAATCGGGTTGTTAGGCCTGTGAACCAGAGTGGTTTTGGTGCTGTAGTAGGGCGAGGAACTTGTACTAGATGGGAAGTAGGAAACAAGCTGGGAAGCGAGGTACAGATGCATATGAATAATTTGAATGACCTGACTGTTGATCATGCTCATGTTGATCATGGAGTGACATTCATCTGGGACTATGATGCGTATAATAAGAAGATTGAGAGTGCCATGGCTGCAGTGTAGTAGTTGCTGCAAAGGAACTTACCAGGTCAGAGAAGGTCACAATGGATGGTTGTTGGCCTAGTCTAAGTAGTGCCTTGTTTCATTTTTATGAATTTGTTGTGTTATTTTGTTAAGGTATAGAGAATGTTCCTACCTTAACAACCTTGAACTTGAGCTTTTGCTCTGGGGTTTACCCCCATCGCTCCTGCGCCTCGACTTGTCGAGGCGTGTATTCCCTAACATCCAACTGCATGCTGTAATGGCATGTTTTCTATTTATAAAATGAAAATATGTTACCAAAAAAATGGCACTAACAAGATCTTACACTATTTAATACTATCCCTCAATTTTCATTACTAATTGTCACTATGCTAATATAACAATGTCAATAAATAAATTTGGTCAAATAGGGTAGAAGGGCTCCGACCTGAATGTGTCTCTAAATGGAGTTCTGATAAGATGTTAAGTTACGAGTACATCTAAAATCTTAAGATTTCACATGTGCGGATTGCTTAACCTAATAAAATTTAGATAAATTAATTATTTAACATGATATAGCTTGATTTAAGAAGGTTCACAAATTCGGCTTCTCCCGTACCATAGAATGAGAATATTGAAAAATATCATATTCTTATCACTTTGTTCATCGATTTAAATGGGAACTCATTTGAATCACTTAAGTCATACTAAATATCGAATAGATACCTTTAAATATGTGATCAAAAAATAAAATAATTGTTTATTGAAACCTACACATTTTTCTTCAATGTTACTGCAACCATATGAAGAAATGTGAGTTCTACTATTTTAGATAATATATTTAGATTTTTTAAAGTTATTTACTATTTATTTCTAATTAAATCAAAGAAAATAATTATAAAATTAAAAATAAATTTTAAATAAATTTTAAAATATCTAAAAACAATATCTAAAATGCTAGAATCCATAATTTTTTATTTGGTTATGATGATATTTAAGAAAATTTTATAAAACTCAATAAAAGATTATTTTACATCTCGATTACATATTTAGAGATATATTTGATATATATTATGACTTAAGTGATTAAAATGAGACCCCATTGAGATCGGTGAATAAAGTAATATACTGCATCCACTTAAATGATCAATTTGATATTTAACCAATGTAGATATACATCTAGGTAAAGTGATACTCCTCCATCTCACCCATTTGTTTACATTTGGGTTGGGCATGGAGGTGATCTATATTATCCTATACTATACGAAAGATTAAAAGTTTGGTCGGTCAGTTGATACTTCGTGATTTTACTAAATTACCCTTATTTATTAAATAAAATATTATTAAATAATAAAATTATTTATAACCGACATTTTCAGCTAAAATACATTATTTTTTCTATTTTTTATAACAAAATCCTTTATTTTTCAAAAACAATCATGGGCAATTACCTTTTTCAACTAAAACATGTTACTTATTCTATTTTTCCTTACTAAAACACCTTCTTTTCCAAAAAATATCATGGACAAACTCTTACTTATTTATTTTAAAACATATTTTAATACTTTTAATTACGGGTAATTACCTTTTTCAACTAAAACGTGTTAATTTTTCTATTTTTCCTTACTAAAACTTTTCTTTTTCAAAAATATCACGGGCAAACCGTTATTTATTTAATTTAAAACCTTTTGTAATACTATTTTAAATTATTAAACATTATCCGTGTATCGCACGGGTTTTAAACTAATCATTATTTAATGTATAAAGTGGGTATGGTGGAGTATAGTAGTAGGTATAGTTTATTTTTATATTATAAATTCTTTACTATTTTAAAAAAATTTAGAAATGTTAAAAATTGATAAGGACATCCATAAAAAAGTGTGAAGGAATGGATACACTACGCCATAAGTGGGTAACTGTAACGCTTTTTGAAGTGTTACAAAAAACAAGCGTTACGGTAGATGGCATTTTGTAACACTACTCAAATACAGTTACATTAGTTACTACGTAGTGTTACAGTTGACGTATTTATCAATTAAATAAATAATAAATTATTATTAATGCCACTTGGCACTCCTGCGTGGCACGAGGTGGAGGTGGTTCCCACATTAATTAATTAATTATTAATTAATAATTAATAATTAATAATTAATAACTAAATAATTAATTAATTAATTAAGTGGGCCCCACAAGTGGACCTCACAAGCGGGCCTCACAAGTGGGCCCCACATGTGGGCCCACATTAAAAATTAATTAATTAATTATTAATTAATTAATTAATAATAAATAAATAATTAAGTGGGCCCCACAAGTGGGCCTCACATGTGGGACCACATTAAAAATTAATTAATTAATTAATATATAATAAATAAATAATTAAGTGGGCCCCACAAGTGGGCCCCACATGTGGGCCCACATTAAAAATTAATTAATTATTAATTAATTAATAAATAATAAATATATAATTAAGTGGGCCTCACAAGTGGGCCCCACAAGTGGCCTCACAAATGGGGCATATGTGGGCCCACATTTAAAATTAATTAATAATTAATTAATAAATAATAAATAAATAATTAAGTGGGCCCACATGTGGGCCCCACAAGTGGGCCCAACATGTGGGGCCCACATGTGGGCCCCACAAGTGGGCCCAACATGTGTGCCACATTAAAAATTAATTAATTATTAATTAATAAATAATAAATAAATAATTAAGTGGGCCTCACAAGTGGGCCCCACAAGTGGGCCCCACAAGTGGGCCCACATTAAAAATTAATTAATTAATTAATAATTAATTAATAAATAATAAATAAATAATTAAGTGGGCCCCACAAGTGGGCCCCACAAGTGGATCCCACAAGTGGACCCCACAAGTGGGCCCACATTAATAATTAATTAATAATTAATTATATAATAATTAATAATTAATAACTAAATTAACAATTAATTAATTAAGTGACAAGTGGGCTCACATTTCTCCCCCAAAATGAAATTAGTGCGGCATTTTTCCCCCCAAAATGAAAATAATTGAGGCTCATGAGCGGCATTTCCCTAATTCACATCTAACATTTCCCTAATTGACGACCTCTCTCTCTCGCCGCCCCTCGCCGCCCTCTCCCTCTCTCTCTCCCCCCCTCCCCTCTCTCTCTCTCTCTCTACGCCTCTCCCTCTCTCACTCTGAAGATATATCAACAATCTGAAGAATCTGAAGATAGCTGGCGAATTAGGGTTTCAAATTAAGGTAAAAATTGGGGGTTTATTTCTCTCTCTCACTCTCCCTCCCTCCCCTCTCTGTCTCTCTCCCCCTCTCTCTCCCTCTCTCTCACCCGCTCTCTGTCTCTCACCCGCTCTCTGTCTCTCTCCCCCCCTCTCTCTCTCTCTCTCCCCCTCTCTCTCTCCCTCTCTCTCTCCCTCTCTCTCACCCACTCTCTGTCTCTCTCTCCCTCTCTCTCCCCCTCTCTCTCTCCCTCTCTCTCACCCGCTTTGATAATATATGTTGTAACTTTTAATTGATTTGATGCTATATTTGATAATATATGTTGTAACTGAATTTTTATTTCCATTGAATAAAATGCTAAAAATGCTATATTTGATAATATATGTTGTAACTGAAATTTTATTTCCATTGATTTGTGTTATATATGCTATATTTTATTATACACTTGGCTGTGTAATCCTGTTTGAAAAATTGACCTCAAGTAGTATTACATGGTGATTAATGATAGAAATGGTCAGTAAAGCATACGGTTTAAATATAGTTAGAGACCATAGAGTTATCCCTGTCCTGTATTATCACAATTTTTTACTTGTAGGATCTTCTGTAAACACTAATATTATTCATGTTGTTGATTGTCAAGCTTCATAGGATTCTTGATACTACTAACTTACTTGATTGTTAGACTGATGTGCTGAACATGCCAGCTGAATGTTTTACTCGACAGGCCTGTACCTAGGTTTTAGTAATGGAGGGTGATTGGATAGGACTCCCAAGATTTAGTAAAGAATACGTAGAAGGGATAAAAGCATTTGTGGAGAATGCGTTTCCCCTTTTTTCCGTAGGTGATGAAATGAAGTGCCCCTGCAAGAATTGTAATGATCAAAATTGGCATCGTCAAGATGTAATTTATGATCATCTTATTTGCACGGGACCTTCCCCTCTACATGTCCACTGGATATGTGAGGTTTCGCAAAAGAAGGCACAAGGCAATAGTGACTTCATGGAATCTTGAAGATAAGGACATGCGGAATGCTATTGAGAAAGAAGGAAAGCAAGTTGACACTGCTAAAATTTTAAAGCCGACGTGTAGCAAACTGTTAAAAGCAGCTGACAATTCTGTACCAAGTGGTTCAGTTGCTGCTTATATTGCGCTTCGGGAACGTCAGAAGCAGAACCTTGAAGCTGATCCAATGATAGAGAACGACGTTGGTGAATCGAGTTTACAACCTGCAGATGAAGTTGTTGAAGCAGGTAATGCATGTGTATGCCTCATGAACTTTATATTAATATGATTATTAGAATTAATGTAGTAATGCGATACATTGAATGTTCCTTTATGTTTTGTATGCCTCGACAGGTCCTAAAAAACGCAGAGGACGATCAAAAATGTTAAAAGTTCATGCTAGGACTGTGAATGAAAAGGTAGTCATTAAGGTTAATAAAAAAGGTCAACCAATTGGGGACAGGAAGCTTAAGGCTGAGTTGAGCAATTTCTTGGGGACACTAGTCAAGGATCACGTGACGATTACTTACGTTAATTGGCATGTTGTTCCAGAAGAACTAAAGAAGTGGATGCTGGAATATACTTTGGTGACCTCTATTACCTTAACTTAAATTTACCAATGCTTTTTCACATATATGCATGGACTAAAGCGTTACAATCATGATACATTGCAGCAAAGGTATGTTATTCCGCAAGAAGGGGAAAAGTGGGTGTTAAAGACGCTGAATTCATTATGGAAAACACACAAGTCCCGTACGAAGACGAGGTTTTTTTCAAAATATGACAATGATGAGGAGAGGATCCAGAACAGGCCTGATCAAATTCCACTCGAGGAATTTAAAATGTTGTTAAAGTATTGGTCGGATGGGGAAGTTCAGGTACAAATATCTATGTATACATAAATATTGAGCCGAGTATTACAAATATCTGGTATTGGTTTAAATTATAAATTGATGCTCTTTGCTAATACTTTATTTATATTCTTGTCATCATATATTCTTGTCATCATATATTCTTGTCATCTTTGCTAATACTTTATTTAAATTGTATGTAGTTTATTTATATTTCTGTAGTCTTGTCATCATATAAAGTTGTATCTGACACTTGTATTTTTTCCCGTTACAGTCATTTGCTGAGGATAATAAAGCTCGTCGAAATTCCTATGTCGAGACTCACACTCTCGGTCCGAAGAGCTATGCTGAAGTTAAAAACAAGCTGGTATGATTAATTTGCTAAGAAACATGTACAAATTACCATATCATTTTATTACCTCTCAACTTAAAAACTAGTCTGCCATATTTGACATTATTATTTCTTGTATATTATGCTAGTAGAATTTATCGGCTAATCACAGAAATGTTATGTGTATGTTGTTTCTGATACATGCCAGAAAAATAAAGATCCAAATCATGCCTCCCCATCAGATGCTAGAATGTATCTAAAAAGTCGTAAGCGCAAGCCTGGGCGCAAGTACAAGTCAAATCAGGTTGAATTTCAGAAAAAAATGGTAAGTCTATCAATTTGTTTGTTATATATTTGAACTCATTTTACCTCCCAAAATATGATGAAACTGTCTATTGCAGGAGGGAATTGAGGATATGGTGAAACAAGGAAAGGATGCAGATGTGGTGTTTCCCAGAAAAAAGAATCGACCGGATTGGTTGGTGGGAAGGCAAGGTAAAACCGTTTCCTCCACAGACAAGCCGGCTGTTCCAGATACCTATGTTGAGGAGCTGACTGCGAAGATTACTCAGAATCTTCAGGATGAAATGGACGCCAAGGTCAACAAAAAAGTTCAGGAGAACATGGCTTGGTTCGTGAAAAAACTAGGAGAGGCGAATCCGGAGATGAAACTCGACCTTACTGACTTCTGCGCCACCCTTTCTAGCGATGCCGACGAAAATGGAACCCCTATCACTCCTGGCGGCGGAGCTACATCTTAAACACTTTACTATTTTAATCGTACTTTTGTAGTTACCATGTTTAATATTTATCTAGAACTGTTTTCATCCATGTTTTTGTTTGTCGGAGGTTGGATTGTTGGAGTTTGGGTTGACTGTATTTTGTTGGAGTTTGGGTTGATTGTATTTTGTTGGAGTTTGGATGTTTTTTGGATGGAAATACTGCATAAACAAGGCAGACTTTGTAAATTTTTTTTAATCTAGTGTTACATTTGCACTTGTGGTGTTACATTTGTCTAGTTACATTAGTAATAGTTACAGTTACATTATATATATGCAGTGTTACAATAGATGATGAAAAGTGTTACAATAGGTCACCTGCCACGTGGCAGCAGTGGGGCCCACAAGCACCACGTGGCACTGCCACGTGGGACCATGTGGGCCCCACTTGCTGCCACGTGGATGCCACGTAGATGCCACGTGGATGCCACGTGGATGCCACGTGGATGCCACGTGTCACTACATTAGCTTGCCACGTGTAAATATTTATCTGATATGTAATTGTCTAATGTAACCCTGGAAAGCATTACAGTAGGTTGATTTGTGGTTACATTAGATTTATAATGTAACAGTTTCTTACAGTTACAATAGGATCCTAAAAACGTTACATTAGGGGCCTAATGTAGCGGCCGCAGATGTAACCCCCCCTACCGTTACATTAGCCCTAATGTAACGGATTTTAGGCCTATTGTAACTGTAGGAGCGCGTTACAGTTGCCCACTTATGGCGTAGTGATAGAACGGTGGGTGGATGATTTTTAACATTTATCTATAGCTTAGCGAAAAAGAAACAAATGTAGATTTGTTTACTAAAAATATTTACATATGTACAACTAGAGAAAAAGTCTATGAAGACGACTATTTCATCGGATACTTGGAGACCAGATATGTTGTGCAATCAAAATATTGCAAAATAGATTATATTTTGTAATCAAAAAATCGTAAAACATCTTATTTTGCAAATATTATTCTATTAAAATCATTATTTTATTGAAAATTTTGAAAATCATGTATATTTTGCAAACTAAATATGTATGTTCTGCATACTTAATATGTTTTGCAGAATAATATATTTTGCAATATTCTGCTTGTAAAACATATATAATTTTCAAGAATTTTAATGAAATTGTGATTTTCATATAACATAATTGATAAAATATTACGTTTTGAAAAAAAATTACTTGTAGAACATGTATGGTCTCGAAGGTCTCCGATGAAATGTAGTCTCGATACAACTTAACTCTCTACAACTATATGTAACATCACATCTAAGAGCATCTCCGACAGTGTTGGCTCAAATGGTTGACTAAAATCATATAAAATATTTATTATGTAAATTTTGTTGAACGTGTAAGGTGTTGTGCTCCAATGAAGTTTGCTATAATCACTACGCCATAAGTGGGCAACTGTAACGCGCTCCTACAGTTACAATAGGCCTAAAATCCGTTACATTAGGGCTAATGTAACGGTAGGGGGGGTTACATCTGCGGCCGCTACATTAGGCCCCTAATGTAACGTTTTTAGGATCCTATTGTAACTGTAAGAAACTGTTACATTATAAATCTAATGTAACCACAAATCAACCTACTGTAATGCTTTCCAGGGTTACATTAGACAATTACATATCAGATAAATATTTACACGTGGCAAGCTAATGTAGTGACACGTGGCATCCACGTGGCATCCACGTGGCATCCACGTGGCATCTACGTGGCATCCACGTGGCAGCAAGTGGGGCCCACATGGTCCCACGTGGCAGTGCCACGTGGTGCTTGTGGGCCCCACTGCTGCCACGTGGCAGGTGACCTATTGTAACACTTTTCATCATCTATTGTAACACTGCATATATATAATGTAACTGTAACTATTACTAATGTAACTAGACAAATGTAACACCACAAGTGCAAATGTAACACTAGATTAAAAAAAATTTACAAAGTCTGCCTTGTTTATGCAGTATTTCCATCCAAAAAACATCCAAACTCCAACAAAATACAATCAACCCAAACTCCAACAAAATACAGTCAACCCAAACTCCAACAATCCAACCTCCGACAAACAAAAACATGGATGAAAACAGTTCTAGATAAATATTAAACATGGTAACTACAAAAGTACGATTAAAATAGTAAAGTGTTTAAGATGTAGCTCCGCCGCCAGGAGTGATAGGGGTTCCATTTTCGTCGGCATCGCTAGAAAGGGTGGCGCAGAAGTCAGTAAGGTCGAGTTTCATCTCCGGATTCGCCTCTCCTAGTTTTTTCACGAACCAAGCCATGTTCTCCTGAACTTTTTTGTTGACCTTGGCGTCCATTTCATCCTGAAGATTCTGAGTAATCTTCGCAGTCAGCTCCTCAACATAGGTATCTGGAACAGCCGGCTTGTCTGTGGAGGAAACGGTTTTACCTTGCCTTCCCACCAACCAATCCGGTCGATTCTTTTTTCTGGGAAACACCACATCTGCATCCTTTCCTTGTTTCACCATATCCTCAATTCCCTCCTGCAATAGACAGTTTCATCATATTTTGGGAGGTAAAATGAGTTCAAATATATAACAAACAAATTGATAGACTTACCATTTTTTTCTGAAATTCAACCTGATTTGACTTGTACTTGCGCCCAGGCTTGCGCTTACGACTTTTTAGATACATTCTAGCATCTGATGGGGAGGCATGATTTGGATCTTTATTTTTCTGGCATGTATCAGAAACAACATACACATAACATTTCTGTGATTAGCCGATAAATTCTACTAGCATAATATACAAGAAATAATAATGTCAAATATGGCAGACTAGTTTTTAAGTTGAGAGGTAATAAAATGATATGGTAATTTGTACATGTTTCTTAGCAAATTAATCATACCAGCTTGTTTTTAACTTCAGCATAGCTCTTCGGACCGAGAGTGTGAGTCTCGACATAGGAATTTCGACGAGCTTTATTATCCTCAGCAAATGACTGTAACGGGAAAAAATACAAGTGTCAGATACAACTTTATATGATGACAAGACTACAGAAATATAAATAAACTACATACAATTTAAATAAAGTATTAGCAAAGATGACAAGAATATATGATGACAAGAATATATGATGACAAGAATATAAATAAAGTATTAGCAAAGAGCATCAATTTATAATTTAAACCAATACCAGATATTTGTAATACTCGGCTCAATATTTATGTATACATAGATATTTGTACCTGAACTTCCCCATCCGACCAATACTTTAACAACATTTTAAATTCCTCGAGTGGAATTTGATCAGGCCTGTTCTGGATCCTCTCCTCATCATTGTCATATTTTGAAAAAAACCTCGTCTTCGTACGGGACTTGTGTGTTTTCCATAATGAATTCAGCGTCTTTAACACCCACTTTTCCCCTTCTTGCGGAATAACATACCTTTGCTGCAATGTATCATGATTGTAACGCTTTAGTCCATGCATATATGTGAAAAAGCATTGGTAAATTTAAGTTAAGGTAATAGAGGTCACCAAAGTATATTCCAGCATCCACTTCTTTAGTTCTTCTGGAACAACATGCCAATTAACGTAAGTAATCGTCACGTGATCCTTGACTAGTGTCCCCAAGAAATTGCTCAACTCAGCCTTAAGCTTCCTGTCCCCAATTGGTTGACCTTTTTTATTAACCTTAATGACTACCTTTTCATTCACAGTCCTAGCATGAACTTTTAACATTTTTGATCGTCCTCTGCGTTTTTTAGGACCTGTCGAGGCATACAAAACATAAAGGAACATTCAATGTATCGCATTACTACATTAATTCTAATAATCATATTAATATAAAGTTCATGAGGCATACACATGCATTACCTGCTTCAACAACTTCATCTGCAGGTTGTAAACTCGATTCACCAACGTCGTTCTCTATCATTGGATCAGCTTCAAGGTTCTGCTTCTGACGTTCCCGAAGCGCAATATAAGCAGCAACTGAACCACTTGGTACAGAATTGTCAGCTGCTTTTAACAGTTTGCTACACGTCGGCTTTAAAATTTTAGCAGTGTCAACTTGCTTTCCTTCTTTCTCAATAGCATTCCGCATGTCCTTATCTTCAAGATTCCATGAAGTCACTATTGCCTTGTGCCTTCTTTTGCGAAACCTCACATATCCAGTGGACATGTAGAGGGGAAGGTCCCGTGCAAATAAGATGATCATAAATTACATCTTGACGATGCCAATTTTGATCATTACAATTCTTGCAGGGGCACTTCATTTCATCACCTACGGAAAAAAGGGGAAACGCATTCTCCACAAATGCTTTTATCCCTTCTACGTATTCTTTACTAAATCTTGGGAGTCCTATCCAATCACCCTCCATTACTAAAACCTAGGTACAGGCCTGTCGAGTAAAACATTCAGCTGGCATGTTCAGCACATCAGTCTAACAATCAAGTAAGTTAGTAGTATCAAGAATCCTATGAAGCTTGACAATCAACAACATGAATAATATTAGTGTTTACAGAAGATCCTACAAGTAAAAAATTGTGATAATACAGGACAGGGATAACTCTATGGTCTCTAACTATATTTAAACCGTATGCTTTACTGACCATTTCTATCATTAATCACCATGTAATACTACTTGAGGTCAATTTTTCAAACAGGATTACACAGCCAAGTGTATAATAAAATATAGCATATATAACACAAATCAATGGAAATAAAATTTCAGTTACAACATATATTATCAAATATAGCATTTTTAGCATTTTATTCAATGGAAATAAAAATTCAGTTACAACATATATTATCAAATATAGCATCAAATCAATTAAAAGTTACAACATATATTATCAAAGCGGGTGAGAGAGAGGGAGAGAGAGAGGGGGAGAGAGAGGGAGAGAGAGACAGAGAGTGGGTGAGAGAGAGGGAGAGAGAGAGGGAGAGAGAGAGGGGGAGAGAGAGAGAGAGAGAGAGAGGGGGGAGAGAGACAGAGAGCGGGTGAGAGACAGAGAGCGGGTGAGAGAGAGGGAGAGAGAGGGGGAGAGAGACAGAGAGGGGAGGGAGGGAGAGTGAGAGAGAGAAATAAACCCCCAATTTTTACCTTAATTTGAAACCCTAATTCGCCAGCTATCTTCAGATTCTTCAGATTGTTGATATATCTTCAGAGTGAGAGAGGGAGAGGCGTAGAGAGAGAGAGAGAGAGGGGAGGGGGGGAGAGAGAGAGGGAGAGGGCGGCGAGGGGCGGCGAGAGAGAGAGGTCGTCAATTAGGGAAATGTTAGATGTGAATTAGGGAAATGCCGCTCATGAGCCTCAATTATTTTCATTTTGGGGGGAAAAATGCCGCACTAATTTCATTTTGGGGGAGAAATGTGAGCCCACTTGTCACTTAATTAATTAATTGTTAATTTAGTTATTAATTATTAATTATTATATAATTAATTATTAATTAATTATTAATGTGGGCCCACTTGTGGGGTCCACTTGTGGGATCCACTTGTGGGGCCCACTTGTGGGGCCCACTTAATTATTTATTTATTATTTATTAATTAATTATTAATTAATTAATTAATTTTTAATGTGGGCCCACTTGTGGGGCCCACTTGTGGGGCCCACTTGTGAGGCCCACTTAATTATTTATTTATTATTTATTAATTAATAATTAATTAATTTTTAATGTGGCACACATGTTGGGCCCACTTGTGGGGCCCACATGTGGGCCCCACATGTTGGGCCCACTTGTGGGGCCCACATGTGGGCCCACTTAATTATTTATTTATTATTTATTAATTAATTATTAATTAATTTTAAATGTGGGCCCACATATGCCCCATTTGTGAGGCCACTTGTGGGGCCCACTTGTGAGGCCCACTTAATTATATATTTATTATTTATTAATTAATTAATAATTAATTAATTTTTAATGTGGGCCCACATGTGGGGCCCACTTGTGGGGCCCACTTAATTATTTATTTATTATATATTAATTAATTAATTAATTTTTAATGTGGTCCCACATGTGAGGCCCACTTGTGGGGCCCACTTAATTATTTATTTATTATTAATTAATTAATAATTAATTAATTAATTTTTAATGTGGGCCCACATGTGGGGCCCACTTGTGAGGCCCGCTTGTGAGGTCCACTTGTGGGGCCCACTTAATTAATTAATTAATTATTTAGTTATTAATTATTAATTATTAATTAATAATTAATTAATTAATGTGGGAACCACCTCCACCTCGTGCCACGCAGGAGTGCCAAGTGGCATTAATAATAATTTATTATTTATTTAATTGATAAATACGTCAACTGTAACACTACGTAGTAACTAATGTAACTGTATTTGAGTAGTGTTACAAAATGCCATCTACCGTAACGCTTGTTTTTTGTAACACTTCAAAAAGCGTTACAGTTACCCACTTATGGCGTAGTGAATAGTCGGCTATATTTTAAAATTAGTAAATTATGATTATTTAAAAATTGTTGGTAATATTTTTTGAAGTATATGAGATGTTGACCGTTCAAAATATGTGAAAGTATGAAAAAAAAATAGAAAATTTTGTTAAATCCTCAGAAATTAAACAATATAAGCTTCGGGAAATGATCCTTATAGTGAACCCAATGATATTATCAGTGGGAGATTATAATGCAAGTTCTAGTGAAGCTAAATAAGAAATTATCGGTGAGGGATTATTCTATTTCTTCTATACATAGATTTCATTCGACATACTTTCCGATATGACTGGTACACATTCTGTTGCAATTTCTACAACGGACTTGAATCTACAAAACATTGTTGTGCACTTGTATCTACATATGAAAACTCCCACATGACAGTAACAGCAATATCTTCGACATATCTTCTCCATGGACCACAGCACAATCCACAAGCATCCCCGGCAACTAAATATATATTTGGCACCACCATATAAATCAACTCGTGGGTGCCCTCGTGTGTAACTCATACACCCACACAATTTCACAAAATTTGTTCGTATTGCACTAGGTCCTATGTTATGGTTGATATATAGCGCTCTTTCACGATCATCATTGAAACATAGCGACAGTCGCTATGATACATAATGACGGTCGCTAGGATGTTTTCAACTTATTTGAGTAGTTATTATGGTTGATCAACAGATATAAATTTGTAAAACAAATAATTTAGCTTTTTTATTTGTGATGATGATTGACATATAAACAATTGCTGATAAATTCTGATAGAAACCATTTCCTATAACTTTAAGGACCCTTGCTAAAACTATTAACGTAAAGAAGGCTATGTACAATATTTAACATTTCAAATATATAAACGTAATTTTGTCCATGCTTCTGGACCTACTTATAAGTGGCTGGAGTCGCTGGGACGGTTAAGGAGGCAAAATGTATGTAAACGACTTGGTGCACACCCAAGAAAATGCTTAAATTAAATATGATCCTCCGAGTTTACGATTAAATTTGGCTGAAATTGAACCCATGCAACAATCAACTTTATTTAAATTCCACCATAGCTTACAAGTGGAATTTTAAAAAACAGTCAAATTTACTGTCTAAATTCCACCGACGGTTAAAAAACATTTGTTATTTTTTTTTCAATTATTTTCTGCCAATACATAATGGATGTCTCTTCTATTTGTAAGCCTAGTCAATAGGGGAAACATCTTTCTCTATATATTAAAAGCCAACAAAGGGCAAAGTTTTCCATTTTAATGCTTGTGAAGTTACGATTTTACCCCTATTTTTTGAAAAATAACAAAAATACCATTGTTATATTATTATGCAAAAATATGTTAATATTTGTTACTGTAGAGAATCGAACCACCAACCACTTTCTAAGAAGTCCAAAGCCTAACCACTATGCTAAGTTGTTTTTTGAGTTTATTTTAAAGATTTTATTAGATAAGTCACATTATTTTCTCTAATTCTTTTTTTTTTTTTTTGAACCTTTGAGTAAAGAAAATATTGGTCCATATTATTTATATAAATCTGTATTTTTTATTTACGTTATTATATATATATAGGTAAATGATGAATCATGGTTTTAAATTTTTATTATAGTTGTATATTTTTGATTAAATATACTTTAGTTATGTTGTTCATAATTCATATTTTTATATCATATTATATATCACTATTTTACATTATTAGAGTTAATTAATTATACATAAAATATATTAATGAACTTGATCTAATATAAGAACTATTGTATATGTTATGTATCTCATTGTTTGTTAAGTCTATAATTTAAAATTAAGAAAATTAGCATCAAAATTATGTAATGCTAATGCTTATACACTATGTTCGTCACATTCATTTCTTAACAAATTTCTTTTCAAAATGAACACTTCATTTGTTGATATTTTATAATACCACATGTCATTCTTTATAAACTTCGACATATCTCTAATTTACTCATTTGTTTCGTCAATTTTTTCACTTTTTCCACCATTTTAATCCCCCGGTTGATGTCCGAGTCAAAAATCGAGGTGATGATTTAAAATGTAGAATATTACGGAGTATATAATTACAAAAAAAAGATTTTTTTCATTATAAATGATAAATGTAAAAAATAAAATATCTACACTCTCTTTGTCATGATAAATGATGAGTATGGAAAATAAAATTTATATAATATAATTTCACATGTTACACATGAATGTAAATTATTCCGGATAAAAAAATTATTTTCATTTTCATTTTTCTCTTTGGATATATATAAATGTATTATACTATTTAAATAAAAATATATAAATTCTATCTATAAAATCATACATAATATATAACTACATCAAATATGAACTATATATCATAATTTTTAAGTATATAAAATATCAAATATTAGAGTTAAATTAGAAATGTTTTATTGATCAAAAATTTAGACTTTGAGGGGTTTAAATGTATAATTCGACTAAAAAGATAAATATTTGAAAATGTAGAAGATACAATTGAATTGATTCCAAAAAGACGATAATTCAAAAACATGGTCTATATTTTAAATAAAAAATCAACATGATTTATATGCAATAGATGAAAATAAGATATGATTTCTCTCGATCATAAGAATTATAAAATTGTCTAACTATTAATGACGACCAGTTATACTATAAGTTTTAAAAATAAAAATTCAAATTGTATGTAAAAAAATTAATGAATGATATTAAAAAAAAGGATAAGTTTTTAATAATAATAGAATTTTATATAATATATTAATTGGATGTGTAATATCATAAAATCATTCTGATAAATGAAATTCTAAATAGGGTTTGTGGGCTTTGAGGACATCATCGAATTACAACACTGAAGCTAATGCACAATAAATACAAGTAAAGTTTATTTTTTGTATATGAAAAGGTTGAGTTTATTATTACAAAAATGTCATTCAATATTTGTATTGAAAAAACAGTATAACCTCGTATAAGTTTTCAGGTCAAAATCATGGTTATTTTTCACTTTTAAATAGATGAATAATCCTGGACATTTATAAAGTTATCACATTTACCTTACTTTTTTTAAAATAAAAAATTAGACTTAAAAATGATATATTTATAAGTATATATTTATTTATAACATGTGCAAAGCACGAGTTATTTTTTGTATTATTTTACCTTTTTATTTAAATTATTATAATCAAATTAAATATAGTAACGAGTGGTTCACGTATTTTACCTTTATTTATGTTTTTAATTTTTGAGTTGTTCTGTAGAGTAAATTTTAATTTTAACATATTTGTAATAAATGCTTATTTTAATATGTTGTTGATGAGATTCGAACATTAAACTTCTATGTAGCATAACTTTTAGTAATACATCTAGATGTTCCAATCAATTTGACTTCAAAGACCCATCAGTATCGATTGTGATTGAAAAGGATAACCAATATGAGTTGTGAACCAAATGATAAATTATACCTCATTTTGTTTATTATAGTTTAGTATAGATTATAGTTAATTCAGAATTCATTAATTTGTACCATATATTTATAAAATTATATAACTGAGCAAAATACATGAATTTTGAGAAATATATATAAGATAATTCAATTTGAGTTATATATGAATTTTTAAAATTTAGGATTTCAATTATTTATGATGATTGAGTTGAAACATTTACTTACGTCATTATAACATGAACCCACTCTATACGAAGGGGGAAAAAAGATGGAACCGAAAAATAGTTGTTTGGAAATTATATATATGCACAAGTCATTAATGTTGTCTAATCATTCTTACATCGATAAAAATAATCATGTGCCTTTTATCATATAGATATTAGTTGAATATTACGAAATCCAATCAGATTTACAAGTATTTGATTCATGAAAATGGTACGCAATATTACAAATTTACGATAAATTGCAAATATTATCATCTAATGTATTTTTAATTATAAAATTATTTCGATATATGAACAAATTTAGTGAGAAATTATTTAATTAATATATGAACAAGTCTCAAAACCTGACAAGGGTACGTTCATCATTCAAAGTAGTTAAATTATTTGCCAACAAAATTTCTTACTACTCTACACAACTCACACTTTTCATCTTACACAATCAAACTTACGATTACACAAACGTCACGTTAATAAATCGAGCTACTCGCAAAAAAATTATTGACATTTCTATGCAGGCCCGTGCCTTGCACGGGCTGTTACGCTAGTTAGTTTTAAAGCTCAACAGGTTAAAGCCGAATTACTTGTTTGAACAACTTATTCTATTTTTGTGATTTTAGTTAATAAAAGATTAAAAGTTAATATTATCATTTAAATATATTATTTATTAAATTTATTTTTATTTTAATATTTTTAATAACTCATAACTTAGTCATAGGCCCATAATACAAAATCACCCAAACAGATAATTTTCATTTTCGCTTATCACTTTAAGCAAATTTAAGTCATAACCAATAATTTTATGTTTACTCAAACGGTCCTCATAACTCTCTCCGTTTCTTTTTATATGTCGTTTGATTTTTTGCACGTACTTTAAGATGCTTTGACCGGGTATTTAAAATTATTATTTTTAAAATTTTCTTTTTTTGAATAAAAATATATAAATGATAGTTTAATTCAAAAAAAGAAAGTTTAAAAAATAATAATTTTAAGTACCTAGTCAAAACGCTTTGAAATATGTGCAAAAAGTCAAACGTCATATAAAAAATGGAGGGAGTATAATATATTACAAATATATTAATATAGGAAAAAATATATATAAATTATTAATATAGGAAAAATATATATGCTACAAATATAACTTTACAAATAATAAAAAACAGTTTCGAAAGTAATATTTCCCTCCATACACTTTTTTTTCTTAGTACGTCGTGGACTCATGGTCGAGTAAAATCACTTGTTGCCTTCTTGCATGTTTAGTAATTTATCTTTACATGTTAAAATAAAGCATTTTATTCTTATTTACATTATAGATTTATATAGTATCATTGCACGTGGAAAACAAAAACATCTGGTGAACCATGAAAGCTTTGGGTCATGTTTGGCAATTAGTTATTAGCGGTTAGCTGATTGACTTAGTTGTTTTGACTAGCGGATTGAGTTACCTGATTTGATTAACGAATTAAATTAGTTGATTTATGTAAAATTGTTTGATAATTAGTTGTTTGAGTTAACTTTTTATATATTAACTAGACACATCACAATCATTTAATTGAAAACACTCCTCTAAACAGCTTTTTGAAAATTAACTTTTTGAGCCCAAAAAGCTATTTCAATTCGCTAACTACCAAACACTAAAATTAGAGATTTCAAATAGTCAAACCTCTAATTTGACTCAAATCTCTATTCTTTCCCTGAATCTCTAACTTCCAAACAGGAACTTGCAATATTGATATTATAGAAGACAGGCCCAGAAGAAGCATCGGATAATTTGCATACAAAAGTAGGAGAATGCTGATAAAGTACAACTTTGCTATGTATAGCAGTAGCACAACCGATTCCAGTGGTATCATATGGCTTGTTGTTTTGTTGCAGCAAGAAGAGATAAGCATAAAATAATGGTGGGTAAAAGTCTACAAAAGTCAAATTATACATAAGTTTAGTACCTCCGGCTGCAACTCTTTCGTCCATAGTTGGGAGAAAAACTGAACCCATCATATGTCAAAATAATGGTGGGTAATGACGGGTCAAACAACAATCAGTACATCTAACAATGAGAATTGTGAACTAAACCTTTCATGAAACTGACAAAATGAAATATTTATTCTTTTGCTAGGGTATCATGTACATAAATTGTTTCCAAATTCCTATTTGCAAGAAATGGCCAATTAATCATCATCCCCAGTTAGAGATGACAAAAAGAATGAGTATTTTCCTATAGAAAACAATATCAATATTCCCCAATCCCAACTCCTTTAATCTCCTACTTTTTTGAATGGAAACTTCATCAATTACGTTACTTCATCTTTGAATAACTGGAAGGCAAACATTTTTCGACACAGCTGAGGGAAGAGATGACTGTGGTGGTTGAACGACACTATCTGTTTTTTGGACGAGATGAACGACCGTGACTGCCTTTACTAGAACGATCTTTCTTCCACATTGCCTCTAGATTCTGAAAGCATCCCAGTGGTCTTGCCTGTGAAATCAACATATATCATAAAATAAAAGAGACACATTCACACTGTATAAATTCACAAGTGTAATGAGTTCTTCCCCAGAGGGAGGACAACTAATATGTATTGACTTAATTATGCAAAAAATATATATAACTCTTACGCATCTGAATGTATTGTTTTTGACAGGGTTCTAGATTAACCAGCGAATCATCAATGTTATTACTGATTTTAAGTTTCCTTTTTAAGTATACATATCAAATATAATGAGAAGCCACAAGATGCAATTATTTTTAGTCAAAAAGTTTCCTAATTGCAGCCATATAAAGGACAAACCTTCCATCGATCCCTCTGACTCAAAGTATCGCAGATGGACTCCAGACGTGGAATTATTTTCTTGAACGTTGGTCTGTTGGCTGGTTTTTCACTCCAGCACTCCTTAATCAACCTACAAGGATTAAAACAAATAAATCAATTAACAAGTCGTCACTAAAACTAAATCATTAATAAATAATAACGAATAGTTCAGTATTTTCCGCCAAAACAAACCCTGGCTGCGCAACAATGGTTAGCAGACACCACAGGAAATATAAACATAGTCATACCATAAAAGATTTCTTGCATAAACATGTCCATATGTCTCCAAATCTCAGTCCCACTTTTAGACTTTCATCCATCACGGTACTATTTCCTAATTTATTGAGCTCAGAATAAGTCTTGACATTCATAACGAAGTTGAAATTGGGACATTCCTGGTATGATATGTGCTACCATCATGCATTGTGTGTTTAAAAAAAATAGCCAAGACAGAAAACTCAAGAAACTTATCCTAACCAGTACAACACCCTTATAAACAGTACAGCACTCCATTTCATAAACTTAAATTATTATTGATCCAAATTTCCTACTTCAATGACATACCTCATTCGTAATGATCCAATTCAGTAGTATAATACCATAAAATATGTGTTAACCGAAATTCGACAAACTCGCATCATGCTTTTTGCAAAACAATACCTATCAAAAACTTTTCAAACCTTTATGACTCAGAATAGCAATATCCACCAAACTCCATGTGTTGGTACACCATCTCAAAATGGAGTAGGCGAGTAGCAGAACGCAAAATTCAAATAGTCGTGTGCCTAAATCTTTTTGGGCTGATGCAGTTTCAACATGTTTTTTGATAAATTACATGTCCAGGTTAAACTCCTTTTCATATTTCATTTCCAAACATGCCATTGTATCCCATTGAACCTATGATTTTTGGATGTGTTTGCTTTCTACGAAACTTTCGCCCATCCATAATTCCTAATAGTATTCACTATGAAATACAACTTAGGTATTCTCAATTCCTAATTACTTTGTATTAGTACTAGCTTATAACCCATGCAGTGCATGAATATTTTTTAATATTTTTATGATTTTTTTTATTTTATTGAAATTTATAAATTAATCATATAACATGATCGAAAATAGTGTATATGTAGACATACAGTAGCTAGAAAAGTTAAAAATTGATAACCTAATTGAACATGTAACTTACTTTTACCAATGTTGTTGATATATTTTCTTTTGAAAATTGATGTTGTGGATGAGTGGTTTAACCGAAGAGAACCCTTTCACATGGACTACAAGAGAAAACCATTGATTCTATAGAAACTCATAAATAATTCTCAAATTATGTTTAACAAAATATAAAATTTGATTGTAATGTAGAATATTAATTATATTCAAAATTTACAAAAACATTAACACTTGAAACTTTAAAAAAAAATTGTGTTAAATTGATTCTACTGTGGAACCAAATCGAATAAATTTTGTTCTATTTATAAATGACTTTCAATGACTTTTAAAAGAAAAAAAAAAGTAGTGAAATTTTCTTTTTGATTTACTAATTAATATGTATGATTATATTTGATAAATAATGATATGAGTATGTAGAATAGCACTTTAGGGAGAATCTATTATATAGAGTTCGGAAGAGAACCATTATATAAATACAAATAATACATATATTTATCACATTTTTTATTAAATTAAATTTCAAATTTCAAATAGTAAATTTAAAACGAAATGAATTATTTTTTTCTTTAAAAATTTATTGAAAATTAATGAAATAGTATAAAGTAATTCTACAGTAAAATCAAATTTGTCCAAAATAGCTCTACAGTAGAATCAAATTTAAATTTTTTTTCAAGTTTTAAGTGTAATGTCTATATGTCGTTAGTATTCTACATTAGAATCAAATTTAATGTTTTACGAAATTTAATTTGAAAATTATTTATGAGATTCTATAGCACAATCAACGATTCTAAAGTTAGAAAATTATTTTATTTTTAAATTTTAAACTTTAAAATTTTATGTTAGAAAAAGTAATGTATAGTAGCTGAAAAAGATAATTGATTAGTTATTATTAATTATAATATTATTATTTCCTTTAAGTAAATAGAATAATGGACCTAAAACTATATCGACAAACTTTTAATATTTTGGTTCTACTAATATACTAATATAGTACAAATATAATTTTATTCTCCTATCAATTATATTTCTATCGAATTGAATTTGTATAAGATCGATTTTAATTCTATTAGAGTGGAGAAAGAATTAGAAGATAATCAAATTGTAATTAAAATAAATAAAAAAGTTTGTATTTACTATTTGGACTCTATCTTGAGTTATAGAAATCAAATTTGGACGATTTTACAGCCATGCGAAACTCAAACAATAATCTTTAATTTTATGATGGTTAAAAAAATATCATCAAAATGGAACTGAAGAGAAAATACAATTTAAGAAATTTAATAATTTTTACATGAAAAATTCTATTCGATGTAGAAAACCTAATTAATTATATTTGGTTTAAATCACTCTAATACACTCATTAGTAATTCAATATAAATACACTTTTTAGTTTACATATTAAAATATAAATATTCTATTATGTTAGATCCCACAGTTCCCATCTATTTATTTTAAGATATCTAGCGGTTCTCATTTGTTTGGTCGTACTAAGGACCAAACTACCACGATTCTGGATAATATCCTTCTTACGCTTATTATATTTAAGGATATAATGCATATGTGACGCAGGAATAATGACAAATGCAACCATTTAAATGAAGGAAATAACTAATCCAAACATTGTCAAGTTAATTAGCATAATCAGTCAAATAAATTGCCTAAAAAAAATAGTATCAAGATAGATAGAGAATTACTCTTTAAGTCCATATGCATAATTCTTTGTTGGAGCTGTGAATGGAGGTCGGTCCTTTGCAGCATATGCTTTGGGAACTTCACTTTCTTGCTGGGCAGAAAATGGTGGGCGGCCTTCAATCATCTAGAGCACAAATAATTATAGCTCTCATCTTACAAAGTCTGTTTGGAATATAGTTATTTATAAAATATGATCCAATTAAGGCTTCCTCCTAAAACCTTTTAAGTAGAGTTGGTTACTTGTCATGGTATTAGAGCCGGAACCGGTTTTAGGAGAGGTCTAGAATTCCAACGCTCCGTCCCACAGTATTCAAAAAAATGTCAACTTAGTGTTTAAGTGTTGTGTCTCTACTTGTACACGTAATTCAACAATATATGATCCAATTAAGGCCTCTTCCTAACACAATAAAGTTTGGGGAAGTTGTTACTTAACAACTTCTAAACTTATCAAAGAAATTTAGTTAAGAAATAGACAAAATACTCGGTTTGGATGTATGTTGTTTCTTTATATAATAGTGCTTCTTAATTTTAAATTCAATACAAATACCAGTTGTACTCTTCTTTGAAACATAAATTACTCGATACTAAGTGCATCATTCCAGCACAAAATTCTTTGAAAAATAATGATTAAAGCTGTCAAGGAATTCAACAGTTAATAGTTAAATAGCTGAACACCACACATGTTTATAATCAACAATAAAATTTTAACTTTCTTTAAGAAAATAGTAGTAAGTTATCACACAGTTGGATGGTATCTCACAAGTGATAGCCCACTTGTGTTTTTAAAATAGTACTCCCTCTGTCTCAAAATAGGGTCTTATTAATTAAAACTTCATTTATGAGACATGACTATGACACATAGCGATAGAAATCCAATGACTTCATGTACAAGTCAATTTATCATAATACAACTTTTCAAATGCAAAGAAAATTATGTACCTTAATAGACAAACCTTTGCATGTATAATATTATAAGGGGTTAATAAGCTATTTCATCACTGAAGTCGACAGTAACTCGCAAGTGACCTACCGAGTCAAAAAACCTTACACTCAACTAAGAAACCATTTTAAACATTTCAAATAGATTTATTCCGTTAGTTTGGGGTTAGATCTGACAGAAATGTGATGTGGACAGTTGAGTTGACCTTACCTTTTTGACATGGCAACTCCGTTGGATCTGCTCTTTTCGACCACCCATTTTAACTCAAATCAAATCCATTCATATATAATCTTAAATGTTACAAAACAGCAGCATGAATGCCATCAATTTAACTTCCAATTATTGCACTTAACTTTCTATACAATAATTCTCAAGATTGTGAAACCCACTAATGCGTGTTTTTTTAAGACCCATTTAACATACAACATGTTTTGATACTTTTATTTACCTAGAGAAAACGAAACCAGCCATTTGCTCTTTCACTTCTCCATCTTCTCCAAACATAGAATATGATATATGTGCTTCAAAGCACAACCCTTAATTTATCAAAATATGTAACAACAAATAAAGCTAAACCACAATAAAATCAAACCTTGATAAGATTATCATTAACAAATTGGATTGTAATTGGACTTTTGAAAATCAGATTTGCCAGGTCTGATAAGTCGAGGACAAAACACACGCATATAAATTGTGTATATGTGTGTGTGTGTATCAAATATATGTTGTTTGTTTAAAGTGAAAGTAAATATTTTTACCTAGATTCATTTAGGATAGTGAATTATATTGCTAATTTGTCATCTGATATGGCGATGTGTGACGCACATGTGGCAAAAATTAACGGATTCCGTCGAAGGTCAAACATTTTTAACGGTCGTGAAAGTTTATAAATGTTTAGTAGTATAACCGTAAGTTATATTTAACTTAGTGATGCGTTTGTAAGCTTTTTTGACTCAGTAGGTCACTTGCAAGTTAGTGTCTACTTCAGTGATGAAATTCCCTATTAACCCATATTATAAGTCATATGTCAAATGACATAATCAAGTTTAGTAGAGAATGCTACGTATTCATACTCATAGCACTAGTAACTTATTGCTTAAATGTTTAATATGTTGTTGACATCAATATTTTATTTATCACATACATCTGATAAATATATGTCTTATACACTGAAATTTAACAAAGTGAGAAAGAAAACATTTCTCACAAATATAATATAACAATCACATACGTCTACCACAAACATTGGAAATAAGATGTCATCGCAGAATTAAGAATATGCTACTGAAAAATGGTCAAAGGAATCCAAGAAAGAGGAGGAAAGGGGTGGATAATGTACTACACTTTCTACCAAAAGAAAGTCTTACCTCCTGTAGAATTAACGCAAATGAGAAAACATCCACCGTAGTATCATACTCTTCATTTCCGAAAACCTCTGGAGCAACATAGCGGCCTGTTCTTGTCAAAGAAAAATACCTCACTAAGAATCAGATGAGATAGGTATACGGGTGGAACCAAAAAACATAAACAGAGGCCAACCATAACTGTTGAACATAATCTACTGAAGTTTCTACATCAACAATTAAATCACTAAATTAAATTTTAACAGCGACTTATTGAATGATTCCAATTGGAAAGAAATGATCCCTGTCCCGTTCGACAAACAAGCTTTGTTTCAAGGTCAACCAATGATAATGTGAAATAAATTTTCCCTTAAATATGTATGTATTAGAACATATTATAATGATCAAACTTTCACTTCTCGCACCCAACCGGCCAACCTTATTGTCACCATGACTTGTATACCAATAGTATTTTAAGATTTTGACTTACATGATGTTTCCTGACAAGTCACTGGTCTATTCTCTTTTACTCTGCTCGTTACTTTTAGCAGTTTGCTAACTCCAAAATCTGCAACTTTCAGATGCCCAGAGTCATCCCGCAATATGTTACTGTCACATTACACAACTAATTAAGAATCTCAATAAAAACAGCATGCAATTGCATGGATCAAACCCATGAGCATCTAACACCATCCAAGAGTTTTAATCAGTGCTGGTGAAGAATAAGAGACCAATATCCTCATAAAGCACACTTGAACCCATTGCAATGGCAAAATTGAAACATCATGTAAAACTCATTAACCAAATGACATTTTCAATTACTTTTATATCTCATTATTCTATTATACAAATGCTAGCATTTAACTGATTTTATTTTTACTACAGTCACTGAGCAATTATATTTGTCTTCTAAGTTCCAACAATATATATAATCATAGACATTTGTAATTTTGTATTAATAACAGCATTTATAAAAGTTGACATAAATTCTCTAGGATATCAAGGCTACTAGTAGGAAAATAAAATTTTGGTAAATTGTCCTTGTGTCGTGTTCATGTGGGTATTGTCATTCTTGGGTCGTGTTCACGTGTTTTCTTCTGTTGCATGCCTGTGCCAGCGCATTCATAGGTTATATATTACGTAACAAGTAACTTACGCAGGCTCAAGATCACGGTGTATTATTGCTTCTGGTTTAATCTCATGCAAATAGTTCAATCCCCTGCAAGTTTATCAAACAATGGGTTACTTGTAGAACTAAACTCAGAAAGACACTTTATGGATTTACTTTTACTTCACAATACAGTATTCACAATAGAGTATTCACAATAGAGCACTGCTTCAGATCCTCCCACAAGCTCAACCATTACTTATCAATTAAGTCCCATATGGGATCACCAAGCAAATAAAGAACCCAAATCAAAGAATACGGAAAGCAACTTAAGCTTCATACACCTGAACCTTTGCAGATATTCTCACAGTAAAGAAGACTACTAAAACTTATCATATTAATTTCTGGAATGAGTAATAAATGGTTTAAATAGTGTATAACTAAGGCCTTGCACATCATCTTTACCAGTCTAATCTAATCCAATTGATGGGCCTAACACTTGGTATAGCAAACAAGTTAGTAGTGACTTCATCCTCCAGAGGAATTTTAAAGAGCAATTTTCATGAAATTCCGGAAGACATCTACATACGACATCCTCTCAAGGATAACTTGCATCTGTTTATTTTTCTTCTTTTTTTTCCTTCCTTTTTTTTTGGGGGGGGGGGGGGGGGGTCAGGGTGGGGGTGGGGAGGAGGCGTACGGAAACAGAGAGTTTACTTTGATTAGTTAAATTGTGTGTGTCTATGTGTGTTCCACGATTGAATCTTCGATTTATTCAAAAAATTTAGTAGTCCCACAACTACAGGAATTTTAAGTGCAGCAAAATGTTAAAATCAAAATAGACTTGTTTCATTAAAAATGTATTCATCATACATAAAATGTTAGAGAAAAATTCGGTACATACTTTTACAATATCAATCATCATCTCATGTAAATAATGCATAACCCAGCTACTTTGTGATCCTTTTTAAATCATGCTCTAACAAGACGTGTGTATGCAAAGTACTAACTACTACTGATTCTACGCAACAATAATTCAGTTTAGGTACAAACCTTGCTATGTCTAGTGCAAATCTAACAGCTTTCAGCGGTTTCAGTTGTCCTCTTTCTTTCATATAAGCACAGAGATCACCCTACAAGAATGGCTACCAACTATGAGTCTGTAAATTCTATACAGGCTGATTGAATATATATATATATATATATATATATACAGATTAAAGGAATTTAAAAGAACTACAGCTTTCTCCACCAGCCTACATTGTCCATACATTTAATAATTCTTAAAAGCAACTGATCCACATGATAACCAGTAGGAAGTAAACATATGTTTCACTTTTGAAGGATGGAGACTGAAACGTTGTTTAAATAAATTTTGTAAAATGTAAGAATGAGCATGTCATGTGGTCTGTAGAAAGCATCACCACTGAAGGCAAATAATGAGTTTCTGCATATCATCGAACTTATTAAGATCAATTAAGTAAAAACAAAGACCTTGGGTAAATACTCTGTCACAATCATCATTGGACTACTTTGAGTAACAGCACCAAGAAACTGAACAACATTTGGATGCCGTATTTTCTGAAGCAATGCAAGCTCATCTATAAAAGCCCTCCTAAAGGAAACAGCAAATAAAAACATAAGAGGACACTAGCAAATTTTACTAATGATATACACACATACATAACAAGTTAAAATAAGAAACAAGTACCCACACTTTATCATCATCGTTAGTCACTTCCTCAGCAAGCTTCTTCACAGCAACTTGTGTTCCACGCCAAGAAGCAACACGGTAGGTACCCTGTTATATGATAAAATTGTCCAAAAGAGGTAGATGCATACAAATGTTTGTTGAGTACAGTAGATTTAATAGATAGCCATAAAGCATTTTTAAAAGAACATGGATCTAAGAAGCAAGTACAGTTAAACCTTGAAGACCCTTGGGATCGGAGTATTTTATTCATTTATCGAGATTACTCATTTGTTGGGGTTAAAAATACATTGTCCCTATTATGTTGGGACCGGAAACAATATATTTATGAAAAAGTGATTCATTTATTAGATTTTCATTTAAGAAGGTTCTACTGACTAAACTGTGGGTGAAGGAATATCTTTGTTTTCTACAACTTGTGGCTACATGTTCAACGTAATCTTGAAAAATAGGGTCCTTCGCAGAAAATAAAATATTTTTTAATCCATTGATTTCATTGCAAATCAAAAAATAAATATTCTATGCGGGACTTTCAGCTCTGCACCAACTTTAGAAACCTTAACATACAAGTACAATCTTTTGCACATACAAAGCTCTGCGCTGAATATAAAGATTATTGCCTTAAACCCTGATCTCCTACATGTACACCTGTTTCACTTCCGTCCATTTTTTTCAGAAAGTTTTCCACTAAATCAAGCCCAGGTAACAGAATTTTCAAAAATTTAACAACTATACACATAACAGATCCTATTTCTTGATTAAAACAGATCCTATTTCTTGATTAAAACCCACACAATATAGAACTATATAGATTGAATACAAACACCTTTGATATACTACCCAAGTTTAACACATACCATCATATAAGTTAATTTCACATGGACTTGAAGATTTCAATGCTCAAGCAATAGTATGAATTACAACATTTGACAATATAGAAAAGTTATTTAAATTTCACTGGCGTTAAATTGCATTAGGCACACACAGAAGAAACTTACCTTCGTCAATTCCACACTGTTTGTAAAATCGAGTTCCTTAGGATCTATTTCATACTCTGGAACTTCACGGACATTTTTAACGTGCATGGGAGCTACCTAAATTTAAATGACATATAAAAGATAACTCTGAAATGTTAGCTCAAACAGATCTGGACAAAACGATATGGTGATGAAAACATTTGTGAAGTGCTTACCAGAAGCTTGGCTCCATGTTTCTCTAGAAGTTTAATCACATCATGATTTTGATAATGTATTGCATCTGCGAGAGGCTGAAAAAAAGCAGCGGTAAATTTTATTTTGCAGTGAAAACCATAGGCTTGAGGAAAAAAAAAAATAAACATCATATGCTATCGTTAAATAGTGCTCAATCAAAAACCTAGAGTGTTGAGAAATGTAGTATCCAGAGGCAGGATAGCTAATACAACATAGACTTCTAGACAAATATAACAAACGATTGATAACAGAATCTCTAGAAAACTCTATATGATAGTAAAGGATAAAGGATACACAAAAATAGTGTGTGTGAGTGAGTGTGTTGCGAGTGAATCTGACGATATCAATACAGCAGCCTATTTTGTCTACTTTGTCACTGTTGTCAACTAGTTCTCTAACAAATCTTTCTCAGATTTACAATATTTTGGTAAGTATAAAACGAAATAGTGGAACCGTGGAATTGATGAGTTCATCATGATGGCACATGAACTCCATTTATTTTCTGGTTACAGGAAGTTCCCTTTCAGAATAAAGTATGATCAAGTAGGCATATGTATGATAGTCAGCGCAAAAAAAAGAAAGGAATTCGTTTAGAATGAATTCAATGATTTCTTTTATCAACTTTTCTCTTTCTGCTCCCATTAATAGTATTTTTCAGTACATAACTTTTAGAGTGAATCAGCCGTATTGCAATAATCACTTTCCAGTTTGTGAAGGCGTTCGATATTGCTTGTACGAAAACATGGTGCAGGTGGATATGGTCCAAGACCCTAATGTTGTGTCTGGTTGGGATGATTGAAAGTAAAAGGAATGGAAATGTTCAGAATTTTCATTCGTTCCTCCATTCCATTCATAACAACCTCAACTAGAGCTCAAACCCTCCCATTTGAGAAGGAATGCTACATCTCCGAGATACCCATTTCTACCCACTCAATTATTTTAAGTCTTCCCTCCTACCTACCATTATATCCTTTTAATTTCACTCATTCCATTCCATCCCCCAACCAATCACAACAGAAGACTCCTCATTCCTGTTATCAGTTTTCCTCTTTCTGCTTGCAAATATTGAATTTATTGGAATTTACCCTTTCATGTGTATACAAAATTTCTTTTAAAATACCTTACGAAAAATTCATAACACAATAGACAGAGTATATGCAATGTGATGCTACTAGACATAGACTGCAAGGGATCCTCCCCAATAGGCTAATAGTTGAATTTTGGGGACAGCTTTCCTAATATCACATTTGGTGACGACATGCTAACTAAGAATAATCGAACATCCACGGTAAGAGGAGGTTACAGCTGAGAAGATGGAGAGTTAGTACATTAAATTGAGCATGTTGACGGATCATCAAATTTAGTTATATAATTAAAGCAGAATAATGTAGAGCGCTGCAAAACAGAACTTAAATTTATAGAATATATGTCTAAAAAGTATCATAAAGACCGTTGCATCCGTTTGTCAAGTATTCAACTAAAATTTGCAACTACTCATGAAAACTCACAAAAATCTAATAAAAAATTGATATACAACCAACAAGATCATCTCTTCTTTATTGTTCCTTCATCCGTTCTACTAGAGTCCAAGATACAACTAACAGACATACTACTTGCTTGATAGGAATATTCGTTCTACCATGGGAAACAATAATTCATATTTTTGATTCCCTGAATAATATTATCTTAAGCTCAAATCAAAAACTCCAAAAAAATCTTCTTTTTCGAGTAAGTACTCACAATGTAATAATTCTCATTACATATTTACTAACAATAGATTTGATAAAATCATCCAAATATACTACATCAAATACATATGTAAGCACACATCATATAAAACATATAAGAGCCTCTATATTAGAACAATTATTCAAAACCTCCTAAAAATCTCGCAAAACATATACAAAAAGGTGCAAAATAGTTCTCACATGCTCTAAACTAAAATTAGAGCCTATATATATCTATAAGCTCACCCTCGAGCTCAGGTGAGAACAGTTTTAACACCTGACCACAATTCACGTTATTAAAAAGTGCATAACTGTGCTCACCTGAACGTGAGCAAAATCCACCTACCACACTTTTAGTACACACATTTCCGCAAATTTATAGAAGTGCATAACAACTGTTCTCACTTAAACTCAGACTCGCATTTGGGTAAGAGCAGTTTAACACACCAGAACAACTCACATAACAAATGTTCTCACCTGAACTCAAACACAACTCACATTCCACAATTTAATAAAAGTGCATAACAACTGTCCTCACTTAAACTCAGTCTCGCATTCAGGTGAGATCAATTTAACACACCAGAACAATTCACGGTAGCAACTGTTCTCACCTGAACTCAAACACAACTCACATTCCACACATTCCGTACACACAATTCCGCAAATTAACAAAAGTGCATAACAACAACTGTTCTCACTTAAACTCAGGCTCGCATTCAGGTAAGGACAATTTAACAACGAATTCACATAACAACCGTTCTCACCTGAACGTGAACACAATTCACATTCCGCAAATTAATAAAACCGCATAACAACAACTGTTCTCACTTAAACCTCATGATCGCGTTCAGGTGAGAACAATTCAACACTTTAACACACCACAACAATTCACATAACAACTGTTCTCATGCGAACACAATTCACATTCCGCACACACAATTCCGCAAATTAACAAAAGCGCATAACAAAAACTGTTCTCACTTAAACGCGAACCGATATAAAAAAACAAACACCTACCGTACTTCCCCAGCGATCTCTGGCCTCGACATTTGCGCCTCTACTCAACAACAACTCAACGACTTGAGTTTTGCCCTGACAAGCGGAAACATGAAGCGCAGTTCGATCATCGATATCTCGAAAATTAACATCGATACCGGAACTAAGAAGCTCTTTAATCGCATCTAAATCACCTTCATTAGCTAAATACATGAGATTCACTCGCGGATCAATATCTACTTCTTGATTTTCACCATCATCAGGCGCTAGCGATGATTGCTTCAGTAGCGTTTTCATTCTCGCTGGCTTTGATTCCATTGGAGTCAATAATTAGGGTTTTGAAAAGTAGTTGTAGTAATTTAATAATATGGTTGTTTTTGTGTGTGTAATTGTAGGTGTGCGTGAGTTTATTTATAAAAGGGCGGTTGGGGATGAGCTGTTGGGAAGTTTGCAAGTGAAAGACTTGGAAACAAGAGAGTAGCAGTGGATGTTGACAATCTACAATGTGTACAATATTATGGAAAATATAAATCTTTTTTTAATGTGAAAGTATAAATATTTGGTATCGTAATACATTACTTACTCCGTTCTTTTTATATATCGGGTATTTAAAATTATTATTTTTAAATTTTTTTTTTGAATAAAAATATATAAAGGATAGTTTAATTCAAAAAAAATTTAAAAATAATAATTTTAAGTACTCAGTCAAAGCACTTTAAAATGTGTGCAAAAATTCAAGCTGCATATAAAAAGAAAATGAAGAAGTAATACTTTATTCTGGCTTATATCATGATTATTAGTATAGATATTAATGTCTTAATAGTTTCTTTTGTGATTTTTCTATTTTTCTATATTAAATTCTATACAATTTTTGTATTTTTGGAATTAGCAATTTTTAATTTTAATATATTGTTGATAATATTGAGAGTTACGAAAAGTCTTTACAAGATTAAAATTGTTTAATATATTGTTTAATGGTCTTTAATATATTGTTTATTGGTCTTTAATGTCCGCATCATTTTCATTTCCTTGGTTTTCACACATTGCAAGAAAAGTTTGCAAAATTATTATAGTTATTCTTATAAGAATAATCATGAAGATATCGAATTTAGTACAAATATATATATATATAATGACACGTATTATTATTTATAAATTAATGGATTTCTTGTATTTATATCATTTTCATTAATTAAAATATGACGGGTTTGATTTCAAATATAAAATTAAGTAGGTATTTATGCATGTTTATATTCAAATATAAAACCTCTTTTGAAGTTAATATTTTTAACATTTTATTTTAAATAATAAAAATAAAATTAATTTTAGCATTGCATTAAATTTACTTTAAAAATCCAAGCAGAGGTAAGATTGACTTGTTCAGAAAGGTGTGTGTAATGGATATGGTGAAGAGGTTGAGGTTTGAAGAGCCAACAGTGATCTTTAGGGCCCATTTGTTAACGGGTGAATGAACCTAATTGAATGGGACAAGTAACTATTTTCTTATTCAAATTATTTGGTTTAATATTCATTCTTTTGAACCACTCATATTCATCTGAATGAGTTCTGTACCACTCAAGTAAATTTTTTAGCTGAACCCTTCCAACAAAATTTTCACCCATCAAAGATGTCTCCACCTTATTATTATAAAGCAATTAACTTTATTATAGGCTACTTCTATTATTATTTTTTCATTAATATAAGATATTTTTTCATAAATATGATTTTTTTATAAACATACATTTTATTTTTAAAAAAATTGTAAACAGTTTTTTGAATTTTTTTTTTTTTTTTGACAAAAATACGACTTTGAAAGCAACTGCAACTTGATGTAACTAAATGCAATCTCATATGTAACCCAAAGCAACTTCAAATATTTTTCACGAAAAATATAAAATATAAGTTGTATTTGGTTGCTTTTGGTTGCAAATTCTATTTTTGCAAATATTTTCAGAAAATAGTAAAATCGCAAAAAAAAACTTTAAAAATAGTTTTTTTTTGATAATTTCTCTTAATTTAAATCAGTGCACTCATGCAGTCACATTATAAAGTTATTACATTTCACATAACTACTTATTTTATAGTATAATTTAATTGAATTACTTTGATAGCATTAAATAAATATTAATGTGAAATATACAATATTATTTAAGAATTACTTAAATTATTTTAAGATAATAAACTAAAAATAAATAAATATATACAATTTCTCCAATACTAAATAGTATTATAATGAAGTAAATAAATTTAATATCATTAAATTTTAAAATTATAGATTTTGTCATTCAGAAAAATTTAATATTAATTAACAAACAACGTTACTTGTTCAGCATTCAGATTAATCATTCGTTCAGAATTTTAGTCATTCAGAAATTATTGTTTAGATTTAACAAATGACCCCTTAGTAAAAAGTCTAGTTCTGAGTTGCGTTTAGCGTAGAGCAGTTAAATTGTAAACTTTTTAGATCATATTAACTCCTTATATATAATAAGCGTAAGGAGATCTTATCCAAAATTTTGATCGGTCACTTCCGTTGTATTATAAAATTATAAATATTCAAATAGATGAGAACCGTTAGATATAATATTAAAAATTGTATTTGATTAATAATATGATAATATTTAAATACTAAAAGATGTATTTTGATAATTTAAACCAATTATAAATGGGTTTTCTATATTGAATAGAAATCTTTATGTAAAAATTCGTAATTATCTTTTCTCTTTAGTTTATGGATAGTTCCAGTTAGATAAAGATTAGTAAACTATCATTAAATTAAAGATAATTTTGTTAGTTTCGCATGGGCCGTAAAATCGTTAAAATCTGTTGTCTAAAACTTAAGATACAGCCCAAACAGTAAAGTGATTATCTAAATTTTAATAAATATTTTTTTTATTGTAGCACCAATTTAATTTTTTTCCTAATTCTTTTAAATTTATAAATTCTATTTTTATTTCAATAAAATATTAAAATCAATTTAAGAAAATATTAAAATCGATCTGGTCCGTGTACGATCACTATACGACCAAATTAATAATTACAGTTAGATCTTAAATAGATCGATGAGAATTGTTAGATCTAATATTAAAAAGTGTATCTGATTAATAATAGAATTATATTTAAATACTAAAAAGTGTATTTTGATAATTTAAAAGTTTTCTGTGTAAAAATTCTTAAATATCTTTTCTCTTAGATAATAATTATTAAACCAAATATCAAGATAACAATTCATATTGATTACAATATTAAAAATTATCAATATAATGCTGATGTATATCATACTAAAAATGATACACGTACATAAATAAATTTAAACACTTTTTTTCTGAAAGAACATAACAATTTGATTAATCTAAATTATAATTATATTATTTTACATATAACAAACATAAAAGGATAATATCAAAATATTATTAAAATATTGAGGGTTTCATATTCATAAACGATAATTTTGAATATAATACTTATATTAAAATGTGTATTTGATTAAATGTATAATTATATTTAAATACTAAGAAGTGTGTTTTGATAATTTAAACCAATTATAAATTGGTTTTCTATATTGAATTGAATTATTTATGTAAAAATTCTTAACCGTCTTTTCTTTTCGGTTTATGGGTAGGTCAATAGGTCAAGTTAGATAATAATTATTAAACCATCACATAATTTCGTTAGTTTCGTTGTAAAATCGTCAAAATTCAATTTCTAAAACTTAGGATAGAACCCAAATAGTGAAGTGAGTATCTAAATTTTAATAAATATTTTTTTTATTTTTGTAGCACCAATTTATTTATGTTTCCACTAATTATTTGAAATGAGAAAAAAAATTATATAATCATAACATAATTTTTATTCTATTTAATAATTTTTAAGTAATAATGTATTTTAAAGTTTACATACACTGTAAATAAAACCGAAACCTTAAAAGTAAAAGCAGTTAGTAAGATACTTATATCACTATATACTTGATATCCTTATTATATTAAATCCTTATATATAATAAGAATAATAGGGATCTTATCCAAAATTTTGATCGTACGGTCTTGGACAACCAAACTAATAACGACCATTAGAAAGTGTATTTTATTAATAATAAGATTATATTTAAATTCTAAAAAGTGTATTTTGATAATTTAAACCAAATATACCAAATATAAATAAGTTTTCTATATTGAATAGAATTATCCATGTAAAAAATTCGTGACTTTTTTTTCTCATGTCCGGTTAGATAAAAATTGTTAAGCCATCTTTTAATTAAAGATAATTTAGTTATCTTCATGTGGGGTGTAAAATCGTCAAAATCTAATTTTTAAAACACAAGATAAAGCCCAAATTAGTAAAGTGGTTATTTAAATTCTAATAATAATTATTACGTCATCATTATTTTAATGCCAATTTAATTACTTTTTTCTAACTATTTTAAATTTAGAAATCTATTTTCAAAAATTTAAATCAATCTAAAATTCAAATCAACAAAGAATATAATAATACGAGGATAAAATTTTAAAAAATTATGCATATTTTTTTATCTTATTTTATTAAATTTTATATCATAACTAATTAAATTTATTATTAAATAATAAATTATACGCAAATGGTGATTTTGTTTTATAAGAACTCATTGATACCTAATTTCATTGTTAGTAGGACTATATTCATATTTAAAAAAATGGTATTTTGAAATTTTAGACTCGAGGCCTAACTTTTTTAACCTCTATACATTGTAAATTACTAAATTTGAAACTTTAAAAGTTTGTTAATCAATGAGTTTAGTACTTTTTTGAAAAATCGTACTTTATAAAAAATATTATCAAATAACCCATGTCTACAAGAAAAAAAATGAAAAAATTCTTATTTTTCAAAAAAACCCGTAAATTTTAATATGTTGTTGGTAGATTCAAACCTTAGATAATTTTACGTGATAATTTTACTGTTATATCTAACGTTTCTCAACAATTTAATTTGAAAGATCCAACGATTTTGAATTGAGTAATGAAGCCACCAGACTTATATTAGAAAGTTTTCATTATTTAGTCTTTAATATAATAACATAGATATTTATGGGATATACTATAAAAAAAATGAATTTATACATAATTTTGATCGTCACGGTGTACTACTTTAAAAGAAGAACTATTACAAAAAAAATTATATTTTAATTGATAATTTATTTTCTCAAAAGTTCAAAGTTCCCGCATCATTAACATATTACAAAAAAGAGTATATTATATTTTAGCAATAAATATTTTTAAAAAAATATTAAAAAAATTAATGATGTTATCCTGGTAGTTTGGTCCTAAATACCGCCAAAACATTCTCAACTGTTAGATCCAATACTTTTAAAAATAGACGATCAAGATTATATAATATAAAAAGAAGTTATTATCTAAAAATGATATAAGTTAAAAAATATTATATTAGGATTGGATTTTCCAAAAAGTTAAAACATAAAAATAGTTGTAATTAAATAAGGAAACCCGTTTAATATCAAAATAATAAAAATCGTTTAATCTTAAATAGATAGGTGAAAACCGTTAGATTTAACATTAAAAACTGTATTTGGTTAATAAAGGCTATTCTAATAATCTAAACTACATATAAGTAGATTTCCTAAATCGAATAGAATTCTCAATATTAAATTTCGTCACTTTATTCTCTTTTTAGTTTTAGAATAGTTTTTAATCGAAAAAGAACTATTAAACCACAACTAAATTAAAGATTATTTTGTGAATTTCATGTGAACCGTAAAATTGGCCAAATCTAACTTTTATAACTCAATATAAACAAATATTAAATTGAGCGTGTAAAATATAATAAATATCAAATTTTTAACTATAATTTTTTTGGCTAAATCTTTTTTAACAATAATTTAATCATGTAAACTAATAACTTTTAAATATTAAAATATTCATAAATAAATATAATTATAAATATTAAAAAAACAATTGTGTGTTCCATGGGTAATTAAAATATAATTATAAAAAAAATTGTAAATAAAATTTAAGTAACCGTGCATCGCACGGGCTATAAACTAGTATATATTACATCAGTAATAAAAGAAACATTAAAAGTTTGATCGTGGTTGATCGGTATGGTACGTTGTAATTTTACTTAATTGTCATTTCTTAAATTTGTGTTTTTATTTAATTAACCTTACTTATTTATAGAAATATATTACTAAATAATAATATTACTTATTTATAACCAATTACTTTTTTCACCTAAATTACATTTTTTTTTATTTTTTCTAACAAATTCTCCGACTTTTTTCAAATATATCACGGACAATTACCTTTTTTAACTAAAACATGTTAGTTTTTCTATTTTTCCTTACTAAAACCCCTCATTTTCCAAAAATATCACGGACAAACCTTTGGTTATTTATTTTTAAACCTAATATTATAATTATTTTTTTAAAAGTTTACATATTTTAACATGCCTACTTATTTTTCTAAACAAATGCAATTACTAAAAATATTAAAATATAAATAATCAAATACCTATTTATAACCAATTACCTTTTCAGCTAAAACACATTATAGATTTTTTCTAACAAATTCCCTCATTTTCTAAATATATCACGGAAAATTGCCTTTTTAAATTTACTTTTTCTATTTTTCTCACTAAAATCCATTTTTTTTCTAAAAATATCACGGACAAACCCTTTACTTATTTTTTTTAAAACGTATTTAAATAATTTAAATTATTAAATTTTAAAACCTAATTTTCCAAAAATATCACGGGCATTTACCTTTTTAAACTAAATATATATTACATTTTTTATTTTTCCATACAATAATCCCTCCTTTTCCAAAAATATAACGAGCAAACCCTTACTTATTTATTTTAAAATCTATTTTAATGTTTTTAATTAATTAAAAGTGTTTAGCTATTTTAACATGCCTACTTATTTTTTTAACAAATACAATTAAAAAAAAATAATAATATAACAATTAACAATTCACACGGCTTTTAAGCTAATACATTATACTGCACAATGTATTACAATAATAAATTTTTATTTTTATAAAGTTTATGCATTATATTTTCACGAAACCTACAATCTATTTTTTTAAAAAATATCAAAATCGAAATGAACTTATTTTGTAAATCAAATTCATCATACAACTTTTGAATTTATTGTACTGCAATTTTAGTTTTGTTTTATAAGTGAAAAATACATTTACAAACTAAAGCTTGACAATGGGGAAGAAAAGGAAATGGAGAAGGGAAGGGCAGAATTAGGATGAAGACTAGCCTTCTTCATTGCGATGAAGTTAGTTGGTGGCTCTAATGAGGTGATTGGTCTCAGCGTATTGAAGAACAAAGCTTAAACAAATGCTTGTTGGAGCTAAAGCTATCTGCGTTCAGAGACTTATACAATATTCAGATACATACAGACAAACGTCATCTAGCTAGCTACTTCAGAGAGACATTTGATTGCTGAACCTTGTCAACAAGTTATCCTTTTCCACACATGCATATAGTAATAAAACAGAGTCACCAACCCTCTCAAAACCTCAAAGTTACCTTGTTATGGTTCCAACTTTCTCAGAATCTTCCTTTCAAATTATTCGGCAGTATGGGATAATATAAAGGCTTCTCGTCACTATATTGCCAGAAGAAAAGGTGTAGCACATGTTAAACATCAAGAGCTGCAATGAAGCTTTAGTCTTTAAAATTACAACTTCAACATTTTATTCTAGTGTCCGTGGAAAAAGAAACAACTATACTGTTTTGTTACAAAGTACATTCCTGCAAAACTAGTTTGCTGGGAGTTCGTATTCCGCAACCTTCTCCCAGGATTTGAGGCTTTTGTCTTCGGTGTCTGTTTTGTACAATGCCAGGCGAGTTATTTGGAAATTCAAACTGCCAATACCTTTATCAAGGGCATTCGCTTTCTCTTGAGCTTTTTTCTTCTCTTCTTCCGTTAAATCAGCGTACAACAAGCTCAGATGGGGCATGTAAGCTGTGACATGTTGGGATTAATAAACATGATATTTGCTATATAAGAACAGAACTGAATAGTACATTTTTCAGTTTTTCATAGGCCATTAAGCAAGTTCCATATTGAGATTGACACATGATAGCTTGCAACTTAAGAGCATAACTGAAGAGTACATCTTCACTTTTTCACACAAGCAAGATAAGAATGAAGAAGAGAAGAACCTTCATGTGCTTGCTCAGAGTGAATGACTGGGAGGAAATAGAATGAGATTTATCTATTTTAAGGGTCAACTTGTATAATTTCCATTTCTTCCTTCAATCATTTTAATGAATTTAAGTAGAGCTCAAATCCCTCATTCTGAAAATAAATGCTGCAATCTCCTTTCCCATACTCCATTCTACTCATTTTCTTCACATGCTTGGCCATAAAAATATCTCCCCCCTCCCCCAATCCCCTTCAATTTTCTTCACAATTTTAAATTTGATTATTTTCCCATTCCATTTTCTCCAACCAAACAGAGCAATAGACTATTTTTAACAAATAAAGAAATGTACATATTCTAGTTTAAAGTAACCTGACAACTCAACACCTTAAAATTGACAGCAAACATAGAAAGCTGATGGATACAATATCTATATTTACCAAGTGCCACTTGCCTCCTCATAGTCCAAGTATCTAGACAAATCCAGAATGTAGGCTACTTTTCTACTCTTGAATGAACCTTGCATTACCATCTAATTCTGAACCAATTTGAGGGAACCACACAAAAATGCCACAAACTAATAGTTGTTGGCTAGCAACCTAAAAAGACAATTCTCATTTCATTGGTAAATTTTCCTGATTAGTCTTCTAATTTATTCAAGCCTCTCATTTACAAGATATTTCCCCATGAATCGGTACAATAGAAATCATATTAAAATTAAACTGTTTGTATGGCTAAGAACATCGTCGCAAGAAGTGCCGTCAAAGGTGCAAATTCATAAAAGAAAAAAAATCAATTTTTAAGGTGCAACTTGCGAGAAACTTTTATCACGCTTTACGTCAAAGGAAAAAGTAGTGAATTTAATAATAGGAAAAAAAATATATATATATACACACACACACACACACACATACAGATATACAAACAATGAAGCAATTTGTTGCAGGTTCAATTGGTCACAATGTGCATGTGACGTAGTTCCGAACTTAACAAAAACACTCTTTTATTATGATCAAGCAACTTACACATGGAAGAGGATTAGAATGCGTAGTTAGCAAGAGATGGCACTGAAACCTGAGACCCTAAAATTTTCTTTTTCCCTTAATCATATTCATCAGAAATGAAGTTGTTCCATGGGTTGCAGTTGAGGTGGAAGAGATTATGATTCTGTTTTTGTTTCTTACTTTCTTCTATTTAGGGGTTTTCACCTTCAAGCATAGAGTTCTAAGTTCTAGTGAATTTTTGCGACTAACTACATCGACTAACACTTTATTGCAAAAAATCGCTACTTTTTGATTCACAAATCTTGGGAATACATACTGAAAGAGTGCAACTAATCATGCTTTTCGCAACAGTTATTCTCTACTTTGTGATTTGCAAGTCTTGGGCATACTCAAAGGGTGCAACTAATCAAGCTTTTCACAACAATTAAAAAATATATATATATATAATTATCTATTAAAAAAAAAAGAGGAGAACAACATTCCTAATTTCCCAAAAAATAACATGAAAGATTTTAAAGTATAAAATAATTCATAAGTAATTCATTAGCTTACTTAGTCACACTAATTGTCTTCAGATACAAGAGTAAAAAGTGACAATTTCTCCACATAATGCAGTTCAAGACCTGACAAGGGAAAAGCTCTGACTACTATAGAGAACTTACGTGTGGGACTCTTGTAACCAAAATGACTGCTGCAGTGCGCACTAGGCTCCACAACCTAAAATAAGTAACTCTGCACATTAGAAAGACTAGCACAAAAAGTTACAAGAAAACAGAGAGAATTGAAAGTAATACACAAGAACCATGAAAATTTATATTTCAATGGAAAATTTTAAACAATAAGTTTCAAATCCCTGAATAAATCAAAACAGGTATATTATAGAAAGTCTTATAGATTTGAGCCTAACCCCAAAGTGTAATGTACACTACCCTCAGTATTATATGAGATAAGTATCAATTTTCTGAACAGACAGGTAATTTAATTTTACCATTTGTTTTACAATCAAGTTTAACTTCTATAAATTTCTTAGTTTAATTAAGAGTTTCTTAGTGATTCATAGATTGCAATTGACAATGAAGAATGAACTTATGCTAAGTTTGATCTAGCTACTAAAGGAGGTAGAAAGTATCTTTAACAGGACTGAGGTCGTGGGTAATAATGGTACATTAAAACAGTGCATTTATGCATACGACAAACGATGTTCTACATTGGTTGTATTTCAGAATTAACATTACTATAACCTTATTACTATGATGCAAATTCTAAATAAGAAATCAATATTAGTCACCAGCTGAAATCCTAATTTTGCCGCAGCCTAAATCCTAAACAAATAGCATTTGTAACATGGGTTCACAAGGAAAACTAAGTACACTCGTGCTCTCTTGAGAATGTCTGATATGTCCTACCATTTGATGAGAGATAATTCAAAATGAATAATGTAATTGAAGCCAACATGTTTCACTTGCAACATTTGGGGGGCTTTACTGACAACAGAATTAACATTTGAAATCATATATCACTCGCTACATAATTACTATTTTCCTTTTAAGTAATAGTGTAATACTACTAACTATCATACAACAAGTAAACAACTCTTACCCCCCCCCCCCCCCCCACCCTAACAGAAAATAGTCACTGAATTTGCTCGCCTCTTTTTACCAACTTGTCTATCATCTTCTCAATTTAATACACTTAAGAACACCACTTAACTTGATCCAGATTTATACATTTAACCATCTAACTTCATTATGCAGAGGTCAAGAATCGAATTAAGAGCAACAAGATAGCATTATAATAAACACTCCTAATGAACATTTCAATCACCCAAACCATGAAAACCACAAATAACCTACCTTTGGTTTCCCGATATCACATTCTAAAATCCAACTTGCCACTTATATTAATCTTATTCCCACCAACTAATTAGCAGTATGCTTAACCAACATCATCTTATCATATAGGGGTAGCAATGTCCAGCTCATAACCAGACTCCAACCCGGGTCAGTTTTACATTCATAAAACCCGAACATGATGCAGCACGACTCAATTAACCCAAAACGACTCCTTTATTAAAAAAATCATTTTCACACCTAATCTTCTTTAAATCAAGTTTCAACAACTTAATTGGCTCATTTACAAACACTACTCCAAAACCCATAATCGACAGTTCTAACTTCTAACATCAAATCATTTAGTAAAATTTAATCCACCCCTTCGAATAAAGTTCTCAACTTTACAAAATCTTCAATCAAATTCCACTACATCTCACAAACTCATCACAACAACAAAATTAACGTCTGAAATCATATATCAGTTGCTACATAATTATACTATATTGCGTCTAAACGATACTAAGAACACCACTTAACTTGTCCGCCAACTTCCCAATTTAATACACCTAAGAACACCACTTAACTTGATCCAGTCTCATACAATTAACGATCTAAATCTATTATGCAGAGGTCAAGAATCGAATTAAGAGCAATAAGATAGCATTATAAGTAACACTTCGTGGAGAACATTTCAATCACCCAAATCATGAAAACCACAAATCTACCTTTGGTTTCCCTATATCAAATACTAAAATCTAACTCGCCCCTTAAGTTTAGCTTATCCCCACCAACTAACTAGCACAAATACTTAGCCAATAGTATCATATCATATAGGTGGGGCACTGTCCAACTCATAACCGGAATCCAACATAAAGTCAGTTTTACATTCATATAACCCGAAAATGATACAGCAAGACTCAATTAACCCAAAACGAATCATTTATCAAAAACTTCATCCTTACACCCAATCTTTTTCTAAATCAAGTTTCAACAACTTAATTGACTGAATTACAAACACTACTCCCAAACCCAAAATCGACAGTTCTAACATCAAATCATTTATTAAAATATTAATCCACTTCTTCGAAATAAAGTTCTCAACTTTAAAATCTTCAATCAAATTCCACAACATCTCACAAATTCATAACAACACAAAATCAAGAAATCACATCATTACAAAAAAACCCAAATCACAAAATTACCTCAGGAGTCCTACTAAGCAAAAGAAACACACACTGATAAAAAAAAGTCCCAGTCTCCACCTTCACAACACTAGCATTATAAGCTTTCAAGCCTTGACAAGCTTGACTAAACTTGTCACGTGCCTCACTCTCAGTCAAGCTAATAGCTCCTACAGCAGTCACGTGAGGTTCAAACTCTGGCCCACCAAACTCTGATCTAAGACCACTCATCAAACTCTTCAACCTAGTACTCAAGTCTTGTTGTGGGAGGGCCCACACAGAATAAACATGTTTTTTGGATTGTGGGTCTTGAATGTCCATTGAAAGTGAGAAAAGAAAGACGGTGATTGTAATGAGTCCAAGAAAGGCAACAGATCTAATGAGATATATGTGATGAAACATGTATGGATATAGATGGGAGAGTTTGAGATGAACCCATGTTGGTGTTTGATGATTTGGTCTTGTTTTGTTTATGTTTTTTACAAGGTTGTTGGGAGTTTTTTAATGGGGTCGGGAGATGAATGAATGATTGCAGTGCAGTGAATATTTGACAGATAAAAAGGATTGATTTTAATCGCTCTAGGTATAATTTTGATCAATTTTCTGACTTGTTCGTTTATGATTTTAAATTTCTTTCGTATATATGTATAGAGTTATGTTCAGATAGTTCGCTTAAAATTTAGATTTTTTAGACCATTTAGATTTTGTCAAGAACGGAGGGAGTAATTATTTATTTAATAAATAGTAACCGATGACTTGATGGAATTTTATGAGTGCATAAAAATTAACAAAAATAATTGATTCATCGTTAATACTAACCAACTCCGTCAAGTTAATCCATGAATTGATGGGTGTATATGCTCTGGAGAGGGAGAGAAAATGTTAAGAGAATAAACTTTTTTTTGGATGGAAATTACTTGCAAAAAGAAGAGAAGAAAAGAGCATGATAAAAAAGCCATTCTTAACCTTGAAACAATGGTCTATACATAAGTTTTGTAAACACCAACATAATGAGAAAAGGAAACTAGATAAAGGGAGATGGCCAATTTAAGTAAACTAGATAGGTGGTTTAAAATGAACATTTTTTGCCAAATGCCAGATATAGTGTCCTCACAGGCAGCCTAAATTTCAGGCGGTGAAATATCAAGTATGAGTGGTCTGGTTGAAATGGAACAAGTGTATATAAATTAACTAGTCAGGTAATAAAACATGAACTACATGATAATCTGTTATAATTTTCTTCAATGGGGTATTCTGATAATAAGTTGGTTTTTGCAACTTTGGTGCTCTCCCTGCTTGTGCTGGGAACATCAGTTGATGTTACAATGGCTTTAACCGGTCCCTGCTTCGACGCGTGCCATGAGCGCTGTGCGGAGCAGAACATTTTACCAGTAGATGCATGTAAATGGGAATGTGGCTGCCCGTTTCCTGAAGGATGGGCCGCCCCTCCTCCTCCCAAATAATCTCCCTAGCTACTATAAACAGGTCGGGTCTGGTGGAGTACTTGCGCGATTCAGTAGAGTAATTTTTATTTTTCGATTAATTATATGTACATTGTCTAATTGTATAGTGCCAGGTTGAAGAACAGGAAGGGAAATTTTAAGCCCTCCTTCGGCTTAAAATCATATTTTATAATTCCAATATTTCGAAAAAATGGCACTTGTGTCTGTAAATGTAAGTGTCTGTTTCCATGTATGTAGAAGTTTATTTTATGTCTTGATAACACGATGTTTTTGCCTATTCATTCCAGAACTTGCATTTCATCAACTTACCTATAGCTAGGATTCAGCGAAGCCAACAATTTTAAAAAACGCCGCACCTTGTAGCTAGACAAAGAATCATGCCTGATACCTCTAATGTGTTTCTTCAGAACTATCAAAATTCAATCAATGGATGATTAGATTATGTATGTTAGATCATCCAGGCAGCACTTCTAAAAGAATCTTGTCTAGCCGAAGAGAGAGCACTTTGGCTTCACACAAGTGAGGCACTTGTCATTCAATTTAATTGTTTGCCTAACCGGAAAATCCTAAACTTCTAGTAAAATTTGGCTCAGGGACTCAATTTCAGTTGAGACTGCCCTATGCCTGTTGTGTGAATATTAAAAGAAACACGCTTTAATGCCGTGCGTCAATTATATGAACTAATCGTAATATTGTAGGTGAATTTTTTTCTTTTTGAAAAGAATTAAAAAGGGCAGATGTCCTCAAATTGTTAGCCAGGCTTCTAAAGCAGCTAAACAAGTAAAAGAAAAAGAAAAAAAACACAAGGAATCTGTGCTTTGAAACGTTTGAACAAGCAAGGAATGATAACAGACCAGTACCACTCTTTCCAGCGATTATATCTTGCAGTTTTCTTTTCTTTCATTCACAGGCAGACTTTTACTACCGGTAACCATCATTGTCAAACACATGAGGTGTATGAATATTGACAATTTGTAGCCTTTCATTTTCAGTATCCGATTTTACGAATAGGTATGGAGAACGAGGATGACCAGAAAATTCAGCAGTCTCCTAGTTTTTCCGAAAATTTTTACTTATCAAAGTTTTTTCAAGGACATTGGAAGTTACGGGTATTCTTGAACAAGTTGTTAGGAGGATGGCCTAGTATGTATATCATAGTAGCAGCTATTGAAATAGATTTGTGTTGTTTACATATAGAGTAGGTTTGGATTTGTGAATTTGCTCAATATGAGTTTCCAAACAAAGATTTTGATATTCAGTAAACTTTTACAGATTATTTATTTCATAACTTCACTGCATATATAGACCAGCAGGAGTGCTTTTATAGTTTTATTTATACATTGAAAGATCAGTTTCAGCCCTACTTTTTGAGGAAGGAGGCAGCCTTTGTGATTTCGCGGAGGGGCTTGTCCGTGAATCTGATAATATTGTAAACCCAAGCACCAGCTATAGCTCCAAATATAGGACCCAATAAATATATCCAGACACTGTCATAGCGGCTGGACACGAACACTGGCCCCAGAGTCCTCGCTGGATTCATTGATGCCCCTGTTATTGGCCTGTCAACCAAAAGTAATCAACTCGCATTTAGACATACATACACTAAACAGGACAACATAATTGGAAAGTTCACAGAATTAACCAGATAATTTACCGCTGAATATTTAAGAAACACATAATTATTCACAACATTTTGAATGACATTTATCCATAGTTATAATTAGCTTGTAGTTCTTCTAGTTATAAAAAGGGTTAATATTTGTGAGCAATCTTATGTAACATACGCAGCAATCATCACGTTAAGCAACACGGTAGCTCCAATTGCAAGCCCAGCAAGTTCACCGACCTGCATTGACAATTAAGAAGAGTAGGATAAGTATGTTATTCTATGGTTGAAATTCATTTGCATGTCGTCGTTTTCTTCTTGCTACTCGTTTGTACATATTGAGCCAAAGTTAAAAGTGATAACAAAATAAGCACCAAGTGAAACAAAATAGAATAAGCCAATGAATCAAGCTCTCAACATTCACAACACACAATATGCAAATCATAGTAATATTTAGTTGAGAAATAGACTAACAGCTCGGTTATCAGTTGCCACCGCAGATATAACAAACATAAGGTAGAATGTTATTATAAACTCCAACACAAAAGATTGCAGATCTGTCCCAGATGGGGATGCTCCGGGAAATTTGTCTTCCGATCCCTGAAATAGCAGCCTGTGACTTCCGCTAGCTAATGTAGCCCCAAGTATTTGTGCTGCAACATAAGCTGGTACCTAGTACAAGATATTTAGTTAAGATTAGGTTAGCAATTGTAAGAAGAAACTTAACTCAAAAAAGCAATTTAATCTAAGCTGTACTTAGAGAGGTACCAACTTTTATGTTGAATGGGGGTTTTTTTTTTTCCTAATTAGAAAGGGGCATATTTACTAAAGGTCCTATGCAGAGTGTAAGTTGGAGTCCATTTGACTTGGTTTTCTTTCTCATTTGCGAATCAATATTCATTTTGAGGACTGATCAGTACCTTGTACTTAACTTTTATGATTTCTATATCACTTGTAGGCCAAGACAAATGAATTGGGCATTTATGCTATGAATCACAAATTATATATAGGGACTGGGAACAAGAAACAAGAATAGTAATAGGACAATTTCCCTTGAGAAATCAGAAGAATAAAAAATATATCCTCATACCTGCCCTTTCAAGAACAATATATGTAATATAAATAACAGGTAACACTCAGGTGAGAAATGCGAGAACTAAAAGGGTCTGCGCGAAGAGTGCATAACAAAATTTGTGCTACTACAACATCGAAAAGATACAGAACCTTTAGTTCCCCCTTAGGTTCGCACCCAAGCGTTACCAGGTATGTTGTTGTATGCAAAAAATAATACCTGAGAATTTACAAGAGCAAAAAAGAAATAAATTATGTAGTGGAAATTAAATACCTCCTTCCATGGAAACCTGTTGACAGATGCAAAAGCTATGGTGACAGCAGGGTTGATATGGGCACCGGAAATGTGTCCAATGGAGTAAACCATCACCGTAACAGCCAATCCCCATACTATTGCAATTCCCGGCAGTGTAATTACGCTGTTCTTCGACAAATTCACTATCACAGCAGCATCCCCCACGAATATAAGAAAAAACGTGCCCAAAAACTCTGCAATCACCTGTTTATTTATGTATTCTCAATAATCACTAATTCATTTTGATTACTTCTTTAGACAATTAGTTAGAAGGCTCGCAATTGTTCTATACTAGAACCGCCTGGTAGAAAAAACATGTCCTATGGATTAGGCCTACCACTAGATCGAAAAAGCACCTTATACTATGTTAAGTTACCGACTCCCCTAAAACCTCTACTCTGTTTAGTAGTAGAGCTTAATAAATATAATTACATACTCGACTAAACCATGTGAACTTGCGCGTTTGTGTCTGATCGTGATTAAATATATTCTTGAAACAAAACTTTCTTGAGCTCATCGACAGACAAAGATTACACTACCAAGTAATAATGTACCTTCTGTAAAAAGGGAAGAGTAACGAAGCAGCCATCATCCGCGACGTATTCATCATTGGGTTTGTGCTTATCATAATCTGCAATAGAGAGAGCAAGAACTCCATGGTTATCATCACTGTCTTTCATCTGATCAGCCATGCTTGTCCTGTTTTAATTCTCTCACAGTTCCTACCAAATGAAACAAGTTCTCAGCAATGTAGTAGTGAGAAATGATTCAGTTGAAAACCTCCTATTTATAGATATCAAAAAAAACCGAACATGTTTTGGCACAAAAACAAAAACTAGATACTCCGACAATGACAACAATTGACAACTTAGTATATATTTTCTTTTTTTGTCTTTGTTCTAGTTTTTAGTAGATATCATAGAAAACTGTGATGTTTGGAAGTGAGAAACATAAGAGATCGTAGAGCATCTGGGATACCTACATCTCAATATTACATATACAATACTTAGAAATTTTAATAGTAAAAAATTGTTTTTAAGGAACACAGAAATAACACCTTACTAGATCTGCTCTGGGATATCGATGAATATATCTCCTAACACTTTTTTTTTCTAAATTCAAATATTGCATTATGCATAGCACCATTTTCAGTATAAATAGCAGTGCAGCCAGTGAAGAAACCAAGAAATTTTAATAAGAAAATACCAGCATACTGAAAAAATTTCAGGCAAATCATCTATACATACTCAAATTTCGGTAAAAAAATTTACAAGAAAAGGACAAACTCTTGTTTTAGATTTGAAAAATGCTAGGTAATCTAAAATTGTACCAAAATTTCTCCCAAAACCTGATTTTTCTAATATTAATATGAGACCCTATATGAATACATATACATATGCGTCTCCGGATTAAAACTTGCCTGTTGTCATGCTACGTTGTTGTCATGCTACGTCATTGGATAAGTAAATTTTTTGATAAAACGTTTGGGGTACATAGTAGTACTCTTTAAGTGCTTGTTTGGTAAACTACAGGAAGTTAATTCCTATAGTAAGTTTCACTTCTTGTCATTATAAAATTCATGTGAAGTGGAATATTAGTGTTTGGTTGACAAGCTAGATTTTATATTTCCAGGATATTAACTTCCTGTTGAGAATCAACACCTAGAGGGGAGGGGTGAATAGGTGTTATGACTAACAATGACCGATTTTAATTATTACCAAGTTATGTGACTGAAAAAGCAAAAATCAGTCTGTTTTGCTGTCTGGCAGCTTACTGAGTTCACAGAATGTAAAGTGGCAGCTAGCTACGTTGTTCAATGCAGTATAGAAATTGTGCAGAAAATAAAGAACACACAGCAATTTTAGCCAGGTTCGACCCCTATCTCCTATAGGTCTACGTCCTGGTCCTTTACCAACACGGCAAAGGAATATATTATTGATCAAAGTGAATTACAACTACACAATACAATAATATATCTCCCTGATCTCCCAGTTACTGTTTGCAGCTTGCTGAAACACCTTGTTCCTTGAACGCAGCTCTCTAAGTACTATACTAACCCAAGTATAAACTCATCTAGCTATCAAGTTCCTTGAACCCTTGTTTCCCAAGCTCACAAAACCAGCAACTACCAACTTACAAGTTGAACCATACAAGTATAATCAATTACAACCGAAACTATGAACTCTAATCAAGAATATATATCGTATAATATATAAGAGCTCAAGTATGTATAAGATTTTGCAAATCAGTTCGAAAGTACTTGTGTTTTCTTTTGAAAGTCGTTCAACCTCTGAGAATGAAAACAACACAAGTATATTTATATGAAACAATGATTTTGAATTAATCGATCAACAACCAACGGTCTTGACTACCAAGTCTCACGTATTTTGTTCCTTGATTAATTCAAGCCCAACGTTCAGAAAATAACGTTTAGAAACCAGAAGAATAGAGAGAATAAGAACGTCAAGAAAGACGTTTTTCAATCTGGTTTGAAAAGCCCAATACCATAGAAGTTGTTAAAAGATAAAACGTTTATAAACAACTTCCGATAATATAGGAATTATATATATATGAAAATAAATTCGAAATTATTTGAGCCCATATATATATATATCCATGACTTATATAACTGATAGAGTCCTTACAAATCAGTTCCTAGAAGATTTCCTATAAAATAGGACTAAAACTCTATCTGCTGAAAGTGTTGTCAGCTTGCTTCCTGCATACAAAATTACTCTGCTAGCTTGCTGCCTGCAAAGAAAATTAGTCTGCCAGCTAGCTGCTACAACATGTTTTGTTATAAAATACAAAGTATTTATCTCCTGCAAAACAATGTTAGTACAACACATAAACCCAGCTTGCTGCTATAGTGTTATCATCAAAACACCAGGGTTTCAATCTCCCCCTTTTTGATGATTACACAACAATATTCAGGAGCAAAATACTCCCCCTAAAATTATGATATTCAGGAGCAAAATACTCCCCCTAAAATTATGTTTCCCCTGCAAAAATAATTAGCATTCTATCCAAGCAGCTAAGCATATATTTTCATGGCATCACATTAAAATTTAGCATTAGCATAAATTCATATTAAAAACATGTGACCCAATGAGTAACTAAAAACTCCCCCTAAATCACACATGTTATGATCCTGAATTTTCTCCCCCTTATTCATCAAAAAGGTTATTCGCATGTTATCAATAATAGAAAATTCAAATAAGCATAGATTATCATGTTAAGTGAGCTAATATTACCAGATAAATGTAGGCAGCTTGCTGTCTAGACATTGCACATGCCAAGTTCCCTACGAAGAACAGAAAATCTTTCTTCGGCCAATGGCTTAGTGAAGATGTCAGATAGCTGGTATTCTTCTACAGTGGATAATGCAACAGAAGCTTGCTTCTTGCTTTGCCAAGACACCAAACTCTGTCCTAAAATTGCACAAACACCACTTGTACTCTTGCGATCAGTTTGACAACCTGCATAATCTGCATCACTAAACCCAACAAGATCAAAAGCATTTGTGATTGGATAAAATAAACCAAGAGTAATTGTGCCACTCAAATATTTGAATATTCTTTTAACCGCACTTAAGTGAGACTCTTTTGGTTTAGATTGAAACCTCGCACATACACAAACACTATACATTATATCCGGTCTAGAAGCAGTAAGATATAATAAACTACCAATCATACCTCTATACTTGCGAACATCAACATCTATACCTTGTTCATCTGCTGTCAGCTTGCTGGCAGGAGTCATTGGTGTTGATTTCGACTTGATAGTTTCAAATCCAAATCTTTTGAGTAGATTCTTGATATACTTGGATTGATGCACATAAATACCCTCTGGAGTTTGCTTAATTTGAAGACCCAAAAAATAGTTGAGCTCTCCCATCATGCTCATGTCAAACTCACTATGCATACACTTAGAAAACCACTTACACATAGCATCATTAGTAGATCCAAAAATAATATCATCCACATATATTTGTACAACTAAAATATCAGTACCATTATGTTTAGTAAATAATGTGGGATCAATTTTACCTCGAATGAATCCATTTTTGATCAAAAACTTACTTAATCTTTCGTACCATGATCTAGGAGCTTGCCGCAATCCATATAATGCCTTCTTCAACTTGAAAACATGATTTTGAAATTGCTCATTCTCAAAACCAGAGGGTTGCTTGACATAAACTTCTTCTTTTAAGAATCCATTAAGAAATGCACTTTTCACGTCCATTTGATGTAGCTTGATCTTCTTGAAGCATGCAAATGAAAGTAGCATCCTTATCGATTCAAGCCTTGCAACCGGAGCATAAGTTTCCTCAAAATCTATTCCTTCTTGTTGATTATATCCTTGTGCAACAAGTCTCGCTTTCTTTCGAGTAACCGTACCAAATTCATCAACTTTGTTCTTGAAGACCCATTTAGTACCAATGATTGAAGCATCGATCTTTAGGTGGCTCCACAAGTTCCCAAACATCACATCTTTCAAATTGATTGAGTTCTTCTTGCATTGCCATGATCCAATTCTCATCTTGAAGTGCTTCTTTAACATTCTTTGGTTTTTCTTGAGCTAGAAAGGCCGCAAATGCACAAAAGTTGGCTTGACCCTTTCTTGTCTTGATTCCTTCTGATTTATCACCAATGATCAACTCTGGAGGATGGTTCTTCACTGTTCTTGTTGACTTTGGCAAAGAATGTTGAGCTATGACTTCCTCATGTACTCGGATTCGCTTGGATGGAGGAGAGGCTTCACCACCTTCATAGATAGGCATCTTTTCTTGTGATCTTTGACCTCTTGGACCTTCCAAGGTGAGCTTTGACAACTTAGCAATAGTTTCATCTACTGGAGAAGAGGTTTCAATTTGCTTTTCAGCTTCTGTAGTTGTCTCAGGCTGGTTGGCAGCTTGCTGCGATACAGTCACTGGCAGCTGGCTGTCATCTCCTGCACCTGCAATATCTTCCTCATCTCTTGACAGATCAACATTAGACTCTTGAAATGAAACATCTATAGACTCTTCAACAATACGTTTAGATGTATTATACACTCTATAAGCACGACTTGTTAAAGAATAACCCAAAAATATTGCTTCATAAGATTTAGCATCGAATTTACCATCTCTATCAATAGTTTTGAGTACAAAGCACCTGGAACCAAAAACCTTGAAATATCCAATGTTTGGCTTCTTATTTCTCAGCAATTCATAGGGAGTTTTGTTGAGAATAGGCCTGATAAGCACTCTGTTCAGAACATAGCTTGCTGTGTTGACTGCTTCTGCCCAGAAACTCCTTGGCAGCTTGCTCTCTTGCAGCAAAGTCCTCGCAGTTTCTTGCACATATCTGTTCTTTCTCTCCACAACTCCGTTTTGCTGTGGGGTTCTTGGAGCAGAGAATTCATGTGAAATACCTCTTTCTTCACAATAATCAATGAAGCCTTTTGAGATGAATTCACCTCCTCAATCACTTCTTATACCTATAAGTCTCGTATTCAACTTGTTCTCAAGTAAAGTGATTAGCTTCTCAAATTCACTAAAAGCACAATCTTTAGTACGAAGAAACAATACCCATGTATATCTAGAATAATCATCAACAATAACAAATGCATATTGTTTACCTCCAATGCTTTTATATGCTTCCGGACCAAATAAATCCAAATGAAGAAGCTCTAAAGGTTTAGTAGATGATACCATTGTCTTTGACTTATGTGGAGTCCTGATTTGTTTGCCTAATTGACAAGCCGAACAGGTTTCCGTCTTGACATACTTCAATTTGGGTAGTCCTCTCACTACACCATATATGCGATTCACCAACATTATTTTTTGTGTTACTAGCCAAAATGTTACCTTAGACCACTCAATATTAATATAAGGTAATATATTTTTTTGGCGTTGGGGTTGATGAAATTTTATGTTACCGTAGACATAATTAAATTTCTATTGTAACATAAATTTGACCGTTACAGTTGATGAGTAAAAAGCGTTACCAAAAACAACTAAAAGATAGGCGGGAAAACACTTGGCAAAAAGTTAGAAATAAGCGGGATAATTTTTGGGCTAAAATTAAAGTAAGCGGGCTAACAACTAATTTTTGGGCAAAAAACACAAAACACAAAAAACACTCCCTCTCTCTCAGAACACACTATCTTTCGCAAAACATAAAAAACACACACTTTCTCTCTCTCAAAATCGGAGTCTTCAAATAGGGTTCTTATCGGCGTCTTCAATTAGGATTCTTATCGGCTTGTACGGGTTTAAATTAGGGCTCCTACGGGTTGTAGCAGTGGCGATTTAGTTAGGGTTTAATGACTTAATTGGGTTTAATTAGCTAGGGTTCTTCTTCTATACAAGGTAATTGATTCTTCAATTGAGCCTTTTGAGTTTAATTGTGTTTATATGCTTTAATTTGTGTTTAATTAGGTTTTTTTTTCAGGATTTTAATTTGGGTTTCTCAATTAGGGGTTCTTCGATTAAAGCTTCAATTGGGTCTTCACTGTTGTGCTTCAATTGGGTCTTCACTGTTGTGCTAATGATCTTTTTCTTGGTTTCATATTACCAGACCAATTATGTTGCTGATGTTCCTATTGTTCCTCAGTCGCTAGTTGGGATGCCAACTTACCTCCCTGGGCAAGTGGATGCCCTGCATCCTTTTTGTATGCATCAACAAGCAGTAACGCATAGGTGAGCCATTCAGAGCACCTTGATCATGTCAGTCAAGAGCCAGAACCTCATGCTGTGATTACAAACCCGGCAGAGGTGTGCAACTTAATATATGAATCTTTATAATTATTATATATTATGGGATGTTCCGTTGCTTTTTGAACTCTTTTTTATTAGCAAAAATATCATTCAGGGTCTTGAATCTACTGAGAAACACCGCACTATAGATCCTCAACCTCAGAACAATCTGCAACAGCTACCATCCCAGTTTCAGGATGGTTTGAAATTGAATTCTCTTATGCATAGTAGTGAGACTGAGGTTTGTAATTTTTCTTTCTTCTAGGATTTAAGGGTTGTTTTTAAACTGGCTGCGTTGTTTTAGATATGATGGCGATATTAACATTAAATGAATTGATCTTTTACCTTGAAATGCGCAGAATATTAACCTTCCGGGGAAAGTAGATGCCCAAGTTTCTAGGACTCAACAACCCAGCTCAGCTACATTGATACCTAAAGAACCGGTGATTCTGATCAGAAGCCTAAATATTTAAATCATTTATGTATGTTATATGTGTGTGCAATAATCGAAAACAATTAGCTGCCTAGAGTTGGCTTGTATTGTTAGATTTAGTCTAAAATAATTGTTATACCGAAAGAAGTTAATTACTGTGTTGTGAACTTGTGATTGTTCCTAAGTGGAGGTGATTGGTTAAGGTTCTGGAACAAACTTAATAATTCCTAATTAGTTGTTGTACAATTCGTTTTCTTGGAAGTGATATAATGATGATTAACGTTTTTGTGAAATCTGTAAGATGAATCTTTTTCTTGCTTGCTTGATGTCCGAACTAATAAATTTTTTTGTAGAGTGAAGGTCATCGGCACATATTGAAAAAAGAATTGGAAGCTGTAGGCCTATCATGCAGAGGATGCCAAGTAGGCAAGGTGTTTAAATTATTGGTGGACAGCCACTGCTGATTGTAGGAGTTGCTGAACCAACAATTTATATGTATACAGTTCTATACAAAATTGCCAAAGGAAGCAGCAGTTTAGGTGGACACCTGTTTATAGCCTGGGCCGGATGGTATGTTTCTTCAGTTCTGCCCTCTTTTCATATACTAACCATATAAATGTTTCATTTTACAAAAATGCAAATGTATTGACTTTGAGCCTAAATGTCGACAGGGTTTGTGTTTGGACTGCCATTTTCCTTTTTCTTCTTGCAATATTCAATGCTGGCAATATCATCAGTAGATTTACAAGGATTGCTGATGAACTCTTTGGCATGTTGATTGTTGTTCTTTTCATTCAAGAGGCCATCAAATTATGTGCTCCCGCATGGGATAGTCATTCAATCTATTATTTTCTTTAAACGTTCTCATGCTAAGTAGTAGCTATCAATCCCAGGGACTGGTGAGTGAATTTAATGTTCCCAAAGGTGAAGATTCCTCAAAAGAGAAGTACCAGTTCACATGACTATATTCAAATGGTCTACTTGCTATCATTTTCTCTTTTGGTCTACTCTATACTTCCATTCAGAGTAGAACTGCTAGATCTTGGAGATATGGAACAGGTACACCAGACGGCCGCAATTAATAACTCCACAGCAAAAATTTTACTTAAGACCTGTTCTTCGTTCTTTCCCTTCTTTTTAGTATGTTAAATTAAAAAGAACACAAAGACTAAATTTGTTTCCCTTCTATTGCTTTCTTTTTCAGGTTTGTTTCGGAATGTTGTTGCTGATTATGGGGTTCCACTTATGGCCATTGCATGGACATCATTGTCTTATGCTATACCTGCAAAAGTTCCTTCTGGAGTTCCCCGCAGGCTCTATTGTCCTCTTCCCTGGGATTCTGAATCATTATATCATTGGACAGTGATTAAGGTGTACATGAGGAAATATATAATTCTTCTATAATGTTCATGAAGACTTCATAATTAAAGGCATAATTTGACTGTAGAATGCTCTAACATCAAAATTATGTTCTTATTAGAGCATGTCCAACACAATGTTGTAAGTGATGCTCTATATCAAATTGCTTGATTACGTTCAACACAAGTTGCTTGATTACGTTCAACAAATTTTAAGAGACTGAAAAAAAACTGTCTGTGTGAATATAATTTCTTTGAATTCAAAATTAGAGACAATTGTATCTTTTGCAACATTATATATTAGGATCATGTGATTGGATTATGGATATTTGCATAGTTGTCTTTCAGTGTATAATATTTGAGATCATCCTGAATAGATTATAAGCAACTCAAGGGTGACGTGCTGAAGTGTATTACACTTTCGACTGCAGGATATGGGGAAAGTTCATGTCGAATACATCTTTGTTGCCATTATACCAGCTATAATGGTAGCAGGTCTATACTTTTTTGACCATAGTGTAGCTTCCCAAATGGCTCAACAAAAGGAATTCAATCTTAAAAAACCAAGTGCTTACCATTATGACATCTTCGTGCTTGGAGTCACGGTATTTGTTGTGTTGAGACATTGTGAATTCATCGCATGGATACCCATTCTCAGTTTTATTTTCATCATTTTATCAATTATTCCTTATTTTATTCATTTAAAATATTTAAGTTTGCTTTTCTACTTGTTATTTTGCTTTTTCTTTGAGATCAGACTTTAATTTGTGGGTTGCTTGGACTTCCTCCCTCTAATGGAGTTCTTCTTTAGTCGCCAATGCACACCAAGAGTCTTGCAGTCCTCAATAAACAGGTAAATAAATATGATGCGTAGAAGATTTTGCTTTGCACGTATAAATTTTGAAATATTGTTTACATAATTCTTGGCAGAGGATGCCAAGAATTGGAAGCTGTTCAGCAACTGCTTGTTTGCTTGCTTGCTTGATTGCTTTCCTTTCTTTGTGTGCTCTAGTTCCTTCATGATGCCTATCACCGTAAAATCAAACACTCGTTAACTTATTTTATTACACTTCCCATCCAGATATATCTTCTTACTAGGATAGTATCTTGTAGTTGCCTTCCACTTTTTGAAAATGTCAGTTGTTTTGGTTTTCTGTTTTTTAGTTTGACTCTGCTTTTATCGTGGCATATATACTTTAAGAAGAAAAAAACTGGAGGAATTTCTTTCAACAGCACCGCACCATTGACTCGTGTGCTAAATGATGATAAACCAAGGTGGTGAAGAGCATGTATGGTATTGTATTCTATTTGTAATGCATCAAAGGGAATGCTATAAAACCGTTGTATGTCTTCATGTAGTATGCAAAATCAAATTCTGGAATAGGATTCCCTGGCGCCTTGGAACTAATCACCCAGGTAATTAGGATGATTTTCTGAACAAGTTAATCTGTTTATTTTATCCAATAAGGGTTGTGATTATATATATATATATATATACTCATGCATGAGAGAAATATTGGATGGCGTAGAGTCAACTAATGAGGTCGGTTCATTAAAAATTCATAGACGAAATGAAAAAATGTAAAAAAAGAAAGCATTCAACCCTCTTTTATATCTTGCATCTATAGTATTTTTGCCCTGGTGGATTTCTCTCTCATTTAATAAAAGTCTGGAATCTTGGGTTACTTATTGGTGGAATACTAGGCAATCTGAAATTTTTTTGAATGATATTCAAGAAAAAAAAATTCTAGAATGAGTCAAATAATTTGACATTTAACTGTTAAATGTTTTACATGAAAACTGTAAAGTAGGGATCTCCTTGCCCATTCTTCTCCCACTTCATATGTAAATACTAAAGGTTTTATTGATTTTATGTCATTGTCATCGGCTCCCAGGTTCGATGCAATTGTCTCAGCTGATGCTTTTGAAAATTTAAAGCCTGCTCCTGATATATTTTTGGCTTCATCGAAGATTTTGGATGTGCCGACTGATGAGGTTTGTTTTCAGAGATGTTTAAATTGATTATTAGCTGTAAATATGTGGGTTGGATTGGCTCAAATGATGGAAAAATTAAGTAGAATTATCTTCATGTGGAAACCTGCGGTATTGAGTAGAAGGGTGGCAGATGTTTAGTGCAGTATTTGGATTCTCAGCTACACATATAGATGGTCTCATACAGTCCAGGTTTAACATATATATTAATTTTTCTACCTTTTATGATCTCCATTCTTTTTTCAGTCAGTTTCTGATAAATTTTAAGTGCACCCTTAAAAGCTTGATATGCATATTACGCACTCCCAACAACTTTTACTCCACTTTTTTGGGAGGTATGAATTTAAAAATTGTGAACAATGTCAAAAGGAGATCCTGCTAGGAAAAGTAAAAACAGAGAAGAAAGGTTGCAATTTTTTTATTATTAGGTTTGTGAAGAAAATCGGAGGGTTTGACCTCAATTTTAAATTGATAGGAATAGAATGGAGAAAGGAATGAAATTTATAAACAAAATAAAGCACATGTTAGGACAAAATTCATTACAATCCGTCCAACCAAAAAGAGTTTTATGGTGCGGTGCTGTGCTTTAAATGATGATGTCTTTTATATGCAATATTATGTTCTTTTCTCTGTTATTAGCCGATATTAGCCGAGAAAAGAAGTTAGATGGACTGTGAACGAAAAAAAAGAAGTATGACTAGTGCAGTGGTGATAGAAACTGAATAAATTTGTATTGAGTTTGGAAATGTTAAAGTAACTAGTATTGAGTCTTTTATTTAAAGATAGGCACTTCATCTTGTTGTTGTGCTTATGGATTTAATCTTTTACCTATTCACCAAAGTTTTTTTATTTAAAGATAGGCACTTCATCTTTTATTTAAATATTAAAAGTCTAAGCATTGGTCTGCTATTAGTAAGTTGGTCAAAGTTGCATTAAGAAATGTTAGGTTTTCTTTAGAAAATTGGATTGGATTTTTATTTTCATATTGTTATTTTCAAGTCCATCAGTAGAATCCTTTTATAAGTTTACAGTTTTATTCTTTTCATACTTTTCATCTACATATTACAGGCTGATGCTAAAACAATTCTTGATGCTGGGGAAGTGTGGAGGCTGTTAATAAAATTCTACGTGGTGACAAAAAACATAGCTCCTCTTGGCTACTTGGGAGGTTTATTAGGAAAAAGGAACCAAAGAAAAATCCTGCAACCACATGTGGCCCTTCTGATCAGTACATGGCAGACTTAATGGCAAAGATTTGGGCTGAACTAACAAAAGAGATGGAGGAGAAAGTTAACAAAAAAGTTTAAGAGGTGATGATAAAGTTGGCTGAGAAGAATCCGGGGTTGAAGTTTGACATTGGCGAGTCAAGTGTTTCTGGTGGAGTGACAGCGATACTCCGTGACTGGATCGTTTACTGCTTTTCTGAAAACTTATTATTTAAGTAGTCTCTTTTCTGAACTTACTATGGTGGTGTACACTTTAGAAATGCAGATGGTTATTTTGTCATAAGTACCATTTAGAAGTATGTTTGATAATATTGAACATTTGTTTAGCGTGATGCTAATTGAATGCATGGATTTTTGTTTCGTAATTTTTAAAGTTAAAAGCGTGTTCTAAATTCGGATGTTATTAGGAATAGATGTTGGTTACAGAATGTTACTAAAAACACCAAAATGTGTTGGCAAAAAATGAATAATGTTGAACAAATTAATGTTGCAATAAAGTAAAATGGTGTTGCCAAAATACAAAAAAGTGTTTCACAAATAAGTGTTGGAATAGAATACTGGGTGTTGGCATAGGGTCTATTCCAACGCTTTTCTTAGTGTTGGCAAAGACAAGAAAGTATTGCCATTGGGGTATACGGTAACAGTTTTTTCATGTGTTACTGCAGGTTCATCAAGTGTTGGCATAGACCCCTACGGCCACGGTGCAAAGTCCAACACTTCGAAAATTGGGAAAAGTGTTGGCGTAGGCTATTTTTTGGCTTCCAGCAACACTAATCATGATTTTTCACACTTTTTTTAGGTGTTGGCAAATGTCATATATGGTGTAGTGTCTAACAAGCTTCTTTGTAGACAGCTTGCTGAGTAAGTCCATATGAGCATGTCCTAGCCTTCTATGCCAAAGATCTGGGTTTGTATCCACAGTAGCTAAACAACAGCCTACTTCCTGCATCTCAAAGTCCAACATATATATATTTCCTTCCCTTCTAGCAACTAGGGGGACTTTGTTAGTGCCAACATTAATAGTACATTTCTCTTTATAAAAAACAATAGTATGTCCATCATCATATAACTGACTTATACTAAGCAAATTATATTTAAGACCTTGAACATATTGTACTTTATCAATATAAATGTTACTATTACCAATTGTTCCTTTGCTAAGTATAAGAAGTGTTTTGCTATCACCAATTGTAACACTACCACCCTTTTTCATCTTGAGGCTAAGGAACTGAGATTTGTCTCCACACATATGTCTTGTACATCCACTATCCAATATCCATTGATTTGCATTGACTTTGACCACAAGACATACCTACAAAACAAAGAACAAAAAACTCAACGTTTTGGTACCCAAATTTTGTTGGGTCCAGCATGGTTAGTTGATAAAACATAAAGAACATTCAATTCAGATTTCTTGATCCACATTTGAACCACTTTAGATGCTCGATTTCGTGTTCTCCTTGTTCTGGTAGCTTGCTGCCCAGAAGCAGTCTGTCTGTTCCAGCTTGCTGGCTTAGTGTTCTCTGTCGGGCAGTGGTGTGACAAATGACCTTTCTTTCCACATTTGTAGCAACTTTTCCACGGCATAGCATAATTATATGGTATACCCTGTTTGCCTTCATATTGAAAAGCCTTGGTCTTTGATGTAGAAGCCATTCCAAGTCCTTCTTTATCCATATGAACCTTTGTTTGTTTCATAATAGTCTTTAATACTTCCTCTCCTTGAACAAATTTTCCCATGCCTTTCTCAAGCCTTGTAACTTCAGCTTCCAATTCCTTTCTCTTCTCAGCTTGTTGAGTAGCTTCAATTGAGATGGATTCTCTGATTTTGAATGTCTCAAGACATACATCTCTAGCTTCAATTTCTGCACGTAGCTCGATGAGTTCCTTCATCAATGTATCATTTCTTTTGAGAAGTAATTTGTTGAACCCCTCAAGTTGTGTTAACTTTCCTTTGAGATCAGAAATAAGATCTTCATGATTGTTTGACGGAGTCTTTTCAGCTAATAACTCAGAAATCATCTTTCGAAGTGAAGCATTCTTCTTTTCAAGTTCATTGTTCTCATTCTTTAATTCCATGAACTCCACAATAGATATAGTACTATGTCTCTGCAAAGTTAGTTCATCTAATGAATGATTACTAGAATTTGAATCAGAATTTATAGAATTTACCTCACTACTATTGTCATCCAAATCTGAAGCATCACTTTCTACAAGGCCATCTTCAGTGATTCCTCGCATAGTGTCTTCATCATCCAGACCAACAAGAGCTAGGTTCACCATCTCATCACCTGATTCATCATCAGAAGCTGAGTTCTCATCACCACTCCATGTCAAAAGTGCTTTAGATTTCATTCTGTCCTTTGAGACAGCTTGCTGCCTAGGCCTGTTCTTCAGCTTGTAGCAGTCCCTTTTGAAGTGTCCTTTCTTCCCACATTCAAAACATGCAACATCCTTTGAATCTCTTGACTCTCTTCTTGCTCCAAAAGCTTTTCCTTTTTCCTTCTTTAGCTTGTTCCTCTTTTCAATCATCTTCTTGATTTTTCTGGACATAAGAGCCAATTCCTCATCAGATTCTGATTCTGCATCTGAGTCCAGCTTGCTGCTACTGGAGTGTAAGGCCAGATTCTTCATCTTTTCGACTGGAGCTCTAATAGATTCCACCTTGCTTTCAAGTATCTTGGTTTCAAATTGTTCTAGCTCAGCAAAGACAGCTAGATGATCCATAGTTTCAAGATTTGAAGAAGACTCCAAGGAAGTAACTTTGGGTTCATAAATAAATGGCACCGCACTTAGAACTTTCATATTGATTTCATCTTGAGGAATCGTTTTGCCAAGTCTCTTAAGTGCATTGATGTTCACTTGAAATCTAGCTTGACTTTCTTTGATAGATTCACCTTCTTTGAGTTTAAAATTTCCAAATTCATTCATTAACTTGCTGAGTTTGACCTTCTTCAAAGATGCTGAGCCTTCATGATAAGTTTCCAATGCATCCCACATCTCCTTTGCTGATTTAAGAGATGATACCTTGTCATGCTCAGCTTGATTAAGCCCATTCATGAGAGAATTCCTTGCCTTTCCATTATATCCAAATTTGATCAATTCATCAGTAGTAAGATCATCAACATCCTTATCTTTGCCATCTTTATCAAGGAATACATATGGACCCTTTTGAACAACCCTTAGAACAAGTGGATCTCTGGATAAATATGTTTCCATACGCCCTTTCCACCAGTTGTAATTGTCCGTTCCAGTGAGGAGAGGAGCTCGGTAGTCAGACTTTCCTTCGGGATAATTGTCAGCCATTTGATCGATACTTTTCCTGTTACAGAAAGATTAGTATACCAAAGCTCTGATACCAATTGAGAATCAACACCTAGAGGGGAGGGGTGAATAGGTGTTATGACTAACAATGACCGATTTTAATTATTACCAAGTTATGTGACTGAAAAAGCAAAAATCAGTCTGTTTTGCTGTCTGGCAGCTTACTGAGTTCACATAATGTAAAGTGGCAGCTAGCTACGTTGTTCAATGCAGTATAGAAATTGTGCAGAAAATAAAGAACACACAGCAATTTTAGCCAGGTTCGACCCCTATCTCCTATAGGTCTACGTCCTGGTCCTTTACCAACACGGCAAAGGAATATATTATTGATCAAAGTGAATTACAACTACACAATACAATAATATATCTCCCTGATCTCCCAGTTACTGTTTGCAGCTTGCTGAAACACCTTGTTCCTTGAACGCAGCTCTCTAAGTACTATACTAACCCAAGTATAAACTCCTCTAGCTATCAAGTTCCTTGAACCCTTGTTTCCCAAGCTCACAAAACCAGCAACTACCAACTTACAAGTTGAACCATACAAGTATAATCAATTACAACCGAAACTATGAACTCTAATCAAGAATATATATCGTATAATATATAAGAGCTCAAGTATGTATAAGATTTTGCAAATCAGTTCGAAAGTACTTGTGTTTTCTTTTGAAAGTCGTTCAACCTCTGAGAATGAAAACAACACAAGTATATTTATATGAAACAATGATTTTGAATTAATCGATCAACAACCAACGGTCTTGACTACCAAGTCTCACGTATTTTGTTCCTTGATTAATTCAAGCCCAACGTTCAGAAAATAACGTTTAGAAACCAGAAGAATAGAGAGAATAAGAACGTCAAGAAAGACGTTTTTCAATCTGGTTTGAAAAGCCCAATACCATAGAAGTTGTTAAAAGATAAAACGTTTATAAACAACTTCCTATAATATAGGAATTATATATATATGAAAATAAATTCGAAATTATTTGAGCCCATATATATATATATATCCATGACTTATATAACTGATAGAGTCCTTACAAATCAGTTCCTAGAAGATTTCCTATAAAATAGGACTAAAACTCTATCTGCTGAAAGTGTTGTCAGCTTGCTTCCTGCATACAAAATTACTCTGCTAGCTTGCTGCCTGCAAAGAAAATTAGTCTGCCAGCTAGCTGCTACAACATGTTTTGTTATAAAATACAAAGTATTTATCTCCTGCAAAACAATGTTAGTACAACACAATAAACCCAGCTTGCTGCTATAGTGTTATCATCAAAACACCAGGGTTTCACCTGTTGTTTGGGTTAACTTTCAACTTCCCATCTAATATCAATACTATCAATCAATACAATCTATCTATACTATAATATTATAAGCAAACCACCCTCTATTTGGTTGGTAGTTTGGTTCTCTAAATAAAAAATCATATAAAAAATACTATTATAAGCAAACTACCATCTATTTGGTTGGTTGGTAGTTTGGTTCTCTAAATAATAACCGTTAGATATAAATATAGATAAATGAGAACCGTTTGATGTAATATTAAAAGAATATTATTTTCTTGGTATCTAAAATACTCCCACGTGTTCAAGATTCGAATCCCGTCTACAACATATTATTATTATTAAATATTTATATCATCTATTTTTCTAAGCTACATTCAAAAGTTCAAGATATTATTCCGTCGGCAACATATTAAAAATTTTTAAGATCAAAATACAAATAAATGATAATAAAATAAGATAAAAAATAATAATAAATCATATAAAAATACTAAAATAATAAAATAATAAATTAAAAATACAAAAATTCATCCGTGCATCGCACATGTAATATTATAAGCAAACCACCCTCTATTTGGTTGGTAGTTTGGTCATTTAGTTTGGTCCTCTAAATAATAACCGTTAGATGTAAATATAGGTAAATGAGAACCGTTTGATGTAATATTAAAATAATATTCTTTTTTTGATATCTAAAATGCTCCCACGGGTTCAAGGTTCGAATCCCGTGAACAACATATTATTATTAAATATTTATATCATCTATTTTTATAAGCTACATTCAAAAGTTCAAGATATTATTTCATCGACAACATATTAAGAATTTTTAAAATCAAAATACAAAAAAAAACTTAGAATAACATCATACATATATTATTATATTTGATTACTTTTTAAAATCATATAAATCAAGATATAGATAATAAGATAAAAAATACTAAAATTCATCCGTGCATCGCACGGGTTATAGGCTAGTATTATATAATAGACGAAACATTAAAAGTTTGGTTGGTTGGTATGGTACGTTGTGATTTTACTTAATTGCCCTTAACTGTATTTCGTGTTTTTACTTAATTAACCTTACTTATTTATAGAAATATATTATTAAATAATATTACATATTTATAACCAATTACCTTTTTCCCCTAAAATACATTATTTTTTCTAACAAATTCCCCTACTTTTTCAAACATGGCAATTACTTTTTTTAACTAAAACATATTAGTTTTTTCTATTTTTCCTTACTAAAACCCCTCATTTTCCAAAAATATCACGGACAAACCTTTAGTTATTTATTTTTAAACCTATAATATTATAATTATTTTTTAAAAATTTACCTATTTTAACATGTCTACTTATTTTTCTTAACAAATGGAATCACTAAGAATATTAAAATATAAATAATCAAATACCTATTTATAACCAATTACTCTAAAACATATTATAGATTTTTTCTAACAAAGTCCCTTCTTTTCTAAATATATCACGGAAAATTGTCTTTTTCAATTTACGTTTTCTATTTTTCTCACTAAAATTCATTTTTTTTCCAAAAATATATCATAGGAAATCATTAACTTATTTATTTTAAAACGAATTTAAATACTTTTAATTATTCAATTTTAAAACCTCATTTTCCAAAAATATCACGTGCATTTACCTTTTTAAACTAAATATATGTTACATTTTTTATTTTTTCTTACTAAAACCCCTCAGTTTTCAAAAATATAACAGGCAAACCCTTACTTATTTATTTTAAAATCTGTTTTAATGTTTTTAATTAATTAAAAGTATTTAGCTATTTTAACATGCCTACTTATTTTTTTAACAAATACAATTAATAAAATATTAAAAATATAATAATAAAATATAAATTAACAATCCGTTCATTGGTCGGTCGGTATTTGGGCCGATTCACGGGCCTATCTATAACCAATTTATTAATAATCAATTAACTTTTTCACTGCCTTACCTATTTTATATATTTTTAAACTAAACCAACTAATCTTCTAAAAATAAAACAGGCAACGTATATATAATATAGTAATATTATTATATATTTATAACCGATTACCTTTTTCACCTAAAACACATTATTTTTATATTTTTTAACTAAAACAACTCATCTTCTAAATAGGACACATATATGGAAATCAATTTATTAATAACCAATTCCCTTTTTCAGCTAAAACCTATTACCTATTTCATATATCTATTTAACTAAAACAAATCATTTTCTAAAAATAAAACGGGCAACATATATATAAAATGGTAATATTATTATATATTTATTACCGACAACTATAACACATTATGTGTTTTATATTTTCTAACTAAAATAACTTATTTTCTAAATATAATACATTCAAAATAAATATAAAATGGTAATATTATTTTATATAAATATTAATAAATAGTCAGTTATTTTTTCAGCTAAAACACATTACCTCTTTTATATTTTCTAAGTTAAATAACTAATTTTCTAAAAGTAATGCAGGCGACATATATATATATAAATAATAATATAGTTTTACATAATTGTTAATAAGTAACTAATTGTGTTTTTAAAGGATATTACCTATTTTATATTTTTTAACTAAAACAACTCATGTTCAAATTAAAAATAATACGGGCAAAAGATAGATATATTGTTAATATTATTATATTAAACTTATAAAATTCATGTTTATTATAATTTTTTAAAATTCAATTTAAACAAGATAATTAATGAAAATAAAAGTAATAGTATATGCAAATAAACTCGGTATATTGCATGAGCACATATTTTGATATTTGCACTTGAGTCCTTTTTTATATTTTTAAGAGTAAAAAAATACGAATCATTAGATCTGTTAATTTAAAATATTTTATATTTTAATATCTAAAATACTACTACAGATTACGTCAATAATATATTAAATTTAAATATTATATTGTTTGATTTATAAATCCAATATATATATATATATATTAAAATTTTATCAAATTATATATAATAACTAAAATATAAATAAGAAAATATTAAAGAAGACCGTGCATCGCACATGTTTTAAGCTAGTCAATAATTAACACCTTATATATAATAAGCGTAAGGGAGATCTTATCCAAAACTTTGGTCGGTCACTGTACTACCAAAAGTATATGATCCGTTGGATTATAAAACTATAAATATTTAAATAGATGAGGACCGTTAGATATAATATTAAATATTGTATTTGATTAATAATAGGATAGTATTTAAATACTAAAAGATGTATTTTGATAATTTAAACCAATTATAAATAGGTTTTCTATATTGAATAAAAATCTTTATGTAAAAAATCGTAATTATCTTTTCTATTTAGTTTATAGATAGTTCCAGTTAGATAATAATTATTAAACCATCATTAAATTAAAGATAATTTTGTTAACTTCGCGTGGGCTGTAAAATTGTTAAAATCTGTTGTCTAAAACTCAAGATAGAGCCCAAACACTAAAGTGATTATCTAAATTTTAATATATTTTTTTTTTAATTTAAACCAATTATAAATAGGTTTTCTATATTTAATAGAAATCTTTATGTAAAAAATCGTAATTATATTTTCTCTTTAGTTTATGGATAGTTCCAGTTAGATAATAACTATTAAACCATCATTAAATTAAAGATAATTTTGTTAGCTTCGCGTGTGCCGTAAAATTGTTAAAATCTGTTGTCTAAAACTCAAGATAGACCCCAAACAGTAAAGTGATTCTCTAAATTTTAATAATTTTTTTTATTATTGTAGCACCAATTTAATTTTTTTCCTAATTCTTTTAAATTTATAAATTCTATGTTTATTTCAATAAAATATTAAAATCAATTTAAGAAAAAATTAAAATCGATCTTGTCCGTGTACGACCACTATACGACCAAATTAATTATTACAGTTAGATCTTAAATAGATCGATAAGAATTGTTAGATCTAATATTAAAAAGTGTATCTGATTAATAATAAAATTATATTTAAATACTAAAAAGTGTATTTTGATAATTTAAAATTTTTCTATGTAAAAATTCTTAAATATCTTTTCTCTTTAATTTATGTATAGTTCGAGTTAGATAATAATTGTTAAAACCAAATATCAGATAACAATTCATATCGATTACAATATTAAAAATTATCAATATAATGCTCATGTATATCATATAATAATGATACATGTGGACCCTGCGTTATAAGAGACTAAATTTAAACATTTTTTTTCTGAAGGAACATAACAATTTGATTAATCCAAATTATAATTATATTAATTTACATATAACAAACATAAAAGGATAATATCAAAATATTATTAAAATATTGAGGGTTTCATATTCATAAACAATAATTTTGAATATAATACCTAACCATCTTTTCTTTTCGGTTTATGGGTAGGTCAACTGGTCAAATTAGATAATAATTATTAAATCATCATTAAATTAAAGATAATTTCGTTAGTTTCACATGGGTTGTAAAATCGTCAAAATTCAATTTCTAAAACTCAGGATAGAACCCAAATAGTAAAGTAAGTATCTAAATTTTAATAAATATTTTTTTATAATTGTAGCACCAATTTATTTATTTTTCCACTAATTCTTTTAAATATAAAATTTTTATCTTTCTTTCAATAAAGTATTAAAATAAATTAAGAACAAATTCAAATCGATAAAGACTATAATAATATGAGAATAAATTTTTATATAATCATAACATAATTTTTATTATGTTTAATAATTTTAAAGTAATAATGTATTTTAAAATTTTATATACACTATAAATAAAACCGAAACATTAAAAATAAAAGCAGTTAGTAAGATACTTATATCAGTATGTACTTGATATCCTTAATATATTAAACTCTTTTATATAATAAGCATAATAGGGATTTATCCAAAATTTTGATCGTGACAACCAAATTAATAAGAACTATTAGATCTTAACTAAATAAATGAAAATCGTTTGATCAAATATTAAAAAAGTGTAAATTATTTATAATAGGATTATATTTAAATTCTAAAAAGTGTATTTTGATAATTCAAACCAAATATACCAAATATAAATAAGTTTTCTATATTGAATATAATTCTCCATGTAAAAAATTCGTGACTTTCTTTTCTCTTCCATGGACAATTCCAGTTAGATAAAAATTGTTAAACCATCTTTTAATTAAAAATAATTTAATTATGGAGTAAAATCGTCAAAATCTGATTTTTAAAACATAAGATAAAGCCCAAATCAGTAAAGTGAGTATTTAAATTCTAATAATGATTATTATGTCATCATTATTTTAACGCCAATTTAATTACTTTTTTCTAACTATTTTAAATTTAGAAATCTATGTTCAAAAATTAAAATCAATCTAAGAAAAATTCAAATCAACAAAGAATATAATAATACAAGGATAAAATTTTATAAACTTGTGCATATTTTTTATCTTATTTTATTAAGTTATAGATCATAACTAATCAAATATAATTTATTATTACATAATAAATTATACGCAAATGGTGATTTTGTTTTATAAGCACTCATAGAGACCTAATTTCATTGTTAGCAGGACTATATTCATATTAAAAAAACCGTATTTTGAAATTTTAGACTCAGCTACAGAACAGACCTAACTTTTTTAACCTATATACATTGTAAATTATTAAATTCGAAACTTTAAAAGTTTGTTAATCAATTAGTAAAGTACTTTTCTGAAAAATCATACTTTACAAAAAATATTATCAAATAACCTATGTCTAAAAGAAAAAAAAATGAAAAAAAAAATGTTTTAAAAAAAAACCCTGTAAATTTTAATATGTTGTTGGTAGATTCAAATCTTAGATCATTCTAGATGATAATTTTACTGTTATATGTAACATTTCTCAACAATTTAATTTGAAAGATCCAACGATTATGGATTGAGTGATCAAACAAAACGACCACACTTATAAGAAAGCTTTCATTATTTAGTCTTTAATATAATAACATAGATATTTACGGGATATACTATAAAAAAAATGAATTTTATACAGAATTTTGATCGTCACGGTGTACTACTTTAAAAGAAGAACTATTACAAAATAAAATAAAATTTAATTGATAATTTATTTTCTCAAAAGTTCAAAGTTCCCGCATCGTTAACATATTACAAAAAAGAGTATATTATATTTTAGCAATAAATATTTAAAAAAATTAAAAATTGGAAAAATTATAAATATTAAGAAAAATTAATGATGTTATCCTGGTAGTTTGGTCCTAAATACCGCCAAAACATTCTCAACCGTTAGATCCAATACTTTTAAAAATAGATGATCAAGATTATATCATATAAAAAGAAATTATTATCTAAAAATGATATAAGTTAAAAGATATTATATTAGGATTGGATTTTCCAAAAAGTTAAAACATAAAAATAGTTGTAATTAAATAAGGAAACCCATTTATAACCAAAATAATAAAAATCGTTTAAGTTTAAATAGATAGGTGAAAACCGTTAGATTTAACATTAAAACCTGTATTTGGTTAATAAAGGTTATTCTAATAATCTAAACTACATATAAGTTAAATAGATTTCCTAAATCGAATAGAATTCTCAACATTAAATTTCGTCACTTTATTCTCTTTTTAGTTTTATAATAGTTTTTAATTGAAAAAAAAACTATTAAACCACAACTAAATTAAAGATTATTTTGTGAATTTCATGTGAACCGTAAAATTGGCCAAATCTAACTTTTATAACTCAATATAAACAAATATTAAATTGAGCGTGTAAAATGTAATAAATATCAAATTTTTAACTCTAATTTTTTTGGCTAAATCTTTTTTAACAATAATTTAACATGTAAACTAATAACTTTTAAATATTAAAATATTCATAAATAAATATAATTATAAATATTAAAAAAACAATCGTGTGTTGCATCGTAATAAAAATATAATTATAAACCGAATAATTATAAATAAAATTTAAGTAACCGTGCATCGCACGGGCTATAAGCTAGTATTATATAATAGACAAAACATTAAAAGTTTGGTTGGTCAGTATGGTACGTTGTGATTTTACTTAATTGCCCTTAATTAACTCTATTTCGTGTTTTTACTTAATCAAGCTTAATTATTTATAAAAATATATTATTAAATAATAATATTACATATTTATAACCAATTACCTTTTTCACCTAAAATATATTATTTTTTCTTACAAATTCCCCTACCTTTTCAAATATATCACGGGCAATTACCTTTTTTAACTAAAATATGTTAGTTTTTCTATTTTTCCTTACTAAAACTCATCCTTTTCCAAAAATATCACGGACAAACATTTAGTTATTTATTTTTAAACCTATTCTAATATTATAATTATTTTTTAAAAGTTTACATATTTTAACATGTCTACCTATTTTTTTTAACATATGCAATTACTAAAAATAATAAAATATAAATAATCAAATACCTATTTATAACCAATTACCTTTTCAGCTAAAACACATTATATATTTTTTCTAATAAAGTCCCTACTTTTCTAAATATATCACGGGAAATTGTCTTTTACAATTTACTTTTTCTATTTTTCTCACTAAAATCCATTCTTTTTCCAAAAATATCACAGGAAAGCCTTTACTTATTTATTTTAAAACGTATTTAAATACTTTTAATTATTAAATTTTAAAACCTCATTTTCCAAAAATATCACGGGCATTTACCTTTCTAAACTAAATATATGTTACATTTTTTATTTTTTTTTATTAAACCCCTCATTTCCAAAAATATAACGAGCAAATCCATACTTATTTATTTTAAAATCTATTTTAATATTTTTAATTAATTAAAAGTGTTTAGCTATTTTATCATGTCTACTTATTTTTTGCACAATTACAATTAAAAAAATATTAAAAAAATAATAATAAAATAACAATTAACAATCCGTGCATCGCACGGGTTTTAAGCTAGTATATTATATAATAGACGAAACATTAAAAGTTTGGTTGATCGGTATGGTACATTGTGATTTTACTTAATTGCCCTTAATTAATTGTACTTCGTGTTTTTACTTAATTAACCTTACTTATTTATAGAAATATATTATTAAATAGTAATATTACCTATTTATAACCAATTACCTTTTTCATCTAAAATACATTATTTTTTCTAACAAATTCCCCTACTTTTTCAAGTATATCACGGGCAATTACATTTTTTAACTAAAACATGTTAGTTTTTATATTTTTTCCTTTCTAAAACTCCTCATTTTCCAAAAATATCACGGACAAACATTTAGTTATTTATTTTTAAACCTATTTTAATATTATAATTATTTTTTAAAAGTTTATCTATTTTAATATGTCTACTTATTTTTCTTAACAAATGCAACTACTAAAAATATTAAAATATAAATAATCAAATATCTATTTATAACCAATTACCTTTTCAGCTAAAACATATTATATTTTTTTTTTAACAAAGTCCCTCCTTTTCTAAATTTATCACGGAAAATTGCCTTTTACAATTTACTTTTTCTATTTTTCTCACTAAAATCCATTATTTTTCCAAAAATATCATAGGAAACCCTATACTTATTTATGTTAAAACGTATTTAAATACTTTTAATTATTAAATTTTAAAACCTTATTTTCCAAAAAATATCACGTGCATTTACCTTTTTAAACTAAACTAGTCGACTAAGCCGCGCTTCGCAGCGGCCCTATAAATTTTTTGTAAAATTTTAAGTATTAACTATTTAAGAAAAAAATATATATAATTTATACTATTATATAATAACCATTTCACTGAAAATTTTGGTTTTCAGATTTTTTGGTATGAATAATATGATATTGCATTTTATAACCAAAAAATATTAAATTTTAATTAAAAAAACACTATCTTTTATAAACACACCTAAAAATACTAATTATATTTTATCTTTCAATCATTAATGTTAACTTTTTAAATTAACATGTTACCTTTTTATTAAACAATCCAAAAGACACCTAAAGATACCAATTGTACAATATCTTTCAATCATTAATACACTCCCATTAATACTTTACGGGAAATCTTTCAATAGTTAATAATATATATAACTTATTAATACATTCAAATATATCTTTTAATTGTTTAATTAATTAATAAAATTTATTAAAAAAACTCGTACAAGGTACGGGCTATAAGTTAGTATATATAAATAGTGAACACAATATTTTACAAAATAACATACATAAACAATAAAATAAACTACTAACATATTTTTATGCCGATTTTGTATCATATTTTCTTGATGCGACACCCGTTACTCTTAATAAATACAAAACAAATACTAAAAATATACAGTAATATAAATTTAAGTAGTAACCACCATTTAATTCTTCAGCTATTCGTATTATCACAAAAATTATCTTTATATCCCTAGACTTTATACGCCGATTTTGTGTCATGTTTCTTTCTCCGACGCTCGTTGCATATGATAAAATTTCTAATAATATATGAAATAATAAAATTTAAATATTAACCTTTTTGAAAATTTGACTATAACTCTTTTTCAAGAATTATTTAGACCCAATGATCGTTTTTTTTAAACTTCGGATGAATTTTTTTGGTGTTCCTGTTGAATCAATATTATTTTTAAAAATTTTAAATTAATTACTTTTCAATAATTTTTTTGTTTTTTTTCATTTTTTTATTTGTTGAATTATTACTGTGAAATACGGTATAAAGTATGGCCACCGATTTGTAAATCTGAAAGTATAGCCACTATTTTGAAACTTGGTAAAAACTTTGGCCATCGATTTGCAATTTTCAAACTTTAGCCACCATTTTGGACTCGGTGCAAACTTTGGCACCAAAATGCATCAAACTCTTTCTTAAATATCCCTAAACTTTATATGTCGATTTTGTGTCATTATTTCTTGAGACGACGCCCATTGCACTAAATACATATAAATTAAAAATATTAAAATTATGGAATAATAAAACTTGAAGTACTAACCACCGTTTCAAACTTCAACTATTTGTATTATCACAAAATTATAAATTTCTTAAATATTCTTAGACGTCATAATAAAACTTTTTAGAAATTAAAATATACAAACAATTATTATCAATATGCAATGTTATTAATACACATATGTTATCATAAAATCCTCAACTTTGTGACGTGAGGAAAACTAATCAGTATGCCATGATTTTATTGGCAATTTAAGATATAATAAAGATTAAATTCTAAATAGGATTATAATATAAAGATCTAAAAAATATTAAATCGTAAACATGATTGTAATAAAACGTTATAATGCAGATTAAATTCTAAAAAAATGATGTTTATATATTTATTGTCTTTCCTCTAAATTCAAATCTAAGTAAGATTTTATTGAATTAAAATAGCGAAACTCTAAAAAAATAGATTAAAACTTAAATACAATTTAATTTAGTTGAGAAAAAAAATTAATCTTGTTTAATTAAATTTTATATAAGATTGACTTTTATATATTATTGTCTTTGCTAAAAATTTTAATTGAATTAAAATAGTGAAACTCTAAAAAAATTGATTAAAACTTAAATAGGATTTAACTTAGTTGAGAAAAAAAGGTAATATTTGTTTAATTAAATTTTAAATAGGATTGACTTTTATATACTGTATTTATTGGCTTCCCTAAAAATTTGAGTGTAAATAAGGAATGCCAACATGTTTTCTCTCAATAACATGCGCTCTCGTTAAAATTTTGGTTCAGCTCGTTAAACATGTTTTCTCTCGATAAAATGCTTTCTCGTTGTTACTAATCAAAATAGATAACAAACTAATTTACTAAATAAATTATATCAGTTATTAATTAATTTTATTATATCTTAAAATTTAATTTAAATCATCCTTTACATGGTAAAATAATAATATAGTAAAAGATATGTGTGTGTATATATATAATGATATTGATTGATATTTAATTTTCAAAATTTTAAAATTTGACTTAATCTTTAAAAAATGTATAGTAAATGTATAGTAAAAAAGGAGGAAAGTAAAAAATGAATTTTTAAAAAATTTAAAATTTTAAAATCAATAGTATTTTTTAAAAAGTGTATCTTTCAAAATTTTAAATTTTGACTTAAAAGTTGATTTATGTGTATATATATTTACTTTCCTCCATTATTAAAAACTAGCTTTATAGCCCGTGCGAGGCACGGACATGTTCTTGAATATTGCGTAAATTTATTTAATTTCAACGTATTTTATGAGTTACCGATATATTGATATGAGATAATTATAATATAGATTAAATGTCATTTTGAAATTTGAGAGTATAATTATCATTTCGCATTGAATAAATTGACTCATTAAAATTTTTAGTTCATTGAAAAATTATTGCATTCTCCACCCCATCCTGAAATCTCCCCCCCCCCCCTCTCATGCCCCATCCTATGGTGGTGGCTGCTTTCTATTTCCGACATCACTCTTTGGAGACCCCTCACTTATCCTTCTTATCCCTCTTTTACTGTCTCTTTGAATTTTATTTTCTTTCTCTCCGCCTCCTCCACCTTTTCTTCTCAACTTTTGTTTAAGATCTGTATTTTGATCGCTCTCTCTCTCCCCTTTCATGCCCCCTCCAATGGTGGTTTCCTTCTATTTTCGGTGTCACTCTCTAGAGACCCCTATCTCATGTGATGATCATCGGGAAGACGTAATATATTACAACACATTTACTGAAATACATGTTATGTTTCGTTTATTTAGGGTGTGTCATAATTGTTTACTTAAATGCATTCTTTGACTGTTTAGTTTGTGTTTATTTAGCAGGGGTGAGCGCGAGTCGGTTCGGTTCGGTTTTAGGTTAAAACCGAAACCGAAACCGCATATCCTCGGTTTTTAAAATCGAAAACCGAAACCGCAACCGAAACCGTCGATTCGGTTTCGGTTTTAAAATGATCGGATCGTTATAATCGGTTCGGTTTCGGTTTTAAAACCGCCTCAAATAAACATAACAAAATAAATAAAAATGACTTCGAATTTTTAAGCTTGCAAAGTTACAAATTATTTTTTCGTCCAAAATAAACATACAAAGTTTTCATAATAAATTATTTAAGTCCAACATGATCCGAGAATAATGAAAATTTAACATGATCTTCAAAAATATATTCTTTGAAATGTATATAAGACAATGTTAGAAATTCAACAATCTCGAGTCTATCTGAAGTCTTTGTATAAGTAAAGAGTTTTTTCAGGAAAGCCAAGAAAAATCGTCACATCCAAAAATAAAGCAACATATAAAACACCTATATATAGAAGTTTATTAAAATACATTTATTAATCAATTATTACAAATTAAAACTTCAAAAACAAGAACAAAATAGTATAATTATTAAAAGGAATGTCAGGATCTTTATTAATCTACTCCCACTACTCATAAAAATTGGTCTAGTAGAATATATAATATATTTATTTCTTTATTTTTATTAATCAGATCGGTTCGGTTTGGACCTAAAACCGAAACCGAAACCTCAAGAACGGTTCGGTTTTTTAATTTTCGGTTTCGGTTCGGTTTCAACTCGGTTTCGGTTTTTTACGGTTCGGTTTTTATCGGTTTCGGTTCGGTTTCGGTTTTAATTCGGTTTTTTGTTCACCCCTATTATTTAGAGTGTGTATAATGTGTTTGATGGAATGATTGAACCAAATTTGTAGGCTTTGTGCATGTAAATGCACTTGGAGTTGGTCTGCTCATTAAAGTAAATATTTGTCATGGGTTGTTGTTTGAGCTGGCAGTGACAAATTGTTCTTTGTCGATATTGTCGAGTTTGTACTTTTTTTGGGGTTAATTTATTTATGTTATTTGCCCCTCTCTCTCTCATGCCTTCTCCTATGGTGGTGGTTGCCTTCTATTTTCGGCGTCACTCTTTGGAGACCCCTCTCTTATCCTTCTTATCCCTCTTTTACTATCTCTTTGGCTTTTTCTCTCCTTTTTCCCCGTCTCATCCACTTTTTTCTTCTCAACTTTTGTTTTGGATCTGTTTTTTTATCTCTCTCTCTCTCTCTCCCCCTTTCATGCCCCTCCTACGATGGTTGCCTTCTATTTTTGACGTCACTCTCTGGAGACCCCTCTCTTATCCTTCTTATCCCTCTTTTATTATCTCTTTGGTTGTACATTGAGGCAATTTGTTCACCGTTAAAAGACGATTATACCCTCAAAGTTTAAAATGACTTTTCAACAATTTACTCTATTTACTTCATATTATCTTATTAGTATACAAAGAGAAAACTCTTTTGCATTTTTTGGTTTCAACACTTTATATACTAATAGTGTATTTTTCTGAAAATGATAAATGTATAAAATTCATTTATTGAAGACGAGATTTATGATATATAGTATCATAATAAAACTACAGTTTCAATTTATATTAGTAACTAAAATATCAAAAATACGTATATAATTATAAGTTGTTAATATCTTATAATGAAGCAGTAATACAAGTTAAATAATGAATAAAATTCGTTTTACGCTTATTACATATAAGGATATAATTGGAACGGTATAAATATGTTGATAGTTTTAAATTTTTAAATAAATATTAAAAAAGAAAATAATAAGTGATAGTGACTATAGATGTCAACATTTGTCACACTATCACCGGTCATGGTTCAGTTCTCATTAAGAACAATTTTTTTATCATCAATATACAATTGGTCGGGTAATTTAGTAATTTGATATCATCAATAAAATTCATTTTACGCTTATTACATATAAGGATATAATTGGAAATGTGTAAATATGTCGATAGTTTTAAATTTTAAAATAAATATTAAAAGAGAAAATAATAAGTGGTGGTGACTATAAATATCAACATTTGTCACACTATCACCGGTCATGGTTTAGTTCACATTAAAAACATTTTTTTTTTTATCATCAATATACAATTGGTGGGGTAATTTAGTAATTTGATTTCATCAATATAATATTGAAAGTGTAATTTAATAATTTAATATATATTGATAGTATATAGAATTTGTAATCTAATAGTCTATATAATCTGAGAAAATATATACTTATTGCAAATAAACATGATTTACTATATAAAAATATTAATATAATTCTTTGTCTATGGACCAATTTCAATTTATAACATTTTGTATATCTATTTTGCATGAGTTTTTCTCTAATATGGTCAAATATATGATTTTAAGGCAATTATGAAAATAGTTTTTTTATCATCAATATACAATTGGTGGGGTAATTTAGTAATTTGATTTCATAAATATAATATTAAAAGGGTAATTTAGTAATTTAATATATATTGATTGTATATAGAATTTGTAATCTAATAGTATATATAATTTGAGCAAAAATATATACTTATTGCAAATAAACATGATTTACAATATAAAAATATTAATATAATTCTTTTTTTCAATGGACCAATTTCAATTTATAACATTTTGTATATCCATTTTGCATGAGTTTTTATCTAATATGGTCAAATATATGATTTTAAGGCACTTTTGAAAATAGATTATCTACCTTACCAAATAGATTACAAGAAGAGACCAAAATAGAATATAACATATTGAGTATTTGCACATATTAATAAATAGTTTTATGATATAACCAAAGTTGATGTGTAGCATAGTGGTTAGAAGTGTCATCTTTATATTTTAGAGGTCAAGAGTTCGACTCCCATTAAGAACAACTTTTTTATCATTAATATAATAAGTAGGGGTAATTTGGTAATTTCACACCGATTAAATTGTCTCAAGCAACCCCCTAGTTGCTCTATTATATATATAATAATAGAATAATAGATTTTAATGGAAAAAATATTAAAATTGTATATTTAGTTTCCTCCATTAACAAATATTTAAAAGACAATTGAGATTTTTTCTATCCTATAAATTCAAATTTAAATAAGAAACTTTAATTTCATTGAATTAAAATTGAGAAAGGAAAGAATATTAAAATTTTATATTCTGTTTCCTCCATTAGTAAAGATTTAAAAGGAAATTGAGATTTTTTTCTATCCTATAAATTCAAATTTATATAAGGAACTTTAATTTTATTGAATAAAAATTGAGAAAGAAAAAAATCTTAAAATTGTATATCAGTTTCCTCAATTAGTAAAGATTTAAAAGGTATTTCATATTTTTCTATCCTATAAATTCCAATTTAAATAAGAAATTTAATTTTATTGAATTAAAATTATATATTTAGTTTTCTCCATTAACAAAGATTTAAAAGATAATTTAGATTTTTTCTATCATATAAATTCAAATTTAAATAAGGAACTTTCATTTTATTGAATCAAAATTGAGAAAGGAAAGAATATTAAAATTGTATATTATATTTCCTCCATTAGTTAAAATTTAAAATACAATTGATATTTTCTCTATCCTATAAATTTGTATTTAAATAAGGAAATTTAATTATATTAAATTAGAATTCAAGAGCTCTAAATAAATAAATAAATAGTTATATTTAGTTTACTTTATTAGTAAATATTTAAAAGACAATTGAGATTTTTTTTTTAAATTTAGACTCCTTTAGTAAAGATTTAAAAAGAAATTGACATTTTTTCTATTCTATAAATTCAAATTTATATAAGGAGCTTTCATTTTATTGAATAAAAATTGAGAAATGGAAGAATCTTGAAATTGTATATCTGTTTACTTCATTAGTAAAGTTTTAAAAGGTATTTGATATTTTTCTATTATATAAATTCTAATTTAAAAAAGGAAATTTAATTTTATTGAATTAAAATTGTATATTTTGTTTCCTCCCTTAACAAAGATTTAAAAGACAATTTAGATTTTTCTATCCTATAAATTCAAATTTAAATAAGTAACTTTAATTTTATTGAATTAAAATCGAGAAAGAAAAGAATATTAAAATTGTATATTCTATTTCCTTCATTAGCTAAAATTTAAAAGGCAATTGATATTTTCTCTATCCTAGAAATTTTAATTTAAATAAGGAAATTTAATGATATTAAATTAAAATTCAATAGCTCTAGAAAAATAAATAAATAGTTATATTTAGTTTCCTTTATTAGTAAATATTTAAAAGACAATTGAGATTTTTTTTTCTATCATATAAATTGAACTTTAAATAAGGAACTTTCATTTTATTGAATCAAAATTGGGAAAGGAAAGAATCTTAAAATTGTATATCAGTTTCCTCATTAGTAAAGATTTAATAGGCAGTTGATATTTTTATATCCTATAAATTCGAATTTAAATATGGAAATTTATTTTTATTGAATTAAAATTCAGGATCTCTAGAAAATTAGATAAATAGCTTTCGGACGATCTGAGAGCTCCTGGGGGTTTTCCTTTATATATATAAAGATATTGATTGGATTAACGGTCGTACTAATTAATATTTTATATATTTTCTAGTTTACTAAGTCGCACTTTGCAGCGGCCTTTTAATAATTTTTCTATTTTATTTTAAAATATTTTGCAAAAAAATATTTTTAAATGGAATAAATAATTATAAATATTATAAATATTGATTTATTTTATAAATAAATTAATATTTTTAAATAAATGAAATAATGATATAATATACTATCGTAATTATAACTGGATAAGCTAAATGTTGTTTAAAACATGTTATGGCCGTGTTTTCATTTTATTTTTTTATAACACAGAATTTCATTAATAAAGAAAACGACAAAGCTAACATACAATCCAGACCAATGAACAATCAAAGAACTCGAACCAGACTTAGGCCACCAGAGAGAAAACACCACTTAAAATACAAGATATAAAACAAAAATCAAGGCTACACGCCTACACCCGCTAAAAACCAAAGACGGTAACAACCCCAGCAACCAACACGAAACTCAACCCTGACCTACAAGCTAACTTAGCAGAACTACCAAAATCTTTAGCATTAGACTCCACTCCTCGCATTTGAATAACTCCACCAGAAATCTTACCATTGCTCTTACGCTCATCTTCAGAGTTAGGAGAGGTTGCACCAACCCCGCTGCCACCTAACTCCACAGCTATACTCGAAGCTATATTCGATAAAATCCCAGATTTCTTAAACCCACCACCCATCGCAAATTCTTCCGTCTTGATTGGAGAACCAATTTTAATACCTTTTACTTTCATGCTTTCATGATTTTGCAAAGGTCCTGATCAGTACCAAATAATTAATTAAAAAGATCTAAGGCCGAATCAATACCTATCAACATTAAAACTGAAAAAGATAAATAAAAGAAAAACCTTATGTGATAATCAAGCTTACAAAATTCTGTCTTGAAAAAATTTTAAACATCCAAAGAAAAGGTAACAAATAATCAAAATAATGAATGAATTAAGATTATAAGTCGAAACCATTATTACAAGTATAATTATTCATACCTTCGACTCATCTTTATAGCCTCGGATCCACCTATAAACACATCGGCATCACATCAAGATAACGAAAGCAGAAGTTATTAATATTAAAAAACGCAAATTTTTTAAAAATATAAAAAAAAATTAGAGCGAGGTAAGAGGCGTACTTCACAGTCCCCTCTCTCCTTATTGATCCATGCTTCAATCAACACTAATTGTGGATAACTTCGTCTATATCATTAGAATACAAACTAAAGTAATAAAATAGAAAACAAAATTAATATGTAGCATGCTCATGCAAATTTACACACTTCTAAGACAAATAAACAAAAAGCAAAGAGTACAAGAAAAAGTGTAGAACACAATTAACATAGTTTGCATGTATATTTATACTATTAATTTGTATGAAAGTATTAAAGGTAATTAATTATTTACCTAGTGATTTCTTTATTTGGTATGCACGACCGATATAAGTATAGAAATATCATATATACGAAAGTTTTGTATAAAAATGGCAAGAGTTATCTCCTTTGTATAAGTATAATTGATTGTATATTTAGTTTCAACCATCGGTAAAAATTTAAAGACAATAATATTAAAATTGTAAATTTAATTTTCTTCATCAGTAAAGATTTTAAAGACAATAATATTAAAAATTTATATTTAATTTCCTCAATTTGTAAAGATTTTAAATGCAAAAATATTAACATTGTATATTTAGTTTCCTCAATTATTAAAGATTTTAAAGGCAATTGAGATATAATTAATTATTTATCCAGTAATTTCTTTATTTGGTATGCAAGACCGATCTAAGTATGGAAATATCATATCGAAAATTTTGTATAAAAGCGGCAAGAGTTATCTCTTTTGTATAAGTATAATTGATTGGATATTTTGTTTCCTCAATCAGTAAAACTTCTAAAGACAATAATATGAAAATAGTATATTTAATTTCCTTCGTTAGTAAAGATCTGAAAGACAATAGAGATATTTTGTAATTAAAAATTTAGGAAAATATTAAAAATGTATATTTAGTTTCCTACATTTGTAAAGATTTTAAATGCAAAAATATTAACATTGTATATTTAGTTTCCTCCATTAGTAAAACTTTTAAAGATAAGATTTGAAAGGCAATAGATATCAATTGAGATATAATTAATTAGTCACCAAGTAATTTCTTTATTTGGTATGCAAGATCGATCTAAGTATGGAAATATCATATCGAAAATTTTGTAAAAAAGAGATATAATTAATTAGTCACCAAGTAATTTCTTTATTTGGTATGCAAGATTGATCTAAGTATGGAAATATCATATCGAAAATTTTGTATAAAAACGACAAGAGTCATCTCTTTTCTATAAGTATAATTGATTGGATATTTAGTTTCCTCGATCAGTAAAAATTCTAAAGACAATAATATTAAAATAGTATATTTAATTTGCTTCGTTAGTAAAGATCTGAAAGACAATAGAGATATTTTGTAATTAAAAGTTTAGGAAAATATTAAAAGTGTATATTTAGTTTCCTACATTTGTAAAGATTTTAAATGCAAAAATATTAACATTGTATATTTAGTTTCCTCTATTAGTAAAAATTTTAAAGATAAGATTTGAAAGGTAATAGATATCAATTGAGATATAATTAATTAGTCACCAAGTAATTTCTTTATTTGGTATGCAAGATCGATCTAAGTATGGAAATATCAGATCGAAAATTTTGTATAAAAGAGATATAATTAATTAGTCACCAAGTAATTTCTTTATTTGGTATGATCGGTCTAAGTATGGAAATATCATATCGAAAATTTTGTATAAAAACGGCAAGAGTTATCTCTTTTGTATAAGTATATTTGATTGGATATTTAGTTTCCTCAATCAGTAAAAATTCTAAAGACAATAATATTAAAATAGTATTTTTAATTTCCTTCGTTAGTAAAGATTTGAAAGACAATAGAGATATTTTGTAATTTAAAATTTAGGAAAATATTAAAAGTTTATATTTAGTTTCCTCCACTTGTAAAGATTTTAAATGCAAAAATATTAAAATTGTATATTTAGTTTCCTCCATTAGTAAAATTTTTAAAGATAAGATTAAAAGCAATAGAGATATTTTGTAATTAAAAATTTAGGAAAATAGAAAAAGTGTATTTTTAGTTTCCTCAATTTGTAAATATTTTAAATGAAAAAATATTAACATTGTATATTTAGTTTCCTCAAATAGTAAAGATTTTAAAGATAATTGAGAAATTTTTGAATTTTTAATATTAATAATTCAAAAATTCGAGAAAATTAGAAAAACAGAGCGAAACAATTTGAGAGGCGAAACATCACTGCCCCCGTCTTCTCCTTTATATTAAAAAAATATTATGAGAATATTTAGATAATAATAGAGGAAAGTTCAAAATAATATAAGGTAATACACTTTTTTCTAATTTAGATATTTTGAAAGCAGGAATATTATAATTGAATATTTAGTTTCTTCCATTAGTGATATTTAGTTTCCTCCATTAGTAAAGATCTATTGTATATTTATTTTCTCCATTAGTAGAGATTTTAAATGCAAGAATATTATATGTTTCCTCTATTAGTAAGCATTTAAAAGCTAATTGAGATTTTTTTTGAATTTTTAATATTATTAATTCAAAAAATTGAGAAAATTAGAAAAATAGAACGAAGCGATCTGAGAGCGCCACCTCACCATTTCCTTCATTAATAAAGATTTTAAATGCAAAAATATTAACATTGTATATTCCGTTTCCTCAATTAGTAAAGATTTTAAAGGCAATTGAGATATCTCTCTTTATAAAAGCTGAGTTAACCACATGTATTAGTTAACCAATCACATAATTTTAAATAATTTTCAGCCAATCAGAAGCAAGTATTTTGTTTTTCAACCAATCACAATTGAGTTATCATGTTTCCTTTTTTAAGAATTAACCATGGGTGACTAACTATGGTACCATTATTAACCACTCTCTTCAAAAGGAAACGTTTAAATGCATTTCAGATAAAAATTTGTTTCCTATTCAAATTTATATTCTATTAAATACTTTCCAAGCCAAATAATTTTAACCAATAACACAATTTTAAATAATTATCAACCAATCATAAGCAAGTATTTTATTTTTCAACCAATCAGAAGCAAGAAATTATTCAAATCAATATATATTTTAATATCTCTCTTTATAAAAGTTGACTTAACCACATGTATTAGTTAACCAGTCACATAATTTTAAATAATTTTCAGCCAATCAGAAGCAAGTATTTTGTTTTTCAACCAATCACAATTGAGTTAGAATGTTTCCTTTTTTAAGAATTAACCATGGGTGACTAACTATGGTACCATTATTAACCACTCTCTTAAAAAGGAAACGTTTAAATGCATTTCAAATAAAAAATTGTTTCCTATTCAAATTTATATTCTATTAAATACTTTCCAAGCCAAATAATTTAACCAATCACGCAATTTTAAATAATTATCAACCAATCATAAACAAATATTTTATTTTTCAACCAATCAGAAGCAAGAATTTATTCAAATCAATATATATTTTAATAATAAAATAGTAATATAAATGCAATTCCATTTTTAAAATATTAATATATATATATTAATAATAAAATAGTAATATAAATTCAATTTTAATCGCTTAATTGAATAAAATTTAAATTAAAATAATCTAATAATAATAAAATTTAATGGAATTATGATTTTTTTTTAAAATTTTTTACAAACAGTGAATCTAGCTTCTACATGTTTTAGTTAACCAATTGCAAAATTTAAATAATATATAATTAAAAAAATCATGTACAATATTTTTGCGTTGTACATCGTAAAAAAATATCTTTTGGTTTCAAACCAAATTTTCGTAAATATTTTTGAAAGATAGTATTTTTGGTAAATGCTCTAATAAGAATAAAATTCAAATTAATATATGTGTTACTAATCAAATCGTTTAATTGATTCGATTGATTAAAAATATCATTGAATTGTATTTGCATCCAAGAAATGACAACTATTTAGATTGATTTGGAGTTGTCAAAAATTCAAATAGATCTTGCATATTTTACAAGATCTTTTTCAGTTATACATGATTTTAGATTGATTTATGTTTATCAAAAAATAAAAAAGATCAGGTAAGATATTTCTCAATGATAATTGATTTTAGATTGATTTATGTTTATCAAAAAAATAAAAAATATCTGGCAAGATATTTCTCAATGATAATTGATTTGAGACTGATTTATAGTTATCAAAAAAATTAAAACGCAATATATTTTTTAATGATAATTGATTTAATGATTTGAGATTTGATTAATTAAGATCTTGCAAAATATATGTATTAATGTAATTGATAAATTTTAGCCCAAATTAGTAATGGTTTGTACTTATAAATAGATCTACGTGTATTTGTTATAAAAATCACCAAATAGTATATCAATCATTTCTACACCCATACATCATCTCTACAACCATACATCATTTCTACACCTTCAAAATGCAAGGAGCTCGCTTTAATCGTATTGCTTCCTTGACATGTGACAAGACAATGTGACCTGGAATCAATAGCACTACGTGTGAGTTCAAAGGGCTCAATCTAATCTTACTTGACGATGATGTAAGTACTCTTTTTACTCATACACAAATTTAGTTACACACATAAAAAAGACGAATTCACGAAATTTTGTTCAATATAATTAATTGTGTTTGTCAAATGCAGAAAACTCACATTCATGCGTACGCTGGACCTGAATTTTGTAACGGGCAAGATTCGGAACCTGTAGAAGGACGTCTTTATGAAATTTCAATGTTGCGAACTCAAAGCTTAACCATTCTCCTGTTAGCAATAAGAAGTGTATATTTTTTCAAAAATATAATCAGATGGAACCAATAACGGTTGAGGATGAGATGATACCGCGTCACAAGTTTGAATTGGTCTCTCTTCGATGTTTACATGCAAGAGTTGGTGAATCTAAAGTTCTTACAGGTATGCACATTCTTTATTCACAAACCTATATCTATATTGCTACTAATTCTAATATATCTCTAATCTTACTACAATGCAGATGTTATTGGAGTTTATGAGGGTCCGGGTACAACAGCGTCACGCAACACTCAATACGGGTCAAAAAACATATATATGTTTGACATCGTTGATGTAAGGTACTTGCACATTGGTGAATTTACTGACATAAGATATTAAGGATGTATCTCTACTTATTTTTCTAATTTGTAGCTTGAAAGCTAGGGTTATTGTATGGGATAAACTTGCAGACAAGTTACGGCTTGATCTAGAGAACTTACAAAGTCACCATCCAATCATTATTCTTACCGGATGCAAAATAACTACCTACAATAGTAAGTAACATATTTATTTTCTCTTTATAAGTTAAACATATTCTTTAGTCAATCAATAAATCAGTCACACAAAATATTATCTTCCTTTATTTTTTTTCAGGTATGCTTCAAATAAGTTCATATGCTTCCTCAAAATATTATCTAGATTTAGACTATGAAGCTGTGAACGATATGCGTGAAAAACTATCCCCACCGCAAGATGTACATGTTACAACTGAATACATTGATAGAGAGTCTGAAGACATTCTCAGTTCTTACACAGTGAGTGAAATAAACATGATGTGATCTAAGGATGTGACTGAGGTAAGAGAAAATACGCACATGTATGTAGTTATAATTTTTGTCATTAATGCTTTTACGTGATTGTCCGCTATTATTGTATTATAGATGGAAATAATGTGTTTTGCTAAAATCACAAAAATTGATGATTCCGAGAAATGGTGGTAATACGGTTGTGATTTGTGCTTTGCTGAATTGGTGGTGGTTGATAATTTTTATAGATGTGATGATTGTAAAGAAATTGTCTCATATCCTGATAAAAGGTATCATAATTTGATTTTTATGTGTATATGTGTATACTCATATTCACCAAACTAATTTTTTTTATGTATCACTATAGGTTTCATGTTATAAGTTATGTCAGTGATTCAACCGAAACAATTCGGGTTATATTCTTTGATCGTGAAATACGAAGGTTAACATCAAAGAATGTCAAGAACATTTTGGGAGTTAATGTTGAGGTATAGAATAATATAATAAAATTAGATTTGTGTAAATTAATTACTTATTTAATCTCAGGTTCAGTTTCAATAACCAATCTACCATCATCGAAAATATACATCAATCCTAATTTGTATGAGGTTTTCTCTATGAGATACTCGTAAGAATATTCTAAAAATTCAAATTTCAATATATCTTATTTTTTCGACCTATTCATATTCTATGTCTTTTTTTTAGGCTTGAAGTTGCTAGATATGATGGTCCTAACAATGATGTTGTTAATTTTAGGATGGTTAGGAATGTTACGCATTTCTAATTTTTTTTATTGGTGTTATGTTAAGATGCTGAACTACTTTCATCACAGTGTCATATATTTAAATTTTTTTCTTTCATTATGTATTTTCATAAAATTTTGTCTAATATAATTTTTCAAGTACATTCGTTAATGATAAGTGATAACATTAAATCATAATTACAAATTTCAGTCTATGTGTTAAACAAATATTATTAATCAAAATAACAATATTTTAAATTAATAATAATTGTAATTTTTATAAAAATAATTAGAGCAAAATGAGACCCAAAAAGATATATAAAAAAAAACCACGGTGCGAAGCACGGGTAAAAAACTAGTAATTAATTAGTCACCAAGTAATTTCTTTATTTGGTATGCAAGATCGATCTAAGTATGGAAATATCATATCGAAAATTTTGTATAAAAACGGCAAGAGTTATCTCTTTTGTATAAGTATAATTGATTGGATATTTAGTTTCCTCAATCAATAAAAATTCTAAAGACAATAATATTAAAATAGTATATTTAATTTCCTTTGTTAGTAAAGATTTGAACGACAATAGAGATATTTTGTAATTAAAAATTTAGGAAAATATTAAAAGTGTATATTTAGTTTCCTCAATTTGTAAAGATTTTAAATGCAAAAATATTAACATTGTATATTTAGTTTCCTCCATTAGTAAAAATTTTAAAGATAAGATTTGAAAGGCAATAGATATCAATTGAGATATAATTAATTAGTCACCAAGTAATTTTTCTTTCTTTGGTATGCAAGATCGATCTAAGTATGGAAATATCAGATCAAAAATTTTGTAAAAAAGAGATTTAATTAATTAGTCACCAAGTAATTTCTTTATTTGGTATGCAAGATCGATCTAAGTATGGAAATATCATATCGAAAATTTTGTATAAAAATGGCAAGAGTTATCTCTTTTGTATAAGTATAATTCATTGGATATTTAGTTTCCTCAATCAGTAAAAATTCTAAAGACAATAATATTAAAATAGTATATTTAATTTCCTTCGTTAGTAAAGATTTGGAGGTCGTTTGGTTGACAGTCATTTATGTGGGTATTTGAAATACCTGGGAAATGATATTTAAAATAGTTGTTTGGTTGGACAAAAACACAGGTATTATAAGTTACTAGGAAGTAGAAATACCCTTGTAACGTAGCAAGTTGCTTACCCACCCCTACCTAGGTTATTCACACTTCCTGTATGAACAAAACAAAATAAACCATAAAATTAGAAATAAATTCTAAATAAATTCTAAATAAGATATAATATATTTAATAAAATTAGTGCTTAGCTTTATTTTTAGTTCATTTATATTCTTATTAAAATTTATTATTTAAATATACGGTTTTTTTTTCTAGTTTCTAACATTTTTTAAAATATATTTTTTAACCATTTTAGAAAAGAAAATTTTATTTTATTTTTTTAGTAAAGTATAAGATATGTGAAGATAACATTACTCAATAATATTTTTTTTGTTATTTATAAGCCCAGAGACCCCCCCCCTTTTATTTGACATGATTTCAATTTTTAACATTCCATATTTTAAGCTACAAAATAAAATGTTAGGTGTTTAAAATTTTAGTTCGGACTATTCTGAGTATTTTTAATCAAAATTTTTATTTTAATGTCAAGAATATGTATATTAAGACCTAATGAAATAATAATTTGAATTTGATAATTACATACTTTTTGTAATTTTATATGTTATATGAAAGTAATAATTAAATTAATAAGATAAGAGAAGTAAATTAACAGAAAGTGTAAAATGTCAACCAAGCATGTTTACTACACTTCCCAGGAATTTTGAATAGAAGGGAAATGCAAATACCTATAGTAACTTACTTCCTACAAGCAACCAAACAAGCACTTGAAAGACAATAGAGATATTTTGTAATTAAAAATTTAGGAAAATATTAAAAGTTTATATTTAGTTACCTACATTTGTAAAGATTTTAAATGCAAAAATATTAACATTATATATTTAGTTTCCTCCATTAGTAATTTTTTTAAAGATAAGATTAAAAGCAATAGAGATATTTTGTAATTAAAAATTTAGGAAAATATAAAAAGTGTATTTTTAGTTTCCTCAATTTGGAAAGATTTTAAATGCAAAAATATTAACATTGTATATTTAGTTTCCTCAAATAGTAAATATTTTAAAGATAATTGAGAAATTTTTGAATTTTTAATATTAATAATTCAAAAATTCGAGAAAATTAGAAAAACAGAGCGAAACAATTTGAGAGGCGACACTTCACTGCCCCCGTCTTCTCCTTTATATTAAAAAAAAATTATTTTATTAAACAAATATTATGAGAATATTTAGATAATAATAGAGTAAAGTTCAAAATAATGTAAGGTAATACACTTTTTTCTAATTTAGATATTTTGAAGGCAAGAATATTATAATTGAATATTTAGTTTCTTCCATTAGTGATATTTAGTTTCCTCCATTAGTAAAGATCTATTGTATATTTATTTTCTCCATTAGTAGAGATTTTAAATGCAAGAAAATTATATGTTTCTCTATTAGTAAGCATTTAAAAGGTAATTGAGATTTTTTTGAATTTTTAATATTATTAATTCAAAAAATTGAGAAAATTAGAAAAATATAACGAAGCGATTTGAGAGCGTCACCTCACCATTTCCTTCATTAATAAAGATTTTAAATGCAAAAATATCAACAATGTATATTCAGTTTACTCAATTAGTAAAGATTTTAAGGGCAATTGAGATATAATTAATTAGTCGCCAAGTAATTTCTTTATTTGGTATGCAAGATCGATCTAAGTATGGAAATATCATATCGAAAATTTTGTATAAAAACGGCAAGAGTTATCTCTTTTGTATAAGTATAATTGATTGAATATTTAGTTTCTTCAATCAATAAAAATTCTAAAGACAATAATATTAAAATAGTATATTTAATTTCCTTTGTTAGTAAAGATTTGAACGACAATAGAGATATTTTGTAATGAAAAATTTAGGAAAATATTAAAAGTGTATATTTAGTTTCCTCCATTTGTAAAGATTTTAAATGCAAAAATATTAACATTGTATATTTAGTTTCCTCCATTAGTAAAAATTTTAAAGATAAGATTTGAAAGGCAATAGATATCAATTGAGATATAATTAATTAGTCACCAAGTAATTTCTTTATTTGGTATGCAAGATCGATCTAAGTATGGAAATATCAGATCGAAAATTTTGTATAAAAGAGATATAATTAATTAGTCACCAAGTAATTTCTTTATTTGGTATGATCGGTCTAAGTATGGAAATATCATATCGAAAATTTTGTATAAAAACGGCAAGAGTTATCTCTTTTCTATAAGTATAATTGATTGGATATTTAGTTTCCTCAATCAGTAAAAATTCTAAAGACAATAATATTAAAATAGTATATTTAATTTCCTTCGTTAGTAAAGATTTGAAAGACAATAGAGATATTTTGTAATTAAAAATTTAGGAAAATATTAAAAGTGTATATTTAGTTTCCTCCATTTGTAAAGATTTTAAATGCAAAAATATTAACATTATATATATTTAATTTCCTCCATTAGTAATTTTTTTAAAGATAAGATTAAAAGCAATAGAGATATTTTGTAATTAAAAATTTAGGAAAATATAAAAAGTGTATTTTTAGTTTCCTAAATTTGTAAAGATTTTAAATGCAAAAATATTAACATTGTATATTTAGTTTCCTCAAATAGTAAAGATTTTAAAGATAATTGAGAAATTTTTGAATTTTTAATATTAATAATTCAAAAATTCGAGAAAATTAGAAAAACAGAGCGAAACAATTTGAGAGGCGACACCTCACTGCCCCCGTCTTCTCCTTTATATTAAAAAAAATATTATTTCATTAAAAAATATTATGAGAATATTTAGATAATAATAGAGGAAAGTTCAAAATAATGTAAGGTAATACACTTTTTTCTAATTTATATATTTTGAAGGCAAGAATATTATAATTGAATATTTAGTTTCTTCCATTAGTGATATTTAGTTTCCTCCATTAGTAAAGATCTATTGTATATTTATGTTCTCCATTAGTAGAGATTTTAAATGCAAGAATATTATATGTTTCCTCTATTAGTAAGCATTTAAAAGGTAATTGAGATTTTTTTGAATTTTTAATATTATTAATTCAAAAAATTGAGAAAATTAGAAAAATAGAACGAAGCGATCTGAGAGCGCCACCTCACCATTTCCTTCATTAATAAAGATTTTAAATGCAAAAATATTAACATTTTATATTTAGTTTCCTCAATTAGTAAAGATTTTAAAGGCAATTGAGATATAATTAATTAGTCACCAAGTAATTTCTTTATTTGGTATGCAAGATCGATCTAAGTATGGAAATATCATATCGAAAATTTTGTATAAAAACGGCAAGAGTTATCTCTTTTGTATAAGTATAATTGATTGGATATTTAGTTTCCTCAATCAATAAAAATTCTAAAGACAATAATATGAAAATAGTATATTTAATTTCCTTTGTTAGTAAAGATTTGAACGACAATATAGATATTTTTTAATTAAAAATTTAGGAAAATATTATAAGTGTATATTTAGTTTCCTCCATTTGTAAAGATTTTAAATGCAAAAATATTAACATTGTATATTTAGTTTCCTCCATTAGTAAAAATTTTAAAGATAAGATTTGAAGGGCAATAGATATCAATTGAGATATAATTAATTAGTCACCAAGTAATTTCTTTATTTGGTATGCAAGATCGATCTAAGTATGGAAATATCAGATCGAAAATTTTGTAAAAAAGAGATATAATTAATTAGTCACCAAGTAATTTCTTTATTTGGTATGCAAGATCGATCTAAGTATGGAAATATCATATCGAAAATTTTGTATAAAAACGGCAAGAGTTATCTCTTTTCTATAAGTATAATTGATTGGATATTTAGTTTCCTCAATCAGTAAAAATTCTAAAGACAATAATATTAAAATAGTATATTTAATTTCCTTCGTTAATAAAGATTTGAAAGACAATAGAGATATTTTGTAATTAAAAATTTAGGAAAATATTAAAAGTGTATATTTAGTTTCCTCCATTTGTAAAGATTTTAAATGCAAAAATATTAACATTATATATTTAGTTTCCTCCATTAGTAATTTTTTTAAAGATAAGATTAAAAGCAATAGAGATATTTTGTAATTAAAAATTTAGGAAAATATAAAAAGTGTATTTTTAGTTTCCTAAATTTGTAAAGATTTTAAATGCAAAAATATTAACATTGTATATTTAGTTTCCTCAAATAATAAAGATTTTAAAGATAATTGAGAAATTTTTGAAAAACAGAGCGAAACAATTTGAGAGGCGACACCTCACTGCCCCCGTCTTCTCCTTTATATTAAAAAAAAAATTATTTCATTAAAAAAATATTATGAGAATATTTAGATAATAATATAGGAAAGTTCAAAATAATGTAAGGTAATACACTTTTTTCTAATTTAGATATTTTGAAGGCAAGAATATTATAATTGAATATTTTGTTTCTTCCGTTAGTGATATTTAGTTTTTTACATTAGTAAAGATCTATTGTATATTTATTTGATACTCTTTTGGTTTTGATGATATTAATCTTAGCTAGCTGTTAGTATAAGAAATGACATTATCTATATTTGTTAACAGTCTTGTTGCAGGCTTTATATTACTTGTTATATCAGCCAGCTAACTTTGCAGGAACACAGTATCTTAGCAAGCTAACTTTGAAGTAACAATACATTTCAGCAAGCTAAAACTGTTCCGCCAGAAACTGTCCAAGTCAAAACAGAAGTCCTAATTCCATGGAGATTTTATAGGACATGATGTGTAAGGACTCTATAAATTATATAAACGTAATATATATAATTTATAGAGTCCTTACACATCTAGCTATTAACACAGCTAGCTATGTTCTTAATAGGGTACTTATCAGGCCTATACTCAACAAAACTCCATATGAATTGCTGAGGAATAAGAAGCCAAACATTGGATATTTCAAAGTCTTTGGCTCCAGGTGTTTTGTACTCAAAACTATTGATCGAGATGGTAAATTTGATGCTAAATCTTATGAAGCAATATTTTTGGGTTATTCTTTAACAAGTCGTGCTTATAGAGTGTATAATACATCTAAACGTATTGTTGAAGAATCTATTGATGTTTCATTTCAAGAATCTAATGTTGATCTGTCAAGAGATGAGGAAGATATTGCAGGTGCAGGTCATGACAGCGAGCTGACAAGGCTAACGTCTGTTTCTCAGCTAGTTGATAACCAGCCTGAGGCAACTCCAGAAGCTGACAAGCCAGCTGAAACCTCTTCTCCAGTGGATGAAACTATTGCTCAATTGTCAAAACTCACTTTGGAAGGTCCACGAGGTCAAAGATCACAGGAAAAGATGCTTATTTATGAAGGCGGTGAAGCATCTCCTCCATCCAAACGAATTCGAGTAAATGAGGAAGTCATAGCTCAACATTCATTGCCAAAATCAACAAGAACAGTGAAGAATCATCCTCCAGAGTTGATCATTGGTGATAAATCAGAAGGAATCAAGACTAGGAAAGGTAATGCTAACTTTTGTGCATTTGCAGCTTTTTTAGCTCAAGGGGAACCAAAGAATGTCAAAGAGGCACTTCAAGATGAAAATTGGATCATGGCAATGCAAGAAGAACTTAATCAATTTGAAAGATGTGATGTTTGGGAACTTGTAGAGCCACCTAAAGATGCTTCAGTTATTGGTACTAAATGGGTCTTCAAGAACAAAGTTGATGAATTTGGTACGGTTACTTGGAACAAAGCAAGACTTGTTGCACAAGGATATAATCAACAAGAAGGAATAGATTTTGAGGAAACTTATGCCTCGGTTGTAAGGCTCGAATCAATAAGGATGCTACTTTCATTTGCATGCTTCAAGAAGAATACCAGCGAGCTGACATCTTCACTAAGCCATTGGTCGAAGAAAGATTTTTTGTTCTTCTTAGGGAAATTGGCATGTGCAATGTCTAGACAGCAAGCTACCTACGGATGTCTGGTAATATTAGCTCACTTAACATGATAATTCATGCTTATTTGAATTTTCTTTCAATGATAACATGCGGATAACCTTTTTGATGAATGCAGGGGAGAAAATTCAGGATCATAGTATGTGTGATTTAGAGGGAGTTACATGACAATATGTTTAGTTGCTTGTATAGAATGCTTAGCTACATGACAATATGTTTAGCTGCTTGTATAGAATGCTTAGCTGCTTGTATAGAATGCTAATCTTTTTACAGGGGAAGCATAATTATAGGGGGAGTATTTTGCTCCTGAATGTTGGTGTGTAATCATCAAAAAGGGGGAGATTGAAACCCAATTTATTTTGATGATAACACATAGTAAGGAAGCTGGATATATTGTGATTGTATTAATTCTGTTATATTAGCATTTCAGTGTTGTTTTAAGTTGTTATGCAGGTATTTAGGGGGAGTTTAATTTTCCTAAATAGATGAGTTAATAATCATCAAAAAGGGGGAGATTGATACTCTTTTGGTTTTGATGATATTAATCTTAGCTAGCTGTTAGTATAAGAAATGACATTATCTATATTTGTTAACAGTCTTGTTTCAGGCTTTATATTACTTGTTATATCAGCCAGCTAACTTTGCAGGAACACAGTATCTTAGCAAGCTAACTTTGAAGTAACAGTACATTTCAGCAAGCTAAAACTGTTCCGCCAGAAACTGTCCAAGTCAAAACAGAAGTCCTAATTCCATGGAGATTTTATAGGACATGATGTGTAAGGACTCTATAAATTATATAAACGTAATATATATAATTTTATAGCTCAGTTTTCACAAAGACTTTTTCAAAAACCGTTTTCCTATTTATTAGGAGTTTGTATCTTTCAAATATCTTAACTTATACAAACTCTCTAAATCTGGTTTTGAGTTATATACTGAATGGTTTATATTCTAAACGTCTTTTCTCCTAAACTTCAGTATGTTAACGTTATGTGAACGTTGATGAACGAATTTATCAAACAAACTAAACGTGAGAAATGGTTTCAAGACCGTTGGTGTTTGATTGGTTAATTCGAACGTTAATCGTTCGTTATAAATACTTGTGTGGCTGTTTTCTTTTCAGACTCTTGGAGAACACACAAGAACAACTCTGTGCTACTTTGCAAAATCTTTTACTTGAGCTCTACTTTTATATACATACGTTTATATTCTATTTAGAGTTCATAGTTTGAGTTGTATTACTCTTAATTGTTTGTATTGTTCAGATTGTAAGGGTTGTTGCTGAGTTGCAAGCTAGGACACAAGGGTTCGGGAATTAATTTGATAGAGAAGTTTATACTTGGGAAGTATAGTACTTAGAGATCTTTTGATTCAGGGAACAAGGGTGTCAGCTAGCTGTTATCAGTGACAGAGAAGAAGGGAGATATATTTATTAATCTTGTAATCGGTTTTTATAGTGATTAATAATATATTCTCTTACCAGGTTTGGTAGGGGACCAGGACGTAGACCATTAGTGTTAAGGGTCAAACCTGGCTAAAACTCTTGGTGTTTTTATTTACTGCTATTTCAATTCTGCATTGCATTGTTTATCTTAGCTAGCTGACAGACTACATTCTGTTCATCTTAGCTAGCTGACTAGTTAGCAGTTAATTATTTGGTAAAACTTTAAAATTGTATATAGTTGGCCATAACACCTATTCACCCCCCCCCCACTAAGTGTGCATTTTCATTTGGTATCAGAGCTTTGGTGTACTAACATTTCTGTAACAGGAAAGTACAGATCCTATGGCACACTTTTATGTAGATGGATAATCATTAAACACGCCACCACTTCTCAATGGGGCAGAAAATTATGATTTATGGAGACTAAAGATGAATTTGTTCTTGAGCAGAAATCCATTTGAGTGGAGAGTCGTTAAGGATGGTCCATTCACTTTTTTGGATAATAATGGCAAGCCAAAAGATGTTGATGATCTTACCGCGACAGAATTGATGAAAACAAGCTATGATGGAAGAGCAAGGTACACACTAATATGTGGTCTTTCAAATTCAGATTTTGACAAGGTTTCTTCATGTAGCACAGCAAAGGATATATGGGATACCTTATGAAAGGCATATGTCTAGTCCTATTTGTAAACACCGAGGATTCTACTCAACTTTAATTAAGATGTAATAAGTAAATAATAAAAATCAATTGTCACAGGAATCTCAGAAGGTTATATCTGTCAAAGAATGAAGATTAAAGTCATCTACAGACTTGAAGTGATTCTACATTGAAAGAAGCTCAATTTATTGATCAAGCCTCAATGAAGTATTCAAGCTCAGTGGATTTATTAAAGTGACGGAGATTTCAAGTGGTGACAGAAAAAGATACTGATTACGGAGTTCTTGAATAAGAAGGAAGTGAATCACTGCTTAAAGTTAAATAGATAAAGAACAGACATTGTCGTTAGTCACTCATGAACCAGACAGTACATCGAGTGTCAACGTACTATTGTGTTTGTTATTTATCTAAGTTTTAAGTGATTCTGGAATTAATTGAGAAGTCAACTAATTCTATTTATTCTCTTATAAATAATTAATATTATTAAGTATATTATTTATTAATTTAATTCTGCAAAGAATTAAATTAATACATAATTTATTTAGTTAATTATTTAAATTAGAATAAAAATGAACTAGGAAGACTTACATTTAAACTAGGAAGACTCAGTTTATTTAACTAGGAAGACTCACAAGTGAGTCTTCCCGATTGTCTTCCTAGAGTAAATGTAAGTCTTACCGATTGTCTTCCTAAGCCATTCCTAGTCTTCCCGAGAGTCTTCCAAGGCCAAAATGATAGTTTTTCTGCTTGTCTTCCTAGTACAAATTCAGAACTGTCAAGTGGATTTGCACGTGGGTTGATTAAAGAAAAGCAAAGGTATTAATTCAAGGAGGAGACTTTACAACAGAAAAAAACAACAACACACAGAAGAAAGAATACAGAGCATTCAATATCAAAACTCATTCGACTGTCTTCATTTCTTTCAAACAGCAAAGCCATTAATTCTGCTAGTGAATTAATTCTTGACTTGATCTTCACATTAAATACATAAGGATCAATTCACTTGTACTGCTTTAGCTTTCTAGCGGATCATAATCCCTAGATTTTATATCGAACTACTTTTTAGTATTCGATCCTTTTTATTACAAAAATAGATAAATTCATGTCGAATTTATTCTAGATTTGTTTTATTAAGTTCTTTGTAATCAGTGATCAAAGTTGTAACACTCCTCAAGTTTAATAGAGTTTCTATTTAACTTGAATATTGTTTCAGTTTTTATTCCGCATTAATTTGTTCTTAATTGTTTAATCTTAAACGAACAAATTTCGATAAAACGGTATAGTTTGTATTCAACCCCCCTTCTACAAACTTATCAGGACCTAACACCTTAAAAATGCATTATAAAGCTACAACAAAATCAGAGGAAGAATGTTTCAAGTCAAAGCAACAAGCTGCCTCAAGAGACGAAAACAAAGCAAAGGCTCAAATCACTTGGAGTGAAGAGGAATTTAATTCCAATAAAGACTCAAGCGAAGATATGCTAAATATTGCATTGGTTGGCATTGATGATATGGTTCGAGGAAACACCGAAGAAGTCCTTGTAAATAGTGATGTATCACATTCGGACTCCGATGTTGAATCTAGTGCGGTAAACTCATTTCAGTTTAACATATCTGCTGAAAATATTATATTGGAATCACTAACCATGCAGGAACATAGTAATATATCTATTGTAGAGTTCATGGAATTAAAGAATGAGAACAATGAGCTTGAAAAGAAAAATGCTTCTCTTCGAAAGATCATTTCTGATCTTATGGCTGAAAAGACTCCATCAAGCAATCATGAAGATCTCATTTCTGATCTCAAGGGAAAGCTAACACAACTTGAGGGGTTCAACAAATTACTTCTCCAAAGAAATGACACATTAATGAAGGAACTCAGCGAGCTACGTGCAGAAATCGAAGCAAGGGATGTATGTCTTGAAACGTTTAAAATCAGAGAATCCATCTCAATTGAAGTTACTCAACAATATGAGAAGATAAAGGAATTAGAAGCTGAAGTTGCAAAGCTTGAGAAAGGCATGGGAAAATTTGTTCAAGGAGAGGAAGTATTAAAGACAATCATGAAACAAACAAAGGTTCCTATGGATAAAGAAGGACTTGGAATGGCTTCTACATCAAAGAACAAGGCTTTTCAATACGAAGGCAAACAGGGTATTCCATATAATTATGCCATGCCTTGGAAAATTTGCTTCAAATGTGGGAAGAAAGGTCATTTGTCAAATCATTGCACAAGTCAGAATGCTAAACCAGCAAGCTGGAACAGGCAGACAGCTTTCAGGTAGCAAGCTGATAGAACAAGAAGAACAGGAAATCAAACATCCAAAGTGGTCCAAATGTGGATCAAGAAATCTGACTTGAATGTTAATTATGTTCTATCAACTAACCATGCAGGACCCAACAAAATTTGGGTACCAAAACGTTGAGTGTTTGTTTATTTGTTTTGTAGGTATGTCTTGTGGTCAAAGTTAAGGCAAATCAATGGATATTGGATAGTGGATGTACAAGACATATGTGTGGTGACAAATCTCAATTCCTTAGTCTCAAAATGAAAAAGGTTGGAAGTGTTACAATTGGTGATAGCAAAACACTCCGCATACTTGGCAAAGGAACAATTGGTAATAGTAACATTTCTATTGATAAAGTTCAATATGTTCAAGGTCTTAAGTATAATTTGCTTAGTATAAGTCAATTATATGATGATGGACATACTGTTGTTTTTGATAAAGAGAAATGTACTATTAATGTTGGCACTAACAAAGTCCCCCTAGTTGCTAGAAGGGAAGGAAATATATATATGTTGGACTTTGAGATGCAGGAAATAGGTTGCTGCTTAGCCACTGTTGAAACAAACCCAGATCTTTGGCATAGAAGGCTTGGACATGCTCATATGGATTTACTCAGCAAGATGTCTTCTAAGAAGCTAGTTAGAGGATTGCCCAAATTGAAGCATGTCAAGACGGAAACCTGTTCGGCTTGTCAATTAGGCAAACAAATCAGGACTCCACATAAAACAAAGACAATGGTATCAACTTCTAAACCTTTAGAGCTTCTCCATTTGGACTTATTTGGTCCGGAAGCATATAAAAGCATTGGAGGTAAACAATATGCATTTGTAATTGTAGATGATTATTCTAGATATACATGGGTATTGTTTCTTCCTACTAAAGATTGTGCTTTTAGTGAATTTGAGAAGCTAATCACTTTACTTGAGAACAAGTTGAATACAAGACTTGTAGGTATACGAAGTGATAGAGGAGGTGAATTCATTTCAAAAGACTTCATTGCCTATTGTGAAGAAAGAGGTATTACACATGAATTCTCTGCTCCAAGGACACCTCAACAAAACGGAGTTGTGGAGAGAAAGAACAGATCTTTGCAAGAAACTGCGAGGACTTTACTACAAGAAAGCAAGCTGCCAAGGAGTTTCTGGGCAGAAGCTGTTAACACAGCTAGCTATGTTCTTAATAGGGTACTTATCAGGCCTATACTCAACAAAACTCCATATGAATTGCTGAGGAATAAGAAGCCAAACATTGGATATTTCAAAGTCTTTGGCTCCAGGTGTTTTGTACTCAAAACTATTGATCGAGATGGTAAATTTGATGCTAAATCTTATGAAGCAATATTTTTGGGTTATTCTTTAACAAGTCGTGCTTATAGAGTGTATAATACATCTAAACGTATTGTTGAAGAATCTATTGATGTTTCATTTCAAGAATCTAATGTTGATCTGTCAAGAGATGAGGAAGATATTGCAGGTGCAGGTCATGACAGCGAGCTGACAAGGCTAACGTCTGTTTCTCAGCTAGCTGATAACCAGCCTGAGGCAACTCCAGAAGCTGACAAGCCAGCTGAAACCTCTTCTCCAGTGGATGAAACTATTGCTCAATTGTCAAAACTCACTTTGGAAGGTCCACGAGGTCAAAGATCACAGGAAAAGATGCGTATTTATGAAGGCGGTGAAGCATCTCCTCCATCCAAACGAATTCGAGTAAATGAGGAAGTCATAGCTCAACATTCATTGCCAAAATCAACAAGAACAGTGAAGAATCATCCTCCAGAGTTGATCATTGGTGATAAATCAGAAGGAATCAAGACTAGGAAAGGTAATGCTAACTTTTGTGCATTTGCAGCTTTTTTAGCTCAAGGGGAACCAAAGAATGTCAAAGAGGCACTTCAAGATGAAAATTGGATCATGGCAATGCAAGAAGAACTTAATCAATTTGAAAGATGTGATGTTTGGGAACTTGTAGAGCCACCTAAAGATGCTTCAGTTATTGGTACTAAATGGGTCTTCAAGAACAAAGTTGATGAATTTGGTACGGTTACTTGGAACAAAGCAAGACTTGTTGCACAAGGATATAATCAACAAGAAGGAATAGATTTTGAGGAAACTTATGCCTCGGTTGTAAGGCTCGAATCAATAAGGATGCTACTTTCATTTGCATGCTTCAAGAAGAATACCAGCGAGCTGACATCTTCACTAAGCCATTGGTCGAAGAAAGATTTTTTGTTCTTCTTAGGGAAATTGGCATGTGCAATGTCTAGACAGCAAGCTACCTACGGATGTCTGGTAATATTAGCTCACTTAACATGATAATTCATGCTTATTTGAATTTTCTTTCAATGATAACATGCGGATAACCTTTTTGATGAATACAGGGGAGAAAATTCAGGATCATAGTATGTGTGATTTAGAGGGAGTTACATGACAATATGTTTAGTTGCTTGTATAGAATGCTTAGCTACATGACAATATGTTTAGCTGCTTGTATAGAATGCTTAGCTGCTTGTATAGAATGCTAATCTTTTTACAGGGGAAGCATAATTATAGGGGGAGTATTTTGCTCCTGAATGTTGGTGTGTAATCATCAAAAAGGGGGAGATTGAAACCCAATTTATTTTGATGATAACACATAGTAAGGAAGCTGGATATATTGTGATTGTATTAATTCTGTTATATTAGCATTTCAGTGTTGTTTTAAGTTGTTATGCAGGTATTTAGGGGGAGTTTAATTTTCCTAAATAGATGAGTTAATAATCATCAAAAAGGGGGAGATTGATACTCTTTTGGTTTTGATGATATTAATCTTAGCTAGCTGTTAGTATAAGAAATGACATTATCTATATTTGTTAACAGTCTTGTTTCAGGCTTTATATTACTTGTTATATCAGCCAGCTAACTTTGCAGGAACACAGTATCTTAGCAAGCTAACTTTGAAGTAACAGTACATTTCAGCAAGCTAAAACTGTTCCGCCAGAAACTGTCCAAGTCAAAACAGAAGTCCTAATTCCATGGAGATTTTATAGGACATGATGTGTAAGGACTCTATAAATTATATAAACGTAATATATATAATTTTATAGCTCAGTTTTCACAAAGACTTTTTCAAAAACCGTTTTCCTATTTATTAGGAGTTTGTATCTTTCAAATATCTTAACTTATACAAACTCTCTAAATCTGGTTTTGAGTTATATACTGAATGGTTTATATTCTAAACGTCTTTTCTCCTAAACTTCAGTATGTTAACGTTATGTGAACGTTGATGAACGAATTTATCAAACAAACTAAACGTGAGAAATGGTTTCAAGACCGTTGGTGTTTGATTGGTTAATTCGAACGTTAATCGTTCGTTATAAATACTTGTGTGGCTGTTTTCTTTTCAGACTCTTGGAGAACACACAAGAACAACTCTGTGCTACTTTGCAAAATCTTTTACTTGAGCTCTACTTTTATATACATACGTTTATATTCTATTTAGAGTTCATAGTTTGAGTTGTATTACTCTTAATTGTTTGTATTGTTCAGATTGTAAGGGTTGTTGCTGAGTTGCAAGCTAGGACACAAGGGTTCGGGAATTAATTTGATAGAGAAGTTTATACTTGGGAAGTATAGTACTTAGAGATCTTTTGATTCAGGGAACAAGGGTGTCAGCTAGCTGTTATCAGTGACAGAGAAGAAGGGAGATATATTTATTAATCTTGTAATCGGTTTTTATAGTGATTAATAATATATTCTCTTACCAGGTTTGGTAGGGGACCAGGACGTAGACCATTAGTGTTAAGGGTCAAACCTGGCTAAAACTCTTGGTGTTTTTATTTACTGCTATTTCAATTCTGCATTGCATTGTTTATCTTAGCTAGCTGACAGACTACATTCTGTTCATCTTAGCTAGCTGACTAGTTAGGAGTTAATTATTTGGTAAAACTTTGAAATTGGATATAGTTGGCCATAACAGCTATTCACCCCCCCCCCCACTAAGTGTGCATTCTCCATTAGTAGAGATTTTAAATGTAAGAATATTATATGTTTCCTCTATTAGTAAGCATTTAAAAGGTAATTGAGATTTTTTTGAATTTTTAATATTACTAATTCAAAAAATTGAGAAAATTAGAAAAACAGAACGAAGCGATCTGAGAGCGTCACATCACCGCCCCCGTCTTCTCCTTTATATAATAGTATTGATATATGTTAAATTTTTTATTTTTTCTTACTAAACCCCTCATTTCCAAAAATATAACGGGCAAACCCATACTTATTTATTTTAAAATTTGTTTTAATGTTTTTAATTAATTAAAAGTGTTTAGCTATTTTAACATGTCTACTTATTTTTTGCACAATTATAATTAATAAAATAGTAATAAAATAACAATTAAAAATTCATGCATCACACGGGTTTTAAGCTAGTAATGATAATGACCGTAATGTCCTTAAAGATAATTACCTTTAAAAAAAATGAATGTTAACTACTTTTTCACAATTAATAGAAAATGGATATGTTGTGAATTTTTCAGTTTATAGAACTTGTTGAGTTTTACAAATTCATATTTATGATGTTGGCATGGCTAGTACAGAGTGTTGTCATCGGTACAGATGCATCATACACGGTCAATTAATATATGAGACAAGTGAACAAATTACACGTATCATAATTTTCATAGATAATCACAATACAAGAACAGTTTGATCGACAACAAAGCATGCAAAATTAACTAAACTTTAAAAACATACAAAAAATTTCAAATTTTATGGGATATTTTTGTCATTTTACGTCTTGTACGATAGGGGGAGTGGGTCAGCCACTTCCTCGATTATGCAGGCATGGTAACTTCCTCAGTTATTTCTATTTCCTCTATTATTACAAACCAAACAAGATGATCGATTACTAATTCATGGGTAGTTAAAATTCCTACACAAATACATGCATACCAAACAACCTCTAAATTTTGTAGACGAGACATAGGAACAAATATTGTGTTTAGAGGAGAGACGTTTATGATAAACATGCATGATTAAATTTAAGGAGCTTGAATTCGAGTTGTCTCCAAGAAAAAATGTTTTATTAATTTATAAGAGTTTAAAAAAATTTAAAAGAGCTCATTAAATCCTTATATATAATAAGCGTAAAGGAGATCTTATCCAAAACTTTGGTCAGTCCTCAGTACCGCCAAAACAATCTCAACCGTTGGATCTGATATTTTTAAAAATAGACGATCAAGATTATATCATATAAAAATAGAAACTATTATCTAAAAAGGATATAAATCAAAGTGGGAGTATTAGTATTAGAATTGGATTAGAAGTAATTAGAATTTAATAAAAATATCAGTTCCATTAATACTAATATTCAATTCATATAACATTAAATTAAATTAAATTCTTATATATAATAAGCGTAAGAGTGATCTTATCCAAAACTTTGGTCATGTACCGCCAAATCAATAAGGACCGTTGATCTTAAAATAGATGAATCAGAACCCTTAGATTTAATATTAAAAAGATTTATTTTAATAATATAAACCAAATATGAGTAGTTTTCTAAGTTGACTAGAATTCTCAATGTAAAAATTCATAACTTCAAATTCTAAGTTGAGTAGGTTCATTTGATTCTTGGTCTATACTATAATCGTAAGTTGAGTTGGTTTTTTTTATTTTAATTCTATTCCTAAGTTGAATAAAACTAATGTAAAAAATCGTTATTTTATTCTTCTTCAGTTTCAGGGTAGTTTTAATTGGAAAAAAATTTGTTAAACTATCACTAAATTAAAGATTATTTTGTGAATTTTATGTGAGCCGTAAATTTGTTTTTAAATCTGATTTTTAGAACTCAAGATAGAACATAAATAATGTATTGAGCGTATAAAACGTAATAAATAAAATCTTAAAACTAATAAAATAAAATTAATATAATTATAAATATTAAAAAAAGAGCCGTGCATTGCACGGGTTATAAGCTAGTAAGTCATAATAATTATAGGATCGCGAAGAATATATGATCATTCGGTGCCCGTTTCTTTGGAATTCAAATACTCAACAAGTTTTTCTGAAAAAAATGGCAAAGGTATAAAATTGAACTGCGGAGATTTTGAAGATTCCATATTTGTTTCCTACTGTTAAAGGAGACATAATTATATATTTCCCAATTTAAATTGGGTAAGTTTAAGAGGTGCGATTGGCCACCCCGTCGTCGACGCGCCAAATTAATAATAATATTTTGCTCTATTATGTCTGCGCTTAACTATAAAATATAGCAAATGTGGAAGTAGGGATCGAATCCAAAGGAATAGCGTTCAACACTAGTACAAATTAAATTGGTGGGGGGAGGGGGGGTTTCAATTGGTTGTGATATTTTATCAAACACCTTGCATACAAGAAATAAATTGCTAGAGAAATACAATTAAGTTAATGGCAATCATCCAATTTTACCAACACAACAAGGCACAATGAGTTAATTAGCAAGATAAAGAGATATTTGACCCAATGATAATGGAAAATCAAGTACTTTAACCCAATAAACTCAAGCAAGATATACCCAACTCTACCTAACCAAGATAATTGGTAAAGCACACAAAATCTTATTTCTCTTCTAAAACACTAATTTAGTGAAGCACATAAATTAGTTCTCTTGATACTAGCAACCAATATTGAAGCAATACTAGTTTAACCAAATCAAGGAATTAAACAAAGAGAAGTTATGACAAATCCAAGGATGAGGAGCTCAACCTAGGTACTTGCACTTAAATCTTGAGGATTTAGGTACACTAAATCTTGTGCTACTAAATGTACAAACAATTACGGATTAGCACAAACAATTAGCAATTGAAAATACAAGAAGAGTAAGATGAAGCAACTTACAAATCTCCAAGCAAATTCGTAAACAATACAACACAAGCATTTAAGATAGAGTGAAATAGATCTTACTTAAAATGAAATGGGTTTAGTACAAGAAATTCTCCCTTGAGCCAAATAAATGAAGTTAGTTACTCATAATCAATGCTAGATTACAAGTAATAAATGCTTCATCTACTTCCCCTAATCCTAATTGAATGTTCTTGAAGTGATAAAGATGAGATAAAGATATAATATTGATGTATGGTTCCCAACTATTCAATTAATACATCCATTAGACATGAGGATAAAATAGTCACTTTGCTTCCAAATAATTCCAGCACGACATGTACGGTCTGATGAACGGCCGTGCAGACGCCCGTACAATTTCTCACTCAAACTGCATCACTTGGAACACTCCGTACGGTCTAGCGAACGACCGTGTGGACGACCGTACAATTTCTAACAAATTATGCATCACTTGGAACACTCCGTACGACCTAGTGAACGACCGTGCGGACGACCGTACGAGATAAAAAACTCCAAAATCATGCATTATGAACCTCCCGGCATCACAATCCAACCTCTTCTAAATTCCCTCTTGAATAGTCTTTGCTTTCAAGCCCACAATAAGCTACCTTTTGAACAAATAAGCATGCGGCACTAAAAAAAGGGAAACATAACAAATATAAATAAAATGCATATGGAACCGAAAGAAAACCAAGAGAAAGAGAGACAAAAATGTGTATAAAATACACGTTATCAGCGATCATTGATAATATATATAATTAAATTAAATTGAACTATAGTAATCTACTTCTATATATTAAAAGCTAACCAAGGGCAAAATTTGACAATAAAATAGTTGTGAATATACCATTTTACCCCTATTTTTTGGACAATTACAAAAATGGCACCCTTCTATAATTTTTCAAAAACAAATGGATATTGTCAATAGAGGGAAATGAACCATTAACCTCCTTTCAAGAGTTACATGTCTTAACGACTATATTATCTTACTTTTTGGGTTTATTTTAAAAATCATATTAGATAAACCACGTCTTTTCGACTTATCTTATTTTATTTTTTATTTCAATTTTTGAGTAAATAAAATCTATACTATATTATTAAAGATGAAATATTAAAAGTTTTGGTCGGTCGGTATTTGGGCCGGTCCTATCTATAATTTGGGCCGGACCTATCTATAATCAATTTATTTATAAACAATTATTTTTTTTCAGCTAAAACACATTAACTATTTTATATATTTTTCTAACCAAAACAACTTATCTTCTAAAAATAAAATAGTTAACATATATATAAAATGGTAATATTATTACATATTTATAACTGATTACCTTTTTCGGCAAAAACACATTATTTGTTCTACATTTTCTAACTAAAACAACTCGTCTTCTAAACATAACACATGAAAAATAAATATGTAATGGTAATATTGTTATATATAATTATTAATAAATAACCACTTATCTTTTCAGCTAAACACATAACCTTTTTTATTTTTTTTCTAAATTAAACAACTAATTTTCTAAAAGTAACACGATCAACATATATAAAAAGGTAATATAATTTTATATTTTCTAATTTAAACAACTAATTTTCTAAAAGTAATATAGGCAACATATATATTAATATAATATAATTTTATATAATTATTAATAAGTAACTAACTGTCTTTTTAAGGACATTGCCTGTTTTATATTTTTTAACTAAAATAATTCATATTCGAATTAAAAATAACACGGACAAAATATAGATATAATGACAATATTATTATATTAAACTTATAAAATCCATGTTTAATATACTTTTTTATAACATACAATTTAAATAAGATAATTAATAACAAATAAAAGTAATAACATGCGTTAGAAGAAACTCGGTACATTACAGAGCACATATTTTGTTAATTGCACTTTATTCATTTTTAGATTTTTTAAGAGCAAATAAATACAAACTGTTAAATCTATTATTTAAAAATATTTTATATTTTAATATCTAAAATACTACTAAAGATTACGTCAAAAATTTATTAAATTAAAATATTTATATTATTAGATATATAAATCCAATTTATTATATACACATATAAATATATATATTAAAATTTTATCAAATAATATATAATTACAAAAATCTAAATAAAAAATAATAAAATATTAAAGAAAACTGTGCATCGCACGGGATATAAGCTAGTATTGATTTATATCTACTTATTCTATATATTAAAAGCCAATTAAGGGTAAGAACTACAAAGGTGGGTGTAAATTTACAAGTTTACCCCTGTATTTTTATTATAACTTTAATTTTTAAGCTGAAAAAGGTTAAATATGTAAACATTGAGAATCAGGCGTTTGACCTCCTCCTATCATTCCATGTCACAAGACTCACAACCAAGCGTGTTAAATTGAGTTTTGAGATTAAACAAAATATATTATTAGATAAAACACATTCTCTCATCACATTCACTTTTATTATTCTAACTTTTGAGTAAATAACGTGTTGTTCTATATTATTTATATAACATGTCAATTCATTTTTTTTAATTATATTAGATCAAATTTTAATATTATATTTATGTATCAATTCCTGAATAATCGATATAAAGCATAATAAGTGACAATATTATATAAAAATACGAGTCATGAAATAATTAATAACAAAATCGATATTTAATCCAAAACTATACGTGAAATAAAAATTTATTAAGGTAATTCAGTATTTAATTATGTATAAAATTATGAAAACTAAAAAATGGAGTTATGTAAACTAAAATTGTACGCAATATCATAAAAAGTGAGAATCAGAGTTTAGAAGTGTTCATGAATTAGGTTGGTCGGGTTAAAAGCATTTTTGTAGCCCTTAATTAAATCGGTTTTGAAAAAAATTTAACCTAACCCGCTAAATATAAACTTTTGACCCAACCCTACATATCGTCCATTGATCTGAGTCAGTTTGAATGAGTAAAATAATTTGACAAAAAAATTTCAATATTATACAATATCGCTCATTTTGATTTTTTTTTGCCACAAAAAAGAGAGAATTTTATTACTTCAAATCATTACAAAGAACAGAAATAAATTCTGGATGGGCATTGTCCATCCTCCAACTACGATCAGCTATAGAAGAGCTATATCTCTCTAAGTAGCGAGCTACGCCATTCGCAGACCGTCTCACAAATCTTAACATCACGTTTTGATTTTGTAATCCTATCAGAAGATGTCTACACTCTTCTACTAGTCTTCCGAGGTAGGACAGTGTAGAGTACGAACTGCGGATCCATTGAATCACCGACAAACAATCTGTTTCTATTATAACGTCTTTTTTCTTCTCCTTTTTCACCCAGCTGAGCGCTTCTCGGATTCCCAAATATTCTGTCATGTCTGGTGATATTGTACCTTGGTAGCATTTTGATGAAGCCTCAATCAAATTACCTTCATGATCTCGTACAACTTGAGCATGGCTGTATCTGTTCAGATTGTCGAAAAGTGTTGCGTCGGTATTTACCTTAACTCTGTCAATCATTGGGGCTTGCCATTTTGCTCGACCATCTTCTGGACTCAAGATGCCTAGAGAGTTATCGAACGTTTTATCCTGGACGTATTTCCACTGGTTAAGGACAGAAAATGCCGTGAACACCACTTCTGAAAAAGTCGAACATTTCTGGTTCCACACTAGGTCATTACGAATATTCTTCCACAACATCCAACAAAACATAACTGATGCTGATATTGACTCTGTGTTGCACTGCTCGAAAATTATACTGAGCCAATCTTCATATGATGAAAATTCGTCTGTTACTCTCGGGAGAGCAGATGTAGACCAGCATTTTGTTGCAAAGGGACACAGAACCAATGTGTGAAGGATTGATTCCATATCATCATTGCAGACCGGACATAAGACGTTGGCTGTTAAGAAAGATTCGGAAGGATAATACCTAGCTTTGAAGACTCTCGAGACCAACTTGTCAGGATTTTGTAAAAGCATCCATGTTTGTTTCCCGAGTAATGCAATATTAAAATCTCTGACATTACGAAAACCTATCCCGCCATCATTCTTTCGAGCACTCATTATCTCCCATGACATCCAGTGTATAGATCTTTCTTTGTTTGGGTTTGTGTTCCACCAAAACTTGCACATTGCTCTTTCTAAATCCTTGCATATCTCGAGAGGGAGAAGGAAGACACTCATAGTGTAGTTGGGTAGAGTTTGAGCCACCGACTTGATCAACGTTTCTTTGCCTCCTCTCGAAAGTTTCTTCTTATCCCAGCCCTGAAGCTTTTCTTGCAATTTTTCTTTTATGAAACCAAATGCCACTGATTTTTTCCTGTGCAGAAAATTGGGGAGACCCAAATACATGCTATTTTCTCCTGCTTCATTAAATCCTAGATGATGACAAAGCTCTTCCTTTAAACTGTTGCACACATTATTACTAAAGATAATTGAAGATTTGTCAATGTTAACTTGTTGGCCAAAAGCTTTTTCAAAAACATGAAGCAAATTTTGCACATGGGTGGCACTTTCCATATTAGCTTTGCAAAATAAATAACAATCATCTACAAAAAAACATGTGAGAAATAGATGGAGTTGTGCGTGCTACTTTAATCCCCTGAATCACACCTCTTCTTTCATAATTGTGAATGAGAGAGGTAAGGCCTTCGATGCAAATTAAAAATAAATATGAGGAGAGAGGGCCCCCTTGCCTAATACGTTGAGAGGGAGTGATAGAGCCAAAGATCCTTCCAGCATGAGTGACTTGAAAAGTAATAGAGGAGATACAAGCCATGTACAAATTCACTATCTTCTGATCAAAGCCCATTTTAGACAATACGGCTGCCAAAAAATCCCACTCAACACGATCGTAAGCTTTACTCATAAAAGTAAAATATGTTTAATGTAACTTTGATTATCGTTATAATATTAGTAATGTAAATTATGTCATAAGTCATCTGTATACCAAAATGTGACCACACATCCATAAATGAAAGTGTGACCACACATTAATATATATATATATATATATATATATATATATATATATAGTTGCACTCTAGGAAGAACACTTTATATAAAGAACAATAAAGAACACTGTCATAAACACTTTATTTTTCATAAAAATGATTTTTTAAAATTAGAAACATAAAATTGAACAACAATTAAGCCTAACATATCGAATTTAACGTAGAATCTCATCTAAATTTAAAAATTAAACATTACATATAATTCAGTATAGAATCCAGTACAGAATCTTGTATATATATTTATCACAATGAAATTGCATGTAATCATATTTTATTTGATTCTAATTTTTTGTTAGATTTTATTTTTATTCGTAATAAACCTTTTTTGGTGAGAAAATTAGAATCAACATGCAATTTATGTAAGATTCTATGGTGTTCTTTATTGCTATTTATATAAGAATGTTATTCATGGAGCAATGATATATATATATATATATATATATATATATATATATATATATATATATATATATATATATATATATATATTGTCGAATACAATTTGTAAATTAAATCGGATTTGGTTGGGTTTGACCCAAAAAATATACACTTCATACCCAACTCATTTAAATCTATTTGAAATTTTTCTAAACTATTTAAGAATCATATTTTTTTTAATTGATATAGTCGATCGAAAAGAATGTTGAGTTGGTTCGGTGTGATCGGATTGGTAAACCATGAACACTATAATCGGTGGAGGCACCGTTTAAACAAATAATTGAGGATTATTGGGTCTAAATCAATTTAAATATTATATATGTAATTGTTGAATTGTTTTAGTTTTACAAATATAATTATGAAATGATTATATATATTTAAAAATATTTAATGATTTCAATATATAAAATTAATAGAACTAACTTTTCAATTTGTGGTTAGTTCATGATTTAACCATCTAAAATAGGAATTATGTATAAAATATATAATAATGTTTTTCTTATTTTTTATTCAAGTTTCGGCCAATTTTAGTTTCAATTGTTTCCTATATAGTCACAATTGTTTTTACAAATAAGGATGATTATTTACTGATTAAACCATTTTTTTATTCGATTAGATCGAATTTTATGATTTCTTGATCATTTTTTATAATAATTTGCTTTTTGACCCAATTTTAACACAATTGAAATGATTAGTCACCATCTAACGATTAATCAATGAATAATCGCGATTAATCACCAACTTTTAGAATATAGATTTTACATAAAAATATAATTGAGTCTAGATAAAAAAAAAATTACTTAACAATTCCTCTACGTAATACATCAAACTATTTGATCAAATTTTGTATTTATTCAAGATCAAATATTAAGATCAATTACGATTCAAATATTAAAATCGATGAGAAAGAGTTTTAAGGTTGAGTTAAAAAAATGACTAGAAATTGTATATAAAAAGTCCCAATTTGTGTAACTTAATAAATAGGATCTCAAATATTGTGTAATAAACACTAGACTAAAATCGATAATTGAGTTTAAAAATGTACAAATATGTAAATATGAAGAAAAAAAAGGCAAAAGAATCTCAGGGTTGACCTTTACATTAAATGAATAGATTTTATGATGTGTTCATTGGTAATATTACATAAATGACAACTTTATATGTTACAAATATATTGTTGTTTTATTAAAATCATATTAATTTACATATGTCCAAGCTACACACAGACATAAAACTAAGAGATTTCAAGATGTGTTCACGGTATAGTCTTAAATACGTGACCAACATTGTATTTTACAAATATACTTTTATTTATATAAAAATACACGAGTTTACATATGTTCATGTTATACATGAACAACTACACTAAAATATTATTTATATCGTATTCAATTATTGAATTTGTTAAAGTTCATTCTACGTCATTTAAAACTAAATTAATATTTTAGGAATTAATAATAATCATTTGATCTTTATTTCAAATAAATTTACCCAAATTTTGTGGAATCTTATCAAATTAGAAAGAAATTTGAAAAAATACTATATTATTTTAAAATAAATACGAAATACTATCATATACAACATTTTTATTTACAAAATTATTTATTTGTGCATGAAATTATTACGGACTTTATGCGCTAGTTAAAATTTAAAAATCACACTGGCGCTTATATTTGTTTGGTCCAAGCGAAGTATCAATCCAACTTGGTAATTCGCGCCACCATATCAACGTCATTATAAAACAAAAAAGAACAGCAAAACATCAACAAAATAATAAGCCGGTTTTAGAATTTCGGCGCTGTAGTATTAATATATTTTATTAACACCTAAAGAATATTTATGTGGGTATATATTGCCGTAATTCATGTCACAATAAAAGAATGAATCTGAGCTCGATTCAACAGAGGCTAAAAGACAGATTAAGGGTCATTTGTTTATCTCTTAACATGTCTTAATAGAACTTATCTTAGAGTCAGTCCAACAATGTCCTAATTGGTTAATTATAAATATTATATAATAACTAGCTTATAGCCCGTGCGATGCACGGTTACTTAAATTTTATTTATAATTATATTTTTATTACGATGCAACACACGATTGTTTTTTTAATATTTATAATTATATTTATTTATGAATATTTTAATATTTAAAAGTTATTAGTTTACATGATTAAATTATTGTTAAAAAGGATTTAGCCAAAAAAAATTATAGTTAAAAATTTGATATTTATTATATTTCTCACGCTCAATTTAATATTTGTTTATATTGAGTTATAAAAGTTAGATTTGGCCAATTTTACGGTTCACATGAAATTCACAAAATAATCTTTAATTTAGTTGTGGTTTAATAGTTCCTTTTCAATTAAAAACTGTTCTAAAACTAAAAAAAGAATAAAGTGACGAAATTTAATGTTGAGAATTCTATTCGATTTAGGAAATTTACTTAACTTGTATGTAGTTTAGATTATTAGAATAATCTTTATTAACCAAATACATGTTTTAATGTTAAATCTAACGGTTTTCACCTATTTATTTAAGATTAAACGATTTTTATTATTTTGGTTATAAATGGGTTTCCTTATTTAATTACAACTATTTTTATGTTTTAACTTTTTGGAAAATCCAATCCTAATATAATATCTTTTAACTTATATCATTTTTAGATAATAATTTCTTTTTATATGATATAATCTTGATCATCTATTTTTAAAAGTATTGGATCTAACGGTTGAGAATGTTTTGGCGGTATTTAGGACCAAATTACCAGGATAACATCATTAATTTTTCTTAATATTTATTATTTTTTTAATTTTTAATTTTTTTAAATATTTATTACTAAAATATAATATACTCTTTTTTGTAATATGTTAATGATACGGGAACTTTGAACTTTTGAGAAAATAAATTATCAATTAAAATATATTTTTTTTGTATTAGTTCTTCTTTTAAAGTAGTACACCGTGACAATCAAAATTCTGTATAAAATTCATTTTTTATAGTATATCCCGTAAATATCTATGTTATTATATTAAAGACTAAATAATGAAAGTTTTCTTATAAGTGTGGTCGCTTTGTTTGATCACTCAATCCATAATCGTTGGATTTTTCAAATTAAATTGTTGAGAAACATTACATATAACAGTAAAATTATCATGTAGAATGATCTAAGATTTGAATCTACCAACAACTTATTAAAATTTACATGTTTTTTTTTGAAAAAAAAAGATTTTTTTTCATTTTTTTTCTTTCAGACATAGGTTATTTGATAATATTTTTTGTAAAGTACGATTCAGAAAAGTACTATACTAATTGATTAACAAACTTTTAAAGTTTCGAATTTAATAATTTACAATGTATATAGGTTAAAAAAGTTAGGTCTGTTCTGTAGCTGAGTCTACAATTTCAAAATACGGTTTTTTTAATATGAATATAGTCCTGCTAACAATGAAATTAGGTCTCTATGAGTGCTTATAAAACAAAATCACCATTTGCGTATAATTTATTATTTAATAATAAATTATATTTGATTAGCTATGATCTATAACTTAATAAAATAGGATAAAAAATATGCACAATTTTATAAATTTTTATCCTCGTATTATTATATTCTTTCTTGATTTGAATTTTTCTTAGATTGATTTTAATTTTTGAACATAGATTTCTAAATTTCAAATAGTTAGAAAAAAGTAATTAAATTGGCGTTAAAATAATGATAACATAATAATCATTATTAGAATTTAAATACTCACTTTACTGATTTGGGCTTTATCTTGTGTTTTAAAAATCAGATTTTGACGATTTTACACCCCACGTGAAGATAATTAAATTATTTTTAATTAAAAGATGGTTTAACAATTTTTATCTAACTGGAATTGTCCATGGAAGAAAGTCACGAATTTTTTACATGGAGAATTCTATTCAATATAGAAAACTTATTTATATTTGGTATATTTGGTTTAAATTATCAAAATACACTTTTTAGAATTTAAATATAATCCTATTATAAATAAAATACACTTTTTTTAATATTTGATCAAACGATTTTCATTTATCTAGTTAAGATCTAATAGTCCTTATTAATTTGGTTGTCACGATCAAAATTTTGGATAAATCGCTATAATGTTATTAATATAATAAGGATATCAAGTAAATACTGATATAAGTATCTTACTAACTGCTTTTACTTTTAATGTTTCGGTTTTATTTATAGTGTATATAAAATTTTAAAATACATTATTACTTTAAAATTATTAAACAGAATAAAAATTATGTTATGATTATATAAAATTTTATTCTCATATTATTATAGTCTTTATCGATTTGAATTTGTTCTTAATTTATTTTAATACTTTATTGAAAGAAAGATAAAATTTCTATATTTAAAAGAATTAGTGGAAAAATAAATAAATTGGTGCTACAATTATAAAAAAAATATTTATTAAAATTTAGATACTCACTTTACTATTTGGGTTCTATCCTGAGTTTTAGAAATTGAATTTTGACGATTTTACAACCCATGTGAAACTAACGAAATTATCTTTAATTTAATGATGATTTAATCATTATTATCTAACTTGACCAGTTGACCTACCCATAAACCGAAAAGAAAAGATGGTTAAGTATTATATTCAAAATTATTGTTTATGAATATGAAACCATCAATATTTTAATAATATTTTGATATTATCCTTTTATGTTTGTTATATGTAAAATAATATAATTATAATTTGGATTAATCAAATTGTTACGTGAAAAAAAATGTTTAAATTTATTCATGTACATGAGTTCTCCTAAGTCTCTTATAACGCAGGGTCCACATGTATCATTGTTATATGATATACATGAACATTATATTGATAATTTTTAATATTGTAATCGATATGAATTGTTATCTGATATTTGGTTTAACAATTATTATCTAACTCGAACTATACATAAATTAAAGAGAACAGATATTTAAGAATTTTTACATAGAAAAATTTTAAATTATCAAAATACACTTTTTAGTATTTAAATATAATTCTATTATTAATCAGATACACTTTTTAATATTAGATCTAACAATTCTCATCGATCTATTTAAGATCTAACTGTAATAATTAATTTGGTCGTATAGTGGTCGTACACGGACCAGATCAATTTTAATTTTTTCTTAAATTGATTTTAATATTTTATTGAAATAAAAATAGAATTTATAAATTTAAAAGAATTAGGAAAAAAATTAAATTGGTGCTACAATAATAAAAAAAAATATTAAAATTTAGATAATCACTTTACTGTTTGGGTCTATCTTGAGTTTTATACAACAGATTTTAACAATTTTACGGCCCATACGAAGCTAACAAAATTATCTTTAATTTAATGATGGTTTAATAATTATTATCTAACCGGAACTATCCATAAACTAAAGAGAAAAGATAATTACGATTTTTTACATAAAGATTTCTATTAAATATAGAAAACCTATTTATAATTGGTTTAAATTAAAAAAAAATTATTAAAATTTAGATAATCGCTTTACTATTTGTGTTGTATCTTAAGTTTTAGACAACAGATTTTAACAATTTTACAGCCCACACGAAGCTAACAAAATTATCTTTAATTTAATGATGGTTTAATAATTATTATCTAACTGGAACTATCCATAAACTAAAGAGAAAAGATAATTACGATTTTTTACATAAAGATTTCTATTCAATATAGAAAACCTATTTATAATTGGTTTAAATTATCAAAATACACCTTTTAGTATTTAAATACTATCCTATTATTAATCAAATACAATTTTTAATATTATATCTAACGGTCCTCATCTATTTGAATATTTATAGTTTTATAATCCAACGGATCATATACTTTTGGTAGTGCAGTGACCGACCAAAGTTTTGGATAAGATCTCCCTTACGCTTATTATATATAAGGAGTTAATATGTCCTAGTAATTTAGGGACTTAATTTCTTGTAGGAACTCCAACAACATTACTTATATCCATTCCTTATTATTATTATAATAATATATTTGAAAAGATAGAGAAAAAGAGTGGAAGAAAGAAAGAGAAAAAAAATGTAGAAAAGGAGGGAAGTGAATTTTTTATTCATGAAAATTAAATAGGTAATGGCTAGTGATTACTTATTAATAGGTATTGAGATGGATGTCCTAGTGATTTAGGTAACCACTAGAACATTGTTGGAGCACAATTTTTTGCTAGATTACTTATATTTGAGCTTAGTACATGATATAAGTAAACTCTTGGACTTGCTCTTAATAATTAAGACATTAAAATTGTTTGGTTTATATTCTAATCTTTCTTAAGCGTTAAAATTCTTCTTAATCACTAAGAAACACACACCCAGCCTAGCCATTAAGAAGCAACAGTTGATTAGCTATTTTCATCACTTTGACATACAGACAAAACTATACGTCACATCACACATGTTTTTCTAAATAAATTTTGTCATCGCCTGTATTCCTTTATTTAAATATTAATTACTCATGATGGTATTAGTTTTAATATATGAATTATTGAAAATTGAAAATTTTATATTAAACAAATATCTTATAAATTATAATCATATAATATTTATTGTATTCAAATAAGTATAATGTATTATTTATTCAAAAGAAGAAATTAAAAAAATTGCACCGTTCAGATAATTTTTCAATTTATGTACCAAACAATATTATTCAATAAGTATTAAATTAATAAATCATTCAGATATTTTAATGATTAAGATTTTTTTGTTCAGATTTGCCAAATGACCCCTAATAGTACTGTATCTTGGTAGGATAGTCCAAATAAATTTCTAGTGCTGGTACTGTAATTTTACGGAGTTTTCGAAGAATTCAATTATTTTGGTGATTTATAACATACTAGTAATTTAGTGGGTCTGGTTGATTATAGGAGTGCATACCAGGTGGGTTGACCGATTCAAAGGCGAGTCAACAATTTAACCCAATTAAGTTGGTTTTAAAATTTTCAACTTAATCCGTAAAAATTAAATTTGTAATCCAATCTTATTTATTTTACGCCGGGCTAGGTCAGTTTGTGTCGGTTTAACAGATTATTAGTAAATATTAAAACAAAAAAGAGACCATATCAAAAGTATTGTGCACCTCTGAAAACATTTGTTGGATCCATTTGCTTAACTTGCATGGAATATTATTAAAATAGACTATGTTTTACAATATATTGTACCAAATACATATACATAAAAAATTAACTAGTATTTTGTTTAAAAGTCTGGTGCATGAAATCCGTGTAGAGTGGGTGTCAACCCAAGTTCCACATCGATAAGATAAAAAAGAATTATCTTGAATATAAGCAGTCAAAAAACAACTCCATTAGTATAAGACCTTTTGGGAGGAGCCCAAAAATAAATCCGTGCGGGCTTGGCCACGGCCCAGAGCGGACAATATCATACTAATGTGGAGTTAACGGGTGTTGCGCGGCCCAACAAGTAATATCAGAGCCGATGATTAAGAATTGATCCCGGGGTTACGGGCTGCAAGTTGCATGGTGTGGGGAGACTCTCCAAAACTACAGTCGGAGATCTTGGACAACTTGTGTCGAAAGTCTTCCTGACACTGAGGTGGTCGGGCGGCGTGTCCCGCAAGATGCGTAATAGATTAATGGCGGCGGTATAAGAGTTACAAGATTGGCGGTTCTTAGATTGAGGGGAGATTGTAGAGTGGGTGTCAACCCAAAGATAAAGAAGAATTATCTTGAATATAAGCAGCCAAAAACAACTCCATTAGTATGAGGCCTTTTGAGAGTAGCCCAAAAATAAATCCGTGCGGGCTTGGCAACAGCCCAAAGCGGACAATATCATACTAATGTGGAGTTAACGGGTGTTGTGCGGCCAACAATACGAACTAAAACTATCCAACAAAAGAAAATCCAATGAGTTCAGTCCATGCATTAAAGCACATAATGCAGTAAGTATGCAATACATGTAATCAAAATGGAAGTAGATCAGTACTATGTAGGGTATATTTATGCTATGATAATTTAAGACTAGGTTGGGTTAGTTAAAAAAAAATTAAAATTCAAACTCAATCTATTAAAGTCGGATTGACGTTTTTGTAACCCAAATAAATAACAGGTTGGAAAGGTTCGGTTTAATCGGCCAAAAATTGAGTCGGTGTGGTGGATATCGGTTTGGTCAACCCATATATCGGTGTGGTGGATATCGGTTCGGTTTGGTAATAGTATTGTGAAGGCAATTGTTCTGGGCCACGCGAATCAAAGTGTTGATTCGCGTTGAAGTCTAATCCTGAGAACTCTTGATGTATAGACAGACATCAGATCTTGCAATGGAAGGATGATCTTAATAGTCTAATCGGAGCGTAATAAGAATTGTTTTCTTATTTATTGTATCAATTACCTTTATTATTAATTAGGTATTGGATATATAAATGATCGTATATTGTAAACGAATCAAGACTTAATGCCTTCACCGAATAAACGAGAATTTGTGAATATCTTATCATGGTATCAAGAGCCTAAACCACTAATGATGATGAGTTTGTGGATACCAAGAGCCTCAAACACTGATGATGATGGGTTTGTGGGGGAGAATGTCTCAAACTTATAATAACGATGACAAATTGCAATAAGATCAGACGATTGTTTCCGAAACAACGATGATGATTTACAACATGAACGCTAACTACAACTCGATAATTGTTTCTCGACGGGAAACAACATCGACGATGACCCGATTATCATTTCTCGATTGGAAACGACAACACGAACGACGATGACGATGACGACGAACGATTCTCAATTGGAAACGACAACGACTACTTTCAAGTTTTTTTTGTTTAATTTTCTTATTATTTTGCAAACTCTCGATACTTACTGTTTTGAGTATCATGAGCTTGAGGAGGGATCTTAACAGAAGGTTATCGTATTTATTATTGTTAACGTAATCAGAGTAGTTTCCTTATTATATTTATCTTTATTATTGATTAGGTATTGACTATATAAACGACCGTATATTGTAAATGAGTCGAGACTTAATGCCTTCACCAGATACTGCTTCTCATGAGAGATTTCATAATCGATTGGATTTGCCTCTTAGTTCCATTCGAATTTTGGGTGTTTCAAACAAGAACAACAAAAGCAACGACAAGGTTATTCAAGGCGCTGCTTGCCTCCATCAGGTTCTTACACTTTCAATACAATTAGGTTCCCATGTTCTAGGTGCTTACTCTGTAAATCATGTTTTCATGATTGTTAATTCAGAGAGTGATCTATTTAATCCTAATGATGTAGCTTGTGTACGACAACCTACCACTTCTGATTCAATATGGTTAATAACATATATCAGAATCATGGGGGCTTTTTAGTGTTTAAGTTTCGTGATTACTGTTTGTCTGAGCATTTTGTCTTAGATAGTTTCGTGATTAATGTGGAGTCGGTTGCACCCGCGATTACTACGCCCCTGCGCCCCTGCGCCAGAGAATAGACGAAGAATTGTTGGTTTAGTTTAGCGGAATAAGATCAGTACTCTACTGCTATTGATATTTACAAGAAAGCATGATGCAGTGGAGACTTTGTTATAATTTTGATATCAAATAGCATCGAAATTAATCATGTATGGTTTTAAAATTTATTATAAGTTCTTCCAAGATTCATTGTCTTATTTAATATTTCTGTGATTATTTATTAAATTTTATAGTAAAATGATATATATTCTATAACTAAAATATGAAAAAAATATATATATATATTATAGACAAATATATTTAACCTACTTTAAAATTTCTATTTTTTCAGAAGTAAATTTTAGTTAAAATTAGGCCAAGACTCCCCAAAAAACAAACAGAAAGTCAATTGGGACTAAAGGAGTAAATTAAAATGAATCAGTTATCATTGATGCATTTAGGTTTTAATATGTGTAAATCGATTTTTAGTGATGTGATTTTAATTTAAAAACAATTTAATTTTGGGAAATTATCATATATAGGAGTATGATTTTTATTGTTTTTAATTTTTAAAAATACAGGATGACAAACATAAATTGAGATATGCATTCTTTAGTTTGAAATTTTTTATCCATCTGTTTACTTTATTGATGATACTTATATAATTTATTTCATGTGAAAATTAAAAATAGAGTTTTTTTAGGGAAAATGAAATATTATTTTAAAGCAAAGAAATTTTACATGGATACACGATTTCTCTAGGAATAACATCAACATAGCATTGATGTACACCACGAGCAACTAATTTAGCAAGATTATAGGCTACATTATTACCAACTCTTTTTTTTTTTTTTTTTTTGAAAAGAAAGACCACTTTCATTAAAAACTCATAGCTTCGCTTACAATAGTCTCCAACAACGAAATGGGAGGAGACAGAAAATCATTGTGGCAATTAAGAGAACAAGGTACACGTGCCATTAGGTGAGCTACCTTATTCGCTTGCCTTCTAATAAAATGCATCGAGATATTATCTCTAGCTGCTAACAACGTACGACATTCCTTAAGGATATGTCCTATTTCCACTTGATACTCAGAGCCCCTACGAATTGCCTCCACAGTGTTAAGGGAGTCACACTCAATTGCGACCTTCATATCTGGCAGTGCATAGAGCCAGGACAGAGCTTCAAGAACCCCCACCGCCTCAGCTTCGAAAACAGATACAGCCCCTGCAAGACGCACACTCCTTCCTCTAACAAACTGACCAACATTGTCCCTGATTACCATCCCTACTGAAAATGAAGAAGCCCCCTCCGTGATAGCTGCATCAACATTTAACTTGAATGTCCCCTCCTGGGGTGCCTTCCATCTCTTAACTGCAGGTTGATCATTAGTCTTTGTAGTCTCCTGTTGAGCACAATGCTTCCTTCTCGCCTCACGCCACTCTAGCACCTGTTTTTTACTCCATTCCATCGCCATAGCTGGTGTAATGTTCTTATTATCCCACACTTTCATGTTACGTGCATTCCAGATACCCCAGAGGCTTGTAGCTATTTTGCTAATTTCCTCATTCCCTTCCGTGCTCAACTTCTGTAGCAGCCAAGTAGACCCCGAATCTGCAGTGCCCATTGCAACGTTGCATCCCATATATTGCCAACACTGTTGTGCAAACTCACATTCACAGAAAACATGGATAAGGTGTTCATCATCATTGCAAAACGAGCATAGACTAGGAACATTAACTCCCTTGTGACGCAACCGAAACCGTACTGGGACGTTGTTACGGCAAAATCTCCAAAGAAAAACTCTGATCTTGTGCGGCAACTCCACCCTCCAGATTCTACTCCACCCACCAGACGAGACAACATGTGTATTCTCTGCAAATCGATCCTGCCAATACTTATACCCAGTTTTTACATTATACTTGCCATCATTCGAAGCCGCCCAAGCCACTCGATCCTTTACTTGGTTTTGAGGAATCAGAGTATTGAGAATCAAATGCACATCACCCTGATGGAAGGAGCTACGAACCTTGTGTTCATCCCAACATTTCGAACCTGCCAAGAAAAAGTCCTTAACTTTCTCATTCCTATGGCCATTTGTTGGAGCATCCTCGACACAGAAATCCTTTTTCAGTCTCAACCAAGGATCTTGAAATGCACTAATATCCTCCCCGTTCCCCACAACCCACCTAAAACCTTTCTTAAGAGCTTCCTTAGCCTGCCAAATACCCGACCAAATAAAGCTATCCCCTCCTCCTCTACTTGCTTGAAAAATATTAGAGTTCGGAAAATACCTCGCCTTATACACCCTTGCAACCAGAGATTGTGGATTACTTATAAATTTCCAGATGTGCTTACCTAATAGAGCCAAGTTGAAACCGTGGAGATCACGAAAACCCAACCCCCCTTTACTCTTTGCCATGCTCATGTTGCCCCAAGAAGCCCACCTTATACCTCTGCCAGTAGAGGAATTTGTCTGCCACCAATAGCCATTCATCATGGTTTCGATCTCTTGACAAAGTTTCTTAGGAATTAGAAAGCAACTCATGCAATATGAAGGGATCGCTTGAGCAACGTTCCTAAGGAGAACAACCTTCCCCGCCTTCGACAGTAATTTAGCACTCCACCCCTGAATCCTCTTCCACACCCTTTCCTTCAGAAAACTAAAAACTGAATTCTTCGATCTCCCAATGAGTGATGGGAGGCCCAAATAATTACTCAACCGTAGATCATTCGTGACACCCAAAATGCCAGAGAGTTCCTGCTGCTTATCAGTTCTGACATTCGCACTGAACATAATACCCGATTTTTGAAAGTTAATCGACTGTCCAGACAATCGCTCATACGAATTCAAAAGCGATTTCACCACCTCTGTCTCATCCTTCGTAGCTTTGAAGAACAAAAAGCTGTCATCTGCAAAGAGCAGATGCGTCACAGCTGGAGCATTGGAATTGATTCTACATCCCGTTATACGACCACTATCCGCTGCACTTGACAGGGATTTAGACAATCCTTCTACACATAAAAGGAACAAATACGGTGAAAGTGGATCACCTTGACGCAGTCCACGCTTCGGAGAAATTGGGCCAACAGATATATTATTAAAACAGATAGAGTATGAGACAGTAGTCACACATAACAGAATCCACCTCACCCATTTCAAGTCGAAACCCATCATAACCATGCGATTTTGGAGAAAGTTCCAATCGACTCTATCATATGCCTTGCTAACATCCAGTTTGAGAGCCACCTCCCCATCAGACCCACGCTTCTTCTTCCTCATATGATGAATAACTTCAAAGGCCACAAGGACATTATCTGTGATGTATCTCCCAGGTACAAAAGCTGATTGTTGCTCAGAAATGATCGATGGCAAAACCTGTTTTAACCGATTCGACAAAACTTTAGCAAGAATCTTATATAGAACATTACACAATGCTATTGGTCTTAAATCCTTCATTGTATCTGCATTTTCTTTTTTTGGAATAAGGACCACATTTGTATCGTTAACCTCCGCTGGAAAAGAGAACTCAGTAAGCCAAGATTTGCAACATCTGAACACTTCTTTCCCCAACAACGCCCAAAAGTGTTGGAAAAATGCAGGGTTAAGTCCATCCGGACCCGATGACTTATCGTGATGCATTTGTTTCACAGCCACCGTGAACTCCTCAAACGAAACATCATCTGTTAACATCTTATTCTGATCATCAGTAATCACTCTACCCTCAGTATCCCGTCCCAGCTGCGTATTATCACTCGACCCAGCGAACACATTTGTGAAATACTCTTTAACAATCGAGCACATTCCCTGCTCAGTGTCTACTACCTCCCCATCTTCTGTTTTTAGATAGCTTATATGATTTAATTTCTTCCTAGTCGACGCAGAGGCGTGAAAGAACTTCGAGTTTGTATCCCCTTCTTCTAACCAAAACATTTTCGCTCTCTGTCTCCAGTACTCTTCCTCGTGCACCATCAATTCATCTAATTTGTTCTTCTCTTCAAAGTATCTACGAACACTCTCCTCATCATACCGATTTACCAAGCCATCAACAACAGATTTCTGCTTCTTAATTTTATCACGGAACTTGTGAAAGAAATTTCGTCCCCATTTCGACATAAAAGACGAAACAGAGATAAGTTTTGGGAGTAAGTGAATCGCTGGAAGCCCTTCCCAATAAGAACAAACCTCCTTTTTAAAATTCGCCTCCTTCAGCCACGTGTTCTCAAACCTGAAGCGAAACTGTTTCTTTGAGAAAGTTACATTCATAAGCTCGAGATAAATAGGGTCGTGATCAGAATGGATCGTATGCTTCACAGACAACTTGCAAAGAGGAAATTTATTCCACCAACTAGACGTAGCAAAAGCCCTATCAAGTCTCTCCCGAACCCAGTCTACCGTGCCTCTACTTTTCTCCCAAGTATAATTCCCACCAGTCAACTCTACCTCTATCAAAGCACTATCTTCGATCGCAGTACGAAAACCATCCAACAGCGACTGCGGATGGGGATGAGTGCCCCTCTTATCTGCACTACTCAGCATGTCATTAAAATCACCATAAATTATCCATGGTAACGATGACCTTGAAGCTAACCCTCGAATGAAATCCCAGGACTCTCTCCTTCTGTTCCTCTCTGGGAACCCGTAAAAGCAAGTTAAACGCCAAGAATGCACATTATTATTTAACACAACTACATCAATATGATTAAACGAAGACTCAACTACTGTACACACCACACTACGTTTCCAGAAAATGGCTAGGCCACCTGCACGTCCTCTACAATCCACTGCAAAATACTGATAGAACTTGAATTTCTTACATAACTCCTCAATTCTACTGCCAATTGCCTTAGTTTCAGAAAGAAATAAAAAATCTGGGTTTGAAGATTTAATTAAATCTCCAAGGGCTCGAATTGCTCGGGAGTTCCCCAACCCCCGGCAATTCCAACTTAAGAAATTCATTTCAACTGGCTAGCTTGCGGAGCAAGCTTAGCCAAAACAGAGCCGGGGGATACTGAAAAATCCATTGCAGAAATATCAGCTTCCATATTAGAATTATTCTCACCATAGTCACTCCTCCTTCTTTTACGTTCTTCTAAATTAAGCCCATCCAATTCATCCTCATGAGGCCCAACTAAGAAACTGTCAGTTTTAGGCCCATCCTTAGATATGGAAATGTGTTTACTATTTCCGGATGTACCAGCTTTGAAAATATCCTGTTGCACCATACCCCTATAATTTTGCCTTATCATTAACTCCTTTCCTGGTATTGCTCCACCTTCCTCCGTGAATGATGGAAAGTTGTTACTCCTCCCAATCCTCGTTTCCCAATCCACGTCATTCTCCTCGCGAAGCCACTTACTCGACTGTTGTCCGGCCGCCCTTCGCGGTGGTGCCCTCAGCCAATTTCCCCATTCCTTCACTTCCTCAGTATTCCGTTTATCCATGAACCTTCTACAAAATCTCTCAGTATGCGACATTAGACCACAAGAAAAGCAGAACTCCCCCAACCTTTCATATTTGCAGGTAACAATAAACTCCGAGCCATTCTTCCTGGTAATTTTCTTTCGACGTTTGAGTGGCTTCCTCACATCAAGTCTTATCCTTACTCTCATACATTCCCTCCAGATGCTAGAATTATTCTTGGGATCATATAGCTGAAACTCCCCGAAGAAATTCCCAAGCTGCTTCCCCACCGATTCTGACATAAACCCAGTAGGCAAATCATGGATTTGGATCCAAAAATTCAGATGCCAAAGAGGTACACTCAAAGGTTCAGCTCCAGGAGGAATACCAGCCACTATCAACATTGCGTTATCGAACGACCACGGCCCTCCATTTAGCACCCATTGTTGATCCTCTTTATGATAGAACTGAAAAAGGAAAATACCAGTTTCAAGCTCCTTAATGCTAATTCCCATGGCAGGCTTCCATACATCTGCCATTTTAGTCTTCATCGCCCTTACATTTATGCTTTTCTCCGTAAGATATCGACCTACTAGACATAGGTCATACTTATTAATTCCCTCCAGAACATCATCCTCGAAGACAATCTCCTCATTCTCTTGATCATTAATATCCAGCCCTTCTAGTTGAGCTTCAACATCTTGATATCTCGCCATCTTAGACAAGACTCTCACAACCTTCCCTTACTGATAGAAGAAAAGTAGAGAGAAAAACTAACTCTCACATATTACGGAGAGAAAAAAAGTTTTGTAGTTAAAACTAATACTTCTTGTAGGGAGTGAAGATGGGTGTGTTTGGGGTATCACAAAAAATTTGACTTATACTTTAAAATGAGTAAGTGTATGATAAATTGATGAATTCTTATAAGTTATACGAGTGTTTGGATAAATTTACTTATAAGTTAGTGAAGAATTTGCTAAATTAAATTTGAAAAAATAATTTTTAAATACAATGATTTCAACACATGCATTTTAAATTAAAAAAAAAATTTAAAAACACAAATGTAAAAATATAAAATATTAGAAAAATAAAGAAATCAAAGAATAAGTTGATAAGTTAAGTAAAACTAGCTTTATAGCCCGTGCGAGGCACGGGCATGCTCTAGCTATAAATATGTTGCTATGGATTTGCCATGAGGTATCCAGTGTATCAGTATTTTGTTTAATATTAACCATAAATAATTTGATATACAACTCAGAAAAACAAAAAGATATGTGATCTTTATCGAATTACATCAAAAAGGTATAAGCCCCTGATGCCTCACAAAATAACATCATGATCATGAAATCTCATTTTTATCGCTTGCATGGAGAATAAGGAGAAGTAAAATCCTATTCCGAAGTTGATCCTGACTTTTAATCAGCTTTGTTACAGGCTTATTACAGGCATAGCACTTGTAATAAAACTGATTACAAAAGGAGCTATTGCAAACATCTGCAGTGGTCGCCACAACAAATTACTCACCCCTCTCACTCGGACATGCAAGTATGTTTTTCAGGATCAAACTTTTGATCCACCTCTTCCATTATTGTTATTTAGTATAGCCTCCTTTAAGTCTTCCAACTATTTAACTGAGCTGGTCTGAAAGAGAGAAACCAAATACGTTGTACATTAACCGTAAGGCATTATATATATAATACCATGTACCATAAACACCAGGAACAATTTTTTAATATCCGTCACATTTTTATCAATCAATATAACAAATAAAAAATATTTATTTTGACCTGTAAATAAATAAATAAAACCTTTTTTATTTAGGGTCAATAAGCATAGGTATTATTATAATCATAATATATACTTAGATTTGTATACCCTACATGATTTACTTATTAGACAATACAAATATGCTAACTCCCAAATAGTCATTAGTACGGACTTTGCTTTGATTATTGAATTTGATGTTCTTTTTTGCATGGTTACATATAGAATTTACACTATTTAATAATAAATAGAAGAATTATTTTTCTTTTTTTTGACTTGCCACACATCAAGTCCTTATCACGTCGGAAAAACATAAATTTAGAACAGAACCTTGAATCTCTGGAATTGTAGGATCTTTCAGAAATGGATTCCCATAAGTATAACAAATAAATTCCCGGGAGTATAACCGTTACCCCCCATCTTTCTTCTTCGCTTCACAGCTCTGAAACTTTTTAACCCGATCCAATAAACACAGCTCTTTTATCTAAAATTCTGTCAATGCTAAACTATGTATAGCCTTCAGGTCTCAATGCTTAAAAGGAAATCAATCAGATAAAAAGCATATTTATAATGCTTAAAGTATTATTTACAATCAGATAGCTGCCTTAGCATGAGAGGCTTTTGCTTGAACCAAGTACAAATTTGTAGATCATAGAATGGTATATAAAAAGTATTGTTATAACCAAAGTCTTTGTTTGCTCGTCCAATATATCTGGTGCATATTCAAAATTTGAAGTTTGTTGTACTTTCGTATCAATTTTTTGTAATGTTCTTCAACCCGTACGAATTGAAGTTCGGATGTAATGCTTATATGGAATTTACAACTCTCTTAATAGACCGGGAACAATGCTATTTGGTTACAAGGGACCAGCCAAAGTATTAAGCCCGGTCAAGGGACCAATCAAAGTATTAAGCCCGGTAAAAAATCATGTTCTGTTATCTATTCCTAAATATATTTTTTTAATATATAGTTGGGTTTCTAAAACTGATTGTTTCTTAGAATTAGGCCTATGGTAGATTTTTCTATACTCTAACTGAAATTTTATCCCTCAAACAATGACATGACTGTCATTCTGGTGCTACTTTACAACACACAAACACATTTCCGCACAGCTTGCACAAAATGTAAAGCCTATGGTAGGGAATAAACTTATTACCTAATTAAAAGTTCATGTATCATCTTCTCACTTAACACTCATCCCACGTGATTGCTGTGTATTAGATTTAATCTTGTTCACAAGTATATTTACACCAAATTTTACATGACCAACTGGTGCAAATATATAACTTCTCTAAGTAAACCTATATACATATAGGCTCTCACAGTCACACTAAGCTGAGATCAATTGTATCATTAGAACATGTGTTAATAATTATTTTGCCACGTGTTTACACTTAAATTGTTATATATATGTGTGTGTGTGTGTGTTTATATTTATAGAAAGGCAAGAGTGTATAAAGAAGTTACCAGGGATGCATAAATGCAATGCATAGTTGCCATCGGCATGAGCAAATGGTCAATCTCGACTGACCTGGCCAATTTCCAAGTGATTTAAGTACAACTCTTTTCTTCTACTTGAATTAACAGATTAACTGTTTTTATTTAAAGTTATATTAAAATTGTGATTTATTATATTTAAAAACAGGCTAACCAGAGAAGGTATAGAAAACTGACCATGCGACATGGCCAACATTTTGTGTCCCAACCACGTGATGTCTATCAGCACTGCATACCCACATACCAGGATTTAAAGTAAATTTAATGATTATATGCAGATAAATAGATCATGCGCAGATAAAGTTTGACTTATATAAGAGAAGTGCACCCATATTATTTTAATTTAATAGATTAACATCTTGTTGAGAGGAACTTGTCTGAACACAACCTATTAACCTAATGGATTAAAGTTTTTATGGTTAGAATGTAAACCAGATCAACTATTCCATAATCTAGACTTATCATAGCTTGCCTTCAGCCATCACACTTGCCAGGAGAAGTGTGAAGGTCAATGTATAGTCCCGGGAGTACTTAATTGCATATATTGTCAGCCCGTCTATGGTAGCAAGTCATTTTAAGTATCATCGAAACATGTAATATACTATCATCAATGAAGTTGTATCGTATTTAACCTAAAATTATAAATAAAGTCATTTAGCTGGACATATTAAAATAGAAGGAAAGTATAAAAAGTCCACCATTTTGCCTAACTTAAGAGCAAACAGTTAATCATGCCAAGAAACTATCCTAAATACAGTGCCCACAAGGAGGAAGAAGCTATAATTCTATATTGACTACCAAGTACCAACTATATTGCAATTCGCAACTAACAGGAAAGATGCGCAACTAATAATTATCACAGACACATGTAGAGTTAATTGCCACTATGAGTTTTTACAGTATTTCCTTATGTGCATCAATCCACAACAATGTCTTCTATTAAAATTTTACTCTATCACATTATATTTGAAAAAAAAAACAAAGCCGGTATACACTTATAACTTAATATCATACAACAATAAACATATTTGAAAGTAATGTTACTATAGCTAGAAAAGCTATCCAAGTAAGCTAGGTATGTTCACTTTTTTATAACATATAGGATTCTGTTGTGTGAGAAAATAAATTTATCCACTTTTGCATGTTTCCAGATGTTCTAAGAAAACTCCAAGACAGTTGTAATTTTACCAAAAGAAATGAGACAATTGTCATTAGACACCATTTCTGCAGGTAAGACAGCGTCTTTGGCATATCCTCCAATGGTGTCGATGTTCTATCAAGAGAAGACTGCACCAGATTGCGCAACCTTTGATAATGAAGAATATGACATCAGAATACATAAAATTCGTATATGAAGACAAACCAGGCACGAGTAGCTCCTGCTTTTCCAAAAGAATTCTGTTTTAGGAAAACCAGACCTGCATAAAATATATACGATCCAATTGGAAAACCAAGGAACAAAAAAGGCTTTTTCAGTAGAATTCTTTCTTAGGAAAACTGCAGTAGTAGAAAAGATATATGATCTACTTGATAAACCAAGGAACTGAAATGTGTATTTTGACAACTAAGTATGTTTTCAAACATTGGTACCCGTCTTGAATTAGACATATCTCCCACCTCCGAGAGTCTAAGCCACTCTTTGATGAAGTACTGGGTTAGTAAGCTGAATCTAGCATTGATTTGTTATCCCCGAACATTGTCGGAACTGCCTAAAAGATATAGTTGGAAGTTTCTTACAGAAGCGAGTGATAGAATTACAAGATATTCTCTCACGCATTCTGTCATATTTGCATTATAATAATAAGGTCATGTACCTGTTTTTGGGATAGACAATTTTCCCAATAAGACATGTACATGAGTATATTACATATCTTTTACAAACCTGGCTGTACAGAATTAATGCAGAAACTCCCGGATCTATTATAAACTTTTATTAAGAGTGTGTGCTTGAAATTTATCTGGACATTTTATCGAGTAGGTAGTCGACCGTCCTTAATGCTGAAGTACAATTTTAGCCAAAGCCAAATAAAGGAACCAGGTTAATTTAACTCTTTGCATGTCAAATGATAACTAATAAGTGTCCCACTACCCAGGAAAGAACAAATATGAGGATAAATATAATATGCTAGAGAACTAATTAACACTTCGATTATTCATGCCAACTTACAAAACACGACAGACCTTGAAAAAAACAAACCCCAGTAAAAACAGCATAACATCCTTTTGAACTCGTGCACTACCTTTTTCGTGAATAAAAAGTAAACCAATTTAGTTATCAAATTACTATGAACCTCCAGCAACGTGATATGACACTTGAATGTTCTACTTGAATGTTCTACTTCATTTGTAATAAAAGAACGTGTGCATAAAATGTTAAAATCAAAGTATAACGAATTAGGTCTAGTCACTATATATAACCTACAAAGTTCTAGACAACAACAATTTATAAATTTATACAACCTAGCACAACACTGGATATTAAATACAATGCAACCTTTCAAAATTAATCAATGAAACTGAAGAAAGTGAAGCAGCAATTTTCGATAGTACCTTTTGAATGTAACGGTTAAGACAAGCGCTGTCTAGCTCCTATGTCAACATTTAGCTACAGTAGCTTCAAACCTGTGAAACAACCACCACAAATATATATCGAGACTCTGTTATCTTGGCTACTTTACATTTGCATTATTGCGGCACCTACACCTTATTTCAACCATCATTCATTAAGGCTGCAGATCAAAAACAAAACGTGTTCTTTTAGATTACAAACCCCTACATACAAGTGCACCAATGTCCATGACCTTATCCATTTGCTTCAGACGAATTCTACTGCTTTCAAAATATTCATTTATTCATCTTGTACAGGAGAAGTAGCACCTTCAAAAGGAAGGGGTAACAACATAATTTCATTCCCAATAGTCAATTACTTTATCATTTTATAATTATGTGTCATCTTTGATAGTTTAATACCCTTTTTTCTAACATTTAACCTTCCCATTTGTAAGGAAAATGCTCGCCCCTGGTATTAATAATTTTACATTTAAGCAATTACATACGAAATTTTTACTTTAAAGGCAATATAATTCACTCAATGATCTATAAGCTAAATGAATATAAGGTCTATGGAGTAAATCACCATACCCGAATGGCTGAATTTAAAGACTTGCCACAAGCAAGCATATTAGCTTTCTTAACAAACAAGTGGCTAACACTGCATGAAGCCTAGTCCAAAGTTCAAATATCATAAGATCATAACATTGGATATGAAGAAAACATCAATTTTTCTATTACTGAAGTTCTCCAACACATAAACTTGTTCGATGAAGCTCCGTGAGCGATTAGGTAGCAAGCAAATATATAAAAAAACAGACCAAATGCAACGTCTACTGAAGAGTATTTAAAAAAATTACAGAAAAAAAGTTAAAGCTTGCAATGAATTATGGACTTTAGTCACCTTCCTCGATATAGAGCACTGATATTTGAATTCCTTGCAATGTGGTAACTGCTTCTCGTATCATCCTCTCTATCTCATTCTTTGAATGTCTTCTTTTGTCATTGGTTATTGTTGTATTGGCCTTCGTCCCGGAAATCTTACACTCAGTAGTAACATTACCACCCCATTTGCATCAATGTTAAATGTAACCACAGCTTTAACTTCACCCATCGGGGCTAGAGGAAGACCATAAAGATTAATACTCATGTAGAAAACCTTCCCATCAAAAAATTCTTGCAATAGTTGCTGCACTTTTGGAATTCTACTTGATCCACCTACTAGAACAACATCATCAACTCTTCTCTTGTCCATCTTTGCATCTTCTAGAAACTTTGCCACAGTTTCCAAACAACTCTGAAACAAATCCGAGTTCAAATCCTTGAATCTGGCACACGTGATATTTGCACAGTAATCAACTCCCTCATACAACGAATCTACATCAACAGTTGCTACAGTATTCTGAGAGAGGAACCATTTTGCCTTATCACAGGCATTTATCAGTCTTCTAAGAGATTTAGCATTTTGACTTCTATCTTTTCTATACTTTGTGTTGAATTCCTCAACAAAATGGGTCATCAAATGATTGATGAAGTCCTCACCTCCAAGGTGACTATCACCTGCAGTAGCTAGTACTTCATATTTATCTTTTTTGATATTGAGAAGAGAAACGTCAAAAGCACCACGGCACCACCAAGATCAACAACATTAGTCTAAACGAAAAGGATAAAATAGGCACTTGATGTCAACAATTGAACATCGCAAATACATGTAACAATCTAGAATGCTATTATTCATTTGCACATTCCATCAAGCAAGTAGTGTCACTGCGTGCCTATTTGTCTGTGTAAAATATCAGTTAAATATCAGTTTTCAATTGTTCGACCAAAATGCTTTAAGAAACCAAGTGCTAGTCTATAACCTGGCTAGAAGGAATACACAGTATTTTTATATCAATCTAGTTTATGGGTCACTAGTCACGATCAATAATAAATTTGACAAGTATTATATCTAATAGTCTTTCAAAAACAAATGACTGCATCTAATTTACATATCATGTGGCATATATGTAGTTGGAAAGATAGGTGTGTCGATGTAAAAAATAACCAGAGAGAGCACATATAAGGCCACACATACCTTAAACATTAGAAGGACTGCTTCATTTTCATTTTCATTTTCATTTCCTTTATTAACGCTGCCTAAAGTTTAACACAACACCTTGCAATTCTATGTCAGTTGCAATCATGATCCAGAATGCGCGCAGAAAAATGATTCTTCAATGGCAAATAATCAAACAGATGGACTACAGATTGGGAAAACTACACAACAATTATAAATTGCATCATAAACCTTTAGGGTCAATACTTGCGCGAACTAACAACATAATTAACAATATACCCTGAAGAAGACGTAAAAATTCCTTGAAGAAGGCGTAACTGTTATAAGAAGAACAATTCATTCCGCAATGACGATGTTGAATTGTGTAACAGGCAAAGTCCGGGAGAGACGGTCGAAGGGTGCGGAAGTGGAAGGCTTAATGTTGGGAAGTACGACGATGAGGAGATGTAGAGCTGTGTATATATACATTTGTAGTGAGAAAAGGTGAGGAAATGGATGAGGCTGGAGTTACGGCGAGAAAGGCAGTCAAGAGGATGCTAATGATTTTATTGAACAGGGGTAGAGATGTCATTACATAGTGAATAAAATGTTTCACAAACGTGCATGTTTCAGTATAAGATATATAATAGATAGATGTTAGTGATTTCTAACATTCAACTTATCAATTTAAAGTTATAAGTTATCAAATAAATAAGCTGAGTACACAAACACCCAAGCTTTTATCGACTTATAATACATAAGTTCTAACTTAAAATGAAGAGACAAACAGACCCCAACACCTCCATAGAAAATGGCCAACTTTTGGAGTCACATCTACATTCCAAATATCTACCCAATAATACTGAAAATCATCCAGGTTATATGACTTACCCAGATTATAAACTATGCGGACAGAATAAAAACCATTTTTCGAATGATTCCAAACTAATTTATCTTAGGACAAACGTTCGCTTACTGAAATAGCTTGAATAAGATTTTTATCTCTCTCGTTGAAATGATAGTCAACCAGCTCATCTTTTCATCATTTATTTATGGGATCAATAAAATGTTTAGAGGGTTGTTTGCTACCCACAATTTTTTTTATTACTCTAATCTTTTACTTATTTATTCCGGGCTAGAGATTATAGTTTGTAAGAGGTGTAATAAATATATTTATTGTTATGTAATAATAATTTTGTGATTAATGACTAATTATAATATCTATACTATCTATACTATATTATTAAAGCCGAAACATTGAAAGTTTTGGTTTTCGGTTAACGGTCGTTTTTTGGTTTTCGGTACTTTTTCTAATTAATAAATTAATAATATAATCAAAATTTGGGAAAGTTTTATTCTACATTAATATTTCACTATATTTTACTACATAAAAATCAAATAATATTGAAATCTAATCAAAAAAATGGAAATGTGAGATCTAATTTGTTTAAATTTAGATACACTCCTACAAATATACTTTTATTTTTAGGATAACGAAAGCTACTACAAATCAAATCTTTAATGAAATTGTATTATTTTCAAGTTACCAAAATAGTAACTAGATGATTGGCTTTTATAATTAAAATATTTTTTTTCTAACAAAATCTACTCCTTTTTCAAAAATATCATTACAATTATCTTTAAATTAAAACATATTACCTTTTATATTTGTTATTACTAAAATCTATGTTTTCCAAAAATATGAGTGCAATCCTTACTTATTTATTTTAAAACCTATTTCAATACTCTATTTAATATATAATAAAATAATATAAAAATAGTAACTAACTGATTGCCTTTTATAATTAAAAAAAATCTAACAAAATCTAATTCTTTTCCAAAAATATCACGACAATTACATTTAAATTAAAACATAATATCTTTTATATTTGTTATCACTAAAATCTCAAATTTCCAAAAATATGAGGTGCAATACTTACTTATTTATTTTAAAATCTATTTCACTACTCTATTTAATAAATAATAAAATAATATAAAAATATTAACTAGCTGATTGCCTTTTATAATTAAAACATTTTTTTTCTAACAAAATCTACTTCTTTTCCAAAAATATCACGGGCAATTACCTTTAAATTAAAATATATTACCTTTTATATTTGTTATCACTAAAATTTCTATTTTCCAAAAATATCAAGTGCAACTCTTACTTATATATTTTAAAACTTATTTTAATACTTTTAATTATTTAAAAAAAATTTACCTATTTTAACAAGTGGACGTATTTTTTTTAACAAATACAATTAATATAATTAAAACTCATCATCACTAAAATCCCTATTTTCCAAAAATATGAGGTGCAATCCTTACTTATTTATTTTAAAACCTATTTCAATACTCTATTTAATATATAATAAAATAATATAAAAATAGTAACTAACTGATTGCCTTTTATAATTAAAAAAAAATCTAACAAAATCTAATTCTTTTCCAAAAATATCACGACAATTACATTTAAATTAAAACATAATATCTTTTATATTTGTTATCACTAAAATCTCAAATTTCCAAAAATATGAGGTGCAATACTTACTTATTTATTTTAAAATCTATTTCACTACTCTATTTAATAAATAATAAAATAATATAAAAATATTAACTAGCTGATTGCCTTTTATAATTAAAACATTTTTTTTCTAACAAAATCTACTTCTTTTCCAAAAATATCACGGGCAATTACCTTTAAATTAAAATATATTACCTTTTATATTTGTTATCACTAAAATTTCTATTTTCCAAAAATATCAAGTGCAACTCTTACTTATATATTTTAAAACTTATTTTAATAATTTTAATTATTAAAAAAAAACTTACCTATTTTAACAAGTGAACGTATTTTTTTTAACAAATACAATTAATATAATTAAAACTCATCATCACTAAAATCCCTATTTTCCAAAAATATGAGGTGCAATCCTTACTTATTTATTTTAAAACCTATTTTAATACTCTATTTAATAAATATAAAAATAATATAAAAATAGTAACTAGTTGTTTGCCTTTTATAGTTAAAACGTTTTTTTATAACAAAATCTAATTTTTTTTCCAAAAATATCACGGGCAATTACCTTTAAATTAAAATATATTACCTTTTATATTTGTTATCATTAAAATATCTCTTTTCCAAAAATATCAAGTGCAACTTATATATTTTAAACCTATTTTAATACTTTTAATTATTTAAAAAAACTTACCTATTTTTTTTCTAACAAAATTTACTTGTTTTCCAAAAATATCACGGGCAATTACATTTAAATTAAAATATATTACCTTTTATATTTGTTATGACTAAAATCTCTATTTTCCAAAAATATCAAGTGCAACCCTTACTTATATATTTTAAAATTTATTTTTATAATTTTAATTATTTTAAAAAAATACCTATTTTAATAAGTGAACGTATTTTTTTAAAATACAATTAATATAATTAAAACACATCTAAAAATATTATGGGCAGTTACTTTTTTTAATTAAAACATGTTAATTTTTCTATTTGTCCTTATTAAAAAAACTTACTTATTTTAACATGTCAACGTATTTTTTTAATAAATACAGTTAATGTAATTAAAACACTTCTAAAAATATAACAGACAATTACTTTTTTTAATTAAAACATGTTAGATTTTCTATCTGTCCTTATTATTAATATTATTTTATTATAAAATATTATTAATAATACATCATTTATCTTCCTCGGCCTCATTTGTATTTTTTTTATATTTTTTTATGTTCCAATGAATATTTAAGTTTCTCATTTTATAATTTATCATATTAATTTTTATTTTATTTAATATTTTCCGTTCACATTAAATTTTTTAGTTTATTATTTTTTAAGGCCCGTGCCTTGCACGGGTTATAAACTAGTATTATTAAAGCCGAAACATTGAAAATTTTGGTTTTCGGTTAACAGTTGGTTTTTGGTTTTCGGTACTTTTTCTAATTAATAAATTAATAATATAATCAAAATTTGAGAAAGTTTTATTCTACATTAATATTTCACTATATTTTACTACATAAAAATCAAATAATATTGAAATCTAATAAAAAAAATGGAAATGTACTTTTATTGTCAAGTTACCAAAATAGTAACTAGATGATTGGCTTTTATAATTAAAATATTTTTTTTCTAACAAAATCTACTCATTTTCCAAAAATATCATTACAATTATCTTTAAATTAAAACATATTACCTTTTATATTTGTTATTACTAAAATCTATGTTTTCCAAAAATATGAGGTGCAATCTTACTTATTTATTTTAAAACCTATTTTAATACTCTATTTAATATATAATAAAATAATATAAAAATAGTAACTAACTGATTGCCTTTTATAATTAAAAAAAATCTAAAAAAATCTACCCCTTTTCCAAAAATATCACGACAATTACCTTTAAATTAAAACATAATATCTTTTATATTTGTTATCACTAAAATCTCTATTTTCCAAAAATATGAGGTGCAATCCTTACTTATTTATTTTAAAATCTATTTTAATACTCTATTTAATAAATAATAAAATAATATAAAAATATTAACTAGTTGATTGCCTTTTATAATTAAAACATTTTTTTTCTAACAAAATCTACTTCTTTTCTAAAAATATCACGGGCAATTACCTTTAAATTAAAATATATTACTTTTTAAATTTTTGTTATCACTAAAATCTCTATTTTCCAAAAATATCAAGTGCAACTCTTACTTATATATTTTAAAACTTATTTTAATACTTTTAATTATTTAAAAAAAACTTACCTATTTTAACAAGTGGACGTATTTTTTTTAACAAATACAATTAATATAATTAAAACACATCATCACTAAAATCCCTATTTTCCAAAAATATGAGGTGCAATCCTTAATTATTTATTTTAAAACCTATTTTAATACTCTATTTAATAAATAATAAAATAATATAAAAATAGTAACTAGCTGCCTTTTATAGTTAAAACATTTTTTTCTAACAAAATCTACTTCTTTTCCAAAAATATCACGAGCAATTACCTTTAAATTAAAATATATTACCTTTTATATTTGTTATCATTAAAATCTCTATTTTCCAAAAATATCAAGTGCAACATATATATTTTAAAACCTATTTTAATACTTTTAATTATTTAAAAAAACTTACCTATTTTAACAAGTGAACGTATTTTTTTAACAAATAAAATTAATATAATTAAAACACATCTAAAAATATTACGTGCAGTTACTTTTTTGAGAAATTGTCAAAAATACTACTTTTTCTAAGTTTTTTTTCAATTTTACTATCTTTTGAAATTATTTTCAAAAATACGGTCTGCAACTAAATGCAACTAGATGCAACCAAAAAATATTTTCAAACAATACGGTCTGCAACCAACGCAACCAGATGCAACCAAAGCAACCAGATGCAACTATATGCAACTTTTTAAAAAAATAATTGAAAAAACAGCTAAGAATTCAAAAACAATTATTAATAAAAGGGGTAAACTTGTGGTCTTGGTTTACCCTGTGGGTTCAATAGTTAACTTTTGGGGTTCAATGTTTCTATTTTGGGTTTTAAAAATATTAAGAATGACGAATAATTCGTATACGAACTTAAGGTTTAGGGTTTAGGGTTTAGGATTGTTTACAACCCTAAACCCTAGACTCTAAACCCTAACCTACCCTGATTTTAGGGTTGTTTACAATCCTAAGACGCCGGAAAAACATCATTACTAACAAGTTGCATCAGGTTGATTCTGGTTGCAAAAGTTGCAGATGGTTGCATCTGATTCTGATTGCAAAAGTTGCACGTGGTTGCATGACCGTATTTTTGAAAATAATTTCAAAAAGATAGTATTTTTGCAAAAAGTTCAAAAAACCATAGTATTTTTGAAAAAAAAACATTTAGGGGTGGGTATTTATGAAAAAAGCCCTACTTTTTTTTAATTAAAACATGTTAACTTATATTTATTTTTAATATGTTGTCCTTATTTTTAGCATTAGTTGCAATTATATTTTTTTAATTTAAAGAATTATATCTATTATGCCAAAGAGTGAAATAATATATACTTTTTGTAAATAAGTAGAACTTTCATAGAAATAAATTTCAGCACATGCATAATTAAGGTTTAACACATTTATTGAAAAATATTAGGGTCACATTTTTCTAAGTAATCAAAACATTTTTATATGTATGTATGTATGTATAGAGACGATAAAAGATCACAAAAATATATCCGATTACACTCCTAAGAATGTAAATTTTTTTGCCTACACACAATAGAAAAAAAATTATATTGTGAAGATCACGTTATAAGAAAATGAGATTCTTTTATAAAACTGTCGATGAAATGAAATACAGTGTGGACATAAGAGTGTTCAATAAATATTCAAAAGACATGATATATTTCAAGGGAGCAATCATTAGCTGTCGATTTCAATTAAATTCATTGTTGTGTAGTCAGAGATACAAGAAAGAAAGATGAGTGTATCAAAAACTCTAACATTATCGTACATTTGAAACTGACTAATACAAGCTACAAATTAAAATCCTGAATCTAAATTACGAAACCTCAAGAGAAATCCGGTCAAGAAAAATTAAAACATTGTTAATATGAAATATAATTTATATAATTCAAATAAATACAAATTTAAACATTATACAAGCACGGATCACTGTAAATTACGTTGTATTTTAGTTATATATGTGTTAAACCTTGCTTACATTTGTTATAGGTTAATTATCTTATTGGTCAATAAACTGGGCCTAAATATTAAGTCACCAAACTGAAAACGGTCTCAAGTTACTAAAGTCAGTTACAAGTATATTCCATTATAAAACTTAATTTTTTCTAGACGGAAAATACTAAAATTAATGTTGATTTCTTTGATTTTATGGTCTGAAATGAGTATGTTACTCTACCATATAGATATCACATCAAATATTTTTTTAATACATCATCATTTTTCGTCCAAAAAAATGAGTTATTCAACATAGTGTACCATGTAGCCGATTTTAGTGACCTGATTGAGACTATTTTCAGTTTGGTGACCAACTTGATACTTTAGGCCTACTTGAGTGACCAACCAGATAATTAACCCCATTTGTTATCGGTAAATACTAATTCATTTTAATAGTTATTGGTAAATAACTATATAAGTATATCAAAATATAAATAAGAATTGTATATACCGAAATGTCAAAGATTAACTTATATAAATCACAAAATATCATATGACAAAAACATCACAAAATGTAATTTGTGTCCGAATTGAACCTAATTAACTCGTTATATATAATAAGCGTAAGGCAGATCTTATCCAAAACTTTGGTCTACTACCAAAAGTATATGATCCGTTAGATTATAAAACTATAAATATTCAAATAGATAAGGACCGTTAGATATAATATTAAAAATTGTATTTGATTAATAATATGATAGTATTTAAATACTAAAAGATGTATTTTGATAATTTAAACCGATTATAAATAGGTTTTCTATATTGAATAGAAATCTTTATGTAAAAAATCGTAATTATCTTTTCTCTTTAGTTTATGGATAGTTCCAGTTAGATAATAATTATTAAACCATCATTAAATTAAAGATAATTTTGTTAACTTCGCGTGAGCTGTAAAATTGTTAAAATCTGTTGTCTAAAACTAGAGATAGAGCCCAAACAGTAAAGTGAATATCTAAATTTTAATATATTTTTTTAATTTAAACCAATTATAAATAGATTTTCTATATTGAATAGAAATCTTTATGTAAAAAATCGTAATTATCTTTTCTCTTTAGTTTATAGATAGTTCTAGTTAGATAATAATTATTAAACCATCATTAAATTAAAGATAATTTTGTTAGCTTCGCTAGACTGTAAAATTGTTAAAATATGTTGTCTAAAACTCAAGATAGAGCCCAAACAGTAAAGTGATTATCTAAATTTTAATATTTTTTTTATTATTGTAGCACCAATTTAATTTTTTTCCTAATTCTTTTAAATTTATAAATTCTATGTTTATTTCAATAAAATATTAAAATCAATTTAAGAAAAAATTAAAATCGATATGGTCCGTGTACGACCACTATACGACCAAATTAATTATTATAGTTAGATCTTAAATAGATCGATGAGAATTGTTAGATCTAATATTAAAAAGTGTATCTAATTAATAATAGAATTATATTTAAATACTAAAAAGTGTACTTTGATAATTTAAAAATTTTCTATGTAAAAATTCGTAAATATCATTTCTCTTTAATTTATGTATAGTTCGAGTTAGATAATAATTGTTAAACCAAATATCATATAACAATTCATATCGATTACAATATTAAAAATTATCAATATAATGCTCATGTATATCATATAACAATGATACATGCGAACCCTGCGTTATAAGAGACTTAGGAGAACTCACATGAATAAATTTAAACATTTTTTTTCTGAAGGAACATATCAATTTGATTAATCCAAATTATAATTATATTATTTTACATATAACAAACATAAAATGATAATATCAAAATATTATTAAAATATTGAGGGTTTCATATTCATAAACAATAATTTTGAATATAATACTTAACCATCTTTTCTTTTCGGTTTATGGGTAGGTCTGGTCAAGTTAGATAATAATTATTAAATCATCATTAAATTAAAGATAATTTCGTTAGTTTCACATGAATTGTAAAATCGTCAAAATTCAATTTCTAAAATTCAGGATAGAACCCAAATAGTAAAGTGAGTATCTAAATTTTAATAAATATTATTTTATAATTGTAGCACCAATTTATTTATTTTTCCACTAATTCTTTTAAATATAGAAATTTTATCTTTCTTTCAATAAATTATTAAAATAAATTAAGAACAAATTCAAATCGATAAAGACTATAATAATATGAGAATAAAATCTTATATAATCATAACATAATGTTTATTCTGTTTAATAATTTTAAAGTAATAATGTATTTTAAAATTTTATATACACTATAAATAAAACCGAATCATTAAAAATAAAAGCAGTTAGTAAGATACTTATATCAGTATGTACTTAATATCCTTATTATATTAAACTCTTTTATATAATAAGCATAATAGGGATTTATCCAAAATTTTGACCGTGACAACCAAATTAATAAGGACTATTAGATCTTAACTAGATAAATGAAAATCGTTTGATCAAATATTAAAAAAGTGTATTTTTTTTTATAATATGATTATATTTAAATTCTAAAAAGTGTATTTTGATAATTTAAATCAAATATACCAAATATAAATAAGTTTTCTATATTGAATAGAATTCTCCATGTAAAAAATGAAGGAATATAAGGATGAGCGGAAGCATGAAATAACATTTTATTTCGTAAAATCCATATATCGCACATATAGAAAACTGTAAAACGATATGGAATCAAAATCATACCTTGAAAAATCGAAGCTTTGAATCGAGATGATCGTTAGCAGTAGCTTCTCAGAGTGTGAAGCTCTCTACCGGTATCCACCAAGAATAATTCTTCGATGAAGCTTTTTTTATAAAGCTTGAAGCTTTATAAAAATGGAGGTTTTCCTTTTTCTTTTGAGAGAGAGAGAGATGAAGAAGAAGGAGAGGCAACTAGGTTTTTCACAAAAACAAAAGTGTATCTAACTCATCTCATCTCATCCTTTATATAGGGCTCAAGTAGGGTTAATATATTTAATATATCAATATATATTAATATATAAATCCCTCACTTTCTCTTATAGAATGTTTAAATAATAATTAAAACTATTTTAATCATTATTATTATTCTCTCTCAAAATACCTTCATCAATAAATTAATCTTTTTATGGTGTGACCCTGTAGGTTCAATATTAAGCCGGTAGTAGAAATAAATAATAATAAACTTTTTATTTATTATTTATATGAATTCTAAAATTCATTAAATATAATTAACTGATTAATTATATTTATTCTACATCGTGAGTGATGCTTCTCAACATATCGCGACTATCCGGATAATATGAATTCACTGCTTAGAATACCAAGAACCTGTCAGTGACTAGTTACAGTACAATCAATTCCTTCTACCCTACAATATCCCGATTAAATACAAGGCACGGAACTCGTGTCAAGCCTATCAGATTTAATCATATGATTTCTTATTCATAATGCAAAGTTCATATTAATGCAAATTAGAAACTCCTTTCTAATTTCATTCACTCTGGCCAGAGATTCCAGAACTCGCATACTAAGAATAACATAGGATATTCACTTCCTATACTGGAAGGGGTAGATCCTCTATTGACGTTAACTATCTCCATACACAAATCCCTATGCCCAGAATAGACCTAATGGATGTCCTTGAGACTAAGGACTAAACCAAAGCACAGTTCATTATATACAAGATAACTTTAACGATCTCAAGTCTAAGGACACTTGTACAACTATCACTCAGTGAACAACTATCGACACGTGAGTAATCTCCATTAGTTGTCCAACTACTCGAGTCATGTTCAGTGAACTTATTCCCTAATAAGCACCTACATACTAGCTATAGTGTCACCACACAAATGCCTATGAGAACAGACATCCTCCTGAAGGGAGCAAGCATAGTATGTACCAATCTTTGCGGATTCACTAACTTCCGATTAGTTATCCTATGATCAGGAACTGTTTAAGTCTAGAGTTATCATCTTCTAGATCTCACTATTACAATCTCATTATAATTCTAGAAGCTTTACTCTAAACTATGGAACATCTTATTTAAAAACACTTTAAATAGATAAAGCCCGTAATAAAAACAAAACAAGTCTTTTATTAATATAAACGAAATCAAATAAGAATACAAGAAAGTTCTTCCTAACTCATCATACATGATTGGATTTAGGACAAAACACTTTCAATCTCCCACTTGCACTAAAGCCAATCACCCTGGTATCTAATACCCATCTTCTCTTTATGACGATCAAAGTGAATCTGAGACAATGACTTTGTGAGTGGGTCTGCTACGTTGTTATGTGTGTCAACTCTCTCAATCTTGACATCTCCTCTTTCAATGATTTCCCTAATCAAATGAAAGCGCCGCAAAACATGTTTGGAATTTTTATGAGACCTAGGTTCCTTGGCTTGTGCTATTGCTGCGTTGTTATCACAATATATCACAATAGGCTCCTCAATGCTAGGAACAACTCCCAACTCAGAAACAAATTTCCTCATCCAAACGGCTTCTTTTGCAGCCTCACTTGCAGCTATATACTCTGCTTCCGCTGTGGAGTCAGCTGTTGTAGACTGTTTGGAACTCTTCCAACTAATCGCTCCACCATTCAGAGTAAACACGTACCCTGACATGGATGTGCTATCATCACTTTCTGATTGAAAACTAGAGTCAGTATAACCCTCTATTTTCAACTCAGATCCACCAAAAACAAGAAAAATATCCTTAGTCCTTCGCAAATACTTAAGGATGTTCTTCACTGCTTTCCAGTGGTCTTCACCTCGATTGGACTGATATCTGCTCGTCACACTAATTGAATGAGCAACATCAGGCCTAGTACATAACATCGCGTACATGATAGATCCTATTGCCGAAGCATAAGGAATCTTACTCATACGCTCCCTTTCTTCAGGTGTCTTAGGAGACATCTTCTTGGAAAGGGATACTCCATGGCTCATTGGTATGAGACCTCTCTTGGAGTTTTCCATGCTGAACCTTTTAAGCACTTTCTCGATGTATGTACCCTGGGTAAGACCTATCATTCTTCTAGATCTATCTCTATAGATCTTCATACCGAGAATGTAGGATGCTTCTCCCATGTCCTTCATAGTGAAGTTCTTTGATAGCCACACTTTGACTGATTGTAGCATCGGTATATCATTTCCTATAAGAAGTATGTCATCCACATACAATACAAGAAATGTTATCGCGCTCCCATTAACCTTCTTGTAGACACATGGTTCATCTATGTTTTTGATAAAACCAAACTCTTTGATTGTCTCATCAAAACGAATGTTCCATCTACGAGAAGCTTGCTTTAACCCATATATGGTTCGTAGCAACTTACACACTAGGTGTTCATTCCCTTTGGAAACAAAACCCTCTGGCTGTGTCATATACACTTCCTCTTCAAGTTTCCCATTGAGGAAGGCCGTTTTCACGTCCATTTGCCAGATCTCATAGTCGTAGTAAGCAGCAATCGCAAGCAAAATCCGAATTGATTTTAACAGGGCTACAGGCGAAAAAGTTTCATCAAAGTCAATCCCTTGCCTTTGTCTGAATCCTTTTGCCACGAGCCTGGCCTTATAGGTCTCCACCTGGCCATCTGCTCCAATCTTTCTCTTGTATACCCATTTGCACCCAATAGGCTTCACATCTTTAGGTGCTTCAACCAAAGTCCAAACTTGGTTGGTATACATAGATTCCATTTCGGATTTCATGGCACTCTGCCATTTCTCTGAGTCAATACTACTCATAGCCTCATTATAGGTCATAGGGTCGTCATCATCAATGATTGACAACTCATTGTCATTCTCAATGACAAGGCCATAATACCTCTCAGGTTGGCGAGACACTCTCTCTGACTTACGAATGGGCTGTTCCACAGAAGGTTGTTCTTTCTGAATAGGTACTTCCTCTTGAACCGTAGTAGTTTGTGCTTCTTGAACTTCATCAAGTTCAATTTTGCTCCCACTGTTTCCTTCAAGGATAAACTGTTTTTCCAAGAAGGTAGCATGTCTGGAGACAAATACCCTATGATCGGTGTAAAAGTAATACCCTAAAGTCTCTTTAGGATATCCCACAAACTTACATTTAACGGATCGAGATTCCAGCTTATCGGGGTCAACTTTCTTGACATAAGCTGGACATCCCCAAATCTTAACGTGTTTAAGACTCGGTTTCCTTTCTTTCCATATCTCATATGGAGTTTGAGGAACAGATTTGGAAGGCACCTTATTCAGTAAATATGCTGAGGTTTCCAATGCATAACCCCAAAGTGATACTGGAAGATCTGCATAGCTCATCATGGATCGAACCATGTCTAACAAAGTTCGATTTCTCCTTTCAGATACCCCATTCAACTGTGGAGTATATGGAGGAGTCCACTGAGAGACTATACCATTTTCTTTGAGATAATCTAGAAACTCTCCACTCAAGTATTCACCACCTCGATCTGATCGAAGAGTTTTAATACTATGTTTGGTTTGTTTCTCCACTTCATTCTTATATTCTTTGAACTTTTCAAAGGCTTCAGACTTGTGTTTCATCAAATACACATATCCGAATCTAGATCGATCATCTGTGAAAGTAATGAAGTACGAAAATCCACCCATGGCTTGCGTAGACATCGGTCCACATACATCTGTGTGTACCAATCCTAGCAAATCTGCAGCCCTCTCTCCATGTCCACTAAATGGAGATTTGGTCATTTTACCCAATAGACAAGACTCGCATGTAGGATATGATTCAAAATCAAAGGGGTCAAGTAACCCTTCCTTATGCAATGTCCGAAGTCTATTTTCACTAATATGACCAAGTCTGCAGTGCCACAAATAGGTGAGATTTTCATCATCCCTTTTCCTTTTATTAGTACGTTCAATTTGTAGTAAATTATGCTCTACGTCACATACATACAGACCATTATTTAAAATACCACTACCATAAAGAACATTATCTCTAAGAATTGAACATTTATTATTCTGAATAACAAACGAAAATCCAGCCAAGTCTAACATGGGAATAGAAATAATATTCCTCACAATCGAGGGAACAAAATAACAATTATTTAAAACAATAGTCTTGCCCGTAGGTATATGTAAATCAAATGATCCTACAGCTTCAGCAGCAACTCTTGCTCCATTTCCCATCCGTAGAATCACTTCCTCTTCCTCAAGAGTCCTACTTCTCCTTAGTCCCTGCAACGAATTGCAAATGTGAGAACCACAGGCGGTATCTAATACCCAAGTAGAAATTTGATTTAATGACATATTCACTTCAATCATGAACATACCTGAACCAGAAGCGGCAGTCTCCCTACCCTTCTTCTTTTTCAACTCTGCAAGGTAAGCCTTGCAGTTCCTCTTCCAGTGCCCCACCTTGTTACAGTGGAAGCAAACAGCTTTGCTCTTGGGGTCTTCAGCTTTTGGTGGAACCGGCTTTTTCTCACCTACTTTCTTCTTCTTGGGATGGTTCTTCTTCCTTTTCTTAGGATTGGAACCTTCACCAATTAGAAGAACAGAACTCTTCTTAGAGGGAAAATTCGATTCCGCAGTCTTCAACATGTTGTGGAGTTCAGCCAGGCTGACGTCCAGCTTATTCATGTGAAAGTTCACAACAAACTGCGAAAACGAATCTGGGAGCGATTGCAAGACCAAGTCTTGGTTTAGCTCCCCATCCATGACAAAACCAAGTTGTCCAAGACGTTCAATCAAATTGATCATCTTAAGTACATGGTCATTCACAGATGTTCCCTCAGACATCCTACAACGGAACAGCTCCTTCGATATCTCATATCGAGCTGTCCTCCCTGCCACATCATACAACTCTTGTAGATGTGTTAGGATAGTGTGAGCATCCATATGATCATGCTGCTTCTGTAGCTCAACGTTCATGGAAGCTAGCATGATACATTGAGCAACATTTGCATCATCTATCCACTTACGATACACAACATGTTCATCATCATGTGCATCATCAGCAGGTTCAGTAGGCTTAGGTGAGTTAAGCACATATTCCAGCTTCTCAACCCTGAGAACAATTTTCAGGTTTCGAAGCCAGTCAGCAAAATTGGGACCAGTCAATTTGTGAGCATCCAGTATGCTCCGGAGTGATAGTGCGGAAGACATAATGTATATAGTAAATCTGTAAATGATAAACACATAACAACACTTAGCAAATATTCAATTTCATTTTAAAACACTATATGAATCGGGTCTTTATTCATAAGTGGCTCCCACTAGTTTACCTAATTTATACAACCCCTAAGTGAAAAATTAAGCATTTATAATGCTAGTGGGAATAGGGATCCTACATTCCATCACACAACCTCGGCTGTGGCACGAAACGCCATGTGATGTTCAGTAGGCAGACAACTCTTGTCAATTACATCTCATGTTATTCCCTAATAAAACTTTAGCCTCTTGAATAATTGAGTCACGGCTGTAGCACGACAAACTCAATATTCTAAGTCAAGTCTAACCCAACATTTCGTACAATTGAATCAGTCTCCAATAGCCCACGGCTGTGGCACGTAACGACCATTAGATTCTAATTCATTGTACACATCTCTATGTAATAGACAAGTATTTCTTATCTCGAAATCAAAGCCCTCGGCTGTAGCACGAAATGACAATGATTCAAAAATAAGAACTACTCTCTACCATGTTGGAAGGCTATGACCGACACAAGCCCGTTGTGTCATTGGCCAATTACTACTTGATATTATTTAATTTTAGAGGGATTATATTATGTTACAACCATAATCATATTACTAGGAGATTCTCTTTTTCTTGAACAAAATACAATTATGATATTTAAATGAAAAATTCCCAGTGTGTTGGAGGGGTCACATCGGTCCCGCTTAAAACCCAACGGCCTAGACAGAAATTTTCATTTTCAACATCAAAAGAGTATTTCACTCTATGTTTCATAAACATAAGAATCTCATGGTTGTACTCATAATATTATTGTTAAGGCAAGAAACGATTCCTATTCTAGATTTTCTAGAGCACGCCTTATATTGATTTAAGTTCACCTAAATCTATCATCGCATGGTAAATCTAGGCATATATCTCATATATAAAAATAAATAAACAAGTAAGCATGCAAGTAATATCATGTCATACAATGATATAATGATGTATGGATTTATTATAGTATTTAAAAGCAATTAAAACAATTAATACATGCTTTAAAACACATCCGGGAATATAAACAGTTCCAAACTTTTATATATAAAAAATATTTGACCACTCCATTAGATCCGTCTCAGAAAAACGAATCCAACGGTATATTGCACGCCCAAAACGGAGTTACCAAACTCCCAAAAAATCAAATTTAATGTGGACAGAGTTACCAAACTCCCACGCGCGCGCGGCCAGCAGCAGTTTTTTTTTTTTTAATTTATATTATTGTAGCTCCTCTAGCTTTTATTACACTAAAAAAAAAACACAATTAATAAAAAAAAACATTTTTTTATTTAATGCTAAGTAAGTTACAACATTTCTATGCTATAAAGCATTTAAAACACACAAAAAAAAACTGCCTAGCCAATAATGCATTTATTGTTATTATTATTTCATTTTAATATTAATAAATTAATTAACAATTAATTAATAAATTAATAAAAAATCAAAATAATATGATTTCTGAAATCAAACAAAAGCAAAAATAAGCAAGTATCTATGGGGTCCTTGTGCAAATTTTAATTCATATATTTCAACATGCATAATTATTTTATGAATTTTAATTAAAACAATTTTTAAAAATTCATATCAAATAATCTACACATCACAAAATTATGAAAAAAATACCTAGATGATCCACAACACTTGTAGAACCCAGATCAATGGTCAAAATCTCATGCAAATCATATTTCGAATTAATTCATAATTAAATCTAAATATACTTGCAAAAATCATAATAAATCCATACATGCATCAAAAAATCTAAAATTTTCACATGATTCTCTATATGCAACAAACTTGCTCTGATACCAATGAAGGAATATAAGGATGAGCGGAAGCATGAAATAACATTTTATTTCGTAAAATCCATATATCGCACATATAGAAAACTGTAAAACGATATGGAATCAAAATCATACCTTGAAAAATCGAAGCTTTGAATCGAGATGATCGTTAGCAGTAGCTTCTCAGAGTGTGAAGCTCTCTACCGGTATCCACCAAGAATAATTCTTCGATGAAGCTTTTTTATAAAGCTTGAAGCTTTATAAAAATGGAGGTTTTCCTTTTTCTTTTGAGAGAGAGAGAGAGATGAAGAAGAAGGAGATGCAACTAGGTTTTTCACAAAAACAAAAGTGTATCTAACTCATCTCATCTCATCCTTTATATAGGGCTCAAGTAGGGTTAATATATTTAATATATCAATATATATTAATATATAAATCCCTCACTTTCTCTTATAGAATGTTTAAATAATAATTAAAACTATTTTAATCATTATTATTATTCTCTCTCAAAATACCTTCATCAATAAATTAATCTTTTTATGGTGTGACCCTGTAGGTTCAATATTAAGCCGGTAGTAGAAATAAATAATAATAAACTTTTTATTTATTATTTATATGAATTCTAAAATTCATTAAATATAATTAACTGATTAATTATATTTATTCTAAATCGTGAGTGATGCTTCTCAACATATCGCGACTATCCGGATAATATGAATTCACTGCTTAGAATACCAAGAACCTGTCAGTGACTAGTTACAGTACAATCAATTCCTTCTACCCTACAATATCCCGATTAAATACAAGGCACGGAACTCGTGTCAAGCCTATCAGATTTAATCATATGATTTCTTATTCATAATGCAAAGTTCATATTAATGCAAATTAGAAACTCCTTTCTAATTTCATTCACTCTGGCCAGAGATTCCAGAACTCGCATACTAAGAATAACATAGGATATTCACTTCCTATACTGGAAGGGGTAGATCCTCTATTGACGTTAACTATCTCCATACACAAATCCCTATGCCCAGAATAGACCTAATGGATGTCCTTGAGACTAAGGACTAAACCAAAGCACAGTTCATTATATACAAGATAACTTTAACGATCTCAAGTCTAAGGACACTTGTACAACTATCACTCAGTGAACAACTATCGACACGTGAGTAATCTCCATTAGTTGTTCAACTACTCGAGTCATGTTCAGTGAACTTATTCCCTAATAAGCACCTACATACTAGCTATAATGTCACCACACAAATGCCTATGAGAACAGACATCCTCCTGAAGGGAGCAAGCATAGTATGTACCAATCTTTGCGGATTCACTAACTTCCGATTAGTTATCCTATGATCAGGAACTGTTTAAGTCTAGAGTTATCATCTTCTAGATCTCACTATTACAATCTCATTATAATTCTAGAAGCTTTACTCTAAACTATGAAACATCTTATTTAAAAACACTTTAAATAGATAAAGCCCGTAATAAAAACAAAACAAGTCTTTTATTAATATAAACGAAATCAAATAAGAATACAATAAAGTTCTTCCTAACTCATCATACATGATTGGATTTAGGACAAAACACTTTCAATCTCCCACTTGCACTAAAGCCAATCACCCTGGTATCTAATACCCATCTTCTCTTTATGACGATCAAAGTGAATCTTTTAATTAAAAAATAATTTAATTATCTTCACGTGGGGTGTAAAATCGTCAAAATCTATTTTTTAAAACACAAGATAAAGCCCAAATCGGTAAAGTGAGTATTTAAATTCTAATAATGATTATTATGTCATCATATTTTAACGTCAATTTAAATACTTTTTTCTAACTATTTTAAATTTAGAAATCTATGTTCAAAAATTAAAATCAATCTAAGAAAATTCAAATCAACAAAGAATATAATAATACGAGGATAAAATTTTATAAAATTGTGCATTTTTTTTTCCCATTTTTTATTAAGTTATAGATCATAACTAATCAAATATAATTTATTATTAAATAATAAATTATACGCAAATGGTGATTTTGTTTCCTAATTTCATTGTTAGCAGTACTATATTCATATTAAAAAAACAGTATTTTGAAATTGTAGACCAGCTACAGAAGAGACCTAACTTTTTTAACCTACATACATTGTAAATTATTAAATTCTGAAAGAAAATAAATGAAAAAAAATTCTTTTTTTTAAAAAAAAACCTGTAAATTTTAATATGTTGTTGGTAGATTCAAATCTTAGATCATTCTACATGATAATTTTACTGTTATATGTAACGTTTCTCAACAATTTAATTTAAAAGATCCAACGATTATGGATTGAGTGATCAAACAAAGCGACCACAAAAGCTTTCATTATTTAGTCTTTAATATAATAACATAGATATTTACGGGATATACTATAAAAAAAATAAATTTTATACAGAATTTTGATGGTCACAGTGTACTACTTTAAAAGAAGAACTATTACAAAAAAAAAATTAATTGATAATTTATTTTCTCAAAAGTTCAAAGTTCCCGCATCATTAACATATTACAAAAAGAGTATATTATATTTTAGCAATAAATATTTAAAAAAATAAAAAAATTATAAATATTAAGAAAAATTAATGATGTTATCCTGGTAGTTTGGTCCTAAATACCGCCAAAACATTCTCAACCGTTAGATCCAATACTTTTAAAAATATATGATCAAGATTATATCATATAAAAAGAAATTATTATCTTAAAATGATATAAGTTAAAATATATTATATTAGGATTTAATTTCCCAAAAAGTTAAAATATAAAAATAGTTGTAATTAAATAAGGAAACCAATTTATAACCAAAATAATAAATATCGTTTAATCTTAAATAGATAGGTGAAAACCGTTAGATTTAACATATTTGGTTAATAAATGTTATTCTAATAATCTAAACTACATATAAGTTAGGTAGATTTTCTAAATCGAATAGAATTCTTAACATTAAATTTCGTCACTTTATTCTCTTTTTAGTTTTAGAATAGTTTTTAATTGAAAAAGAACTATTAAACCACAACTAAATTAAAGATTATTTTGTGAATTTCATGTGAACCGTAAAATTGGTCAAATCTAACTTTTATAACTTAATATAAACAAATATTAAATTGAGCGTGTAAAATATAATAAATATCAAATTTTTAACTATAATTTTTTTTGGCTAAATCTTTTTTAACAATAATTTAATCGTGTAAACTAATAACTTTTAAGTATTAAAATATTCATAAATAAATATTAAAAAAACAATCGTGTGTTGCATCGTAATAAAAATATAATTATAAACAAAATAATTATAAATAAAATTTAAGTAACCGTGCATCGCACGGGCTATAAGTTAGTTATAAAAAAACTGTCAACTAGAAAATAATCCTATAAAAAAAATAATTTTGTACAGACTATCACTGTTGAATATAAAAAACAATCACAATTAATTTTACAATTTTCTTAAATCTAGAATCTAAAATAAATACTAAAAGACATCCCAATTCTCATTTCAAAAAAAAAAAAAGACATCCCAATTCTCAACTTTATTCAAAATTATTCCTTCTTTGGCTTGAATTACAATACAACCAGTACAAAAGAACAATATTCCCCCTCTTTTTATTCAAAATGTGACCGTTGCATCCACCAAATAATTTACAAAACCCTCTCTCTCTCATTTTAAATCTTCCAAAATTTCACCTCCCCTTTCTTCACACACACTTTTGCGAATCGTGTTGCAAATATCAAACTTATAAAAATGGTTTCGAGAACCATTCGAAGAACCCCAACAAAATCCATCAATGACTGCCGCACTCGCCGTCGCACGCGCCGCCGTAACCAGAATTCTCCCCTTAAAAGCGCGGCTTCAAATGTCGTTGCTTCGATAAATAAATCGATATCTACCTGCCACCGCCGCCTCATCAAGATATTCGCGAAGCTTACTCGTATCGGGACCCCGAAAAGATCTCCCCGGAAGAAGGGCTACCGTGCTTTGAAGCAAGTCGCCGCCGGCGACATTTGCCGGTCACTCTTCGTCGGAAAACCACTCCCGCCGGTGCTCCCGCCGGAGAGGAAGACGGTGTTTCTTGATCTTGATGAGACCCTCATACATTCTTCGCCGGAAATGCCGCCGGGGAAGTTTGATTTTGTAGTCCGGCCGGCGATTGATGGCCGGAGAGTTGAATTCTTTGTGTCGAAGCGCCCCTTTGTCGATGAATTCTTGGATAATCTGAGCAAGAATTATGAGATTGTGATTTTTACTGCTGGAATCGAAGAGTATGCGTCGTTAGTGATCGATAAAATTGATCGAAACAAGGTGATATCTCATAGGTTGTATCGAGATTCTTGTAAAGAAAATGATGGGAAATTTGTGAAAGATTTGTCGGAGTTAGGGAGAGATATGAAAAGGGTTGTTTTAGTTGATGATAACCCGAATTCATACGAGTTTCAACCTGATAATGCTATTCGAATCAAGCCATTTATCGATGATTTTGAAGATTGTGAGTTGAATAAAGTGATGGAGTTTCTTCAAGGGTGTGATTGTTTTGATGATATGAGGGTTGCTGTAAAGCAATTCAATCTTGTGAGTGATGATGATCATTTGAGAATTGAACAAGTTGGTTCAATTTGAATTGGGAAAGGATGGTTTGAAATGAAGTTTTTGTTACTGCAGTTAAAGTATTGTTAGCTGTGATTTGTCATAGTTTTTTACTGTTTTAGTTTTATCTTTTTGCTGATTGTTGGAAGTGGTTGTTTGAACTTTGGGGAGGATTTGGTTGATACCATGTAGTTGGAAGAGTTGATTGAATCTTTTGTTTGTAAACTGCATTTGAGTTTTATCACTGAAAGCTGCACTTGCATCTGCAATTACAATTATAATTGTAACAATATATATAATTGTGGGGTACAATTATTAGCATTTTTATGCTGTCAAAATAGTCATGCAGAGTTGCAGACCATGTCTTAAAATAAAACTGTGGCTTGCCAGTTGCCATTAGTCCAGCAGTACTCCTCTTAAGTAGTGTTCCAGTATCTACAATACATGTTAGGTTCTGGACAGGAGGACGAGTGCAAGATCGAGTCACAAAGGGACTGTTGGAAAACGGTTAGAGCAGCTAAACTTTTTAGTCGTTGAAGGTATGTGGTCTATTTAATCAAGAAGGATTTTTGGCAGAGATTACCTCCAATCAAAGTGATCTTCCACTATGAAGTATGGATATGATAGTATATAAACTTTTACTAATCACCATTTTCTAAAACCAGAAGTAAATCTCAGCATTTCTTACAACTAAAAAATGCTATTCATATAGTATAGTAATAATTCAGTATTATTGCTATACATTCTAACTAAAGCAGTCACTACAAAATGATTTGCATATCAAATACTTGCTTTTACTAGTCTTATAAACTCATCAATGTGTAAATGATAGTTATATTGTTCATTTTAAGTCTGTAACAAACTTTAGATACATGCATTGTTCTGTATATATTTGTTATGAATCTTCTTCTTCCTCTGAGATAACAAGCTTCATTTATGAAGCTAACATGCAGCTGCCACCATATATCCTGCACTGGCTGATCTGTATCACAAGTATGACATCTGATTGCATTTGTCATAAAGCATTGGATTATTTGTGCGGAAGGAATGAAACTGGAGTAAAAATGTAAATTGTGATCAAAGTACTGAATGCCCTATAACAAATCATCTCTGGTGCCTGTATTACCAACAAACACCTTATTTCCAGCATGTTCTAAAGGTCTACAGTTTTTTTTTTATAGTAATCGTAATTGCAGCTTCTTAGAATGAAAACGTGAATTCGAGCATGTTTTTAAGCTCTTTTAGAGGTTTCTCAAAAGTTCTTGCCACATAAAGAATTGGTTAGTTTAATAGTTTAAAAGCATTGTCACCTTAGAGCATCTCCGCGAGGAATAATTAAAATAGTTGGCTATCTTTTTTTTTTGACAAGAATGTGGAATTTTATTAATCTTTCAAATCGGCCACAATACAATCATAGACCTCAGTAGAAATAGAACTCCTATCAAAACTACGATCAGGATACTTATATGATGCCCTAGCTAATTCATGGGCAACCATATTGGCAGACCGTTTAATAAAATACAATTGAATATTGTTTGACTGTTGGAGATGCCTACAAATGGTTGGCTATCTTAGTTGGCTATAATGATTATGTAATTTTTTTGTTAAAGGTAAAGATATGTAGCCAATCAAATATGATTATCGATATTTTTTTGCTAAGAGTACATGTTGAAATACTCATACTTTTACATATTGTCTAAAGAGTGACACCACATACATTATTTAGCTAATGATTTTTTACTTTCACAGATGCTCTTAGAAGAAAAACCTCAAGAAATCTGCTAACGAAAATCGAAAACTCGTTTTTTCTTGGGAAACAAATCGAAAATTTGTTTCCCGCACAAATTTAGCAAATTTGACTTTCTAACATATTTTCATCTCTTTGTTATTTTCTTCATATTTACATATGTTAATTAATTTATTATTATTTTTTATTTACTATTTTTCAAATTTTAAAATATGTAGCTAGTAGTTCATAATCTATATTAATTCAAATTCAGTACATATAATTAGACCTGATAATTCGTTTGTGTCTTGTACTTTCGTGTTTCGTGTATCTAAATGTTAAACCCAAAATCACTCATTTCGGGTTCATGTAATTTCGTGTTTGTGTATCTTCGTGTCGTGTACTTTTCGTGTCGTGTTTTCGTGTAATTTTAATAAAAATAAATAAGTAAATTCATTGAAATATTAAAATTTTCGGTAATTTTTTTACAAATATTTATTAAAAAAATATATTTACATAATATTACAAATAATATTATAAATTTATGTACAATCACATAAGTAAATGTTAAATATCTAATAAAAGTATTAAAATATCTATTATAAATATTTATTTATAAATATTTATTTATTTATTTCGTGTAATTCGTGTCATGTACTTGGGTAAACACAAAACCGATACTAAATTTCGATCGTGTACTTTCATGTATGTTCATGTACTTTTGTTTCGTGTACTAAAAATGTAAACTTAAATACTAAATTTTCGTATTATTTAGTGTGAAATTTTTTTAGTCTATAGATATAATAAAGCCCTCCTCACTATGCCTGATAGTTGCCATTTTATATGTTTTGCATTAAGTGGGGTGCTTGGCTAGTGGGCAATGTTTACTACTAACATATCTATTAAAATAATTAAAATATTTAAGAATCAACTAAAAGTTTTGTTCATAAAGATTTTTTTGCGATAATTGATGAGTCATCGATTACGTTGTCATCAAGACTTCAAATTTTCTCCAGTCTTTCGTTGGCAAGATATTCTAGTTTATGAAATTGACCCCGTCTCATCAGTTATATATTTTTATATTCATCCCAAATTAAGTGTTATTTCAATTTTCTCCACGTATTATAATTACGTGTAAAAATGTTGTAATATTAATCTTAAATGTAAAAGGAATATTTTTAAAATTATTTATTTTGAAATGATTGGAGTATTTCCATACCATTTTTAAATAGTTCATAATTGCATACTAGCAGTTTCTAATTCTCTAAACTTTGAAGACAATTAAGATGATTTATCTATTTACAATTTCTTAAATAAGGTAAAAATGTTAAAATATTTCAAGGTTAAAAAATTTGAGTTGCTGAACTCAGCAATGATGTCAGCTCAGGGGTGTTAATATCAACAACATTATCATTATCTGAGACGACGACGTAATATAAAACAACACTAGGAATATGTTTGTATGAAAACATGTGTTACTGATTTTCTTCATCCCCACGACACGACTGCAATATTTTACATGCAACTGTGTGGGTGCATATATGTCATAAGTGTGTGATTGTACTCTTGTAGATATGATTTACTTGACTTTTAAACATCTGGCAGTAACGTGGAAGGAAGGTGATGGCCTGTAAGTCTCTATTACTTTATCCTACACCTTCTGGTGAACATCTTCTAGTAAGAAGAGAGGTTTATTATAACTCGAAGAGAAATATTATAAGTAAATTCCTTCGAGTCGAATCAAATATTACTCGATAGTAAAGTGGATGTTGAATATGTAATATGATCCTCGTAAGTTCAAACTCAACTCTATACAGGTGACAAAAACATTTCTTGTATCTTCGAATTCGAATGCCGACCGATTTTTAGCTGGAGAAATTCGACCATCTGGACTATTTTGTTGATAACGGGGAACAGAGGTGCTTGCCTCCTGATCTCAACTGACACAGACAAACAGACGCGCGTTCACTATTTTCTAGGGCTGACATTTGTTCTAGTAAGAAGCGCAGCTGATTCGGTTACTCAGCAAACTATTTCTATATTGTCAGCCTTCAGCTGTCTTAACTGTAAATTGTAGTAGTTAATATAGATTCGATCTCTCTTGAGGAATGGATTTCATATATGTAAAACAGTCACTCTCTCTGTCCCCTAGATTTTTTTCTGACGGACATTTTAAAAATAAGTTACATATTTTATACGAGTTTTAAAATATGTGTGAAAAAAATTGTAAAGAAAGGAGGGACCCGGGAGTATTTGATTATTCATATGAATTTTACAATTCAGTTTCATTTTTAAAAAACAATTGAATTCAAGCGACACTAGGGCTCTGTTTGCTCTTATGAAAATAATTTTTACTCAATTTTACTGTTCAAGTTGTCTAAATAAATTAAAGTGACCTGTAAATTTAAGTTTGAGAAGTAAAATGCTGTGATTATATTCTACACATAGTATAAATTTTTTACCAATTGACTACTCAAAAACAAATATTGGTATAATTTTAAATGTAAATTCTCATAATTTATTGTTATATTATTGAAATGAAATACTTTAATTTCTGGAAAAAATATTGTACAGATTACATTAAAAATAAGTCAAACTTTAACATTTATCTATAAAAAAAATAACATATATACATTTCTCTCAAACCTAAATTTTAATAATTTAATTAATTTAACAATTCTTTTCGAACTTAATTTATTCAAGTTTTACGAGTGTTAATCGTGATCTTAAAATTTAAATGCACATTTCTTCCCGTATCAGGTCAATAGAAAAATCAATAAATAAAAACTGTAGTTTATTTAGCCACCGGATATATACCCACGTCAGTGATGAGATAAGCGGTCAAAATACATTAAGTTGATAAATAAGAGTAACATACAATGGCAGAGCTTCAGTCAATGCATTTGATCAAACTCACGTTCTTCCCCTGAATCTTCATACAAAATCTTCTAGTAGTATTTGTTTGAACCATCTTCAGAACCCCATTTCATCTTTACATGTTCTCGAGCATCTATCAACTGCAAAATCCAAGTTCTTGATTTTTGTTTCTCTCAGGTATTTCATCAAACACCTTAACTGCACTTTAAATATTTGTATGTATATGTGCATGTATTAATCCAGTTTTTAAGTTACTGTAATGGGTTTTTCTTGATTTGGTGATTTGTAGAAGTATTCATGCTGCTTAAGGTGTTTAATTGTCTAAATTTTAGTTTTTTTAAATAATACTTTCTTGTTTAATGATAAAATTTTGTTAAATAATTTTTTGGTTATCTTGTTAGAAATTTAGAAGATGTTATAGAAGTATGTGATGGGCTAAACTTAGATGTTCAGTGTTGTATTTACAAGAAAAATAAGCTGTCGAAATCTTTAATTTTTTGAGTGGTATTTAATGGATTTAGATTACAACTTTGATTACTAGAAGGATGAAAAAGATCATTGCTTTGCAGGAAAGATTGAATATTGGATTCGAAAGAGAGTTAATGATGATGGATGAAGGTCAAGGTAATTCGACTGCGCTGCCTCCGTTTATAGCCAAGACATATGAAATGGTGGATGATCTTTCAACTGATCCCATTGTTTCTTGGAGTCTGAACAACAGAAGTTTCGTAGTGTGGGATCCGCCGGAGTTCTCTAGAATCTTGTTGCCTAGATTCTTCAAGCACAATAATTTTTCCAGCTTTATCCGACAGCTTAATACATATGTAAGGCGATGGGATAATTACTTTTGTTATTGTTGGGATCGTTTTTGTACTCCGAAATTGTATTAACTTTGTGTTGTGAATTTTTAAACAGGGTTTTAGGAAAGTTGATCCTGAACAATGGGAATTCGCTAATGAGGATTTTGTCAGAGGAGAACCACTTCTTCTGAAGAACATTCACAGACGCAAGCCGGTTCACAGTCATTCAACACAGAATCTTCATGGACAAGGAGGATCTTTATCTCCATTAAGTGATTCAGAAAGGCGGGGTTACAAGGAAGACATCGAAAGATTGAGATATGAGAAGGAAACGATGCATGTAGAGCTTCAAAGACAGCAACAGGAGAAACAACAACTGGAATTGCAGATGGTGATTCTGACAGAGCGTGTGCAACGTATGGAGCAACGACAAACAGATGTGATATCATCATTGGCTGAAACCTTAAATAAACCGGCGCTTGCCATGAGTCTTTTGCCAAAGTCAGAAGAAATACATGAGAGAAAGAGAAGGTTACCAAGGAAAAGTTCATGGCAGGATGATGGAAGCTCCGAAGATGATCAGATGAGTATCCCACAAGATTTTATCAAAGTGACTTCAGGGTTTAATGAGGAGTTGTTGGAGAGATTGGAGATTTCTCTGACATATTGGGAAAACGTGGCAAAAGATGTGGCGATGGTTAGTGTGCCAGATAGTCCATCTATTGATTTTGATCAATCCACAAGCATTGCCAACAGCCCAGCTATATCTTACACTGATCTTGCGATTGAAAATTCTGAGATTGACATGAATTCAGAGCCTAGTAGAGCAATTGTGCCCGAGGTTTCCATTCTAAAGAAAGAGGCAGCTGGAAGCTTGTCTAATTCACCTACTGGTGCCAACGATGGTTTCTGGGAACAATTTTTGACCGACAGCGTGGACTCAACTGATGGTCCAGAAGTTCATTCCAAAAGAAAACATATTGAGATTAGAAAGGATGGCAGTCAAGCAGTTGATCATGAAAACTTTTGGTTAAATATGAGGAGTATAAATAATCTTACGGATAAGTTGGGACAGCTTGCTCCTGCACAAAGGACTTGATGGTCGTTTGTGATTTTTGTAGCATAGTTATAGTGTATGCCTTTTATTTCACTACTCACTAGCTGCTTGTAAATATAATTTCCATTCGTAGATCACTTCTATTGTTGGTTGAGCATATTATGTAGTAACACTCTTCTGTTCCACAGTCCTGTACAAATTGTTCTTAATAAACTTATTATGTATTGTTCATCAATTAGTAGTATTGATTTTGTGAAGACCTATCTGTCAATTTTTGGAAACTTAAAGTACATATGTAGCAGGAAGGATGTATATCTGTGCTAAGATCGACTTTGAATGTGCTACAAGTAGACTGCTTTTGTTCTTTGGCATACTGAAAATGGTAAGTCGCTAACAATACTATCCTCCCTTGAACATAATAATCGTATAATTACTGCTCTAGACCTCCATTGTTGTGGTCTTTGCAATTTGTGTCTATATGCATCAGGATCTCTGTCGAGAAACAAAATTAAATGGATCGGACCATCTCTGCCGAATCTTTTTCAAATTCGATAGATGTTGGTTGATCATATATTTCCTGATAGATGTTTAATTCAGAGCATCATCGCCTATATGACCCCTATTGAATTCCATATTTGAAGTGATCAGATCTGTTCATTAGAAAGAATCAGGTCAAAGTCCTCTGTTGCTTTAGTCAAATGTAGGAGATATTGGAAATATATGAAGTTGCTTGAACCATGGCACCTGGTCAGTAATCCAGGCCCAAGTCAAAGCTTATCAATGGGTGCTTTCGTGTTTTGGAACCAAACTCAACTCTCACCAAGGTAGTGTTTTAGCCTTTCAGGACTTGCCAGTTTGTAGGGCATGTTCTATCACTATTCACAAACCATGACATAGATGATTAAAAACCCTCACAAACAGGTTGATAATTGAGAAGGCGTCTAATAATTGATTGACAAATTTCAGTATTCCCTGCTATGAAGAGTTAACGGACTACATTGCAGCGTTTAACTCCAGATTTCACATTATGCCTAGGCATTTACTGGTAGTTTTCCTCAGCACCTAGGCTTTCGATTAATAATAAGGTGACTAACGGTTCAATGACAGCTACTGGCAGAATTTAATTTCTTCCTCCGTACTTGGCCATGCCATGCACATAGTTTTCACTTTTCGCCAATTGCCTCACGTCGTTAGCTGTACTAGTAGATTGTATATGTGTTTGGGGCATTTTGGCAAATAGCTTAAGTTTGATAACTATTAGGCCAGTAAACGAATCGAACTGTTCGTTAAGCTCGTTCGAGTTCGTGTTCGATAAGCTCGTCCTAGTTCGTTATCGAAAACGAGTTCGAACAACATTTTTTGTTCGACAACCTTAACGAACCGAACCGAACCGAACTTTTAAGGTGTTCGACTCGAGTTCGCTCGAGTTGCGTTCGAGTTCGACTCGTTCGTTAAGCTCGAGTTCGGTTCGGGAAAAATTATTATTATTATAATATTATATACATGTATTATTTATTATTTATAATTTAGTATTTAATTTTTTTTACAATGATTTAAAGTAAATATTATATATAAATATAAAATATTTAATTGACATTTAGACTAATTTTTTCATCAAATAAAGTTAAAAATTATATTATTTTTTTTGAAAAACATAAAATGTTAACAAACTGTTTGTGTTCGTTCGAGTTCGGTTCGGTTCGTTATGTTCGTGAACTGTTCGTGTTCGGTTCGAGTATTACCGAACTCGAGTTCAGACAAGAAATTTTGTCCGATAAGATTACCGAACATTGTTCGGTTCGTTAAGATTTTGCTCGAGTTCGTTAAAAGTTCGTTCGACTTCGTCCGAGTTCGGTTCATTTACAGCTCTAATAACTATACTAAGATAAAGAAGAGTTCAGTTGCACGTAGAGAAATATAGAACTGAAATTTTCTTTACAGCAGAATTGTAGACAATGTCATTTCTATTATAATGAGGTTCCTTTTATAGATGACCTCGAAACTTGCAATTTACTATCGTTTACAACCTTTTATGTTTGCATTATTCATACAGCTTTACAAAACAGTACAAAGATATATTATTTCAATGGCTTAATGACTTTTAACCCTTAAAGTTTAAGACTTTATATCTGTAAACCCCAAAACTTTCGAGTCGTGTCTTTTAGCTTATGAAGTATTCATAAAAGTCCATAAAACTTTCGAGTCGTGTCTTTTATGGATATTTCGGGGATTAAAAGGTACGACTTGAAAGTTTTGATATTGATGAGTATAAAGTCTTAAAGTTAAAAGGTCATTAAGCCTATTTCAATTTATGCAACTCCACTTTTCATGCTTTGTCTTTTTTTTTCTTTTATGCTTTCCGTCTCTTCATTTATCAATCCTTAATTCCTTATACATTATTTTAATTTCTGTAGCTCCATTTTTAATTTCCATTGTCTTTTCTTCAAACTATTTTTCAATTTTCTTCTTGGAATATCTTCCAAGTAGTATGATAATATTGTGGATCTTTTGTAATTAGACTACATTGGAATTGTAATATAGTTAGTTTAACAACTTTAGCTTTCTTTAAGATCGCCCCTTCCTTTTGTCTTGTCTGACACATCAAACTCGCGAGACGTCTACCTCGGTCACGACTCGGGACTGACTGCATTTAGAGCATCTCCAACCATAGTCACCCGTTAGCTAAAAAGTCTATGTGACACTCAAATACTATCAATTATACATATCCTCTAAAAAATATACCACTCCAAGGGGGCACTCCTGTTAGCTATATTTTTAGCTATCCTGAAATGGTCTTCTATATTTGTTGATTCTCAACCCATTAGCTAAAACATCCACATCATCTCCCGCCAAATTCTTTTGTATATAAAATGTCACACTTCATCTACTTTCAATTTTATAATCTTTTATTGCTTGTCTATAACAATAAAATATTGTTTTTTAAAACATAGCTAAGCATTATAGCTAACAACGTTGGAGATAAAACACTTTTTCATTATCTATAATATAGCTAAGTATTATTTTATGTTATTTTAACTAATTGTTATACATAACGTGATTGGAGATGCTCTTATATGTCTAGTCATCTATTCTCCAAAACCTCCCTTCTCTACTTCTGTATTCACATCTAGTGATCCTGATCCTCTACCTAGAACTTACCGATTTTGAAACAACTTGGTTGACTGCTGCCTTGTGAAATATTTCTAATATATTTTGTGACTTATCGCAAATTATAACACTGTTAGTTATTTCAACCAACATAAGAGATTGTTCGATATATGTAACAAAAATATACACAATTCCTATTTCAGCAAAACAACTTGTTTGATCGCATTTCACAAGTTTTTCAAAATAAAGTATTTTGTGAGCAAGACTATCTATTAACATTATAAAGCCTGTTGCCATTTTTGCTGTTTAATTACTAAGCTATCCCTCTATTTTCTCCGTATTTACAAGATAATGTCATTTGACCCGCGTTGACTTATACGCTCAATTTACTACAGCCTTACATTTCATTTCAATCAATACTGCTGTTGCCGTGAAGCTTCCATCAGAAGCTTACTTTTCCCCAAAATACTACTATTTTTACTCTTTCTATGGGATTCAAAATTTGAAATTCAAAAACCACATCTCATTCCTATACTTGCTTTTATACATATCTCATCTATCATTTTATTCAAATATTTTGTTTTCTCATACCCGCATATATAGCTTTATGTGTGTATATATAAGCACCCACATATTTGCTTCAAAATTTTATTTTGTTCATGTACGGTGATGAAGTGATTGTTCGATTATAGATAGAACATATGTATTGTGGTGATAACACAAGTGAATTTACTTCATGAATGTTTTGTTATATAATTTGAAAAACATGATTTGTTGTTTGTATTTGCACTCCACGTGTTTGTTAAAAGTTCCAAACGAAACTTTATTTGGTTTTATTTTAAAAATTTATGATTCGGATGAGTAATCAATTGTTACGACACTTCTAATGAGTTGCTATGATTGTATACTGAAGCTATGATTGTATATTGTTTGTATGGTTCTATTTTGCTTGATGTACTCAAATTTGGTTGATTTTAATCATTTAATAACATTTACTCTTTCTCTGTGCAGATTGTGGTTGAGATTTGTTTTTACCTATTGAGATCGTGCAGTTTATAAGGTAAAAAGTTTATATATCGGATTTTATTTGTTCTTATATTGCAGGTTTCACAATTAATTGATAGATTAAATTACTTTTTTCATTATTTTATAGATACTATTATATTTGTTATTTGTGGCAGTGAAGTATTTGATTGAATACTTTATGCTTTCGAAGTGTTTGATGGAAGTTCTTACATAAGTACTTTGTTCTTTTTTCAGATTTCGTGTTCTAAGCAAGAGGTTCTTGGATATTGTGATCATGATTTGTAGCTTGAATGCCTCCATATTCGACTTGTGAGGTGATTTAAAATCCTGTTTTGTTGCAATTATTTTCATTTTTAAAGACTAGGGATTTTTATCAAATCGTTTATTGTTACAATCAATTGTGGACAAATGTAAAAATTTTGCTTTGTCTGGCTTCACATTTTACTAATCTTTTTGGTATGGATGTTACATAAAACACTTTGCACTTGAATGCTTTAATTTTTTTTATTTGTTAATGTTTATGTGATTGATTAAATTAGAATTAAGAAGCATGATAGGTTCATGTTTACTAAAACTTTTAATCTTAATATATCATGTTTTTACAACTACAATTGTAAACTTAATTGCAGATTGTTTGTTATACACCATGTGGATGAAATTAGGGATGTTATTTTGGTCATGTGTTTATATTTTTAACATATTCCTAAAATTTGTATTGCTTTGTAAATGTTTTATAAAAGTTTTGAGATGAGTTTATGGACATAATTACTTATCCTTACTGAGTTTTATTACTTTGGTTAGTAAGTGTTCGATAAAAGTCCCCAGATTTATTTTATTTGTGTGAATTTTCTTTTTTATTTGACATTAATACTTATAAGAAGATGGCATCGGGAAGGTTGACACGGGACTTTTACTTAGTAATACTTATAAGAAGATCATATCATCTAAAATGGTACGTCCCATGTTACTGTTATCCTTTCACTTTAGTTCTTCCTATGAATTATTTACTGTTATATGTAGCAGTTTGTCCATTTTCATCAACGATGATCAATACAGGTATGAGATTAGGAAAGTAAATAAGATTGAGCTATATAAAACTACGTAGGTGTTCCATCACACGTCCTTTTGCATTTATAACATGTAAAATATTATACTTTCATGAAGTGATTTAAGGACCTCAAGTTTATATTGAGAAATTGTAAAACACAAGTCGTACACAAAATTATAGGATTAATTTTCTGCGATTAGTGTAGTACTGTTGGAACTACTCATTACTTCAGACATGTTTCTACTGCTTTGATAATTAAATATTATTAACAAGTTCTGATTTTTCACTAATTTAAAGCAATTTTGTTAGTAAAATTGATTCATTGAGGTCATTATCTGCAGTTTATATTCTCTGTTGCCTCTTTTGAATGAGAACTTGGTTTGTCAATTGCAGCACTTTGAGAACTTGGTTTAGTTCTTAGTTTTACACTCCAACTGAATCTCTTTCCAGACTTATGGGTCGTCTAGAACAATTGTTATGGTGTTATGTTCAGTTTGTTTCAGAGGTTCCACCTTATTCTTTTATTGTTTTTAAATATGTTTATCTGGAAGGTTGCATATGTTTCTATAATGCGTCTTTTACATTGTAAGTTGGCGCTTTTACAACTATATATGTTGGCTTCACTGAGTTCATTCTAAGGCGGCAATATTATTCACTATTATGCAGGTTTCTTATTTACTGTAAGGCATATATATTTTGATTGTTCTTTAATAAAACCCCTTTGGTCAAGTGTTCTCTTTATATATCTTATCTACTTTCTCATGCCGGTTTTAGAGCTGGTGAAATACCTATATAATCTTAAAATGCATATCTCCACATTGCACCTCATAGCTATATATTACTGCAGTTAATCTTTACTTATTCTGTTTTTTTTTGCAGGACTCTAATACATTGTTGATTTCATGCTCATGTTGACCTACTGCTCAAGTGTGATATACATGTGTATTTTGTCAAATCAGAGAACAAAGTCCTGTACAAGAGATTCATGTTGTTAGAAATGAATACTACTAGAAACTAGACAGAGGGGGGGTGAATGGATAGTTTGATATATTTTTCGATTCTTGAAAACTAAGTAACAGACTGTATATGATTGTGATATGTAATATGCAGAAAGTAAATAACACACACAATCACTTTAATCTACTTTGTATAAGAAAATTAAATACTACAGCTTTCCAAGAAATTCACAATAGAATTTCTGGCTTCTAAACAAGAACAGTTTGAACTTGTTTGCTTACAGAGAAAAGAGCTTAGCAAATAAGTATGTGTATCTCTCTTCCTCAGCTAACAATAGGATGTGCATGATATATATTAGCCCTATACAAACTAGTGCACACACCTATTTTTACACAGTTACCCCTTGCTGAAAGTCCAACTTGTCCTGCCATAAGACGTCAACTATGTCAGGAAGGACCACCTGCTTTTCGGAGTCTTTCCCGTTTCTGTAGTTGCTTGTCTCTTATCTTTCTCTCTAAGTTTAGCTGTAGATTTGCCATCTGTTCTTTGGACCACCTTGCCAGAACAAATGCTTCAGTATTTGTCTCTTTTGATTCTTGATTCTGTACCTTGATTTGTCTTGTTATAAACGGCTAAGTGTTGATATCGTGAACTCCACTTCATTCCTGACTTCGCGATCTCACTTGTGAGGACTTCGCGATATAGCCTTTGAAGACTTTGCGACATAGGTCATTTGAAGACTATGCGACATAGGTCATTTGAAGACTATGCGACATAGGTCATTTGAGGACTTCACGATCTAGGCTTCTTTGACTTTGCTGACTCCAACACCTCACGACATGTGTCTTGAGGACTTCTCGACATAGTACAAAATGGACTATGCGATATAGTACTTCACGACATGGATATTGGTGACTTCACGACATAGCTTTCTTCTGACTTTGCTATATAATGCCTTAGACAAATTTCTGCAACTTATTTCTTCATAGCCTTATTTATCTCTGTCCTGCTGCATGAACACTTCTGAACTTCTACCAGGACAATTATTCAATGGCCTATATACAGTCTAGATGCAAGAAACTTTACTAAGCTCATTATAACTTTGAGCATACATGATCAAGCTAATGTTCATGAGAACAAGACAAGTACATTTAGAGACCTATACTATATCCCAGTGATAGAACTCACTAGGTCATGCAATGTGACATAGTCACATAGTGTAGGCTTGTTAATAGTGGTGTTCAGACATGTCTTGAGCCTAACAATCTCCCCCAAATTGTGAGTAAGACCATTAGGCACAATTTCATGTCTGATAACAAGCCTAACTAACATAAAAAGAACAAGTATAAAGAAGATAAAGTTAAGAACAGAACTTGGAAATTTGGTCTTACAGAATTTCTCCTTGAGCTACATAGCTTCAGTTTCCAATTGTTTCTCTAAGAAATCATCATAGACTTTCTTCTTCCTTATTTCTTCATTCTTCTTTATTTCAGAGATGGCCAGTAAAATTTCATCCCTTGCAATCAGTTCTTCAATGAGAGGAGAATCTTTTAGATCTTCAGCTGCTGTTCTGAGGGCACTTTCCACATATGAATGTATGAACTCCATCCTTATCTTGCTTATTCCTCCATAATGATTTTTGTACTCAACAGTATAAGGATTTTGCTTTACCCTGCACAGCCCTTTCTTCCTTAGCTCCTTTGCTCTTTCTTCCATCTCAGCCATCTCCTTTTCTTTCTCACACCTCTTTTCTTCATTCAGCTTCTTTAGATTCTCTTTATATTCAGAGTGCATTTTCATGAATCTGGCAATCTCTGTTTTCCACAACCTTTCTTCATTTTCTTCAAAATTTAACAAGGCATTGATTCTTTCTTGCTCATAGGTGTCAAAATGTTGCCATCTCTCTTGCTTCATTATTCTTTCTCTTCCATCAGTGTACTTGATCTCTAGATGATCCAACTTCACTTTGACTTCAAAGATCCTTTGAGCCCTAAAAAATGCTAGGGCATCTTCATCATAGTCCTCATCTAGTGGAAGCACATTGATGCCAATAACATTTGTGAGTTTTCCAGTCTTCTTTGTTATCCTCATCCTTCTGGGTACACTCTTGATCTTCAAATGCTTCACAAGAGATACCTTTCTGGAACAAGGAGAATCAGTCTTCAGTGCCACATCACTTGGAAGTAGCTTCATTCCTTTCCCCTTCATCCACTGTAACACTCCACTAGCTGTAACTTTGTGGAAGTGTTTTCTTGAAATTACTTTAGTGGCTTCATCTTTCTTCTGTGGTAATTCAGGTTCAGAAGTCATGGATAATGATTTTGGAGGATCATTGCTAACAGTACCCACCCTAGACTTAGAGTCTTGTGTTGTGGTTAAAGTACTGTTGGCAATGTCCTTGACTTGCTGAATTCCACTTCTTGTTTTCCTGGTTGTTTCCTTTGTCCCTTTTGAGTCCCTCTTGTCATCACCAGCATCTTTTGATTTCTTTGGATATTTGCTCCTGCTGCTCTCACTAGATCCATCCTTATTTCTCCTTGTTTGAGATCTCCTTTCATAGGTTTTCTCCTCATCATCATCCTCCCCATCCTTCTTTTTGCTCTTTTCTTTGACAGATTCAGGAATGACTCCATGAATCAGAAAAGATTGTAGAGTTCGAATTATCTCTAGTTCCTCAGCTGTCCTAACTCCTCTCTTAGCTCTCAGCATTTGCAGCACCTGGTTGATCTTTGCATTGTTCTTCATTAAAAGGTCTGAGGGAATTACTAGTTGGTCAATATTACTGTCTTGAGATAGGCTTTGGTAAATTATTGTCCTTGGCTTGGATATAACCTCAGGCAATCTTTTATTCTGGTCCATCTTCAAGTCATTGTAAAGACTTTCATTGTTCATCCCATGCTTTTCAATCAACTCCAGAATGATTGACAGCTCAGTAAATCTCAGTTTCTCTAGAGTTTGAAAAGCTAGGTGCCACAAGCAGTTGTCCTTGCACACCATGATTATCTCTCTTAGATGGACATCCTTGATTTTCCTTACTGCCACTGTGAAATACTTGATGCTTTCCTTGATCTTCTGTCTGTACATCCTTGCATCTCCTCGAGCATTACTGTAGATGGCTTTCAGAAACTCCAGGAAGGCCTCATCATGATAGATGTTTGAATTTGCAACTTCCTGTAGCTTGGCTTCTATGATAATTGCAGCTTTGACAGGTTTAGCATTGGGAGTAGGTTGAGTAGGTTGAGGAGTTGAGATATCTTTAGGCATTGTTGATGGATAGTAGGTGGTTGAGATTGTGCTCTTCTGACCTTCTGCACTTATGACCTCTACAGGGGGAAGAATGATTGGCTTTATGGTTTCTTCAATGAGTTTGCCCTTGCCCTTATGCTTTGACTGCTTGGCAGGTACTCCCCCTCTTTGTTTCAAAATGACCTCCTTTTGTTTCTCCCCCTTAGGCTTGGGATCAGACAAGATGTCTTGAGCTTCCCCAGGGATAGGCAGGTTCATTTGTTTCATCATTGAAGTCAGCATCTGTTGTTGCACCAGCAGGATATTGGAGGTGTTGTTGCCTTGGTCATCCAGTTTGTCATTGAGCTGTTTTAGAGAGTTGGCAAGCTCCTTGTTTTCATCTGTCAGAGAGGCTACTTCTCTTTCAAGACCATCCACCTTTGAGAATAGCTGTTGAGACTTGAAAGAATTGAGAGATTGATCCTTGAGTTTGGTAAATTCAAATTTGGAGATGTTTGACAAAGGGACCTCATCCACCAATTTGTCACCATATTGATTTTTCCAAATTACATTCAGCATGGCATTGGAGTTGATATTGGCCTTGACTTGATTTTCCAAGGTTGTAGCCAGCTTCCTGATGTTGTCTGTGACCATGGCCAGAGAGAGGTCCATCATGCTTACAGTAGAGTTTGTCTTCTGGATTTCTTTAAGGATGCCATCCACCCTGGGAAAATCAGAGAGATATGAGTTTCTGAGCTTAGTGAGGGATCTGTCTGTCTCCTCCTGGATTGAAGAAATCTCTGATTGAAGCCCTTTCCCAAGATAGTGCAGAGCCATTAATTGATTCCTGTAGACATCATTAACAGCATCATAGATGGCAGCAGGAGAAAGATCCTTTGCATTTGAGCCCAGAGAAGTGAGGTACTCTTCCCTTAGAAAAGCTAGGGCATCCTTGAGCTTGAGAGTCCTCTTAGCATCCAACCAGGCATCCACATTTCCCTCTGGTTCAGCTGCATCCACTATCTTTTCCTGCTGAGCTTCAACATCCTCCTTGTGGCAGAGTAAAATGGCTTCATAATCAGCATTTGGGAGATTTGAGGTGAGGAGATGTTGAGCTATCTTTGAGAACTCATCAATCTGTGCCACATGGAGATCTTGTATGGCTTCTTCTGTCATTTTGGAAGGCACAGATGATGATCCTGAAGGCCTGTCATGGTGCACAGGCTTCAGCCATTCTGACATAGTGGCCTGAGCCAAGTGAGAGCTAGTGCTAGGCACTTCATGAGATGTAAGGTTTTGAGTCTCCTCCAGCCTTGGAATGGCTGTAGGGTCTAATGTTGTCTCCATTGAAATGGGATGTGTTACAACATTAGCCCTATTTGTCTGTGAAGACAGTTCCACATCCCTAAGGATGGGAGAATTTGGCATAGAGTCTCCAGTGAAAACTGGTGAATCCTCCATGTTTTTGTTGGTGTCATTAGGATATTCCCCAGCATGCATTCCCTGACCAACTAGATGTGGTTCCTGGGTGGTGAGCATAGTGTCATGCACCATGTCACTTGACATTGGCTCAATCACAGGAGAGAATTGTGATTGATCAAAGGCAAGATTGTCATTGGAATGACTCTCTTGTTCAGAAGAAATTTTTATGGAAGAATCTGAGAGAGAAGTGGGGTTTAGATTAGATTGTGGCAACTCCCCCTGAGAAATAGGAGGAGTTTCAACAGTGATGTGCTCTCCACTCTGTGTATTATCAGCCTTATCACTCCTAGGGTCAAGAGTGAGGTCTTGACCCTGTGCAGACTCTGTACAAGGTGCAGTGGGGAGACTGCTCTTTTCAATGCCAATGACCTGTTGAGAGGCCATGGACAGTAATAGGTGTACCCCTTTTTCCACATCTGAATCCTGTTGGGAGGATACAGTGGTAGGTTTGGATTTGAATTTCTTACTTTGTCTGGTGAGAGGTGACTCAGGATTCTCACTATCTATCTCTACAGATTCATTTATCACTGCTAGGGCTCTCTTCTTTGACTTCTTTTTAGTAACACCAATCTTTTGAGAGATTGATGCACTTGGCTGCCTAACTTCTATGGTACTGTTTACAGTGGGGTTGCTGGATGGGATGGGAAGGCTGGGGTTAGACTGTGTAGCTCCTTCAGTCTCAGCCTCCCCTGTCCAGGAAAGTGCATGGTATATGGGCTGATCAAGTGGATAAGACTCAAATGTGTCCTGCATATGCTTGGTCACACTTAGAATCACATCCACTTGATTCCTTGTGTCCAATGAGCCAAATAGAACTTTGGACATGGACTTGGAATAAGCCATTTTAGTTTTATCTATACCCTCCAATTCATGGACATTTGCATCAAGAAAATTTAAAATTACTTGAAGGAAACGAGGGTAAAAGATGTCATTACCTCTACCACGAACAGTCCTGCCTAGCCTCTGAGCCAATTCTTTGAGAATTATGGCTCTTACATTAATCTCCTGGTTGTTGGCCAAGGAGTAGGCTAGCTTCACAGCAATGTGACTGATATGGTCCCATCCTGTCTTCCTACAGAGAAACACCTTCTGGAGTGCGTCAAACAGAAATGACCACTCCCTTCTCACAAACTTCTTAGTCATCTTTCCAGTATCTATCTCATCAGCATACTGAATGAAGGTCATGAAATCTACGATTTGAGCATCTGTAGCTTCTTGGTCATGACCTTCCACCTTGAACCCCAGAGCTTCATTGATTTCCCTTTCACCAAACTGAAAGTGTTTGCCTCCAATTGAACAACTAACCTCCTGGAATGAGGTTCCATCTTCCCTAGCCATTGTTGAGACCAACGCCGTTCTCCAGAATCCTTCCAACACATCGACATACAAGGTAGGGTTCAGGGTTAGGGCTTGGCGAAGGTAGGAAGTGTACAAGAACCGGACAAAACACTTGTACCTTGGGTTAGCCTCAGCCTCAGAGGGAATGGTGAGAAGATTGGTTTCTTTGGGAATGGTTAAAGGGATAGAAGATGATACTGTTTGAGATTTGGGTGCCATTTCGAGAGAGAGAGTGAAGGAGAGAGTAGAGAATTTGTGCTTAGGTTTGAGAGTTTGAGAGCAATAGACAAGATGAAAAGTTGTGAACGGTTAGAAAAGGGTATTTATATGATAGAGACACTGCGATATGGAGTTATGAATTTGTACAGTCTATCTGTATGTCGCGAAGTCAAAAATGGCATGTACCGCAAAGTCTTGCACAGTATATCGCATAGTCTCAGAAATGAACTATGTCGCAAAGTCCTCAAGATGAAAGGATCGGGGAGACTTTGCGATATAGTAGAAATACCCTGTCTAAAGCTCTCTATTAAGAATTTTAAGCAAATTGTCAGACTTTTATCAAATTTTGAAATAAAATTAATTTAAATCAAAATTCTGTCAAATGCGGAGACTTGTCGATATAGTTATTCTAAGTCGCGAAGTCATAAAATGAACTATGTCGCAAACTCATGAAATGAACTATGTCGCGAAGTCTCACAATCTCAACAGTTTGCGATATAAGTCTGTTTGATTTGAACTGTGTCGTGAACTCTGAAAATCATCTATATCGAGATGTCTCAAAAGCTCACAACTTTACCAACAGATGTGATTTTGAAAAATATGCAGTAAAATACTGAAATATTTATAAATCATATCTCAGCTAATTTTCACTCCAAACAAATATAGCATTTAAATACAGTGAAAATTTACTGCTGCAACAATTTACTGGCATACTTACTTAGAGCAACTAAATGAAGGATTAAGCATTCCAATTTCACTCACAAGTCTGTTGAAGACTGCTTCATTCAGAGGTTTAGTAAATATGTCAGCTAATTGTTTCTCAGTTGGAACATAAGAGACTTCTATGGTACCATTTGCAGCATGTTCCCTAATGAAATGGTACATGATCTCAATGTGCTTTGTAGTAGAATGATTAACAGGATTGGCAACTATGGATATTGCACTAGTATTATCACACATTAGTGGAATGTGTTCTAACACTAGCCCATAATCCATGAGTTGATTTCTAATCCAAAGCAATTGAGCACAGCAACTTCCAGCAGCAATGTATTCAGCCTCAGCTGTGGATGTTGCTGTGGACTGTTGTTTCTTACTAAACCAGGACACTAACCTTTGACCTAGGAATTGATAGCTTCCAGAGGTGCTCTTCCTGTCAATTCTGCATCCAGCATAATCAGAATCTGTGTAACCAACCAGGTTGAACCCAGTGCCTTTTGGATACCATAGCCCAAGATTAGGAGTCCCCTTTAGATACTTGAAGATTCTTTTGATAGCCATCATGTGAGATTCCTTGAGATCAGACTGGAACCTTGCACAAAGGCATGTGGCAAACATGATGTCTGGCCTGCTAGCTGTGAGATAGAGTAAGGATCCAACCATTCCTCTATAGACCTTGATATCAACTCTCTTGCCTTTCTTGTCTTCATCCAGCTTGATTGCAGTAGACATAGGAGTTTTAGCTGGGGATGACTCTTCTAAACCATATTTCTTTAAAAGATCCTTGACATACTTAGATTGGTTTATAAAGATGCCATCCTCCCTTTGATGTACTTGCAGGCCTAGAAAGTAGGTTAACTCTCCCATCATACTCATCTCATATTTGCTTTGCATCAACTTAGAGAACCTTTCACAGAGTTTTTCATTTGAAGAGCCAAAGATGATATCATCCACATATATTTGAACAAGAATGATATCGTTTCCATGCTTCTTGAAGAATAGGGTTTTGTCAATTGTACCCCTGGTAAATTGATGCTCAAGAAGAAATTGAGATAGAGTCTCATACCAGGCTCTTGGTGCCTGTTTGAGTCCATAGAGTGCCTTGAGCAATCTATACACAAAGTTTGGGAAGTCTTCACTTTCAAAGCCAGGTGGTTGAGACACATAAACTTCTTCAGCAAGATCACCATTGAGAAATGCACTTTTCACATCCATTTGATACACCTTAAAATCTGAGTGAGCTGCAAAAGTCAGGAAGATTCTGATGGCTTCCAGTCTAGCTACAGGTGCAAATGTCTCATCATAGTCAATGCCTTCTTGCTGACAATATCCTTTGGCAACCAGCCTTGCTTTGTTTCTAATTACCACTCCTTCTTCATCCATTTTGTTTCTGAACACCCATTTGGTGTCAATAACATTCTTTCCTTTTGGAGGAGGTACTAGTTCCCATACTTTGTTTTTATCAAATTGATTCAACTCTTCTTGCATGGCAACAATCCAATCAGAATTCTTCAAAGCTTCTTCAATTAATTTAGGTTCCTCTTGTGACAGAAAGCAGCTATACAGACATGTATTTAATGTTTCCCTTCTTGTTCTAACTCCCTCACTAGGATCTCCAATGATTTGATCCCTAGTGTGGGCTCTGTCCCATTTCCTTGTGTGCCCCTGTTCATTTCCTTGATCTGTTCCAAGCTCATTTTGGTTGATAGGTGCATTCTCTTCTTCCCCCCTGTGTTTGTGAACCCTTGCACAGGTGTTTGAAGAAGATTGTCAACTTCAAGGATTTCATTCTCTAGAACAGTTTGAACAGGGGGTTCATCTTCACTTTCAGAATCCTCAAGATAACCTTGATTCTCAAATCTCAATGGCACACTGTCTTGATCACTTGTTTTCAGTCCAGGAGTTTTCTTGTCATCAAAGGTAACATCCATGCTTTCCATGACTTTGTGTTGCTCAGGTACAAATACTCTGTATGCTGTCCTTTCCAGAGAGTATCCAATGAAGATACCTTCAAATGCTTTTGCATCAAATTTTCCAACATGCTCAGAGGTATCTTTCATCACAAAGCACTTGCTTCCAAACACATGCAGGTGCTTGAAGGATGCTCTTTTTCCAGTCATTAATGAGTAAGGAGTTTTGCCAGACTTCTTATTGATTAATGTTCTATTTTGCACATAGCATGCTGTGTTAACAGCATCAGCCCAAAAGCTAGTGGGTAGCTTTACATCCAGCAGCATTGTCCTTGCAGCTTCAATGAGAGTTCTATTCTTTCTCTCAACTACTCCATTTTGTTGAGGTGTTTTAGGAGCTGAGAATTGTTGAGAAATTCCTTTATCTTTGCAAAACTCATACAATGTTGAATTTCTGAACTCAGTCCCATTATCACTTCTCAAAGCAACTACAGAGGAACCAGTGCTTTGTGCTTCTTTGTCAACTCTCTTGATATGCTCTATTATGACTTGGGGTGCTTCATCCTTGGAGAATAGGAATTCCACCCAAGTATATCTTGAATAGTCATCTACCATCACTAGAGCATATTTCTTTTTGGAGAGGGACATTACATTCACAGGGCCAAATAAGTCCATGTGAATTAGCTGCAGAGGTTTTGAATTTGTATTGAGCAATTTGTTCTTGTGACTGGATCTTTTAATTTTTCCTTTCTGACAAGTTTCACATGCTCCATCTTGCACAAACTCTAAGGCAGGCAAATCCCTGATAAGTTCTCTCTTGGTTAGAGAGTTCATTGCCTGAACATTCAAGTGAGACAGCTTCTTGTGCCATAGCCAGAATTTCTCATTTGTGGCTTTAGTGTAGAAACAGCAGACTTCTCCCTTATCTGCAGCCTTGAGATTGGCTACAAACAAGCTTCCTTTCTTCACACCAGTTAGAACAACTTCACCACTTTCCCTTTTTGAGATTGAACAAAGGTCTTCATCAAATTCCACTTTGAAACCTCTGTTGGTGAATTGTCCAATGCTCAAGAGATTATGCTTCAGTCCTTCAACAAATGCTACATCTTCAATAATGACATTTCCAGATTTAACACTGCCATATCCCATTGTATAACCAATGTTGTCATTTCCAAAGGTTACTGATGGGCCAGCCTTTTCCTCAAAATGTGATAGCAGGGCTATATCACCAGTCATGTGACTTGAGCATCCATTGTCCAAGATCCATATGACTCTTTTATTCCTGTTGCCCTGCATTCACAAAATGACTAAGTTGTTTTTGGTACCCACACTTGGTAGGGTCCAGTTGATTTAGAAACATTTTGATTAATAATTCTTCTGTCATAAATTGCATTTCTCATAGTAGGAGACTTCACTTTTTCTTTGGCTTTGGAGTTTACACTCTTAGGCTCACATGAAGTTTTCACCCTCTCAACCCTGATTGGGGACCCTGTCCTATGAGAATGCATATGTGTGTGTGATTCACCAGATTGTGCAGAGTCAAGTTTATGTTTAAGAGATAAACAGTTAGCAATCACAGTCACATAGCATGTCATGCAGTTTGGCTTACCACAGAAAGAATCATGACTAGAATTTATGCTAGCAGAATGGTTACTCAGGTTGTCAACTTCAACAATATCAGGCTTACTACACTTATGAGTCAAATGATTAACAGATAGGCATTTTTGACATTGTTTCCTGGGAGCATTTGGCACATAAGCATAGTTGTTTCCCTTGTTAACACCAACTTTACCATTTCTGTTTTGTTTCTTTTTCTTAACAACTTCTTTCTTTGCTTTAGGACTCTTGACAAGATTGTTTTTGGTCTCTTTCTGATTGACAAGTTCAGGAAAGGAAGAAGTGTTTTTAGCAGCCTCATCTTCTTCAAGTAGCTGTTGCTTGATGATCAGTAGTTCCTCATCAAACTCAACAACACTCTTTCTGAAGATGGGCTGTTCAACACTTGACAGTATGGTTGGGGCATTTTTGTTTATAAAAGTTTCCTTTCCCTTGCCCTTGACCTTCTTCCTTCCCTTGTCATTATCATAGTCAAAACCAACTCCAACCTTGCAGTCTTCAGTGTGTTCCTTGTGATAGGTTTGAATAAGTTCAGAGGAGTTTTTGAAGCTTCTTAGTTTCAGTTCAGTTTCAGCAATTTGTTCCCTAAGGGCTTTCTCTATCTGCTCAGCACAAATCACTTTGTTTTTAAGATACTCAACCTCCTTTTTCAAACCATCCAGGTTCACAGCCATTAACTCAAGTTTCTCATTCTTTTCTGTAAGCTCAACATTCTTAGCAGTTAGTCTATCAATTTCTTCATTAGCTACTAACATGCTAGTATGAATATTAAACATCTCAGTGCTCATATCTTCAACAGTTTGCTTATATTGAAGGGGAGTCATATCAAGAGAAGTAAGAATGGGTACCTGACTTGAATCACCATCATCAGAAAATGCCATCAAGGCATAGTTTGAGTACTCTTGTTCTTCTTCTTCATCAGAGTCATCCCAGCATTTTCCCTCAGCAATAAAAGCTTTGCCCTGTTGTTTCTTGAGTAGAGCCTCATACTTAGCTTCAAGCTCTAAGTATGCTTTGTCCTTCTTGACTTGTTTAGGCTTTTTGCACTCAGTGGCAAAATGCCCAAGTTCATTGCAGTTATAGCACCTTATTTTGGTCCTATCCACACTTCCTGTCTTGTATCCACCTTTAGCAGCACCAGCAATCCCTTTTCCTTTATTGAAGGTGTTTGAGCCACTAGATCCACCAGTGTTTCCATTATTGAACTTGGATCTAAATGGCTGCTTTCTTTTAAACCTTATGTTAGGATACCTTCTAGCCATATAAGCAAAAGATTTGTTTTCCATTTTGTCCAGCTCATCTATACTGTAGAACTCATCCTCTTCAGGTAAGTCATACACAACCTGAGTTTCATCACCAGTGTCTTCAACTTCCAGTTCCTCAATCTTGACCTGACTGATTTTAAGAGAGTCCATTCTTTGACTTAGGTTGTCAGCAATAAGTGCACAGGAGGTATTAGCCACTAATCCTTGCTTTGCTTGAATAGATCTCTTTTGAAACAGCTCCAACTCATATGTCTTCAAAACACCATATAACACATCAAAACCAATCTTTGTTAGATCTCTTTCTTTTAGGGAAGAGATTCTTGGTTCCAAGTGATCTGGAAGAGTTAGTAGAAACTTCATATTGAGCTCTTCTGTTTCATAGTGTTTGTCATAGAGTTTGAGCTCGTTTATCAGCTTGTTGAATCTCTCAAACACTTCTGTGATTCCCTCTTTTGGCTGAGCCATGAAGGCTTCATATTGTGAAACAAGAATCTGCTTCTTGTTCTTTCTTACTTCAGTAGTTCCTTCACAGAGCACTTCTATAAGATCCCACATCTTCTTGGCACTAGTACAATGAGCAACAGTGCCATACATGTTGAAGTCCATAGATTCACAAATGATAAGTTGAAGATGTCCATCCAGTGCAACTTTTTCCTTTTCAGGATCAGTGTATTTTGAGGGATCTTTGGGCACATGTTTTGCTGGTACAATCTCAGTGCCAATGGTTGTTTCACCAATCTCGATCATTGGAATGAAGGGACCATGCTTTAGAATATCTAAATACATGGGGTTAGAAGCTTTGATGAAAAGCAACATCTTCTTCTTCCATAAACTGTAGTGCTCCTTGTTAAAGGGAGGAATCTTGATACTGCTTAGTTTCTGTGAACTCATTCTTGATCTTTTCCTGTTTGTACGTTAACAGCCTACGCTCTGATACCACTTGTTAGAAATGAATACTACTAGAAACTAGACAGGGGGGGTGAATGGATAGTTTGATATATTTTTCGATTCTTGAAAACTAAGTAACAGACTGTATATGATTGTGATATGTAATATGCAGAAAGTAAATAACACACACAATCACTTTAATCTACTTTGTATAAGCAAATTAAATACTACAGCTTTCCAAGAAATTCACAATAGAATTTCTGGCTTCTAAACAAGAACAGTTTGAACTTGTTTGCTTACAGAGAAAAGAGCTTAGCAAATAACTATGTGTATCTCTCTTCCTCAGCTAACAATAGGATGTGCATGATATATATTAGCCCTATACAAACTAGTGCACACACCTATTTTTACACAGTTACCCCTTGCTGAAAGTCCAACTTGTCCTGCCATAAGACGTCAACTGTGTCAGGAAGGACCACCTGCTTTTCGGAGTCTTTCCCGTTTCTGTAGCTGCTTGTCTCTTATCTTTCTCTCTAAGTTTAGCTGTAGATTTGCCATCTGTTCTTTGGACCACCTTGCCAGAACAAATGCTTCAATATTTGTCTCTTTTGATTCTTGATTCTGTACCTTGATTTGTCTTGTTGTAAACGGCTAAGTGTTGATATCGTGAACTCCACTTCATTCCTGACTTCGCGATCTCACTTGTGAGGACTTCGCGATATAGCCTTTGAAGACTTTGCGACATAGGTCATTTGAAGACTATGCGACATAGGTCATTTGAAGACTATGCGACATAGGTCATTTGAAGACTTCACGATCTAGGCTTCTTTGACTTTGCTGACTCCAACACCTCACGACATGTATCTTGAGGACTTCTTGACATAGTACAAAATGGACTATGCGATATAGTACTTCACGACATGGATATTGGTGACTTCACGACATAGCTTTCTTCTGACTTTGCTATATAATGCCTTAGACAAATTTCTGCAACTTATTTCTTCATAGCCTTATTTATCTCTGTCCTGCTGCATGAACACTTCTGAACTTCTACCAGGACAATTATTCAATGGCCTATATACAGTCTAGATGCAAGAAACTTTACTAAGCTCATTATAACTTTGAGCATACATGATCAAGCTAATGTTCATGAGAACAAGACAAGTACATTTAGAGACCTATACTATATCCCAGTGATAGAACTCACTAGGTCATGCAATGTGACATAGTCACATAGTGTAGGCTTGTTAATAGTGGTGTTCAGACATGTCTTGAGCCTAACACATGTAAATGTAGATAAATTTTCTTAAAAAACGAAAGAGATATGATTTTGACTGGAAATAAGTGTATTATGATTTTGAAGATACTAGGGTCTAGGAGATTAGGTTGTGTTTTATATTAAACTTGGGAACTGAAACAAGAAAAGTTACACCTGTATATACATGTTTTTCAATTAAATTTGTTCAGATCTGAAATTTAAATAATTTGCCTCTCTCTTTTGAGCTGCTGATTTTTGGAATAAAAGTGTATATGCCTGTTTGAACAATGGAAAATAAAGGGTGTGTACACTTGAACTCTTTGCAATGTTGAGCTTCTTTAAAGAAAATAGTTCGACCATGTATTTAATATCATAGTACGCTGCAAAAAGGTACTAGGAGCTTACCAAAAGATGCATACCAACTTGCTAAGATTCAAAGACAACTTAAACACTATTGTAATAAGATAAACAAAGATTTGGAATTTGTCTTGGGATAAGTATTTATAAATTTTAGCTATGACAAAAAATTGTTCATTAATTGTAAATTGATTTTATAAGTTTAAATATTATATGTATTAAATTAAAGTCAAAGTATCACCAAAGGCGACCATCATCATTAAAATATAATATAATTTTTATTTGACTAATATATTTTTTTTGTAAAATAATACATTAAAATCGTTCTTAATAAAAATTTATAATCAAGACTATAAATTGAAAATTATTAAAACTTGCAATTATTCAAAAGACAATAAAAAAGAAAACACTGATTAAATGTATCCTTCTATTCAAATTTTACCGATGGGTATTCAAACTCTTACATTTATGTGTCTACCACATTTTAACAAATCTTCTATGAATTATTGTTCCAATTAACATTTAACCATTTAGTTTCCTTCTATGAATACCATCCGGTAAATACTAACTTAAAATCCGTGCGATATATAAATTATTTTTAATAATTTTTATTTTATTATTTTTATTTAATATTTTATTAATTGTATTTGTTTAATATAAGTAGACATGTTAAAATAGGTAAATTTTTTAAACTAATTAAAAGCATAAAAATAGATTTTGAAATAAATAAGTAAGGGTTTACCCGTAATATTTCTGAAAAAAGAGGGATTTAGAATGAATTTCTAAATAAAAGAAGTTGTATGAACTTAAATTATTATAAGAATTTTCAAAATGATTAAAATAAAATAATTACTTTACATATGGACAAAAATTATATATGTTGACACTTTTATATTGAAAAATTACTTATAGAAGTCTTTTTAAACAACTCTTAAATAAAAAAACAGCAATAAAAAAAATTGGAGTTTCAAGATATATTACATACTATTTGAAAAATTAGAAATAATCATATTTTCTCTATTTTAAAAGCATCTACATGACTTTACTTTTATTTCTTAATAAAAAAAATTATTCGATTCAGTTTTTTTAATACCTTTACCTGAAAAAATGAAGAAGAATGAAAAATAAAAAGATGGCCAGCGAGTTGACATTGAATATAATAAAAACTAGCATGAAAACCCGTGCAAGGCACGGGTCACTATCTAGCATAATTATTTTAACTTCTAAGTAGTTCGGTGTTTATGATAATTTATAGATCGTTTGACAGACGTCTCATTGTGGGTACAAAAGCTGTACTTGATCTCTGTAGTGAGATAGTTAGCGTTGAAAAGTATCATTGGTTGAGGTGTTTTTGAGTTAAGAAATGAGTAAATTCGATACTTATGATATTTGTTATGTGTAAGATCTATGTCAAAATATAATTATCTTACATACAGACATTAACCTACACGATTTTACTAATTTAGCTCATTTAGCGAATGATACATTTTCTTGTTTGTGAAATTTAATTTGCATTGTAAAATGTGTACAAGGAAACATTTTCATTGTAGAATGTGTACATGCATAATATTAAAATTTAATATATAATGAATTTTCTAGTATGTTCACGTAAATTAAGTACATTTCCAATGAAATCAAGAACCGTTAGATCCACAGTCATTAGATCTTTCCAATCAAATCAATGGAAATCGTTAAATAAAATACTACAAATTTTATATATAGTACATTTTATATTTTTTATAACTAAAATTTCTTTTTTCTAACAACATTATCTATCTATCTATACTATTATATAATAGACGGAACAATACAAGTTTGGTTGGTAGTCTGGTCCCCCATGGTTTGTTCACTCATTCCACACCGGTTAGATATTTCCAATCAAATTAATGAAAACTGTTAGATAAAATACTAAAAATATTAAATAGAGTACATTTTATATTGTGTATAACTAAAAATATTATATATAGTACTTTTTATATTTTTTCAACTAATTTTTTTCATACAAGTTTTACAAATAAGGACAAAATAGAAATCAATTAGAACCGTTAGATAAAATCCTAAAAAAATTATATAGAGTACCTTTTATATTTTTTCAATAGTTAAATTATCTCACATATTATAAGATTATGTTAATCGATATAGTAATAGATACCAAATACTCTTCTACTCACGCGACACACACACACATATATATATATATTTAAAGTAAACACATGGGAAATTTAAATATTTTAAATTAAATAAAATGTCGTTGTTGAGTGGATTCGAACTTGGGTCTATACAATAATTTTCACCTCCTCTTACCACCACACCACTCAATTACATATGTTGTAAATTACACACATCATATGTGTGTGTTGCTTGAGTAGAGAAATATTTGATATTATTATTTCTCTACTCAAGCGACACACACACATATGATGTGTGTAATTTACAACACATGTAATTGAGTGATGTGGTGGTAAGAGGAGGTGCAAGTTATTGTGGAGACCCAAGTTCGAATCCATTCAATATCAACTTTTTTAAGAATAATAAACATAAGGGCAATTTGGACATTTCAAATGCATTAAAATTTCTTGCCAATTTAGCATGAATAAAATGTCCCCCCAATTAATTGACCCATATTGGGATATTATTAATAGAAAGATTATTTACTTTATACTTTAAAGTGAATTAAAGTCTTTTCGAGATGCATTAAATTTAAAAACATTCTTTAGTTCTATAAACACTTTTCATAAATACAATAAACGATTAAATTATAAGTAGGGACTCAAAAAACATTCAAAGCGAATTTAATATATTTTTCCAATGAAAAAGGCTTTGGAATCATAAAATTTCCTTTTACCACGAAGGTTTTTTTTTGTGTGTGTGAAGAAAATGGAATTTTAGTACCCATGCTGTAGGCATACTATTTCGTAAATTTCTGTTTTTTTATAAGAATTCGTTAGATTGAGCTTTTTTCAAGAAGCAATGTACTGGTACAAAATATCTAAATCACTTTAGAGCATCTCCAATAGGCCTGTCAAGAGGTTTATGGCATAACAATCTTGGTTGCCCACATATAATTGCCAACAAGTTGTCAATCAAAATGTCAAAAGTTGGCAATTTCCTTATATAGTAAAATACTAAAATCACATACATTTTCTGAAAAGTATTTATCTCTGTCTATTTTTCTATTTTTCTATCTTTCATATTATTATAATTTATAAATGGGATCACATTGGCAATTTTTAAAGTTGCCAATTATTGGAGTAAATTTTTAACAAAAGTTACGAATAACGAGATGGATAAAAGAGAAAATAAAAAATTAATATATGAAATGATGTGATATAGATTGAGAACTAATTTGACAACCTTTATTGAAAATGTTCTTAAGAACTTGAGTCTATAGATCAAAGACAGAATTTACAACAAAACTAAAGGTATACAGGAAAACTATAATGTGTCATCTAATAAAGAAGACAAAAAAGTTGTCACTCAACAAATATAATTATTAAATTACAATTAAATATCAAAAAAATATAAATTTTAATGCCCTTGCGGAGCGGACACACATACTAGTTAATATAAACTTCCCTCTCTTTGTGAGTTTCCAATGTGAATGTCTTTCACAACACTTGGCTACAAGAATTGCCGGAAGCAACAACCTCAGTGGAGATATTGCTTGCTCCTTTCAAAAGTTAATGGCAAAGCAGGCCACTGAAGAATTTACTCTTTCCATTGTACTCAACATGTCACAACACATAGCTCAGCACAATCACTTATCTATGCATTTTTGTAGTGGAGTCCGGAATGTCAAATGGTGAATGCAATACTTGATATAGTTTATACCAATGTGACATCTTCAATAGGTTTGGTCTCTCACCAAACAAAGCTTTGTCAACTTGTACTTGAAAGCATCACATGGAACAAGAAAATAGTTGCAGTAAATTATAGATTTATCAATTTTTCACCAGTTTTATAATCCCAAACATGGAAGCTAGTCACATTCATATTTAAGTGCATAAGAGCATGAGTAGTTAAAACGGTTAGGTAAAATGGGTCATGTTCCTTGTAGAACCCTTAACCTTAGAACCTTTAAAACTCTATCTTATTTTTTAAAATAATATATATTTATTATATGAAGGTCATGGGTAAAGTTGTCCAAAAACACAAAATACATAATTTAGAGCTAATTAATATTTTATTAACGATAATAATCATACATCGATATTGATCACAAAATTCTCCATCATCATCATAAAATTTCCCCAATTATTTTTATCATTTTTTGTGAAAATATTCAAGTTATTGTATAAACACAATATCAGATAACAGTGTTCAATAGCTGAACATTTAAATACAAGTAAGTTCAGTTGCAGAACTTTAAAATTTATGTGTTTGATTTCAAATTCGATTGCATGACTTTTATGTTCAGCGGTAGAACACGAAAGTTATGGTATGAAAATAATGTGAATAACATTGTTCAACATCTGAACATTATAAAAATAATCAAGTTCACTTGTAGAACTTTGTGGAAAAAAGTAAGTTAAGTTGTACAACTTTGAAGTCCATATGCATAACTTTTAAAATTCAGCGGCAGAACACTGTATTTATACTATGAAACAAAATAGGTTCGGCAGTAGAATTCTTTTATTCCAAGAATACCCTTCTAAGATTTTGTATATAAAAATGAGTTGAATCTGAACAGTTGATCTAGTAATAATTCAACGGCTTATAACAGTTCTAAAGTTCTTTTTTAGTGATCGATTCTCTCTTGAGCCTAACCCTAGGTAAAATAATATATAATAATTATTAGCTAAAATTTGTTGAATCTATAATAAGAACAGTATTTTATTATTATTATTATTATTCAACTGGATTCATGGCAGTGACATAAATTAAATAAATGTTTTGAAATAATTTTCTTAAATATTTTATGTAATTTTTTAAGTAATTTTCTTTTATATTTGTTATATAATTTTTCATGTAATTTCCTTCATATTTATTATGTATTTTTATTTTTTAATGTAATTTCCTTTTTTATTTGTTTAGGTAATTTCTCACTTTTCTGTTTTTTTAAATATTTTCAGTAATGATTCTACTGAATATTTTTACTATGCTAAAAAAAAACTGTTTGAGGTGGATGATCATGTGTATATATAGGACGTGAGCTGAGCTGGATGTATATAGATGACATGTGGTTCAACAAATTTGGCGTACCGATTCATATTAGGTATAATTATGGCCAACAGGTGTAGCCCGTTGGAGCAGAATTATTGAAAGACATATGTTTAGGCCTATTAATATTCCGAGCAAACAACTTAATTTAAACAAGTATGTAACAAGTAAATAATAATTTAAAGGTCACAGGAATCTCAGAGAGTTTTATCTGTCAAGAGAATGGAGAACCAAAGTCATCTACAGACTTGAAGTTATTCTACATTGAAAGAAGTTCAATTTATTGTTCAAGCCTCGGTGAAGTATTCAAGTAAGTGAATTTACTACAGTGACAGAGATTTCCAGTTGGTGACGGAAGAAGTACAGGATACAAAGTTTAGTCAAAGCTAAAGAAAAGAAGCCACAACTTTAAATGTTTTAAAGATGAAGAATTATCATTGAAGTCAGTTATTCATGAAACCAGACAGTGCATCGAATGACGACATCAATCAGTGGAATTAAATCATCTATATTCAGTGGTTTTCAGAAGATAGAGGAATGCAATGATTTTAAATTATCTTCTTTAATTTATTAATTCAATTTAATTAATAAATTCATTCTATCAGAATTAATTTATTTATTAAATTAGTTATGTTAGTTGTTTAAATTATTTATTAAATTAATTCTATAAAAGAATTAATTTAATCTAGAATTTAATCTATCTAAATAAATTAAAAGGATTTTCTTTTTAAATCTCGGTATGACCTGTTTAGAAGACTCGGTATGACCTATTGTTTTAATACCCTAGGTTCTACCGAGTTATACTTCGGGTCATACCATTCAATTCTGTCAGGTCATACAGATTGCTTTCCCTTGGTCATACCGAGAGTTGGTAAAATAATGCAAGGTCATACCGGACAGTTTCTGAGGTCATGCTGATGATACAAGGTTCTACCGAGCACATTTTGGCAGGTCATACAAGTGTATGAATTGTTTTATTAAATCTTTATGATTTAATAAACAGGTCATACAAGGCTTATTGCATTTGTATTAAAGAGATGGCAGAACAGACAGCAGAAGCCAGTTAATGAAAAGAAAAGATACTGAAGCATTTACTCTCAAGAACAGAAGAACCATTAAATCTCATTTCTTCTCAAGCAATTAATTCTAGTTTGTATTGTTAAATCCAAACCACTAGAAGTTGATTACTTGTATTTCTTTGATTATCTAGTGGATTTTTATCCCTAGAATTTATCTCGAACTTGATTTTAGCATTCGATCTTTTTATTACAAATATTAGAAAAGTTCATGTCGAATTTATTCTAAATTTGTATTAATTAGTTTGAGATAAATACTTTATAATCCTTATTGTATTTGCAACACCCTTCAAGTTTAATATAAGTTATATTTAACTTGAATCTTGTTTCATTTATATTCCGCATTAATTTGTTCTCATTTGTTAAATTATTCAAAGAACAAATTTCGATAAAACGGTATAGTTTGTATTCAACCCTCCTTCTACAAACTTATCAGGACCTAACAATTGGTATCAGAGCCTTTTGATTGATATACAAATCAAAAATCCAATTGTTTTGAGATTTTTCTTAAACTCTGATTTTTTATTTTTTCTTAAAACAATCTCAAAAGATGTCTACTACACAGAAAGTGGGTACAGTCAAAATCCCAATGTTCAGCAAGGAGCATTATCCAATGTGGAAGAAGAAAATGCTCCTATTTCTTAAGGTTGCAAATCCTAAATACATTGAAAGGGCTGAGCAGAACCGAACCAGAACCGAAAAACCGAACCGAATAGTATAATTTCGGTTCGGTTCGGTTCTAATTTTCTGAAAATTCGGTCTTTTCGGTCCGGACCGAATAGACGGAAATAAATATCGGTTCGGTTCGGTTCTTTCAAAAAAAATTCGGTCCGAACCGAATAGACCGAAATTTTTTTGTTTTATATTTATATAATTTTTATAGATATAATATATTAATTTTATATGTATGTATATATTCAAAATTTTGCATGGCTTATTTTTGGTTCGAGATTTGAAGTTTGAACTATTATATTTACATTTCATACTTGTATTTCATTTTCTAATATTTTTATTTTTTGAAAAATCATATTTTTTAGCTTTTTTGAAATAAAAATTTTTTATTTGAAAAATTTTCGGTTCTTTTATGAAAGAACCGAACCGAATAGCATTATTTCGGTTCGGTTCGGTTCCGGTCCAAAATACAATTTCGGTTTGGTTCGGTCCGGAAAAAATTGATAATTCGGTTCTCGGTCTATTCGGTTCGGTCCGGTTCTGGACCGAACCGACCGAATGCTCACCCCTATACATTGATGTGCTGAAGAACGGTCCCAAAGTCCCTATGATTATTGAGGGAGAACTCATTGAGAATAATGTTGTGACTAGGGTTGCTAGAATGTACCCTAAAGATGCTAAGGATTACACTCCTGATGAGAAAGAGGATGTTACCTTGGATTCCTGTCTTCAGTTGATCCTTATTGATTGTCTTGATCCAATCATGCATAATCATGTCCTCAATTGTGATACTGCCAAACACATTTGGGCAACCATAGAGATAATCAATGAGGGGACAGAGGAAGTTAGGGAGAATATGCTGGAAATTCTCACCTCACAATATGAGCATTTCAGATCAAACCCTGGTGAAGGTATCTCTCAGGTTTTTGAGAGATATAACAAATTAATCAATGATCTGAATCTCAATGGGAAGCACTACACCAACAAGGAGATTAACAAGAAGTTCCTTCTTACACTTCCACCTCATTTGGAGCACAAAATATCTGCCATTAGAGAAGCAAGAGATATGAATGAGATTGCTTTGGAGAGATTGTATGGTGTTCTGAAGACCTATGAGCTGGAGCAGATTCAACAAAGGGAGTTGTATGGAACTGGGAAGATTGTTAGTACTTCTACTGCACTGGCTGCTGAAGTCCCACATAAACTGGAAGTGAAGGTTGTTCAACCTTCCAGTTCTAACATGAATGTTATTGATACTGAATATGGATTAACATCCAGTGATCAATCTGGTGGTGACTTCTATTCTTTAGAAGAACTTGATGAGCTGGAGGATGGTGATTTGGCTTTGATAGTCAGGAAGTTTGGGAAGTTCAGATTCAAGAGGAATCCCAATCTTAAGTTCAGGCCTAGATTTCAGAGAGGTGGATCTTCCTCTTCAAGTGGCACAAGGGGTGGCTACAAAACTGGAATTGTGGAAAGGAGCACAATCAGATGCTACAATTGCAATGAGTTGGGTCACTTTGCTACTGAATGCAGAAAGCCAAAGCAAGTGACTAGAAACACATTTGATTCTAGCAAGAAGAACAAGATTGGGAAAGCTTATGTTGCTGAAGAAAAGAGTTAGGATGACACTGACAATGATGAAGAAGCAGGTGAGATTGGGAATCTTGCACTCATGGCAATAGGAGACAAAATCTTTGATTCCATGTTATCTTCATCCAACATGTCTGAGGTAAAGTTCACTGACACTGAAATGATTCGTAATCTTGGTGATACTTTAAGTTGTGCACGCAATGAAAATGATAGAATAATTCTTTTAAACACAAATCATGAAAAGGAAATAAAAGAATTAAAACTAGTGCATGTTAATCAGGATGAACTTATTGAGAAAATTGCATTTCTTGAGAATAGGGTTAAATGTTATATTCAACTGGAAACCATTCTTAAAGAAAAGAATAATGTGCTTAATACAAAAGCAAATGCCTATTACAACTCTTGTAAGACGGCTAAAGAGATTCTCAATAAACAAGCTATGGGTAATCATGTCAGTATACGTTATGATTATAATGAGGCCATTGGATTGCTTGGAATTAATTCCCCTTGTAGAGTCAGATCTGAAGGAAGCGGTGTTCCATATGTGCTTAAGGGTATTGAAACACCCTTCTGTAAGGAGTCCGAGGAAGAACCTCTGAATGAACACTCTATCATCATTGCAGAGGAGATTCGTGAAGAAGATATTGCTTTGGAAGTTGAACAATCCAAAAAGTGTATATCTGATATTCCAGTCAAAGTTACTTCAACTAAAAAGACTAAATCAGATATCCATAAGTTGGATCAAAACAACTGTAGAACTAACATGCCTCCTGTTAATTCTTCTCATAAAGCATGTGGTGTGATTAATTGCATGTCTTGTGCTTTCAATGTTATGTATGCTTATTTTAATAGTAAGCATGTATCTAGTGATAAGACTGCTCCACGTCAACATGTTAACAATAAGAAGCATGTTAAAGCAAAGACTACTAGTCCTCCTCAGACTAGAGTCGATTCATTTATCCCTAAGCCTACTCAGAAATGTGTTAAGGCTGGCTATAAATGGAAACGCTCTTATGTGAAAGAGGTTGAAGTAGTTTTAGCTAAAAATGTTGTTTTGCCTGACAAAGGCCAGTTCTTTAAGTATGCCGGACCCAATCAATTTTGGGCTCCGAAGAAGGTCTAATCAATTTGATATTGCAGGGAGGTAAACAGGTAAACCGTGTTATATGGATTCTTGACAGTGGTTGTTCAAGGCATATGACCGGAGATAGAGCCCTGCTATCAGATTTGGTTGAGAAAGCTGGCCCAGTAGTTACCTTTGGAGATAACAGCAAGGGTATTACGAAAGGATATGGCTGTTTGAAGTACGGAAATGTTATCATTGAAGATATTTCATTTGTAGAAGGTCTGAAGTTCAATCTTCTCAGCATCAGTCGTTTCTGTGACAGAGGATATGCTGTTTCCTTTGAAAGAGAGAAGTGTCAGATCCTTCACAAGAAGAATGGAAAGCCTGCTCTTCAAGGAGTAAGGAAAGGTGACTTGTTCATAGCTGATCTGAACTCGGGATTCAAAGATGAAGTTAATTGTTTTTATGCTAAAGCTTCATCAGATGATAGTTGGCTATGGCACAAGAAGATGTCTCACCTTAACTTCAAAACCATGAACTCTTTAGTCAAGAGGGAATTGGTTAGAGGTTTGCCTCAGATGGAATTTACACAGGAAGGACTGTGTGAGGCATGTCAGAAAGGAAAGTCAAAGAAAGCTTCTCACAAGGGCACTGATACATCATCAATAACTGAACCTCTTCAGCTACTACACATGGATTTATTTGGTCCAGTTAATGTGATGTCCATGTCAAAGAAACAATATGCACTTGTGATTGTTGATGACTATTCAAAATATACATGGGTCTTATTCCTACATTCCAAGGATGAGACCCCATACCTGGTGATTGGCCATATAAAGTTGATTGAGCTGGATTCTAGATTCCCTGTTAGAGCCATAAGGTCAGATAATGGTACTGAATTCAAGAATGTCATTCTAAATGACTTTTGTGCTGATAAAGGAATAACAAGACAGTATTCTGCCCCTACAACTCCTCAACAAAATGGAGTAGTGGAAAGAAAGAATCGTACATTGATTGAAGCTGCAAGGACTATGTTAAGTGAGTCCAAACTTCCAACGTACTTTTGGGCTGAAGCAGCTAATACAGCTTGTTATACTCAGAATCGAACTTTAATCAACAAGGACTTAATGAAGACTCCGTATGAGATCATGAACAACAAGAAACCAACTGTCAAGTACTTTCATGTATTTGGAGCAAAATGCTTTGTGCTTATAGATGACAATGTGAAACATGGCAAGTTTGATGCAAAAGCACAAGAATCTATTTTTGTTGGTTATTCCAGAAGATCTTACAGGGTCTACTTGGTTGGCAGTCACACGGTAAAGGAAAGTGTCAATGTTACTTTTGATGACACTACATTCCCTAATATCTAAACAGCAGATTCATCTGAGAAAATGAAGTTTGATAACTTGCCAGACTCAGATTCAGATGATGAAGCCCCACCTGAAGTTATTGCTGGTAATGATAATAACAATGATGATAATGATCATGGTGATGGTGGTAGAAACACTGGTAACAATGGAGATACCACTAACACTGGAGAAGAATCATCAAGGCAATCAAGCAACAACTCAGGGGGAGCAAATGAAGGATCAACTAGTCACTCACAACATCAAAGTGAATTTCAAGGCGAATCATCAAGATCAAATATTCCAAGACAGACTGTATGGAATAGAGCTCATCCCTTTGAGCTGATCATTGGTGATCCAGATGTTGGAATTAAAACTAGAAGTGCAACTCAGAATGAATGTCATTTTTCAGCATTCTTATCTAAAATGGAGCCAAAGAAAACTGAGGAAGCACTAACTGATCCAGATTGGGTGATTGCTATGCAAGATGAACTCAATCAATTTGAACAACAACAAGTCTGGAAGCTGGTACCCAGGCCAAAGAACAAGAAAGTAGTTGGTACTAGATGGGTATACAGGAACAAGCTAGATGAGGATGACATTGTTACAAGGAACAAGGCAAGACTGGTTGCACAAGGGTATTCACAAGCTGAAGGCATTGATTATGATGAAAACTATGCACCAGTGGCTAGACTTGAGGCCATCAGGATGTTCTTAGCATTTGCGGCTTATTCCAATTTTAAAGTCTATCAAATGGATGTTAAGAGTGCATTCCTGAATGGTGAGCTTGATGAAGAAGTGTATGTGGAACAGCCCCCTGGCTTTGAAAATCAGGAGCAGCTGGACTTTGTGTACTTTCTCTTCAAGGTTATCTATGGTCTCAAACAAGCCCCAAGAAAATGATATGACACTCTCTCTGGTTTTCTTTTAGAAAATGGTTTTGTTAAAGGTAACATAGACAAAACTCTTTTTTCAAAGAAACACAAAAGTGATATGATATTAGTCCAAGTCTATGTGGATGACATCATATTTGGGTCTACTAATGATAACCTCTGTAAAAGATTTGTTGAGCTTATGCAGAGTAAGTTTGAAATGAGTATGATGGGTGAGCTGAAGTTCTTTCTTGGATTGCAAGTAAGTCAAAGGTCAAATGGTATATTTATTTGTCAATCCAAGTATCTCAAAGAACTCCTCAAGAAATATCACATGGAGGATTCAGCATCAGCAAGGACTCCATCTTCAACAGCAATCAAACTTGGAGCTTCTGACAAGTCTATCAAGGTAGATGTTACAAGCTACAGAGGTATGATTGGCTCCTTACTCTATCTTACTGCTAGTAGACCAGATATTATGTATGCTACATGCTTGTGTGCAAGGTTCCAAGCGGACCCTAGAGATGTACATCTCGTTGCTGTGAAAAGAATCTTGAGATATCTTAAGGGTACACCTAATCTAGGTATCTGGTACCCTAAAGATTCTGGTTTTAATCTTATTGGATATACAGATTCTGATTATGCAGGTAGTGTTGTGGATAGAAAGAGTACCTCTGGGAGTTGTCAATTCCTAGGAGGTAGGTTGGTTTCCTGGTATAGCAAGAAACAACAAACAGTTTCAAATTCAACAGCAGAAGCTGAATATATTGCTGCTGGAAGCTGTTGTGCTCAGATATTATGGATAAGGAATCAATTAAAGGACTATGGCTTTGCATTAGACAAAATTCCCATTTTTTATGATAATACAAGTGCCATAGCAATCTCCAACAACCCTGTGCAGCACTCGAGAACGAAGCACATTGATATCAGGTATCATTTTATCAGAGAGCATGTTATGAATGGAACTGTGGAGTTACACTTTGTACCCACTGAAGAACAGACTGCAGATATTTTCACTAAATCTGTTGACGAATCCACATTTATCAGGTTACTTGGTAAATTGGGTATGTTGAACAGTCTTAGTGATTGACAATATCTCCGGTAGGTTTGTTCTTAACTAAATCATTTTCTCTTGTCAATTTAAGATGTTAAATATTGTCAATCCATGTTTATTGTGTAAAGCTTGTTAATTTAAATATTCTGAATAATTTATTTTCTTTAAAAATATTTTTCTCATTTTTTTATGTGGAGAAATGTATTTTTATTGAAAATATATTTATTTAGAATCATTTAAGTTTTTTTTCAGATTGTAAATATTGTTGTTTAAATTTTTCTACAGGTTTATATTAGTTTAATGCTTTTTCATAATTTTCTGCATATTTTTCTAGAATTTATAGATTTCTTCTATGAATTTTTCTAGTTTTAATGTAAATATTTTTTATAAACAGTTTTCTGCATTTTATTTGTCTGATTGTTATTTGTTTTCTTATTTTATTGTCAAATAAAATTCGGTATGACCTTAGGTTTGGTCATATTGGAATTCTATTTTATTTTCTGTTTATTTTTTTATTTGTTAGATTTCGGTATGACCTTCTCCCAGGTCATATTAGAACTCGGTATGACCTATCTTAAGGTCATATTGGTTTGTTATTTTATTTTTATTAGTATTATTCAGTTTTTAATTTAATTTTCTCGGTATGACCTGAAGTACTGTTGGCTATTTCTCGGTATGACCTCTATCAAAACTCGGTATGGCCTGCCTTTAGGTCATACCGAGCCCATCAGGTTTATTTCCTATAAATAGCTGATAACCTCAAGTTCTTTTCTCTCATTCCTTTCTAACTCAAGTTTTTACTTAGTTAACTTTGCTCTAGTTTGTGTTTTATTCCTAGAACAACGAACTATTGCAAATTTTTCTTGTGAATTACTTGGGATTTTATTTCTTCTCTGTTTAATATTATTATTAATTACTGCTCTATTTTATCTTATTTTCTTATTTTTTTTAAAATGGCTGCTGAGTTTGTTGCTGAACGTTTTAATAATTACGTTGGCTATTGTGATCCCCTTAAGTGTTCTGTTGAACGTTTTAGGTCGTGGATTCGATTTTTAAATGAACAATCAATTGTTAGCTATGTTATCACTGCTTCTGTTGATTTAAAGATTGAACCCCTTCGTCTATTATGCTTAACTGCTGTTGTTGCTGAAGATATGCAATCTTTCACTTTCAATATTTCTGATGCTCAGTACACAGTAACTAAGGAGATCTTTTGTCAAGTACTTCATTTTCCACTTGATAATCTTGTTGGATTCCCTACTGATGATGAGTTAGTTCAATTTTTCTCTAGTATTGATTACCAAGGAAATATTGTTCTTCCTCGTCTGAATAAGGGTAATCTAGCATGTGAGTGGGATTTGTTCTTTGACTGCCTAGCCAAAATTTTTAGTAATTCTATCAAAAACAACTTTCCAGTCATCACTTCTGTCTTACAAAACATTGCCTATGCTGCTGTTTTCAACCTAAGATTGGACATAGGAACTCTTGTGTGGGATCTATTGATAATGAGGATTTTCAATTACACTAGAGATATTGAGAATGGAAAGAAAGTTAGATGCTTTTATTCTCGTTTCCTTTCTCTAGTGTTGGATCATGTTCTTTCTGATGAACATAAAACACTTTTTCAAAACACTCCTTTTCAAGTTCCCGCACACACTAATCCTTCCATATATTCAACCTTGTCCACCAGTTCCAGGTCTGGAAGGAGACCCGTAGTTCCACAATCATATCTGCGAGAGATTCTGCAACCACAGTTACCTCTTCTCTTTATTGAACATCCAGTGGTTGGATCCTCGTCAGCAGGAACTTCAATGGTGCCTCCTAACACCATGACACTTCAGGTAATATATCCTCTCTCAACTGCTCCACTAACCCAAGAGGTTCTTAGGATTGACCAAGGGATTGTAGAACCACAATCTCTGTCCCCGGTCATAGAGCCACACACAGAGTCAAATCCATTGACCGCTCCCCTAGAACAACCAGCTACAACAAGATCGAGAGAGCAACTTGAAGTAGATTTTAATGTGAGTGATCCCACAGCTCTGCCTCCACCACTAAAGAAGAGAAGAACACTCCTTGAGGCATCTGTAAGCCAGTCTGTATCCTCCCAAAAGGATATGGATTCTCAAAAGGCCAATGAACAGTTACTAGAGACATCCTCTCAACAAGATGAATCTATTGAATTTCGCCATCAGGCCATGACATTCTGTACAGAGTCAAGCACTCTCCCATTAATCACAATGGGAGCAAATACTTCTGAAACAATAGTAGAGACTCATACGCAGGACACTCTGAGAGGAGAGCACATAGGAATGCTTATTGAAACAGTGCCTACCATTGTCACGATAGAAGAGCCTTCACAGGCTTCAGAGGGAAAATCTGGTTCTTTGCCCACTATAACAGAACCATTTTCTCCCCTCCCAAAGGGAACATCTCTGGCTTCCCTAAGGGATTCTTCACTCGCAGTTTTAACAGGAGAAAGTGAAGGGCAACATGATAAGTCCATCCCTGAAGCAATTCAGTTTTCAATTTCGGATGAATTCTTGGACTTTACCATGGATTGGGATTCGCGAACTCCCATTGCACCACCAGTGACCTCTCAAGAAGGGGCTATGGTGATTTCTACTGCAGGTACTTCAACTCCAAACATGGATAGACAGCTAGTGGTTAGTTATGACAGACAAACACAGAGCGATACACAAGCACGTGAGGTGAGTGAAACACCATCGAGAGAAATTGAGATGAGTGCACACAATGACACATACACTGCTTCTTTATTGGCTCAAATAGCTGGTCTGCAGAAACAACTTCAAGAGACCCAGGCTGAAAAACAAATTCTTAAGGCACAAGTGGTTGAACAATCTTCTTCTTCCACCTCTGTAACTAATCAGTTGGGTCATATTAGAAATGAGATACAAGGAGTGAAGGTCACATTGATCCCCAAGATGAATGCTGTTCAAGAATCACAGGTATTAATGGCTTCGGATATGTCAGAGCTGCTGGTTTCTAATGCTGAGATCAGGGAGGCTGTCAAGCAGATTCCTATTATTTCAACTAGGGTAGACTCAATTCAAGATACTATTGATGAAAATTAGTACTTCAATGATGAGAGGTTTTCCAGAATTGAAGGAGGTATGGAACATCTGAATGAAGGCATGAAACATCTGTATAACATGATCAAGAACTCACAACAACCCAATACTGAACAGAAGAAATTCTTCGAGGGTGATGATGATGAAGAGGGCAATGAAGACAAGGATAAAGCAGGAGGAGAAGGAAGCAGGAAGGAGGATCCTAAGGCTGATAAAGATAAATCTGTAGAGGATTCCTCAACTAAGGGGGAGAATGTGGAGAATGTGGAGGAACGGAAAGGAGGAGAAGCTGGAGGTTCTGGTTCTGTAAAGGACAAAGAGAAGCAGAAGTTAACTTTTTCTGATGCTGACTACTATCAAGGTGAACAGGGAGATTTTGACTGTACTGAATCTGAAGAAAACCCTGAAGATATCTTTGGTGAAGTGGAGGTTGAAGGAGAGGCTGACTATGCTGACTGGGAAGATGAACCTGAAGTGGATCCTGCCTTTGAAGCTGAGCTGTTAAGACAGAAAGCTGATCTGAAGAGAAGAGAGGAGGAGAATGTTAAAGTATCTGACATCATCTCAAAGCATCTAGTTATCCAGAAAGCTGAACATCAAGAAAAGCAACGGCTTCATGATATAAAGGTCAAGGACAGGAAGTTATATGTGAGGCTGAAGCTTGGAGAAGAATGGGATAGACATCTTTTGAGATTTTTAGAAAAATAAAAATTTCAGAGTCAAAAAAAATCTCAAACAATTGGATCTTTGATTTGTATATCAATCAAAAGGCTCTGATGCCAATTGTTAGGTCCTGATAAGTTTGTAGAAGGGGGGTTGAATACAAACTATACCGTTTTATCGAAATTTGTTCTTTGAATAATTTAACAATTTAGAACAAATTAATGCGGAATATAAATGAAACATAATTCAAGTTAAATATAAACTATATTAAACTTGAAGGGTGTTGCAAATACAATAAGGATTACAAAGTATTTATCTCAAACTAATTAATACAAATTTAGAATAAATTCGACATGAACTTTTCTAATATTTGTAATAAAAAAGATCGAATGCTAAAAGCAAGTTCGAGATAAATTCTAGGGATAAAAATCCGCTAGATAATCAAAGCAATACAAGTAATCAACTTCTAGTGGTTTGGATTTAACAATACAAACTAGAATTAATTGCTTGAGAAAAAATGAGATTAAATGGCTTCTTCTTGCTTGAGAGAGAAAATGGCTGCTGTGTGTTTTTGATAATTCAAGTCACTTCCTTTGTTTCTGCACAGCCTACGGTTAACACAAAGCATTTGCCTTGTATGACCTCAAGTAATTCCAACAACTATTCAGTATGACCTATTAAACATAACCTGTATGACCTTATAAAAAGACTTAGTATGACCTTTTGAATAAGTCAGTAGAACCTAGGATTAGGTCATACTAAATTATTAAAGGAGGTCATACCGAGTTTCTGAAGGAGGTCATACCGAGTTTTTGATTTTTTAATAAAACAGGTCATACTAGTACTTAAGTTAATTTCTTTTAATTAAATTTAGTTAAGTTAAATTCTAAATTAAATTAATTTTTTTCTGGAATTAATTTAATAAATAATTTAAACAACTAAATTAATTAATTTAATAAATAAATTAATTCTAAAAGAATTAATTTATTAATTAAATTGATTAATAATTTAATTAATTAAAAGAAGATAACTTAAAATCATTGCATTACTTTATCTTCTGAAAACCACTGAATATAGATGATTTAATTCCACTGATTGATGTCGTCATCCGATGCACTGTCTGGTTCATGAATAACTGACTTCAATGATAATTCTTCATCTTTAACACATTTAAAGCTGTGGCTTCTTTTCTTTAGCTCTGATTAAACTCGGTATCCTGTACTTCTTCTGTCACCAACTGGAAATCTCTGTCACTGTAGTAAATCCACTTTCTTGAATACTTCACTGAGGCTTGAACAATAAATTGAACTTCTTTCAATGTAGAATAACTTCAAGTCTGTAGATGACTTTAATACTCCATTCTCTTGACAGATAAAACTATCTGAGATTCTTGTGACCTTTAACCTAATATTTACTTATTACATTCTTGTTTAAGTTGAGTAGAATCCTCGAATTACAAATAGGCTATTGCATATGCCTTTCAATCTCCCCCTATTTGTTTGTTAGAGAGTAACAACCAAATACCTAGAGGATCACTCAACTAAAACCAAGAAAAAGATAAGACTCTTAAGCCTAAGTAAATACTAGAAAGTTCTGGATCAAATATGACATTTCCAGATTTCACCAGTAAAGATAAATACAAGACAGATGTTCCTCTAGACTGAACATATGATAACATTGAACCTGTCTTTATTTATCTAAGCTCTATACATATAACATTTACAAAACAGAGCTAACTTACCTTTACTCCCCTGAAACTCCCTCTTTACTTTTTATATCTTTTCCAGCTCCCTTTATACTAGCTTCACCAGAATTCTCTAGAAACTTCTCCCCCTTAGAAACTTCTCCCCCTTAGTTGAGGAATTCTCTACAGATTTAACTTTATGAGTATCTGAAGCCAGTAGGAGTTGAGATAGATGATGGAGTTGATCTTGGAAGTAAAATTGTCTTCAATATTTCCTTGAGCAGTCCCAGCTGATTGTTGACAGAGGTGGAAGAAGAAGACCGTTCAACCACTTGTGCTTGCAAAATTTCTTTATCAGCCTGGGTCTGTTGAAGTTGTTTCTGTAAACCAGCTATTTGAGCCAATAATGAAGCAGTGTTTGTGTCATTGTGTGCACTCATCTCAATTTCTCTCGATGGTGTTTCACTCACCTCACGTGCTTGTGTATCGCTCTGTGTTTGTCTCTCAGATCTAACCACTAGCTGTTTATCCATGTGCTGAGTTGAAGTACCTGCAGAATAAATCACCATAGCCCCTTCTTTAGAGGTCACTGGTGGTGCAATGGGAGTTCGCAAATCCCGATCCTCAATCATGTCTATCAAATCACTTGGATTTGAAATCTGAATTGCTTCAGAGATAGACTGACCAAGTTGCCTTCCACTTTCTCCAGATAAATCTGCGAGTGGAAAATCCCTTAGGGAGCCAGAGGTGTTCACTCTGGGAGGGGAGAAAATGATTCTATTTAATTTGGCAAAGAATCAAATTTTCCCTCAGATGCCTATGAAGGCACTTCTACCGTGACAATGGTAGGCACTGTAACCATTTGCAGGTGCTCTGCTTTCACTGTGTCCTGAGTTTCATCTAATGAAATTGTTTTCTCCCATTGTGAGTAATGAGAGTGTGCTTGACTCAGTACAACGTGCCATGGCCCTATGGCGATTTTCAATAGATTCATCATGTTGAGAGAATGTCTCTAGATACAGTTCATTGGCCATTTCAAAGTCCATATCCTATTGAGAGGATACAGATGGGCTGACAGATGCCTCAGTATATGTTAAATTTCTTTATAGGAGGCAGAGCTGTGGGATCACTCACTGTTTCAATCAAAATACTTCTTTATTTAACAATTGATTTCTGTTCAGGCTGAGAGTTCAAGAAGGTTGTTGACTCATTGTTTGGCTCTAAGACCTGGGATAGAGATTGTGGATCTACATTCCCTTGGTCAACCCTAACAACCACTTGGGTTCAGCAAAAGTAAAAGAAGTGGATTGAGAGATAGAAAGTAATACCTGAATTGGATTTGGCACTGAATTTCCAGCTAAGCAAGAGCTAGATCAGAAATAATATATACAATATATTTACAAAAACAACTAAGAGAAATAGAAAATAAAAGATAATAAATAATAATAATAATAAACTAAAATAATAAATAATATATATAAAAAAAATATTTACAGGAAACTATTTACAGGCTTATAAAACTGTAGAATATTATAGAAATGCATAAAAATAATATAAATTTGCAGAAATATTTAAACAACAATATTTACAATCTGAAACTAACTTAAATGATTCTTAAATAAATAAATTTTCAATAAAAATAGGTTTCTCTATTTTAAAAAATATGAGAAAAGTATTTTTAAAGAAAATAAATTATTCAGAATTTTTAAATTAACAAGCTTTATACAAAAACAAGAATTGGCAAAATATATCATTCAATATTAGCAAGAGAAAATGATTTTGAAAGAACAAACATGACATAGATATTGTTAATCACTAAGACTGTTTAACATACCCAATTTACCAACTAACTTGATAAATGTGGATTCGTCAACAGATTTAGTGAATATATCTGCAGTCTGTTCTTCTGTGGGTACAAAGTGTAACTCCACAGTTCCATTCATGACATGCTCTCTGATAAAATGATACCTGATATCAATGTGCTTCATTCTCGAGTGCTGCACAGGGTTGTTGAAGATTGTTATGGCACTTGTATTATCACACAAAATAGGAATTTTGTCCAATGCAAAGCCATAGTCCTTTAATTGATTCCTTATCCATAAGATCTGAGCACAACAGCTTCCAACAGCAATATATTCAGCTTCTGCTGTTGAATTTGAAACTGTTTGTTGTTTCTTGCTATACCAGGAAATCAACCTACCTCCTAGGAATTGACAACTCCCAGAGGTACTCTTTCTATCCACAACACTACCTGCATAATCAGAATCTGTATATCCAACAAGATTAAAACCAGAATCTTTAGGGTACCAGATACCTAGATTAGGTGTACCCTTAAGATATCTCAAGATTCTTTTCACAGCAACGAGATGTACATCTCTAGGGTCCGCTTAGAACCTTGCACACAAGCATGTAGCATACATATATCTGGTCTACTAGCAGTAAGATAGAGTAAAGAGCCAATCATACCTCTGTAGCTTTTAACATCTACCTTGATAGATTTGTCAGAAGCTCCAAGTTTGATGGTTGTTGAAGATGGAGTCCTTGCTGATGCTGAATCCTCCATGTGATACTTCTTGAGGAGTTCTTTAAGATACTTGGATTGACAAATAAATATACCATTTGTCCTTTGACTTACTTGCAATCCAAGAAAGAACTTCAGCTCACCCATCATACTCATTTCAAACTTACTCTGCATAAGCTCAGCAAATCTCTTACAGAGATTATCATTAGTAGACCCAAATATGATGTCATCCACATAGACTTGGACTAATATCATATCACTTTTGTGTTTCTTTGAAAAAAGAGTTTTGTCTATGATACCTCTAACAAAACCATTTTCTAAAAGAAAACCAGAGAGAGTGTCATACCATTTTCTTGGAGCTTGTTTGAGACCATAGATAGCCTTGAAGAGAAAGTACACAAAGTCCAGCAGCTCCTGATTTTCAAAGTCAGGGGGCTGTTCCACATAAACTTCTTCATCAAGCTTACCATTCAGGAATGCACTCTTAACATCCATTTGATAGACTTTAAAATTGGAGTAAGCAGCAAATGCTAAGAACATCCTGATGGCCTCAAGTCTAGCCACTGGTGCATAGGTTTCATCATAATCAATGCCTTCAGCTTGAGAATACCCTTGTGCAACCAGTCTTGCCTTGTTCCTTGTAACAATGCCATCCTCATCTAGCTTGTTCCTGTATACCCATCTAGTACCAACTACTTTCTTGTTCTTTGGCCTGGGTACCAGCTTCCAGACTTGCTGTTGTTCAAATTGATTGAGTTCATCTTGCATAGCAATCAACCAATCTGGATCAGTCAGTGCTTCCTCAGTTTTCTTTGGCTCCATTTTAGATAAAAATGCTGAAAAATGACATTCATTCTGAGTTGCACTTCTAGTTTTAACTCCAACATCTGGATCACCAATGATCAGCTCAAAAGGATGAGCTTTATTCCATACAGTCTGTCTTGGAAGATTTGATCTTGATGATTCGCCTTGAATTTCACTTTGATGTTGTGAGTGACTAGTTGATCCTTCATTTGCTCCCCCTGAGTTATTGCTTGATTGCCTTGATGATTCTTCTCCAGTGTTGGTGGTATCTCCATTGTTACCAGTGTTTCCACCACCATCACCATGATCATTATCATCATTGTTATTATCATTACCAGCAATAACTTCAGGTGGGGCTTCATCATCTGAATCTGAGTCTGGCAAGTTATCAAACTTCATTTTCTCAGATGAATCAGCTGTTTGGATATTAGGGAATTTAGTGTCATCAAAAGTAACATTGACACTTTCCTTTACCGTGTGACTGCCAATCAAGTAGACCCTGTAAGATCTTCTGGAATAACCAACAAAAATAGCTTCTTGTGCCTTTGCATCAAACTTGCCACGTTTCACATTGTCATCTATAAGCACAAAGCATTTTGCTCCAAATACATGAAAGTACTTGACAGTTGGTTTCTTGTTGTTCATGATCTCATACGGAGTCTTCATTAAGTCCTTGTTGATTAAAGTTCGATTCTGAGTATAACAAGCTGTATTCGCTGCTTCAGCCCAAAAGTACGTTGGAAGTTTGGACTCACTTAACATAGTCCTTGCAGCTTCAATCAATGTACGATTCTTTCTTTCCACTACTCCATTTTGTTGAGGAGTTCTAGGGGCAAAATACTGTCTTGTTATTCCTTTATCAGCACAAAAGTCATTTAGAATGACATTCTTGAATTCAGTACCATTATCTGATCTTATGGCTCTAACAGGGAATCTAGAATCCAGTTCAATCAACTTTATATGGCCAATCACTAGGTATGGAGTTTCATCCTTGGAATGTAGGAATAAAACCCATGTATATTTTGAAAAGTCATCAACAATCACAAGTGCATATTGTTTCTTTGACATGGACATCACATTAACTGGACCAAACAAATCCATGTGCAGTAGCTGAAGTGGTTCAGTTATTGATGATGTGTCAGTGCCCTTGTGAGAAGATTTCTTTGACTTTCCTTTCTGACATGCCTCACACAGTCCTTCCTGTGTAAATTCCATCTGAGGCAAACCTCTAACCAATTCCCTCTTGACTAAAGAGTTCATGGTTTTGAAGTTAAGGTGAGACATCTTCTTGTGCCATAGCCAACTATCATCTGATGAAGCTTTAGCATAAAAACAATTAACTTCATCTTTGAATCCCGAGTTCAGATCAGCTATGAACAAGTCACCTTTCCTTACTCCTTGAAGAGCAGGCTTTCCATTCTTCTTGTGAAGGATCTGACACTTCTCTCTTTCAAAGGAAACAACATATCCTCTGTTACAGAAATGACTGATGCTGAGAAGATTGAACTTCAGACCTTCCACAAATGAAACATCTTCAATGATAACATTTCCGTACTTCAAACAGCCATATCCTTTCGTAATACCCTTGTTGTTATCTCCAGAGGTAACTACTGGGCCAGCTTTCTCAACCAAATCTGATAGCAGGGCTCTATCTCCGGTCATATGCCTTGAACAACCACTGTCAAGAATCCATATAACACGGTTTACCTGTTTAACTCCCTGCAATATCAAATTGATTAGACCTTCTTCGGAGCCCAAAATTGATTGGGTCCGGCATACTTAAAGAACTGGCCTTTGTCAGGCAAAACAACATTTTTAACTATAACTACTTCAACCTCTTTCACATAAGAGCGTTTTCATTTATAGCCAGCCTTAACACATTTCTGAGTAGGCTTAGGGATAAATGAATCCACTCTAGTCTGAGGAGGACTAGTAGTCTTTGATTTAACATGCTTCTTATTATTAACATGTTGACGTGGAGCAGTCTTATCACTAGATACATGTTTTTTATTAAAATAAGCACACATAACGTTGAAAGCACAAGACATGCAATTAATCACACCACATGCTTTATGAGAAGAATTAACAGCAGGCATGTTAGTTCTACAGTTGTTTTGATCCAACTTATGGATATCTGATTTAGTCGTTTTAGTTGTTGCAACTTTGACTGGAATATCAGATATACACTTTTTGGACTGTTCAGCTTCCAAAGCAATATCTTCCTCACGATTCTCCTCAGCTATAATGATAGAGTATTCATTCATAGGATCTGCCTCAGACTCCTTACAGAAGGGTGTTTCAATACCCTTAAGTATATATGGAACAACCTTTCCTTCAGATTTGAATCTACAAGGGGAATTAATTCCAAGCAGTCCAATAGCCTCATTATAATCATACCCTATACTGACATGATTACCAATAGCTTGTTTATTGAGAATCTCTTTAGCCGTCTTACAAGAGTTGTAATAGGCATTAGCTTTGGTCTTAAGCTCACTAATCTGATCTTTGAGAATGGTTTCCAGTTGTTGATACAATTTAACCATTTTCTCAAGAACTGCTACATTTTTAGTGAGTTCATCTTGATTAATATGCACTAGTTTTAATTCTTTTATCTCATTTTCAAGATTTGTGTTTAAAAGAATTATTCTATCATTTTCAGTGCGTGCACAACTTATGGTTCCACCAAGATGATGAATCATTTCAGTATCAGTGAATTTTACCTTAGACATGTTGGGTGGAGATAACATGGACTCAAAGAGTTTGTCTCCTATTGCCATGAGTGCAAGATTCCCAACTTCTTCATCTTCACTGTCTATATCATCCCAGCTCTTTTCTTTAGACTTGTTCTTCTCAACCATCCCTGTTTTATAGCCACCCCTTGTGCTATTTGAGGATGAAGAACCACCTGTCTGGTATTCGTCAGCATATGTCTTGAACTTGAAACTAGGATTTCTCCTGAACCTGAAGTTTCCAAACTTCTTCACTACCCAGGCCATAGACTCATCTTCCAACTGTTCAAGCTCCTCCATAGAATAAAAATCACCACCAGATTGACTTGTAGATGTAACACCATATTCAGCTACAATTACATCCTTGTTAGGACTGGAAGGTAGAACAACCTTCGCTTCCTGTTTCTGTGGGACTCCAGCTACCAGTGAAGTAGACATACTAACCACTCTTCCTTCCCTTGGATTTGCTCTGAAGTGCTCATATGAAGAGGTGAGAATTTCCATCTTATTCTCTCTGACTTCCTCTGTCCCTTCATTGATTATTTCAATCGTATCCCAAATGTGTGGCAGGGACACATTTTAAAATATGATTATGCATGATTGGATCAAGACAATCAATCAGTATCAACTGTAGACAGGCATCCAAGGCAACATCTTCTTTTTCTGCAGAAGTGTAGTCCTTGGGATCCTTAGGGTATATCCTAGCAGCCCTAGTAACAACATCATTCTCTATTAGCTCTTTCTCAGCAAACATAGGAATTCTTGGTCCATTCTTCAGCACTTCAAAATATTCATAATTAACCACTTGAAGAAACAAGAACATCTTCTTCTTCCACATAGGATAGTGCTCCTTGCTGAACATTGGGATTTTTACTGTAGCCACTTTCTGTGTAGTAGACATCTTTTGAGATTTTTAGAAAAATAAAAATTTCAGAGTCAAAAAAAATCTCAAACAATTGGATCTTTGATTTGTATATCAATCAAAAGGCTCTGATGCCAATTGTTAGGTCCTGATAAGTTTGTAGAAGGGGGGTTGAATACAAACTATACCGTTTTATCGAAATTTGTTCTTTGAATAATTTAACAATTTAGAACAAATTAATGCGGAATATAAATGAAACATAATTCAAGTTAAATATAAACTATATTAAACTTGAAGGGTGTTGCAAATACAATAAGGATTACAAAGTATTTATCTCAAACTAATTAATACAAATTTAGAATAAATTCGACATGAACTTTTCTAATATTTGTAATAAAAAAGATCGAATGCTAAAAGCAAGTTCGAGATAAATTCTAGGGATAAAAATCCGCTAGATAATCAAAGCAATACAAGTAATCAACTTCTAGTGGTTTGGATTTAACAATACAAACTAGAATTAATTGCTTGAGAAAAAATGAGATTAAATGGCTTCTTCTTGCTTGAGAGAGAAAATGGCTGCTGTGTGTTTTTGATAATTCAAGTCACTTCCTTTGTTTCTGCACAGCCTACGGTTAACACAAAGCATTTGCCTTGTATGACCTCAAGTAATTCCAACAACTATTCAGTATGACCTATTAAACATAACCTGTATGACCTTATAAAAAGACTTAGTATGACCTTTTGAATAAGTCAGTAGAACCTAGGATTAGGTCATACTAAATTATTAAAGGAGGTCATACCGAGTTTCTGAAGGAGGTCATACCGAGTTTTTGATTTTTTAATAAAACAGGTCATACTAGTACTTAAGTTAATTTCTTTTAATTAAATTTAGTTAAGTTAAATTCTAAATTAAATTAATTTTTTTCTGGAATTAATTTAATAAATAATTTAAACAACTAAATTAATTAATTTAATAAATAAATTAATTCTAAAAGAATTAATTTATTAATTAAATTGATTAATAATTTAATTAATTAAAAGAAGATAACTTAAAATCATTGCATTACTTTATCTTCTGAAAACCACTGAATATAGATGATTTAATTCCACTGATTGATGTCGTCATCCGATGCACTGTCTGGTTCATGAATAACTGACTTCAATGATAATTCTTCATCTTTAACACATTTAAAGCTGTGGCTTCTTTTCTTTAGCTCTGATTAAACTCGGTATCCTGTACTTCTTCTGTCACCAACTGGAAATCTCTGTCACTGTAGTAAATCCACTTTCTTGAATACTTCACTGAGGCTTGAACAATAAATTGAACTTCTTTCAATGTAGAATAACTTCAAGTCTGTAGATGACTTTAATACTCCATTCTCTTGACAGATAAAACTATCTGAGATTCTTGTGACCTTTAACCTAATATTTACTTATTACATTCTTGTTTAAGTTGAGTAGAATCCTCGAATTACAAATAGGCTATTGCATATGCCTTTCAATCTCCCCCTATTTGTTTGTTAGAGAGTAACAACCAAATACCTAGAGGATCACTCAACTAAAACCAAGAAAAAGATAAGACTCTTAAGCCTAAGTAAATACTAGAAAGTTCTGGATCAAATATGACATTTCCAGATTTCACCAGTAAAGATAAATACAAGACAGATGTTCCTCTAGACTGAACATATGATAACATTGAACCTGTCTTGATTTATCTAAGCTCTATACATATAACATTTACAAAACAGAGCTAACTTACCTTTACTCCCCTGAAACTCCCTCTTTACTTTTTATATCTTTTCCAGCTCCCTTTATACTAGCTTCACCAGAATTCTCTAGAAACTTCTCTCCCTTAGAAACTTCTCCCCCTTAGTTGAGGAATTCTCTACAGATTTAACTTTATGAGTATCTGAAGCCAGTAGGAGTTGAGATAGATGATGGAGTTGATCTTGGAAGTAAAATTGTCTTCAATATTTCCTTGAGCAGTCCCAGCTGATTGTTGACAGAGGTGGAAGAAGAAGACCGTTCAACCACTTGTGCTTGCAAAATTTCTTTATCAGCCTGGGTCTGTTGAAGTTGTTTCTGTAAACCAGCTATTTGAGCCAATAATGAAGCAGTGTTTGTGTCATTGTGTGCACTCATCTCAATTTCTCTCGATGGTGTTTCACTCACCTCACGTGCTTGTGTATCGCTCTGTGTTTGTCTCTCAGATCTAACCACTAGCTGTTTATCCATGTGCTGAGTTGAAGTACCTGCAGAATAAATCACCATAGCCCCTTCTTGAGAGGTCACTGGTGGTGCAATGGGAGTTCGCAAATCCCGATCCTCAATCATGTCTATCAAATCACTTGGATTTGAAATCTGAATTGTTTCAGAGATAGACTGACCAAGTTGCCTTCCACTTTCTCCAGATAAATCTGCGAGTGGAAAATCCCTTAGGGAGCCAGAGGTGTTCACTCTGGGAGGGGAGAAAATGATTCTATTTAATTTGGCAAAGAATCAAATTTTCCCTCAGATGCCTATGAAGGCACTTCTACCGTGACAATGGTAGGCACTGTAACCATTTGCAGGTGCTCTGCTTTCACTGTGTCCTGAGTTTCATCTAATGAAATTGTTTTCTCCCATTGTGAGTAATGAGAGTGTGCTTGACTCAGTACAACGTGCCATGGCCCTATGGCGATTTTCAATAGATTCATCATGTTGAGAGAATGTCTCTAGATACAGTTCATTGGCAATTTCAAAGTCCATATCCTATTGAGAGGATACAGATGGGCTGACAGATGCCTCAGTATATGTTGAATTTCTTTATAGGAGGCAGAGCTGTGGGATCACTCACTGTTTCAATCAAAATACTTCTTTATTTAACAATTGATTTCTGTTCAGGCTGAGAGTTCAAGAAGGTTGTTGACTCATTGTTTGGCTCTAAGACCTGGGATAGAGATTGTGGATCTACATTCCCTTGGTCAACCCTAACAACCACTTAGGTTCAGCAATAGTAAAAGAAGTGGATTGAGAGATAGAAAGTAATACCTGAATTGGATTTGGCACTGAATTTCCAGCTAAGCAAGAGCTAGATCAGAAATAATATATACAATATATTTACAAAAACAACTAAGAGAAATAGAAAATAAAAGATAATAAATAATAATAATAATAAACTAAAATAATAAATAATATATATAAAAAAAAATATTTACAGGAAACTATTTACAGGCTTATAAAACTGCAGAATATTATAGAAATGCATAAAAATAATATAAATTTGCAGAAATATTTAAACAACAATATTTACAATCTGAAACTAACTTAAATGATTCTTAAATAAATAAATTTTCAATAAAAATAGGTTTCTCTATTTTAAAAAATATGAGAAAAGTATTTTTAAAGAAAATAAATTATTCAGAATTTTTAAATTAACAAGCTTTATACAAAAACAAGAATTGGCAAAATATATCATTCAATATTAGCAAGAGAAAATGATTTTGAAAGAACAAACATGACATAGATATTGTTAATCACTAAGACTGTTTAACATACCCAATTTACCAACTAACTTGATAAATGTGGATTCGTCAACAGATTTAGTGAATATATCTGCAGTCTGTTCTTCTGTGGGTACAAAGTGTAACTCCACAGTTCCATTCATGACATGCTCTCTGATAAAATGATACCTGATATCAATGTGCTTCATTCTCGAGTGCTGCACAGGGTTGTTGAAGATTGTTATGGCACTTGTATTATCACACAAAATAGGAATTTTGTCCAATGCAAAGCCATAGTCCTTTAATTGATTCCTTATCCATAAGATCTGAGCACAACAGCTTCCAACAGCAATATATTCAGCTTCTGCTGTTGAATTTGAAACTGTTTGTTGTTTCTTGCTATACCAGGAAATCAACCTACCTCCTAGGAATTGACAACTCCCAGAGGTACTCTTTCTATCCACAACACTACCTGCATAATCAGAATCTGTATATCCAACAAGATTAAAACCAGAATCTTTAGGGTACCAGATACCTAGATTAGGTGTACCATTAAGATATCTCAAGATTCTTTTCACAGCAACGAGATATACATCTCTAGGGTCCGCTTGGAACCTTGCACACAAGCATGTAGCATACATAATATCTGGTCTACTAGCAGTAAGATAGAGTAAAGAGCCAATCATACCTCTGTAGCTTTTAACATCTACCTTGATAGATTTGTCAAAAGCTCCAAGTTTGATGGTTGTTGAAGATGGAGTCCTTGCTGATGCTGAATCCTCCATGTGATACTTCTTGAGGAGTTCTTTAAGATACTTGGATTGACAAATAAATATACCATTTGTCCTTTGACTTACTTGCAATCCAAGAAAGAACTTCAGCTCACCCATCATACTCATTTCAAACTTACTCTGCATAAGCTCAGCAAATCTCTTACAGAGATTATCATTAGTAGACCCAAATATGATGTCATCCACATAGACTTGGACTAATATCATATCACTTTTGTGTTTCTTTGAAAAAAGAGTTTTGTCTATGATACCTCTAACAAAACCATTTTTTAAAAGAAAACCAGAGAGAGTGTCATACCATTTTCTTGGGGCTTGTTTGAGACCATAGATAGCCTTGAAGAGAAAGTACACAAAGTCCAGCAGCTCCTGATTTTCAAAGTCAGGGGGCTGTTCCACATAAACTTCTTCATCAAGCTTACCATTCAGGAATGCACTCTTAACATCCATTTGATAGACTTTAAAATTGGAGTAAGCAGCAAATGCTAAGAACATCCTGATGGCCTCAAGTCTAGCCACTGGTGCATAGGTTTCATCATAATCAATGCCTTCAGCTTGAGAATACCCTTGTGCAACCAGTCTTGCCTTGTTCCTTGTAACAATGCCATCCTCATCTAGCTTGTTCCTGTATACCCATCTAGTACCAACTACTTTCTTGTTCTTTGGCCTGGGTACCAGCTTCCAGACTTGTTGTTGTTCAAATTGATTGAGTTCATCTTGCATAGCAATCAACCAATCTGGATCAGTCAGTGCTTCCTCAGTTTTCTTTGGCTCCATTTTAGATAAAAATGCTGAAAAATGACAACTCCCAAAGGTACTCTTTCTATCCACAACACTACCTGCATAATCAGAATCTGTATATCCAACAAGATTAAAACCAGAATCTTTAGGGTACCAGATACCTAGATTAGGTGTACCCTTAAGATATCTCAAGATTTTTTTCACAGCAACGAGATGTACATCTCTAGGGTCCGCTTGGAACCTTGCACACAAGCATGGAGCATACATAAAAACTGCTTTTTATTTGTTTAGGTAATTTCTCACTTTTCTCTTTTTTTAAATATTTTCAGTAATGATTCTACTGAATATTTTTACTATGCTAAAAAAAAAACTGCTTGAGGTGGATGATCATGTGTATATATAGGACGTGAGCTGAGCTGGATGTATATAGATGACATGTGGTTCAACAAATTTGGCGTACCGATTCATATTAGGTATAATTATGGCCAACAGGTGTAGCCCGTTGGAGCAGAATTATTGAAAGACATATGTTTAGGCCTATTAATATTCCGAGCAAACAACTTAATTTAAACAAGTATGTAACAAGTAAATAATAATTTAAAGGTCACAGGAATCTCAGAGAGTTTTATCTGTCAAGAGAATGGAGAACCAAAGTCATCTACAGACTTGAAGTTATTCTACATTGAAATAAGTTCAATTTATTGTTCAAGTCTCAGTGAAGTATTCAAGTAAGTGGATTTACTACAGTGACAGAGATTTCCAGTTGGTGACGGAAGAAGTACAGGATACAGAGTTTAGTCAAAGCTAAAGAAAAAAGAAGCCACAACTTTAAATGTTTTAAAGATGAAGAATTATCATTGAAGTCAGTTATTCATGAAACCAGACAGTGCATCGAATGACGACATCAATCAGTGGAATTAAATCATCTATATTCAGTGGTTTTCAGAAGATAGAGGAATGCAAGGATTTTAAATTATCTTCTTTAATTTATTAATTCAATTTAATTAATAAATTAATTCTATCAGAATTAATTTATTTATTAAATTAGTTGTTTAAATTATTTATTAAATTAATTCTATAAAATAATTAATTTAATCTAGAATTTAATCTATCTAAATAAATTAAAAGGATTTTCTTTTTAAATCTCGGTATGACCTGTTTAGAAGACTCGGTATGACCTATTGTTTTAATACCCTAGGTTCTACCGAGTTATACTTCAGGTCATACCATTCAATTCCGTCAGGTCATACAGATTGCTTTCCCTTGGTCATACCGAGACTTGGTAAAATAATGCAAGGTCATACCAGACAGTTTCTGAGGTCATACTGCTGATACAAGGTTCTACCGAGCACATTTTGGCAGGTCATACAAGTGTATGAATTGTTTTATTAAATCTTTATGATTTAATAAACAGGTCATACAAGGCTTATTGCATTTGTATTAAAGAGATGGCAGAACAGACAGCAGAAGCCAGTTAATGAAAAGAAAAGATACTGAAGCATTTACTCTCAAGAACAGAAGAACCATTAAATCTCATTTCTTCTCAAGCAATTAATTCTAGTTTGTATTGTTAAATCCAAACCACTAGAAGTTGATTACTTGTATTTCTTTGATTATCTAGTGGATTTTTATCCCTAGAATTTATCTCAAACTTGCTTTTAGCATTCGATCTTTTTATTACAAATATTAGAAAAGTTCATGTCGAATTTATTCTAAATTTGTATTAATTAGTTTGAGATAAATACTTTGTAATCTTTATTGTATTTGCAACACCCTTCAAGTTTAATATAAGTTATATTTAACTTGAATCTTGTTTCATTTATATTCCGCATTAATTTGTTCTCATTTGTTAAATTAATCAAAGAACAAATTTCGATAAAACGGTATAGTTTGTATTCAACCCCCTTTCTACAAACTTATCAGGACCTAACAATTATTTTTACAGGATAGGTATATTTGCTACTGTTTAAGTGCCAACAAGGCAACAAGGCAATATAGATAACAGGTTCATAGGGTTGGAGTTGCTCTAACATACTACTTTCAGGGTATTCATGTTTCATCAAGATCCTCATCTCCATTTTCCCCAACACACAACTTATGGCATTTCATGTATTTTATTAATATTTGAATTAAAGAATTAAGAAACATTATAAACTAAGTTTGGGAGGCCAAAAAAGTCGGCAAGTTACCACTATACAACTGGAAGAGATATTGGAACAGGCACAGCAAGACCCTCGGCAAAACTTGGATCTGTATTAGCAGCCGAGTTCCTAGCAAATGCATAACCTGTACCCAAACCATTTAAATGTATTGATGCATTCTCACACCTCTGGAAAACTCTAGCAAGTGATGCTGCTTTTCTTCTTGCTCTCTTCGTACCTGTGAAAAGTATACTGTGAAGTAAGCCAATCATTGCAGGTATCTTTAACACCCTCTGAGTTGCAGCTTCGCCACCTACCCGACATAGTTCAAGCAAAGCAGCAACTGCATTCTCTTTCCCTTTTGGACTCCCACCACGCATCATATCAATCAATCCTACCACGGCTGTTTCCTCGTTTCCAACTGCTTCAGCCCCAACTGGCTGCCGAAGAAGAATGGCTAATGCACCTGCTGCTTCTTCTGAAACAGTGTCATACCATAGTGCCCGTACTAGTGCTGCTACAGCGCCCGATTCTATCATTTTTGTGCAATTATCCATGTGAGTTGCTAGGTTAAATAAGGCTGTCACAGCATCTTTCTTACCTCTTTCTGTCCCCTCCATCAAGAGCCATGCCAACGCTTCAACTGCACCATCTTCTTGTGCTATTCTTTTCTTGTAGTCATGAACTGCAGAAAGGCTGAACAATGTTGCCGCTGCATTTTCCCTTGCCTCAGTTGTGTGTCCAAATCTCAGAACTTCGACAACTGATCCTAAACAACCTGCTTCATCCATAATCCTTATTTTATTCTTGTCATATATGGACAGATTAAGCATAGCTGTTACCGAATTTTCTTGTGCAAAAGCATCCACAGAGGAAAGCAGAGCCTTCAAATGGGGTATTGCTCCAGCATCTGCAATATAGGCACGGTTTTCTTTTCCAGTTTTTGCTAATAAACGTATTTCATGAGCTGCAAAAGTTTTAGCACCCGGTGAACCATTTGCAAGCTGTTCAACAAGAAGTTGTGCCGTAGCTTTATTAGCTTCAATTGCAGCCTTGCTTGCGGAAGAACCTGAGAACTTTCCGGAAGAATCTACAGGAGAATTATAGGCAATTCCATATGCAATACACCAGTGCATGATCAAATTCCTCAGAGCTCTATTAGGCACAAGCTGTGTGTGAATAAGAACTTGTCCCGTCTTCGGACAAGTAAAGTTCCCATCTTCCATCCATCTTTCTATAGACGATCGGTCATAAGTCTGTCCAGTAGAGATTATGACAGGGTCCATCATCAAATCCAATGTAATCGGACAAGTAAAATCAATTGGAACCAATACAAAAGTATCCTCAGTTTCTTGACTAATTTCCCCTTTCTTGTCATTTCCCAATCCCAACTCGACATTCTCAATACCAAACAACAAAAAACGACAGTACCGACATATTGCAATAAACCCATTAAGTACTGAGGCAGAAGGCTCAACATCCAATCCATGATTAACAATCTGCTCTTCCAAGAACTCAATTTCACTCTTAAAACACTCAGCATCCGTAATTTGCAACTTTTCAACAAAAAAATAAAAAAATTCCACCCTACTCGGAACCCTCCCATGCTCAAACTCATTCAACAACGAGAACAACTCAAACCTCAAAATCTCATCTTGTACATCAACAAAATACTTCGCTCGCCTGCATTGTTTTCGCAACAATTCAACTTGTTCAATAACATCATCACTCAACTCAACTTCTCGCAACGGAAAAACATCGAAAAGGGTCAATATTTCCAAATTCAAATCATGAAACTGTCCCGAAAGTGAAAGGTACTGAATCAAAAGCCACAACCCACTAGACCTTGCGCAATAATCAAGCAACATCTTACATCGAAACAACACAATGTCCATTTCTCTCAAACAAAGAATAGCAGAAGACGGTAAATTCAAACCCAAATCACTTAAACTCTCCAAAAAAACATGAATTACCTCAATCTTTCGAACCAAGGACCGAGAATTCTTCCTCTGAAACATCAAATCCAACCCTGAGAACGATGACGTCAGCTCAGAAGTCAACCCAGTTAGGGTTTTTAACAGTGCACTATTCGTCAATTCAACCGGGGCTACTAAAGCGTGAACGGACGGGAATATTCTCCTCCTCAAAGAAGAAAAAATCGCAGCAGAAGCCATTAAATTAAAAACCCTAATTCAAGAAACTGAAAATTGGGGGTTTTGTTTATTTTCAGATTCTGAGAAATTGAAGAATCTGGGGTTGTAATTAGTCCAGAGATCTGAAATGGGTAGGTGTTAGATTTGTGAATTGGTAGGTTTAAAGTTGGAATTGAGATGTATGTGTAGATACAAATGTGTGTATTGTAAAGAAACAAGTGTGTAAAGAGTGGATTAGAGGGGGAGGAAACAAATGGAATGCGCGTTAGGATAAAGAAGAGAAGGAAGGGAAGAGAAGGGGGAGAGAGGTTAAGTTGGTGTGTTCATATCTGTTAGCAGCTTTTATGAGATTGACGTTTGTTGCCCCCCTATGACTTTGGTCACAAGATTTTGTAAAGGCCCCTTGGCTTGGCCCATGCGAGGACTTCTTATGGGATTCGTTTGAAAAGGGTAAAAAAAAAAAAGATAAGTTGTGGTAGCCAAAGCAAAAGCCAAAACTATGTCGGTCGTTTTTAACTCAACAAGTTATAGGTGCAATCTATGCTATTTTATTAAAGCCGAAACATTGAAAGTTTTGATTTTTGATTTTCGATTTTTGGTCAATTTTTGGTATTTTATTCTATTTAATAAATAATATAAAAATAGTAACTACATGATTGTCTTTTATAATTAAAATATTTTTTTCTAACAAAATCTACTCATTTTCCAAAAATATCACGGCAATTATCTTTAAATTAAAACATATTACCTTTTATATTTGTTATCACTAAAATCTTCATTTTTCCAAAAATATGAGATGCAATCCTTATTTATTTATTTTAAAACCTATTTTAATACTCTATTTAATAAAATAATATAAAAATAGTAACTAGTTGATTGTCTTTTATAATTAAAACAAAATCTACTACTTTTTCAAAAATATCACGTCAATTACCTTTAAACATATTATCTTTTATATTTGTTATCACTAAAATCTCTATTTTCTAAAAATATGAGATGCAGTCCTTAATTATTAATTTTAAAACATATTTCAATACTCTATTTAATAAATAATAAAATAATATAAAATAGTAACTAGCTGATTGTCTTTTATAGTTAAAACATTTTTTTCTAACAAAATCTACTTCTTTTCCGAAAATATCACGGAAAATTATCTTTAAATTAAAATATATTACCTTTTTTATTTGTTATCATTAAAATTTCTCTTTTCCAAAAATATCAAGTACAACCCTTACTTATATATTTTAAAACCTATTTTTAATACTTTTAATTATTTAAAATTTTTTACCTATTTTAACAAATCAACGTATTTTTTTTAACAAATACAATTAATATAATTAAAACACATCTAAAAATATTACGGGCATTTACTTTTTTTAACTAAAACATATTAGTTTTTCTATTTGTCTTTATTAAAAAAACTTACTTATTTTAACATGTCAACATATTTTTTTTAATAAATACAAATAATATAATTAAAACACTTCTAAAAATATCACGGGCAATTACTTTTTTTAATTAAAACATGTTAGTTTTTCTATTTGTCCTTATTATTAATATTATTTTATTATAAAATAATATTAATAATACCTCATTTATCTTCCTCAGCCTCATATGTATTTTTTTTTTTTTTTAAATATTATGTTCCAGTTAATATTTAAGTTTCTCATTTTATAATTTATCATATTAATTTTTACTTTTATTTTAATATTTTCCGTTCACATTAAATTTTTTTAATTTATTATTTTTTAAGTCATGCACGGGTTATAAGCTAGTATATATAAACTATAAACTATTGTAAAAGCCCCACGAGCCTGGTTATATACTGAAATAATTTTTTACAATAACATGTATAGATATCAGAATAGTTTTATAATCAAAAATATGAAAAATGATAATATTTTGAATTTATCTTTTATTTGTATGGAAATTCATTTAACTTTTTTCTTAATTTAATAAAACTTTACAAAATTTGAATAAATTTCTATAATATAAAGATCAAATTATTATTTTTATTTGCCAAAATTTTATTTAGTTTTGAATGATGTGAAATGCATTTTATCAAATATAATAATTAATTATAATATAAATGATAATTTTAGTATATTTGTCCATATATAATATAGATGTATCTAAATTTATGTATATTTAATGAATTAACAATATATTTGTAAATAAGATATAAAGTTGGTCACATAAGTAATACTATACCGTAATCACATCATAAAATCTCTAATCATTCTATTAATCTCTGAACGGTGACTCAATTGAATACTCTGATTAGCGATTTAGGGGTGTTCCCGGTTTACCAACCTAATTATCGAACCAACCCAATAATGTTTTTAGAGTAAACTCAAAACTCAATGTAGCACAGTTGATAATGAAAAGAAATTTATATAAAGAGATAATAGTTCGATTTTTATTGGCTACACAAATTCAACCTCTTTTAATTTAAACACTAAAGAGATTATTTATGTAATTTTTATAAATATAAGGATAAAATTGTAAATTCAGTACCATTTTTGGCATATTTTGTCCTCGGTCAACTTTTAACATAAGAAATAGATATATAGATAAGTTACGAATTGTCAAAATGTATTAATCTGAATCGACTAAAATCGAATCGAGTGACTTGATTTTGTTAAATTACAAATTAGTAGTTCACAGGTTCTTTGAATATTTTGAAAACAGTAATCATATATGATTATGTATGATAAGATATATTGTACTATTATATAAAAGTATACATTGAACAACTAACAATATAATTGATATATGTTTAATAAAAAAAATTATATTTAAAATTTAAAAAAGTTGATTGAATATGTAATTATACATAAAACCAAAAAAATAGTGTTATATAAATAATATAAATCAACATTTTATTTACTCAAAAGTTTAAAAAAGGGATAATAATTGAAAACTTGGGTAATCTAATAAGATTTTTTTTATGTAAACTCAATAATCAGTATAGCACAAGCGTTTATGACATAAACTTTCAAAAAGGATGTTAGAGGTTCGATTCGTTGAAGCAATTCAAACTTATTTATTTTATTGCATAAATTGTAAAATTGTAATTTCACCTCCATTTTATTGGTTCAATTTACCCGTAAAAATTTAATAGGGTCATCTAAATTTATACAAAAATATACACGCGCTACAAAAGTTTAAAAAAATGATTGAATCATCGAAGTTTGCATAATAATTAACAAGCCTATAACCCGTGCGATGCACAAATGAATTTTAGTTTTTTTTAATTTATTATTTTAGTATTTTTATATGATTTATTATTATTTTTTATCTTATTTTATTATCATTTATTTGTATTTTGATCTTAAAATTTTTTAATATGTTATCGACGGAATAATATCTTGAACTTTTGAATGTAGCTTAGAAAAATAGATGATACAAATATTTAATAATAATAATAATATGTTGTTGACGGGATTCAAATCTTGAACCCGTGGGAGTATTTTAGATACCAAGAAAATAATATTCTTTTAATATTACATTAAACGGTTCTCATTTATCTATATTTATATCTAACGGTTATTATTTAGAGAACCAAACTACCAACCAACCAAATAGATGGTAGTTTGCTTATAATAGCATTTTTTTAATGTGATTTTTTAGTATTTTTTATCTTATTTTAATAACATTTATTTGTATTTTGATCTTAAAAAATTTTAATATGTTATTGACGGGATTCGAACCTTGAACCCGTGGGAGCATTTTAGATATCAAAAAAAAGAATATTCTTTTAATATTACATCCAAAGGTTCTCATTTACCTATATTTACATCTAACGGTTATTATTTAGAGGACCAAACTAAATGACCAAACTACCAACCAAATAGAGGGTGGTTTGCTTATAATATTATAGTATAGATTTTTTTTATATGATTTTTTAGTATTTTTTATCTTATTTTATTAGCATTTATTTGTATTTTGATCTTAAAAATTTTTAATATGTTATTGACGGGATTCGAACCTTGAACCCGTGGAAGCATTTTAGATATAAAAAAAAAGAATATTCTTTTAATATTACATCCAACGGTTCTCATTTACCTATATTTACATCTAACGATTATTATTTAGAGGACCAAACCAAATGACCAAACTACCAACCAAATAGAGGATGGTTTGCTTATAATAATATAGTATAGATAAGCATATGTGATATGGATAGAAAAGTAATTATAGAAATATAATTGACTATTCAACGGAGAGGCTGGTATTTAAGGCCCGACACCCTAATTATTCATTAATTTCGTAATTAATGAATAGGGAAAATATATAGCTCATGAAAAAAGCCCAAATTATGGAAAATTAGTCAAAGAAGGATCTGGAATCCCAATTAAAGGCAATCAATGAGTCATAACCTTTATCAACAAGGAAACGAATTCTTCAGCAAGAAATACAATACTTATCCAATATCAAAAAGAAGACTTATCCGTTAAGTCTCCTAAACATACCATAAATACTAGGCTCCAGACGCCTATATAAGGTCCCTGATCCTACAATCAGAACTACGTCTTTGGCTTGATTCTCAATAACGATTTGAGATACGTAGGCATCTTGTGAGGACCAATTTAGTCCGGATACACGAGTGCAGCCATTAAAACTCTAAGCTCATTAATCCTAGCATTAAATTCACAAAGCACGTTTTTTAATCCACAACATTTGGCGCCGTCTGTGGGAAGACAACATCAACCATGGCAAACACACGAAGAACAGCTCGGGATACTCAAACTCCCGATGATCGCCCCATCACCTCTGAGGCTGATCAGCCACCGCCGACTACCGGCACACAAGGGGCGAATATCCCCACCAACACTCAAGGACCGGAAATCCCGATTTCGGTTGAAGGGACGAATCCCCTGCATATGGTCATTCATGGATCTAATCCACAAGAGACCGTTCACCAGCAACCAATCACGACCTCTCCGCTGCTCATGAGTGCACCAAGGAACCTATTACTCCATACTACTGATCTCCCTCAATATGCGAATCAGACTTTGGGGATGCCAAGCTATGGTATGCCCCCTCGACCCATGGCGGGCGGTAGTGGAACTAATCCAATCTACCATGAGGCATATGTGCCCCCTTATATTCAAGGTCTGGGACCCCAAAATCAACAAACTCGTCAGACCCCTCTCATTCAAGATTACTCTGGCCCATACACTGAGGATGAGGGTTATACAACTGGGGAGGATGTCGCCCCAAGAAGGAGACGTTCTTCACAGACAAATCGGGAGCAACCCCAAACTACTAGGGAGAAACTTGCAGCCCATGAGGCAGAGACTGCAAGGCTCAAAAAACTCCTTGCTGAGGAAGAGGCCGCCCAATCTCGGGACCGAACGACTGAAGGAATCCCGATAATCAACTTAGATCCACCAAGAAGGACCAAGAGGGCTGAAGCCCCAAGAGGTGATCCTAGTATTCTGTTGCCCCTAGGAGATCCTGATGATCCTACACCACCGTTTACTCAAGACATCATGAAAACAGCTATATCCAGAAAGTTTAAGATGCCTTCGATCAAAGCCTATGATGGAACGGGAGATCCCGCAAATCATGTAAGGACCTTCTCCAATGCACTGCTGTTGCAGCTAGCCAACGATGCGGTCAAGTGTAGGGCGTTTCCATAAACCTTGGAAGGCATGACCCAACGTTGGTATAGCCGTCTACCTCCCAACTCCATTGGGTCCTTTAAGGAACTAAGCAAGGCTTTCATCAATCAGTTCATTAGTGGAAGGGTGCATGAGAAAAGTTTTGCATCACTCATGGCAATACGTCAAGGAAAGAATGAAGCCCTAAGGGACTACATCAATCGATTCACTCGGGAGGCTTTGAAAGTCCCGGACTTAGATGACAAAGTGGCTATGATAGCCCTGCAACAAGGAACCACTGATGACCACTTCAGGAGGTCGTTGGCTAAACATCCACCAGAGAGCATGTTGAAGCTCCAAGATAGAGCCGGAAAGTACATCAAGGCTGAGGAAAGCATGAGAAAGTATGAACCCACCGCTGGCGACGGTGGAAACTCAAAGAAAAGAAAAGAAACTCAAGAGTACGACGTCAAGGAAAAGTTCCCCAGAACATCAAAGAACTCCGATTCTCCCCCCAAGAGAAACAATTTTGGGCCAAAATTCACAGAATATGCAAGATTTAATACTCCCAGGAGTCAAATTCTGATGGAGATAGCCAAGGAAGAAGATATCAAATGGCCAAAGCCAATGAGGGCTGATTTGTCCAAACGGAACCAAAATCAGTTTTGTCGGTTCCACAAAGAAGTCGGTCATGACACCGATGATTGTAGTCAACTGAAAGATGAGATTGAGTTTCTGATACGAAGAGGAAAACTCAGCAAGTTCACTAAGGATGGAAGCCAAGGGAGCCAAAGGGGGAACTATGAAAGGAAGGATTATGATAGAAGGGACAACGATCAAGATCGGAATCCCAAGCCCCGAGGGCCAGTGATCAACATGATATTCGGAGGGCCAACTGCTGCAGGGTCCTCCCGAAACTCAAGAAAGGCTTATGCCCGAGAGGTAATGACTGTGGTTGGAGAAGCACCGAAACGTGCCAGAACAAAAGTGTCAATAGGTTTTGACGATTCAGACTTAGAAGGGGTGAAGTTCCCCCATGATGATCCTCTTGTCATAATACCTGTGATAGGCAACTCCGAAACAAAAAGAGTCTTGGTTGATAATGGAGCTTCAGTGGATATCTTGTTCCACGATGCCTTTATCAAGATGGGTTACACAGACTCTCAGTTAACACCCTCAAATATGCCTATATATGGATTCAACGGGGTGGAATCAAAAGTGGAAGGTACTATCCAACTCCCAATGACTATGGGGCAAGGGATGAATACGTCTACTCAGATGTTGAACTTCATAGTTATAAAAGCGACTTCAACCTACAATGCAATCCTGGGAAGGACTGGTCTTCATGCGTTCAAGGCTGTTGCATCATCTTATCATCTAAAAATCAAGTTCCCAACGAGGAATGGGATTGGTGAAGAACGAGGAGACCAAAAGATGGCTAGAAGTTGTTATGTAGCCGCGTTAAGGCCTGATGGAACCGGGGGGCAGGTTCTCCCTATTGAAGACATGAACACTAGTGACAATGAGGACCGAAGAGGGAAACCAGCTGAGGATTTAATCCCAATTCCCTTAGTCCCGGGTGAACCAGAGAAGGTGACTTATATTGGGGCACTACTTCCAGAACCATTGAAGAGCAAACTCACGTCTTTTCTTCAAGAAAACTATGACGTTTTTGCTTGGACAGCGGCCGACATGCCAGGGATTGATCCCCAATTGATATCTCACAAATTGAATGTGGATCCAGAAAGGAAGACAGTGAAACAAAAGAAAAGAAATTTTGCTCCAGAGAGGCTTGAAGCCATTAAGCAAGAAGTGAATAAGCTTTTGGAGGCTGGGTTCATTGAGGAAATCCAATTCCCAGAATGATTAGCTAACCCCGTGATGGTCAAAAAAGCTAACGGGAAGTGGAGGATGTGCGTCGACTTCACCGACTTGAATGATGCATGTCCTAAGGATTGTTTTCCCTTACCAAGGATTGATGCTCTAATAGATGCCACTGCTGGGCATGAGATGCTAAGTTTCATGGATGGCTTCAGTGGATATAATCAAATCAAGATGCACAAAGATGACATCACCAAGGTATCATTCATCACTGACTTTGGTGTCTTCTGTTTCTTAGTCATGGCTTTTGGGCTTAAGAATGCAGGAGCGACCTATCAAAGGTTGGTAAACAAAATCTTTGAGCGCCTAATTGGAAAAACCATGGAGGTCTACGTGGATGACATGTTAGTCAAAAGCCTCGATAAGGCCGATCACATTAAGCACCTCCGAGAGGCATTCGAAGTACTAAGGCACCACAAGATGATGTTGAATCCAGCTAAGTGTGCCTTTGGTGTAGGCTCGGGAAAGTTCTTAGGCCTGATGGTTTCCAAGAGAGGAATCGAGGCTAATCCCGACAAAATCAAAGCGATCCTAGACATGGAACCACCAAGGACTGTCAAAGATGTCCAGAAATTAACGGGAAGAGTGGCAGCATTGGGGAGATTCATCTCCAAGTCAGGAGAGAAGTGTTTACCCTTCTTCAAAGCACTTAAAAAAGTGAAAAATTTTGAATGGACAACTGAAAGCTGAGAGGCCTTTGAGGCCCTGAAGAAATACATGGCTGAAGCACCACTATTGGCAAAACCCAAGCCAGGGGAAACTCTCTACTTATACTTGGCAGTTTCCAACACAGCCCTTGGAGCTGTACTGATAAAGGAAGAATTGAAAGTGCAGAAGCCCGTCTACTATGTGAGTAAGATTCTTCATGGGGCAGAAATAAATTACTCAACAATTGAGAAGTTTGCCTTAGCCTTGATAATGGCCTCAAGAAAGCTACGCCCGTACTTCCAGGCTCACAAGATAGAGGTTCTGACTGATCAACCTCTAAGAAACATCTTGCATAGCCCTCAAGTTAGTGGAAGATTGATCAAATGGGCCATTGAATTGGGCGAATTCGACATCAAGTATAAGCCTCGAACGGCCATAAAAGCTCAAGCACTCGCTGACTTCATGGTTGAATGTACCATTGACAACCAAGAAGTCGGGGGGCAGGAAGTAATAGTGGAAGATAAGAAGGATCAAGAAATGGACTTCAAAGAATGTTGGGTGCTCTATTTTGATGGAGCATCAAAAACAAAATCAAGTGGAGCTGGTTTAGTGCTACAAAGTCCTGATGGATTCCTCATTGAGTATGCACTAAAACTTGACTTCCCAACGACAAACAATGAGGCTGAGTATGAAGCTCTGATAGCTGGCTTAGGGCTGGCTGGAGCCTTAAGGGTCAAAACTCTGAAAGTATGTGGAGACTCGAGGCTAGTGGTTTCCCAAGTAAATGGGGAATTTGAGGCCAGAGATGAAGTCATGGTCAAGTACTTGAAACTTGTCAAGGCCATCATGACTCAGTTCGACGAATGCTATGTGGAACACATTCCAAGGGAAGAAAACATAAAGGCTGATGCCCTGTCTAAGTTTGCTTCTTCTGAAATTGAAAACTATGCAGGGAGTGTATACTTCCAAGTCTTGAAGACCCCAAGCATCAACGGAAAGTTGGTAGCACCCATTGAGGTCGAAAAAGACCCTTGATCGACCTCATTCCCAAATAAAGGGAAATAATTAAAGATTTGAGGTCGAAAAGGCCCCAAATCGAGGTCGTGCGACCCAAGTCGAAAATACACCTGTAATTGAGGTCGTGACCATCGACTTCGCACCAAAATCAAATCAAAAAACTGGAAAAATGAGGTCGAAAAGACCCTAGATCGAAGTCGAGAGATTGACATCGAAAATACATGGGAAATCGAGGTCGTATTGTACGACCTCATACCAAAATAAAGTCAGGAAATCAGAAATTCCTGATCGAAAAATGGCTAGTTGAAATCGAGCAAACGAGATCGAAATTACATGGGGAATTGAAGTCGTATTGATCGACTTCGCTCCAAAATAAAACCGGGAAATCATAGAATCCTGGTCGAAAACACATGGATACCCGAGGTCGAACGATCCTGGTTGAAAATGACCGAGAATCTGAGGTCGAATCTATCGACCAGGGACCAGAAACGAGGTCGAAAAAAGGATACCCGAGGTCGAACGATCCTGGTCGAAAATGACCGAGAATCTGAGGTCGAATCCATCGACCTGGGACCAGAAACGAGGTCGAATTTGTGTTGATTCCTGGTAGAAATTCCAGGTCGAATTTGTACTGATTCCTGGTCGAAATTCCAGGTCGAATTTGTACTGATTCCAGGTCAAAAACCTGGTCGAATTTGTACTAATTCCAGGTCGAATTCCTGGTCGAAAATAACCTAGTTTGAGGTCAAAAAATGCCCTAAAAATGGAAAGTTTTGGGAAATACGCGCTATAACTTCTACGAAAACCCCGAGGATATTTTCCCAGAAGTTGGGGGGCAAATGATATGGATAGAAAAGTAATTATAGAAATATAATTGACTATTCAACGGAGAGGCTGGTATTTAAGGCCCGACACCCTAATTATTCATTAATTTCGTAATTAATGAATAGGGAAAATATATAGCTCATGAAAAGAGCCCAAATTATGGAAAATTAGTCAAAGAAGGATCTGGAATCACAATTAAAGGCAATCAATGAGTCATAACCTTTATCAACAAGGAAACGAATTCTTCAGCAAGAAATACAATACTTATCCAATATCAAAAAGAAGACTTATCCGTTAAGTCTCCTAAACATACCATAAATACTAGGCTCCAGACGCCTATATAAGGTCCTTGATCCTACAATCAGAACTACGTCTTTGGCTTGATTCTCAATAACGATTTGAGATACGTAGGCATATTGTGAGGACCAATTTAGTCCGGATACACGAGTGCAGCCATTAAAGCTCTAAGCTCATTAATTCTAGCATTAAATTCACAAAGTACGTTTTGTAATCCACAACAATATGAATCATTAAGGTAATTTTCTCAGAATTTGGGAGAGTGACTCCCACTAGCCGGTATCAAGTTGTGAGAATGGAAGAAAGTTTGATGGACAAAGTTATCTATCTCAAAAGTATTGATAAATGCACATAATGAACATTTAACTTGTATTTAAAAAACTAAACTAAAATAAAAAGTATGATTACTTTCACTCTGAGAAATATAAGATTAAATAGCATAACTTGCATAAGTAAACAAATTGCTTAATGCGTTCCTAAAAAACAAATTATTTAATAAAATTGATCATTCATCGATTAAAATTTTTGGAATGAAAATATGGTTTAGTCGCGTTTAACCATCATAAGAACATATACTCCCTCCGTCCCACCCAATTCTTTGCATTGGGGGACGGGGACTCGGCACGCATTTTAAGGCTCCTTTAATATATATTTCGATAAATTTTTTTAATTTTTTTTTTCTTCTGAATAAAGATATAATGTTTAAATTTTTATTTAGAAAAAGAAAATTTTAAAAATAAGTTGTAGAACTATACTTTATAGGAGCCTTAAAATGCGTGTCAAGCAGTGTAAAAAAACTGTAAAGAAATGGATGGGACAGAGGGAGTAATATATAGGGTCGGTTTCTTTGCGAAGTGCTATGATGTTTAAATCAAGAATCAATATACTATTATATAAAGGAGAAGACGGGGGCGGTGAGGTGGCGCTCTCAGATCGCTTCGTTCTATTTTTCTAATTTTCTCAATTTTTTGAAATAATAATTTAAAAATTCGAAAAAATCTCAATTACCTTTTAAATGCTTACTAATAGAGGAAACATATAATATTCTTGCATTTAAAATCTCTACTAATGGAGAAAGTAAAAATACAATAGATCTTTACTAATGAAGGAAACTAAATATTCAATTATAATATTCTTGCATTTAAAATCTCTACTAATGGAGAAAGTAAAAATACAATAGATATTTACTAATGGAGGAAACTAAATATCACTAATGGAAGAAACTAAATATTCAATTATAATATTCTTGCCTTCAAAATATCTAAATTAGAAAAAAAAATTGAATTAATAATATTAAAGATTCAAAATATCTCAATTACAATCAATCAATCAATCAATCAATATCAATCAATATATCTTTATATATATAAAGGAGAAGACGGGGGCGTTGAGGTGGCGGCTCTCAGATCGCTTCGTTCTATTTTTTTTATTTTCTCAAATTTTTGAATTAATAATATCAAAAATTCGAAAATATCTCAGTTGCCTTTAAATTTTTTACTAATATAGGAAACTAAATATATAATTGCAATATTCATGCATTTAAAATCTCTACTTATTAACTTCAGATTTCTTGCAGATATAATTTTGATTTTGAGATATTTGATATAATCATTGATTTACATATATCAATATATACTTATATAAAGGAGAAGACGGAGGCGGTGAGGTGGCGCCTCTAGAATGGCTCCGTTCTATTTTTCTAATTTTCTCAATTTTTCACAATTTTTAATTTTAATAATTACAACTTCCTTTATTATTTTCAATTTTGTAGGAAGTAAATTGAAAATTACACTTTTATTATTTTCAAACTTGATATAACTTTCTTTGATTTAGAAAAGTACAACTTCCTTATTATTTTCGAATTTGTAGGACTTGATAGAACTTTCTTTGATTTAAAAAATTACAACTTCCTCATTATTTTCGAATTTGTAGGATTGATAGAACTTTCTTTTATTATTTTCAAACTTGATAGAACTTTCTTTGATTTAGAAAATTACAACTTCTTATTATTTTCAAATTTGTAGGATTTGATAGAACTTTCTTTGATTTAGAAAATTACAACTTCCTTATTATTTTTGAATTTATAGGACTTGCAAGAACTTTCTTTGATTTAGAAAATTACAACTTCCTTATTATTTTCGAATTTATAGGACTTGCTAGAACTTTCTTTAAAAAAATGAATTCCAACTCTATTTTTTCATTCATGTATTCATATTTAAATTTATTTATACTTGATGATTTGCTTTGATTTTGACAGGTAAATTATGATTTACTTTGATTTTGATAAATATGTTGAAATAGTTACATGATCTGATTTAGTAATTTTGATGACTATATTGATGTAAATTTGCAGCATGGTAGATAATGATTTATTCAAGTATATGTGAGACTAAGTATAGAAAAATGTTAGGGGCATCAAATTTGTTCCCAAATTCAAACTGTCACATCAACCATGCTATATCATTTGAAAAATATTTTTTGTACTAAATTTTGTGTCTTTAACACTACTTTTAAAAATATACTAAATACTCATGTAAGTTCCTAAGTAGGGGCATTTTTCTCAAAACAAAACTACAAAATATGTGAATCATCGTTCCTGCCTTCCCCATTCTTTAAACACCATAGCTTGAATCTTTTTCTATTTTACATACCTCTAATTTCAAAAACAATACAATGATATACAAGAATGCTAGAATTCTAATGGCAGATGCTACATAATTTTTTTTTAAAATTATTTTTAATTTGCCTTATCTAAAAATCAAAAATTTTTAATATATATAAAGGAAAACCCCCAAAAACTCTAAAATGGCTTTATTCATATTTATGTATTTTTCTAGAACTGCTCTATTTTATATAATTAAAACCAAAACTTTCTTCTTTAAATCCTATTTTTTTGAAAAAAAAATTGAAACCTTATAATATTTTCTTTTATAACTCTAATTATAAAAGACAAGTGCTCTAAAAATTATAAACCTAATCAAATTATATAACTAGAGCTACTCAATTTTAATTAATAAAAATTTAATTTTCTTATTTACATTCGAATTTATAACAAAGACAATAAATATATAAAAACCAATTATGTTTAGAATTTAATTAAACATCTTTATATATAAAAAAAAACTAGGAGCTCTAAACTCGCTCCATTCATATTTATTTATTTTTCTATAGCTCCTCTATTTTAAATAATTAAAATCAAAACTTCCTTATTTTAGGTCCTATTATTTTTAGAAAACAATTGAAACCTTCTAATATTTCTTTTATATAACTCTTATTATAAAAGACAAGTGTTCTAAAAATTATAAACCTAATCGAATTATATAACTAGAGCTCCTCAATTTTAATTAATTAAAATATAATTTTCTTATTTACATTCGAATTTAAAACAAAAATAATAAATATATAAAAATCAATCATGTTTAGAATTTAGTTAAACAAATATTATTTTAAACTTTAAAATATTTTTAAGTTTCAATATATTAAAAGATTATATTCAATCATAATTGTTTTTTGAAATATATTTTTATGAAGGAAAGAATTCTATTCTTTAGTATATTTATCTATTTTCCTAGAGTTCTTCTATTTTAAATAATTAAAATCCAAACTTTCTTAATTAGATCCTATTATTTAGTAAAAAATTGAAACCTTATAATATTTCCTTTTATAACTCTTATTATAAAAGAAAAGTCATCTAAAAATTATAAATCTAATCAAATTATATAACCAGAGCTACTCACAATTTTAATTAAATAAAATTTAATTTGCTTATAATTTATAGGAAAAACAATGAATATATATATATATATATATATATATATATATATATATATATATATATATATATATATATATATATATAGTTGCGCTCTAGGAAGAACACATTATATAAAGAACAATAAAGAACACCATCATAAACACTTTATTTTTCATAAAAATTGATTTTTTAAAATTAGAATCATAAAATTGAACAACAATTAAGCCTAACATATCGAATTTAACGTAGAATCTCATCTAAATTTAAAAATTAAATATTACATATAATCCAGTATAGAATCCAGTACAGAATCTTGTATATATATTTATCACAATGAAATTACATGTAATCATGTTTTATTTGATTCTAATTTTTTGCTAGATTCTATTTTTATTCGTAATAAACCTTTTTTGGTGAGAAAATTAGAATCAACATGCAATTTATGTAAGATTCTATGGTGTTCTTTATTGTTCTTTATATAAGAGTGTTCTTCATGGAGCAATGGCCTATATATATATATCCATGCTACGATCCCGAAGATTCTGGTCTCTCGGTTCAAAAATTGTCACAAATTAGTAAGTTATGCATTATATTAATTTTAATATAACTGTTAATTGTTTTTTATTGTTCTTGTAATTTTATATTACTTCTTTGGTTACCCCAATTTATTTGTTTTACTTATTTAATTTGTTCTAATTTTTTTCTTAAACAACTCCATCACCAGTACCATAACTTTGTGGGAAAAGTTGACCGAGATGGTTGATACAAATTTATATAAGGATGGTGGACCCTATATACATAATAATTGTCACATCTACCCAGATTAAAAAATTTAAAAATAATTATCTTTATTAATGTTTTTATAATATAATGTTTTAGAAATTGCACATATATAAATCTATCTTATCTCGATTGAACGAATATCATTAGATATTATACAAATATTTCAAAATTATCACAAATTAGTAAGTTATGCATTATATTAATTTTAATATAATTGTTAATTGTTTTTTATTGTTCTTGTAATTTTATATTACTTCTTTGGTTACCCCAATTTATTTGTTTTACTTATTTAATTTGTTCTAATTTTTTTCTTAAACAGCTCCATCACCAGTACCATAATTTTGTGGAAAAAGTTGGCCGAGATGGTTGATACAAATTTATACAAGGAGGATGGTGAACCCTATATAATAATCGTCACAACTACCCAGATTAAAAAATTTAAAAGTAATTATCTTTATTAATGTTTTTATAATATATAGTTTTAGAAATTGCACATATATAAATATTCTATCTTATCTCGATTGAACGAATATCATTAGATATTATCCAAATATTTGTTTCATTGATATTATTGATTTAATTCTTATATTAGTTTTTTAACAATTTATTTACTCTTATATGCAGATACAATTAGCTTTTCTACCACAAGAAATAGTAAAATTTATACAAATCTGGATACAACGTATGTGTCATCCCTGAGAAAATAGTAATATTATATGTTTATATTGATTTTTATCAATATAATTTTTTTAATATATATATGACAATGGTATCGGTCTAACAAAATAAAAAATCAAACTCTATAAACAAAAGGAATATGTAAATAATTTATAATATTACTTAATAAATATATTCTAATGCCGCTGCCAAGCGCGGCTCACTAACCTAGTTGATTAATATGGTACGAGATCAAGGTATCATTTGATATCACGTACGGGTTTGGTTAAGCGCCGAAATAAATTTGTTTGATTTCAAAAAATTTTACAAAATTAATTTTAAATGATTTAAAATATTAAATTAAATATTAATTTAATATATTTTTGCGTCATTGATTTAGTTTTTATCAAAAGTTTACATTTAATTGCTTTAATATAGAAAACAATAGTAGAAATAAAATGATTTCTTATACCCATCTCTCATACCCACCGCCTAAGGTATTAAAAACCCATATCTTGAAGGTTTGAGGAATGATTTTTAGATTAATTTTTTCTCGACCACCAAATATTGGAGTTGAAATGAACGAAAATCATACCTGATTTCAGAATGACTGTTAGGTCCTGATATGTTTGTAGAAAGGGGGTTGAATACAAACTATACCGTTTAATCGAATTTGTCCTTTAAAATATTTAATAAATTAAGAACAAATTAATGCGGAATAAAACTGAAATAATATTCAAGTTAAATATAACTTATATTAAACTTGAGGAGTGTTACAATTTGATCACTAATTACAAGGGTTCTTGATAAAACAAATCTAGAATAAATTCGACATGAATTTATCTATTTTTGTAATAAAAAGGATCGAATACTAAAAAGTAGTTCGATATAATATCTAGGGATTATGATCCGCTAGAAAGTCAAAGCAGTACAAGAGAATCATTTCTTATGAATTAAATGTTAAGAACAAACAAGAAATTAATTCTCTGGAAGAAGTTAAGTTGCTCGGACAGTTGAGAAGTTAAGACAGTTGAAGAATGTAATGTTATGTTTTATGTCTCTTTTCTGTGTTGATGATAATCTGTTGAATGATCACACTTTCTGTTTAAATACAAAGTACTGCATGCTGCATTCCACGCGCCAATCCACTTGTTTGATTTTGTATTAGGAAGACTTGCAGAAAGACTACCAATTTGCCTTGAAAGACAATCAATATAAAGGGAAGATAATCGGTGAGTCTTCCTAGTTTAAAAACTAAGTCTTCCTAGTTCAAAAACTAAGTCTTCCTAGTTCATTTTTATTCTAATTTAAATAATTATCTAAATAAATTATGTATTAAATTAATTTTTTACAAAATTAATTTAATAAATAATTTACTTAATAGTAATAATTATTTATAAGAGAATAAATAGAATTCTTTGTCTTCACAATTAATTCCTGAATCACTAAAACTTAGATAAAGAATAAACATTTTAATACGTTAACACTCAATGTACTGTCTGATTTATGAGTGACTAACGACAATGTCTGTTCTTCATCTGTTTGACTTTTAAGCAGTGATTCACTTCATTTTCATTCTAGAATTCTGTAACCAGTATCTTTGTTGTCACCTCTTGAAATCTCTGTCAATTTAATAAATCCACCGAGCTTGAATACTTCACTGAGTCTTGATCAATAAATTGAACTTTTTTCAATGTAGAATAACTTCAAGTCTGTAGATGACTTTAATCTTCATTGTTTGACAGATATAACCTTCTGAGATTCCTGTGACATTTGATTTTTATTATTTACTTATTACATCTTAATTAAAGTTAAGTAGAATCCTCAATGTTTACAAATAGGCCTATACATGCGTGTTTCAATGACCGGAACAAAACCACCCCTAAAATGGTTAAATGTTTAAAAACCAAACCTCCACCAACATGTTCAAATCAACAAAATCTTATCACAAAGGTCAATTATTTGCTTATTTCAAATTTTCATCTTTCACTAATAAGTTACATTTTCATTTGCTTTCATTTTCATGTTAGTAGCTATTTATATATTTAATTTTTGCCAACAAAGAAATGTGATTATAAAAATAAATCATACCGACATAGGTGTGTGTGTCATAACACCCGATTACACGCAATCCATCCACAGGTACGTAAATATGTTGGCTGGTCAACAATATGAATTATGTGAAAGATCGAAAGACCTTTTGATAATGACAACCAGAAATGTCAAATATTAAGACGGCAAGCCAAACACCGCAAGGATTCCACCTCTTTGACACTGCTCTTATATTTGTAAATTTATTAAGAAAATAAATTATTGGTCGATTAAAAAAAGGACACATTACTTCTCTCACGTAAGTTAATACATCTACATATCTAGTTTCGTGTCCAAGCTAAATCTATAATTTCAAATAAATATATTTCTATGTTTATTATTTTCTCCGTCTTCCTCATTTTTTTACAATTTTTTTACATAGCTGAACACGTATTTTAAGACTCTTAGAGCATCTCCAACGATGTTGGCTAAAATCGTTAGCTAAAATAATATAAAATGCTGATGATGTAAAATTTGCTGAACCTGTAAGATATTGTGTTCCAATGGAGTTGGCTATACTAGTTGACTATATTTTAAAAATAGAATGTTATTATTATTTCATGTTGTTAAAAATAGAATATATGATTTGAATATGGTAATAATTGATGTGGAGTTTTACTACAGGTCCATAGGGGTTCGACAAAAATAGCCAACATGGAGAGGTTGGCTAAAATTTTAGCTAACAGTTTTATTCCATTGGAGCGGATTTTTTTTTACACATTATCTAAATTTTTTATTTATGGCAATCCATCTATAATTTTAGCTAAGGGTTCTCCACCATTGGAGATGCTCTTAGGGCAACTCCAACCGTACACTAAATCATTATAATAGTGATAGATATAGTGTCAAATCAACTCCAATGGAACACTAAAATAGTGACCCAATGTCACCAAATAAGTTTTGGGTCACACCAAATTTGATGAATTTCAAAATTCAAACAATACCCTATGTTTGTTAACAAAACAAATTTCTTCCATATATGTCCTACTAAAGTTAATTTTTTTATAAATTTTAACTTAAGATTTTATCAATTGAAACTTCTTTTCTTCTTAACTCTTGTTAATTCTAAAATATTTTTTTGTATCTTTTTATTCTAATCTTTTAAATTTTATTTTTTACATTTTTTTACTTTAAACTTTCACATTTTTTTTTAAAATCATGAATTATAAACAAAACACTAGATTTAATTATAAAAATAAAATCATAATGATAAATAAGAAGTTATTTATAATATAAAAAATGAACAAAGTTAGAATATTATATTTTATAGGTGAAAGATTCTTTTTAGTGACAAGTATAGTGTCCCTTGGTTGGAGTTCATTTTATGGATGATGTCTTTTTGACACCAAAATAGTGTTATAGTGACACCATTTTGGTATCCTTGGTTGGAGATGGTCTTAGAGCATCTCCAACGGTGCTGGCTAAAATCGTTAGCTAAAATAATATAAAATGCTGATTATGTAAAATTTGCTGAACCTGTAAGATATTGTGCTCCAATGGAGTTGCCTATACTAGTTGACTATATTTTAAAAATAGAATGTTATTATTATTTCAGGTTGTTAAAAATAGAATATATGATTTGAATATGGTAATAATTGATGTGGAGTTCTACTACAGGTCCATAGGGGTTGGACAAAAATAGCCAACATGGAGGGGTTGGCTAAAATTTTAGCTAACAGCTTTGTCCCATTGGAGTAGATTATTTTTTACACATTATCTATTTTTTTTATTTATGGTAATCCACCTATAATTTTAGCTAAGGGTTCTCCACCATTGGAGATGCTCTTATAAAGTATAGTTCTACAATTTAAATTTTAAATTTTTTTTAAAAATAAAAATTTAAACATTATATTTTTATTCAAAACAAAAAAAATATTTAAAATAATGTATCAAAATATATTTATAAAAACATAAAAATACGTATCGATCGAGCTCCGTCCTCAACATAAAAAACCGAGCTCCGTCCTCAACATAAAAAACTAAAGGGATAGAGGGATTAACTATTATTACCCCCTTCTTAATTCCGTCACCAGATTTTTAACGAAGTTATAGACTATCTCGAATATGGATTCGCAATAGAGACAAAGGCCCTCCCAGGTAGGTGTAGTTCAACATTCTTTTGTTGCAGAATCATAGAGGCATCTTTTACTCTCAGGTCCCCAAAGAATTTATTCATAATCACATCGGTTCCAAAAATTACGAAAACCTTTAAGAGTATTCCAACCACGTAAAATTATTTGAGAACTATAGCCAAGCAACCTAAGTTATGTAAAATAAATAAATATGCAAAGGGTTTGTCATTGAAATTGATAATTATGTATATTAATTGACTATATTTAGTGCCATATGAATGGGAGATGCTCTGATTATCATACATTTAAATGACAAAAATGTCTAATTATCGTACACTTAAATGTTAAGATGGTGGGAAATATGTAAAACATTTGGCCTAAACTAATAATTATCCAATTTTTTTTTTTTTTTTACAAAGCATACTCATAGGTACGGAATACAATATTCTAGAAAACCCGGTTTATTTAATTATCCAATTTTTATGTTAACTAAAATATTCCATAATAATAAAGATCAATGGTCGTCTATAGATTATAATTAGAGGTTGAGGATCCTGAGGTCGACCTTTCCTGAGTTTATACTCAAATCTCATATTAAAACACAAGTGTACTATTATAATTTCAAAATATTATATGTATTTACAAAATTGCCATTAAAAATTATACTATAAAAGCCCATTACCTTAAGAAATTTTCTGAGGTCAACCTCAAGTTCCTTTTTCTCTTATAATTATATCTTATATATAATTAACCTAAGGGAGTTCAAATGGTATGTCGTCAGGAGTAAAAGAGTTAGTTTTGAAGTAATATTATTGAGTGTATCACGGTTCGATTCCTCACGGCTACAAACATTAGTTACTTTTAAATGAAGTTAAAATAATTTGGTTGTCAAAAAATCAACATATCCTAAAAGTTAAAAGTAGTAAACAACCTATATCTATATCTACCTTATCTCTTCCGATTTCTTGCTTATTTATCTTGTTATCCTCTGTTATTTTCCTGTTTGTTGCTTTATATTATCATAAAATCCCAAAAATAGCTTAAACAAGTCAGGAATTCAACAATTCCTGACAAATTTGGTATCAGAGCCCGTTATTTGGATCATCCAATGTTTACCCATCACTGGGCTTGTTGAGACGAGTTGAACGAGCTCAAGTTTGTTGGAATCGCCGCCGAACTCACCGAGTTACTTGAATTCTTCACTCAGCTGACTCGTTTTGTGCTTCTCCTTACAGATCAGTTAAGTGATAGTAAGAAGTTGTTAGTTGGTGTGAAGTTGCTGTTATTTTCATTGAATTTACAGTATTGTTAGTTGTTATTACCTTCTTTATCAGAAAAACCACAAAATATTAGCATATACTCAGTAGTGACAGTGAACTCAGTAAAGTGGGGTTGTCAATATTGTGATAAGTTGCTTGAGATTGGGTATTGTTGAGGCATTGATTGTATTGGATTGTTAGTGAAACTTGATTGATAATAGTAGACTAAGTGAGAGTGATAACTATTGATAAGGGTTATCTTGGGTCAGCGGGGTACCTTGAGGATGATGCATCAAGACATACATGGGTATTTGGAAGGGTCTGACGAGAAATTTAAAAGGCTACAGGATCAGTTAGAGTCCTTGATGAGAGGCATGAATGGTTGGATGAAGAATAATGGAGGGGATGAGAGGATTCCTATGAAGATGATACTGGGATGCAAGAGGAATTGGGACCTAATTGCAACTGTGAAGAGTATTTCTATATCTATGAGGTTCTAGATACCTAGCCTCACTAAAGAGTATTTCCTTGAGAATTTTATTGGGGGACTGCAAGGAGATTTAAAAGGAATAATAAGATTATTAGAGCCAAAAACATTAGAGAAAACATTGAAGTTGGCAAGATATTATGAGATAACCTTGTCCACTCATAACAAGAAGGGAACCACTGGAGCCTACAAATCAGTTTCTTACTCTGCAACAATCACTAAAGGCACACTCACTATTGGAGACCATCAAGAGACAAAGACATCAATGCTGACAGTGGGCAAGACTGCAGAGGTGATAAGCTCAAAACCTAAGCCACTCACTTATGCACAAAGGGAAGAAAGGAGGAAGAATGGCCTATGCTTTTACTGTAATGAAAGGTGCTAAGGGACATGAGTGCAAAAGGGCTCAGAAAATTTTGATGATTTCTGAACCAGGAGAAGATGAGGACTATACTGGACCTCCAAAGTTTGATGAAGCTCCTGAAGAAGAACAAGATGGGTGTGGACCTGATTTGCTTTTGTCAGCATTGCAATTGGATAGGGCAACATGAAGTGCTCCCCTGCGATTTGTAGGTACTGTACTGGGGTAGACAGTCAAGGTGTTGCTAGATGGGGGAAGTACATTAAACCTGATCACTCCAGAGTTAAGTCAGCAGCTGCAGCTAGTACCTATTGACCTGGACCAAAGTATCAATATACTATCCCAAATGGCTATCAAATGACCAGTAAAACATGGTGCAATAATTTTAATTGAAACCGGGAAGGTCTGACTTACAGTACTGAAATATGGGTTCTAGACCTCAGAGATTGGGATCTTATCCTAGGGGTGAAATGGCTATCTCAACTAGGGGATATCTAGTGCAACTTTGGTAAGAACACACTCCAGTTCAAGTGGCAGGACCAAGATGTAATGATTACTCCAGAATCACAACTTGAATTGGTAGGGTCTTGCTATCAATTATCTAATATAGTACCCCTGTGGATGCAACAAGTTCAAAAGAGTACAGAAGCTACTATTAACAGGGTTGGACCTCAGGAGTACTACATGCATCAAGGATTGCTTAAGTACAAGGAAAGATTGGAGGTTGGTAATGCTGGACTCCTAAGAAAACAACTCTTTGAAGAGCTTCACTGTAATGGGGTAGGTGGCCACTCTAGCAACAGGGCAACTTAATTATAATATATTGGGAGAATATTTCCAGTGGCCTACCATGAGACAAGATGTGGGAAAGTGGGTGAGAGAATGTGCAATATGTCAACAAGTTAAGGGGAAAACTGTGAAAAGCCCAGGTCTCTTGCAACCCTTGAACATTCCCCAAGTTTGGCAATGGATTTCATCACAGGGTTGCCTAAGTCTAAAAGATTTGAGGTAATTTGGGTTGTTATTAATAGATTCAGCAGGTATGGGCACTTCATAGCCCTAAGTCATCCCATTTTTGCCAAAGGATTAGCTCAAATCTTCTTTGACCATATATATAGACTACATAGGTTGCCCTCAACCATTGTGAGTGACAGGGATAACATTTTTTTAAGTGAATTTTGGCGGACTTTGTTCAAGATAGCTGGCACCAGGTTCAACATGAGCACAACTTATCACCCTCAATCAGATGGAAGCACTGAGAGGGTGAATTGGTGCTTAGAACAATATTTAAGATGCATGACCAGCCACAACCCAAAGAAATGGTCTTCTTGGCTTCCAGCGGCTGAGTTACCACCACCTTCCACGCTACATTATAGTCTACACCTTTCCAAGTTGTGTATGGAGTTAAACCTAAACATATTGTTGGGGCCTCAAGAGAACACACTAACCTGCAAAGAGTAGAAGATCTCTTAGAAGAAAGGCAGCAACAATGGAGTTTGCTAAAGGATTTACCGGAGACAGCTCAAGTCAAAATGAAAAGTTATGCAGATGCCAATAAATTTGAAAGGGAATTCCAGGTGGGCAATTGGGTGTACCTCAAGCTGCAACCCTACATGCAAGTCACAGTAGCTGTTAGAAAGAACCTCAAGCTATCTGTAAAGTACTTTGTCCTCTATGAAATCATTGAAAAAGTTGGCCCAATAGCCTACAAATTGGCATTGCCAGATACCATCAGAGTACACCCAATCTTTCGTGTTTCACAACTGAAGAAAGCCATAGGTCAGGTGCATGTGCGGAAACATCTACCTCTGATCACCAATCAAGGCAACTTTGACATAAGCCCCCTTAGACAGTTAGAGCAAAGGACTATTCTCAGAGACATTAGGCTTGTGCATCAGTCTCTTATTCAGTGGAAGAGGTACAACATTGATGAAGTCACATGAGAAGATGATGATCTGTTGACTTGCAACTTTCCAAAATTCAGCCTACCACCATGAGGACATGGTGATATTGGAAGGAGGAGGGACTGATAGGACTAGCAGTAGAGGTGGCCACCCGAGCGGGTTTGACCGGCCAACCTGGCACAACACGATCAAATGGCTCGGAAAACTCGGACCGGGAACGGGGCGAATCAACTCGGCACGGCTCGTTTTCCGTAACGGAGCGAATACGGGTTGGATTTCTGGAAACCGGCACGGCACGACACGCGACACCGGCACGACACGTGGACCGGAGCGGCATGGTGTGAACCGTCCGCCCCGGCACGGCCCGTCTGTAGGTGCTTATCAGTTTAATTAATATGTCTGCATGCATGTTATCTACTATCTGGTGCTTATATAATATATATATATATATATAATATATATACTATAAATCTATTGACAATGCATGTGCATGTGCTATTCAGTAATTATCATACTGTAATATGTAAGTAGAAATGTAACACCCCCAGATCCGGGGTCAGGAATCTGGGTTGTCACGCTCCATCAATATACCATACCTGCATTACTTACAACATTCTACTAATACAACTTCAAAGACCCCAATCACTTACGCACACACACACAAGTTATAGCCTTGGAAATGAGCAACAATAATTAACATTTGTTATTACAACCCAAATGTACTATCCAGGATCTCATCTATTATTTACAACCTCTACCTTAAGTTACAATAATAGACCTCACAATTCTATACAAGGTTTAGTAATACAAACCCACTCAAAATAATTCTCACTAATTCAAGCTGCAACTATTCTGCTCACACCGACAGTATCCATCCTGCATCAACTAACTCCAAGGTGGTCTCTCCATTCCCTTGCTCTCGTAACATGAGGTGGATTCGGCAATGTTTTCCTCAGGCTGAAAGATTTAATAAAGCAAGAATGAGCTAATAGTGCTCAGCAAGAAATCTATCCCAGTTTAAATCTTTAACCCTTTTAGGGAGATAATCCATATGGGATCAAAGCTTTTATCACTACTAGGGTCTAACCCCCAAAATAGTATACCGTTTAAAATAACGTATGACTTATAATCGTACTCATATACTCTTCGTAATCATTTGGAAATCCTTGGTATCATTATGGTAAACCAAGACTCAAGACATATCTTTTTAAAATAGAGGTTAACATTAGAATCAAGGCTTAAAGCCTATTTATTGATTCAAAATACCATACAGTTCAATATCTTTATAACCACATGCTACGCATTAAACGGATAAAATACTAGCATAATATAAAAGATGAAGTTACGAGGAAAATTAATATAAAGTTTCTGTAACCCAAAATCCACTCATGCATATATAATCTGAGTAAGGTTTCATCAGAGTCATAACTTATAAAATAAAAGATGAAGTTGCAAGGATTTATTGTAACTTCATTTTTGAACACTTTTCAACCCCCTGCCAACATGATCGGTAAACCTGTACCAAGAATGTCATCCTTAGTCCCTTTCAATACATGTTGCAGAAAACCCCCTGCCAACATGATCGGTAGACCTGTGCCAAGGATGTCATCCTTAGTCCCTTTCAATACATGTTGCAGAATTATCCAAATTGGATGATGAACCAATACTGGAGTAATCACCGCGCCAGTTGTCCCAACCTCACTATGATCAGTAGCAGGTCGTACAACTAAAAATGTTTTCTACATGTAGATGGAAGAACACGACAGCCTGACATCATCTACCGCCTTTCTGGATCTCCCCGGCCCATTTGGGGCAATAAAAATAATGGGTCGGCGCGACTCGACCTCTTACACTGCTCCTAGTTCAGATGAAATCCATGACTCTGAAACGTAAAGATCGTCCCCCTTTCCCCAAGTGTAATACTTGTTGATACGACTCCACTAAGTAGTTATATCTAGGTTGGAAAGGAAGATTCTCCAATATTTCCCAAGCTATTGCCTGTTAATGGATATCGACTTGTTCCATCAATTTACACCTCGATCGTTGAGGTAGTAACACAACATTTGACTTACAGCAATTAAATTGCTCCGAGAAAATATCTGTCCCCTGACAGTTTTGAGTTGAGAGTTTAAAATGAGTAGCAGTCACTTAAATCAGGTTTCCCATATTTTTGGTAGTTGAGCGAGTATTTAAATCCTCTTAAAAGATATATTCAAATGGAAAACCGTGTTTGGGAACCCCCCTTGATTTAAAATAATTAATAATACCGCTTAGAGTATCCTTCATAGGTATTGAAGGTCGATGATAAACTTTAAATAATATAACTCATTTTAAAACGTGTTATAAGTATTTAATAAATAATCGAATAATATTTATTAAGTAAATAAACTTTAAACGAATATTCAAAAAAATAATACTTGTTATATAAATAATGATTGAATGAATATTCAAAATAATATTCATTAAATAAATAAGGATTAAATGATATTCAAAATAATATTCATTAAATAAATAAGGATTAAATGAATATTCAAAATAATATTCATTAAATAAATAAACCTTGAATGAATATTCAAAATAATATTCATTAAATAAATAATGATTAAATGAATGTTTAAAATAATATTCCTTAAATAATTAATCATCGTATAATAATTACCCGATATCTTTATCGGAAAAATAATCTTTAACATATACGGAAAATATAACTACTTCCGGTCTAAAGAATAAAATCATACGCCATTTATCTAGGGCATTTATAAAAACCTGGCTTCTAACTAATATCCCATTATTAGCTTAGAAGCCCATAATCAAATCATAACCTCGAGTATCAATATATACAGCAGTTCGAAGACAAGCATGCAATATATATATCGCAATGTACTTGGGAATAAAACATGTATACTTCTTATTTGCATATCATATATGAAAGCATTTTATTATCACAACAACAGTAAGCATAGGTTTCGAAAACTTGCATCAACATGAATTAAATATTTTGATAAGTAGAATATAGTACGCTCTACATCGTAGAGCCTCATATACTCCAGTTTATATCTATATCGATAAATAGCATATGAACAACCGTTCAACATTTGAAAGCTTATACGATAAGTAAAACAGTTCGTGCATTTGTAGCAGTCATATCACAACAACAACAGTTTTAAAAAAATATAGCCGAATGCTAGAGCTTCTGGTTTTGAGAATTTGCACGATACTTGGAACAAAGAGTACACATAAACATTTGAATATCCAAGTATTATACATTTGAAAATATACCTACTCTGAACAATAGAGTAAGGTTTTAGTAAACTTTCCTGGAAATCCCGAAGTAGCAATAAGTCTCAGGTTGGTCCAGTAATCTAGAATCAACACAAGGTTCAAGATTAATAACTTAAACGCTTTCACCATACTAAATATATACTATCTCAAGTACAAAGTCCATTTTCAAGTTAACTCCTTAAGAACTTCTACTCGAGCATGCTCGCTCACGCATTTTTATAAAATTGAGATTTAATCCTTTTAGCACGAAATCTTTTCGAGGGTCTTCCTAAACATACCTAGCATGTTATCACAAAGTTTCACATTTTATTATGACCTCTAAGTGGTTCGATCATAGCCTCAAAGTTGACTAAGTGGCACGGTTTGGTTTTACGAACGCCTTACACTAAAACACATGTTTCTCCTAAACCGTAAATCATAATGACATGATTCTTGCGCTCACGTAAACTAGAAACAAAGCTCTACACACTCATGTTCATCATTGAACCAAAAGAGGCAGTTAGGTTTTCGGATTCTAGGCAGTTTTTTTAAAAGTTATCGAAAATCGGGCATTACGACGGCTTAAAATCGAATAATCCAATTTTTAACCAACCCAAATAAGAATTCAACCAACACCCAAGACTCATATACACCATTCATCATCTTCCCCACTGCCTCAACAGGTCTTGGAGCTACAATACTTATTTTTCCATTTTCATAACAACCACACAAGATTCATGCCTCTAAACATGCATACCACATCAAAACTCCATTAAAACACAATATTCATCAAAGGGGGTTCCAAAGATTTATACCTTGGCTTGAAGCTTAGAAGTGCTCTAAAACTTTACAACTCTTAAACCTTGCTTAGAACATCCTTTGGAAGCCAAACCATCAAGAAACAAAATATGAAAACTAAGTTAGTAACTAATCATCCTAGAACACACCATCTTGTAAAAATCATATAAAATCGAAAAATAAGAGTTTCGTTCTCAAATCTTTTACCACGCCTTCTGATCTTCAAGGGATTTCTTTTGAGTCCTAGATCATCACCAGTTAATGCTTGAAGCTCTACTTATGGGCGTTTTAAGATCGATGGCAGAAACTGCCAGGAACAGGGCAGATTGGAATCTTCAACTTGGGGAAGGGATTTGACTAGGCTACACCCCTTTGTTTGCCATGAAATTTTGAACGAACCTTACCCATGGAGTGGAGAAGCTACAGTAAAAAGTTGGTGATTTATGGATGGATAGAAGTGGAGATATGAATTTTTCTTTGAGTTGTGCTCTTGTTTGGCAGATTGGAGAGCTTTTGCTCATCTTACTTTTGTTTTGTTTTTTTTCAACTTGGATGCATCTTTTCTTTTGTGTTGTTAACCACCCATTGGTCCACTTGTTGCTCTCTCATTAGTCCAAGTGTTGGTCTCTCATCAAACAACTCCATTTTTGCCAATGTTGCAAATACACCATTAACTTTCTGGTTGACTTTCATGCATGACACCTTGGTTTTTCTTCTTCCACCAATTGGATCGTCTTTGTGTCATTTTAATAAAATCAATGCGTTACCGCTTATATATTGCATTTTATTACTCCACTGTGGCACAATCCCTTAAATCAATATTAACTCCAACATCCCTTATCTATTCCCTATTTATTCCTTATTCTTAGAAAATGTTCTCGCGTTTCTTCGAATATTCTCAAATCAAATATAATAAAATTCCAAAATATTAAATCCTCAAATCCTAAAATTTAATATCTCATTTCATGAATATAATAATATATAATTCACTGCCCGGTCAAATACTACACCAAAAATAAAATTTGGAATTTCTGAATTCCGATCGTCTTTGCATACACTTATTTACTCCGTAGATCACTAATACGACTTCGAAAGTTCATTATCCCGACTCGTACATAGGGTGGTCTGAAAATCTTTTTCGGTTCAGAAATTTACTATTCATCAGGATTTTACTATTCATCAAATAATTTTTTTTTTTTTTAACTAAATCCAAAATTTGGGGTTATTACAAGAAATAATATAAAACTCAATTTGACACATTATGATCTATTGGCAGTTGACACAGTTCGACACTTGTCATGCATGCAATGAGGCTGCGCGTCCAACCGAGCTACTACCTAGATACTTTTTTGTACATTTGTTCCCCAGCCAACAGAAGCCAACAAAACTAAAATGTAAAAATCACAAATCACATCTTATGTATACAAATCACAATAAAATAATGTACTAAGTGGGTATTAATATAAAATTGAACCCAAAACTCTATTTCTATCTCTAACCGCCCCGTTCACCCGCCGTTGAACCGCAGTGCCGTGTACGATTTATCCTCCGCAGAACTGCCCCGCCCCGCCCGTCGTCTCCAGCCGTGCCGTAGTAGTAGTATTATTAGCAATAAGGACATTTTTGTCTTTAGTATAAGTTTGTTATAAGCTAGGATTATAAGTACACTTTTCGCTTTATTATTTTCATTATGCAATTATTATCAGAAAATGGAATATTATTCCACCAACCCCTCTCTCTTCTCTTTCTTCTTCTCTAAGTCTAGTCTATCTATCTCTTTTTTGTCTATCTCTCCGTCATTTCTACCTTATCTCTTCTGTTTTCTTGCTTATTTCTCTTGTTATCCTCTGTCATTTACTTGTTTGTTGCTTTATATTATCATAAAATCCCAAAAATAGCTTAAACAAGTCAGGAATTCAACAACTGAATTCCAGACAAACACACATCAACTTTCGCATCCAAATTAAATTTGAGAATATTAGAAAGATGAGGTTTCGAGGAGATACTTATCCTAGACCCGAGCTCTTTGGAAGGCTCATTTCATCAAAAAATTATAGTACATGGACATAAAGAATAAAACGGATATATCTTCTATTCTCTAGAAACTTATTCTTTAAATTGTGAACATATAAACTAGAAAGAAAACATATGAAAAATGGGACCTATTTCGAAGTAACATGGACAAAGAAACTAGATCCATACATTATGGCTACAGGGAAACCTTTAGATCACTTAAGTACAACTCTATTTTACCTCGGCGACCTAGCTGACATACACTTCCCACATGACACAAATTTCAGCAAAGCCTTTGGCTTCCTCGGTCTGACTTTGAAACGTGATAGCTGCATGCACACAACATCGAATTATATATAAAAAACCAACTTGAAAGAATCTTTATATACCTTAAAGAGGACTCGAACCTTTATACTCACATGAAACTACGTGCACAGATTAGAATTTACCTGCGTAAATAATTGGCAAGTCTTTCTATGTGTATCAGTGTATAGCAGAATTGAAGTTTGAACAAGTGTGCAGTGTATAAGTGTAAGTAGCTACATCTTTCAAGGTCAAAATACAGCAGTTTTTTCGAATATTTACAAAGATCTCATAACAGCACAGATATAAACCTTATAACACACTTTTTATCAGTATTTATGATACCATATTGGATATAAAAAAGAGTGCATAATATTCTTTAAGAACACTACAGCTCAGAGAAGTATAAAGGCAGAACATGATCGTATAAAGATCTATCACACGTACCCTTTTATGAGTAAGTTTGGACGCCTTCCAACATAGATAACTCCTTGATCTAGGTTCAAGCCTCCTGTGGGCATTAGAAGATAAGATGTTATTTTTTTTTCATGAAAGAAAGCAGAGATACTAGTTAACACAAAACTAATATAACAAATTCTAAGCATGGTACTAACATCCAATTGTGGGCAACAGGGGCTTTTCAGTTAAGTTTTTTTTAAATTTAGCCGTTTACATTACTTATAGCAAAATTCAATAATGGAAGTAATGTACAAGTTGAGAAAAAGAGACATACAGATTTTCTTGTTCAAGTTTCTCAGCAATAGAAATAGCTTTGCGTTTTGACCACCCATTTCGCTGTGAACCTCTTTCCGACTGCTGAATTATATGTGCAAGGGAAACCTTTCTCTTCACTATGCTCTTGTTCTGATTGTATTCACTTGGTTGTATTCGTTTAGCAGACTGCATATTGCCAAAATGCTCATTATCTTTTGGTTGCCTTGGTGAAGCTTCAATTTCCACTATTTCACTCCTTCCCGCTCCAGTTGAATCTATTGGCATCCTGTTAATGCCAAGAACTCCTAGATTTGCATACATTTGGGGTGAGCGATCCTGAGAAGCAGGTAAAACAAGTGGCACACCAAGGGTTCCTACCCTGGATTCACATTTAATTTCTATTTTCACAGGGGCACCAAGAACATATTCAAATGCTCGTAAAATGTGTGCCATAAATTTCTCTGCCTTAGATTGCATCAGATGAGAGCTGAATGTCAAATGAACTATTGAACCTGCTAAACAAATCAAAAACAGAATTACAAATTTAGATAGTAAAAAAAAAAGATGTCATCTCAGTGAGATACTTATGTTTTATCATGTAACAAGGGTTTCAATCAATGCTAATAAGTAACAGGTACCAATACAAAAGTTCAAAAAGAAAAAGAAAAATACAACCACATATTAGATTAAATTAACAAGCTGCACATAGTATATTATTAGAGAAAATATCTAGAACATGTTAATTGGGACCATTTCAAATCAAAATTTGCACTAGCCACTCAGCCAGTGCTTGACTAATGACTTGGGCGAGGACAAAAAGTTCACTGATTTGTTTAATCGAATAGCTAGGTCGGTCCATCCTTTTCGATCAACTCATTAGTGGCCGACTAGTCAGATGACTTGACAATTATAATGAACATATCTTCATCAGCATGATCCCTTGTTAACTAGGAAGTCCGCAATTGAATTTCCTTCGAGATTTACATTAAGAAATATATAGCACATATATGTAAGTATTCAGTGCTTTCTTTGATGCCCAAACAAAGACAACATAAGTCCCTAAACAGGTTATGTCCGAAGGTAGTGGACATACTATATTGTTCATAAAACCACAAGCAAGTCTACGACTGAATTCAATAAGAACTCCAATCGTTAAAATGGAGAAGGAAATCTAACATGTAGTGTCCATATGGTCAAAGATAGGGAATTAATATGAGTAACTAATTTTTTTTAAAATTCCACATGCTGATGTAACCCTGAAGGGTGTTACAGGACTCCATGAGTTATAACTCCTAGCAGTTAACATATCAATAAAAGCAACGGTCAACAAAACCAATCATAAAAGACGGAAACATGTACTTGCAAAAGTTGAAAGGCAAAGCTTACTAATAAAATGCTTAGTGCTAATAGTACCTGCACCAAAACTGACACCGACCAGCTTGCCTTCTTGGTACAAGAACTCCCTAATGCTATTTATATGGATCTTCTCAAGAACCTCTATCCAAATTTCTTCAATTTCCTGGTGAAATTTACCTGCCAACTGTTTCTTTTTTACTCTATTGTGATGACCAGCAACACTAGATGTCTGCTGAGGAATCATTCCTAGCTCATCATATTCTTTTCTATCTAGACTAGTCCGACCTTGCACTGCAACATTATTGTAATTACTACCAAAACTGCCAGCTTGAAGGTTATCCATTCTAGAATTTGTTGACAATCCTATTGCATTATTAGGTATGTCTGTGCGTTGAACATTACTACTCCGCAGCCTGTCACTTCCATCAGCAGTATTTAGGGCTAACGGACTCTGATTGAAACTAGTGTTAGCAGGAGAACTTGGCAAATTATATTGTTGGTCTGGAGCTAGTTGTAATAGAGCTGCTGTTAGCCATGTTAATCTGTCATTCGACATTCTCAGCTGCTTTTCAGCTTCAGATAATGTTTTCAAAGCATGACGTAGTCTTTTCATATCTTCTTTTGACACTGAAATCAACACAAAAGAAAAATTAAAATGTATTCACATAGAAAATAATTTGATATCACAAGTCACAAGTGTGAAGTAAAGTAGAGGGCGATGATGCTAGAGTCGTGAAATGTGCAACCTAAATGAGAGAACTATCAGTAATTGGGATGCTTATATATATATATATATGTGTGCAAGAACTGAGTCTGCAAATTAGAATGGATCTTCATAAGCTGTACAGATAAAAGGGATGTAGTTAATTAAAATATGCTCGGTAAAGGACAGATGCTTATTGTTCGAATCTGCACAGACCTAAGCATAGAGATTCATTTTCATGGATGCATTGTACTACGACTTCTAGTGACATTAGAAATACATTTATAAATAAATGAACATCTTTTATCTATTAATGTGGGGACAACAAAAAATTGCTCAACCCACATGGTTGTCGTCGAAAGAACTTCCTTCTAAACCGTCCTTTCATAATATCATAGCTACCAGCAAGAATGTCAGTTATTACTGTAGCAAGTTGTGACATTAAGGCCAATGGCTCAACCCCAGATTCCATGATCTCTCTCAAGTTCTTCACGATATTAACAGTATCTGCAGAGAATGCTAAATCAAGTAGGTCCACCAACTTCTCGTCAGATACAAGCCCAACCTGTAGAAAGCATAAACAATGAGATTACATATAGTAGGATGTAAGTAACTTGTAATTAAAACCGGAGGCACCAAGAATTTTAATATATGCATAAAGATTACCCGATGCCAACTACAGTAACATTAATAAGAATACATCAAGTGTTTTCCAACTTCTATAAGGTAAAAAACAAGTACGAAGAACCTAGTACAGGATTTTCAAAATATACAGTAGGTCTGAAACCTTCATGACAGAAGCATGTTTTTCCTAAGAGATCCAGTAGGAGGAAATTGTAAATGCATACAATATGTATCTTGTCGACTAATCTTGCAAAAAACGGAAACTAAACAATGCATTGTGAACAATGAAAACTCGTACATGCAATTGAAAATATCTGCATAAATATACACACAACTCGAGTAAGCAGACTTTTGTAGACCTTCTATAACATTTCCTTGTTAGACTATGGGATCCGACATGTTCGGAACCATATTAGCAAGGAAAACTGGGGAATTTGCATTTCTACCTAGCTACTGTTGCTGACCCTGAAGTCTGAAGATGTAGGAGTTGCTTCCTTCTTGTGAATACGATACAAGATGCTTGAAAATTTACGAAGTACTTGGACATTTTACAAAATCTTCCTTCAGATTAAGATAAGAATAAAATAACATAAAGTTTTAAAAGAGCTCTCACTAACCATAACACTAAATCAAATAGTAACCAGCTCCTTTCTTAGAAGTTAGAAATTAGCAAGAAGATTATGCTTTCGTCATTCACTAAACACCTCGACAAACTGGCCAGCACATATCTCTACTTGGCTCATGAGAGGGGTGATAAGATCCACAGGCACGCAATTAATATATACAATTAAAGTGTCTCCAAGTTACAAACCACCAACCAACGTTCTCTAAAATACAATACTTACTAATTTACTATCAAAATAGAACTCCACCTATTAAAGCATTTAATTTAAATGCTTTCTACCAACTTTCAGACATTTAATGTGGAAAAATGCTAGGGAACCCAAAAATGTTCCCAAAAACTTGTACCATATGACATGTCAGTGATGATGTGGTAAAATGATAAATTTTGATTGGTGGGATTAATGTGATGCACACATGAGTCCATCTCAATTAGTATTATTACAACCAATTACAACAAGACACTTGGCATTTGGGACATTTTTTGGGAATTTTTTTTGGGTTTCCTAGCATTTTTCTTTGAATATCACTGAATGTAGGCAGCCCCACATCTTGTAAATATGAATTAAGATTTTATGTTTGTTCTAAGTTTTATTATTCAGTACATACTCTGGCTTAAACTGGGTAAACACAATATTAGACATCTTCAGCTAGTAAATTACGTCACCTAAACAACTTGATAGTTGAAAAAAAATAAAAACTGAAGTAGGAATTATAACAATGAACAAATAACAAACAATAAAATAGACATGTTCAGAAATTCAGATAATTCAAAAATGAACAATCAAGAACTTATTCTATTACAGTCATGTATAACCTATTTGAATGCGAATGTAATCTTGCTAACCCATTTCATTGAGAACTTAATTACAAGTCAGCAATAGCATCCACCATCCTATGTATTGCAAGAACTAATAGAAATTAAAAGGGAGAAAAAAGTTTAAAAGAAACAGCATCCTCCATTTCACAAATACTTATGCTTTTCGTTTTAGAAAACAATTAACATAAAAGACATTAACTGAAAACTAATGATTACAGCAAATCACCAAATCATCAAACTATTTCAGGCACTACATCACTATATAAAACATGCCGTTCTCAACATCATTAGATACCAAAACAGGACAATAGGAACTGCACATGTGCATTGCAGCACTTTTTGAGAAAATGTCAAAATCAAAGCTTGTTAAGGCCAACTGAAACACTGGGTCTTACTCTAATAGAAACCACTTTTAAAATAGAAACTAGAAACTAAATTATTATTTTTTTAAATTGCATCGAAATATAGCACATATGGTATGCAAATTGATCGTTAGGAGATGGAGAAAAATACGGTGAAGTCGGATTTCAAAAAAACTCACAGATTGACAGAAAAAATCAAATTAAAAACGAAGGGGATTAGGTGGGGTTGTCTATGGGAGGGTGTATTTTAATTGTGTGTCTCTGGGGCCACAAAACTAAAATACAACCTCGCATACACAATTCCACCTAATTTCCTTCGTTTTTAATTTGATTTTTCCCGTCAATCGGTGAGCTTTTTTTGAAATCCGACTTCACTGTATTTTTCTCCATCTCCCAACGATCGATTTGCATACCATATGTGATATATTTCGACACGATTTAAGAATTTTTTTATTTAGTTTCTAGTTTGTAGTCTAAGAGGGGTTTCTATTGGACTAAGACCACGAGAAAAATCAAATTAAAAACGAAGGGAATTAGGTGGGGTTGTGTATGGGAGGGTGTATTTTAGTTGTGTGTGATGCCTTTAGGGGGCCATTAGATTAGATTGATCTAAGGATTTGAATTAGTTTATAGTTTCTATTTTAAGTTTGGTTTCTATTTGATCACTTGCGGTTAAAATATAGTTTAGGATTTAACTTAATTTACAAGATCCCCTCTTTCAGTATTTGAAAATCAAAGACTGATATTGTTTACAAAAATTCTTTTATACGCCATATAGATGTAAAAAAAAATAGCTTTATAAACCTCAAAATGTGAATAGAACATCATAATATACAAACCTTTTCCTGTAAAGATACTAATAGGGGGTTGTGTTGATAGTATGATTTCTCCGCAGAAAATTATAACAATATGAAATGTTATATGGTATCTCCTGAATGGAAAGCATGACAATATCACATTCAAAAGATTTTTCATAAGCAGTAGTGCAGTACTCTTGTATTTAGGCTTAAAGACGTTATAGCAGTTAAATAATTCAAACATGATATGAAAATGTACTGTAAAAAAATAAAGAATTTTTGAAGACAAAAAAAACAGAAATTACCAGTTCCTGGACGAGGAGAATAGAGATTTTTTGCCCGAGCAAACTCAACTGATCAAGGGTCATCTCAGCATCCCTTAACGAACCATCTGATCTCGAGGCAATAAGCTTTACTGCATCCTTATCAATTTCTAGATCTTCTTTGGTGGCAATCCACTGCAGAGTATAGATAATATCAGCATCCTTTAACTTTGGGAAGAAGAATTTCTGACACCTGGATATGATCATATGAGGTAAAACATCAAGACTTGAACTGACAAGGACAAAAACGACTCGCCTGGGACCTCGATCCATGACCTTTGATATAACACTCCAACACTCAGTAGATAGAGTATCACAATCATCGAATATAAGAATTCTATACTGTGATGTGTGTCGATGAACAAGCGCGCTATTAAGGATATCCACAATACTTTGGTAGTCAAAAGTACTAACTGCACCTACTTCCTGTATATATTGACTTCTACCCTTGTCATGTGCATTACAAGACGCACAAACTCCGCAAGGTTTAGGATGTTCCATTGACTGGCAGTTTAAAGCCCTAGCAAATATGCGGGCACACGAGGTTTTACCTGTTCCATGAGGACCATAAAACACATACAGTGACCCAACCTTCCTTTTCACAACAGCGTTAGAAAGCGCCTGCGAAATCAAATTCTGCCCCACCAAATCTTTGAAGGTTCTCGGCATGTACTTTTGTGTTAGATTTTGATGCCTACCAATTTGCTGCAGTTGAAACTTCTGCTGATTACCGGACCTAGCTTCCGAAGCAAGGTCAGAGTCAATTTCCTGTTTCAATAAATTATCGGCAAAAATGCCCAACTCACCAGAGTAATCATGCACCCAAGCAGCATTATCCGAACTATCATGATCATCAATGAGCAAAGGTAGTGTCTCCCCATCGAATTTACTAGATGAGCTTGAATGATCAGATCTTGCAGACATATTAGAAAATTCCCCTTGTGTTAGTGGACCACCTTTTCTTGACTTTGAGTCAGACAAACCACAAGAAAGGCTCCTCCCTGCAGTGTCCAGAAATGATTTACCCCTATGATGAATACGTGACCAATTCCAAGGGATACCACACCCATTTCCGGGAGCTTTTGTGACATTTGGATCGCCGTACTCTTCTCCGCTCTCCTCCATCTGATATTTTCCGCGTTCTGCACCATGAGGCAATGAATTAGAGGCTACAGACATTTCATAGTGGGCAATGGCCTCTCTTGCAGCTACGGCATTTCGAATCTTCCTTGCACCTCGTAACTTGCGCCTCCTTCCCCTGTTTATACTATTAAAGTGGCCGTGAACGCTTGTTTGTGCTTCTTCAAAGGGACCCTCATGGTGTGCATGTCTTCTGTAATGATGATTGTGAGATGATGCTACATCATCACTGTCATTTTGAACTTCATGTCCATTTTCTGGGAGGGTCCGTGAGCGATCATCTTGTTTACGCCTCCCCTTTTGATTATGTTTTTGGCTCCTTAATCCAGCTTTTCCTAAATAAGTGCCATGGTTCAAAGCATTTTCCTCTACTGGTGTCTCATCTTTTCCATGTAGTAGGTCATTGGCCAAATTTCTCCCTACTGATTCTTCCCTTTTACTTCTTCCGCGTTCCCGGACTCCACTCTTCCTACTACGGTCACTCACAGCTGGTACCTCATCATTATGCATGCTCACCTCTCCACGAGCCACATCTGACATCGGTATATTAGCTAGCGGTGGTGAACTTCCAAAAAATTCTCTACCATCCCTGCGATGCTCGATACCTATAGACCATCTTCCATTCCCCACTAACACATCATTCTCAACTCGTCTAGACAGGAAACCACTCGCAGATGGAGAATTCCATGAAGGTGGACTCATGGATGGATCCCTAAGAGATCGTGACCTCTGAAGAACAACAAGATCCCTGACAATAGACCTGTCCGACAGTATAGGACTCTGCTTATGCATATGGTTCTTCAAATGTATACAATTTGTTAAATGAATATGGTTGCGAAGATGATCACTAATATCACCATTCGCATCCTTAAGTATCCGGTCACGAACAGCCCTAGTCATGATCAAAACCTAAATCGATCCAACAGCATATACAATTTATCTTCAATCCAGAATATCAGAAAATCTTACATTTTCTGCCCTCCCAAATTCTCTCAAATAACAACAATGCAGCAAAACCACCAAAAAAGAAATCCCACTGCCGTAGTCTCGAAACAAACATAAACCCAAGAATCACCACCAAAATCTAGCCCATGTAATCAAACATTCACATGTTCCTAGAATCACCACAAAATCTCATCCAAACCACCTAGAAACAAAACAACAAACTTCATTACCAATAGGCCAACATTTACAGCTCTAAAATCAATATTACTTCACAATACACACACAATCATAAACGAATGCACCAAAATTTCAAAAGGGTAGTTAAAAAATACAATCTTTTTAGCATTAAAAGCCTTCACAGTTCAAACTACAAATGGGTAATGCTCATACAACAAGTTGGACATAAATAAGAGGTGGAAAGCAATAAAACATTAAACTCAAGTACAAGAAGATTGACAAAAAGGGGTGTTAAAATCACCTGAATCAGAAGCAAAAAGAGCAAAAAGCAAGTGACCCGTTTACATAATTAAGCTTGACCCTCATCACCACTTGAAAGATCCTTCTAGTATGTATGTATGTATATGTGTGTGTATATATGAGTCACAGAAACACTTTAACATGAAGTTCACGAGATTTTCTTGGTTGAAAATGATGGAACGATGGGATTTTTATTTGGTTAGTGAAATGAAAATTAAATAATCAAGAATTCTCAGATTCATTTTATTTTGTGTGTGATGTTGGGGGCATGGGAAGAAAGCACCAAGACTGTTGCACAGTCAGCAACGGGCATTTTGTGCAGTAAAATTGTAACTCCTTCCGTCACTCCCGAATCTTTACGCGAAGAGTTCGACACGTATTTTAATGTTAAAATATAGTTTTATAAATTATTTTATATTTTTTTTGAATAAAATTATAATGTTTAAACTTTTATTCAAAAAAAAAAAATTAAAAATAAGTTATGGAATTATATTTTATATATACTTTAAAATGTGGGTCAAATAATGAAAAAAATGAATGAGACAGAGAAAATATTTTTTAATTGGGTGCGGTTAAATTAAACATCAAAGTGAATTATTTTGCTTTGAAAAACATTAATATCGTGCACCACGCAGCAATGTTTATAATGTTTTTTTTATGTAAAATGAGCCATCAAAGTGTTTTAAGAAAAAATTTCGAAGAAAAAAAGTATTATAAGAAATAATTGAAATTGAACATATCATTTATCAGAAATTGAATTTATAATTTATCCGTATAACATATGTGATACGACATTTTCTTTCTTACTTAATTACGACCCGATAGACATATGTATAATGTATATTTAATGTAATTTTATAATATTGTTGGGTTAATAAAAGATTTTCTTAAAATTTATATCGTAATATCTGAATTTGAGTTTGGATTTATAGAAATTGAGGTTCAAGTTCGATTAAAAATTTGGAATCAATACTCAATTAGAATTGCCACATTTTCTAAGTTTTAAATCTATGATTAGCTATGTCAATTAAAGTTTGATAAAAACGTAGAATGTATTTACAAATTGTAAATCTGAATTTTGACTTATTAATTTTATAACATTGTTTAGGACTCCTTGAGTTGATGTTTGATACTCCTTCCGTCCGGCTCAATTGTTTATATTTGTGTCAATATTTAAGGTATAAAGGAGATAAAGTGGAGAAAAGTAGTGGAAGTAGTTAATTTTTATATTATAAAATTTTACTATTTTTAAAAAGATTTGAAATATAAAAAAATGAATGAGACATCAAAAATAAAAGTATAAAGAAATAAATGAAACGAATGGAGTATGATATAATCAAATAGTTCCAACTTCTTTCAAACTTTTCAAAGTTAACTCTAATAGCAAAGAAATAGTTGATCTCATTTACTGTTTTTGTGGGGGACCAAGTGACCCGTTCTGTTGCGTCTTTTTCTCTGTAGCAGGTAAAATATCCGTTCTGTTGGTGTTGATGTAAGAAGCCGTTTCTCTTACACTGTACTTGCCATATTTATACATACGTTAGTATATTTTGGACCGGACTGTTTGAATCATTGATGACAATGTGTACCACTCAGGTCACATCCAAATCTCTGCAACTTATTTATTTCAAGAAATGTCAAGAGAGTGTCGCTGTTATTCCGAGTAAAATCGTAGGGTTTCTGGTAGTTACGTTTATTTGCTTCAAATCACCAACTCTGCACATAGTCTATAAATCACCAACTCTGCACATAGTCTATAAATCACCAACTCTGCACATAGTCTATACCAGGCAGCGGAATCAAAGGGACGACAACCTAGTCTGAAGCCCCGACTGATTCAAAAATTTAGTATAGAGTGGAATAACTTCGAAAAATTAGCAAATTTCTTTTAGTCCATGCTATTCGATCTGTGATCTGGATCCGTCTATACGTAATAGTGAAAGAAAGAGTTATGTGGTTCTTGTTATTCATTAATAGTTGTAGTATTTAGTAATGTTGAACCAATTAAAACTTGGATCTTCTTCCTCTTGGATTCTCTCATGAAGAAGTAAAGTATGGTCATGGACCACGTGATCCTTCCGTCTTCTAATGAACCTAATTACAAATACCATGTGCTCTCTCCCACTCTCTCAATTATTCTTTATTATTGTATTCTCCTGTTCATTACTGGGTAACTATGAATCTGTGATATATACTAGCTTGATCAATTCTATACACTTTTTTTAACTAAATTTTTATAATATAAAATTAATTATTTCCATTACTTTCTTCAACTATACATATTTTATACATTAAATATTAATTGGTTCCATCACTAAACTCATTTTTTTTTTACTTTTTTCCCTACTTTATTAATTTTTATTAACCTCTATGTCGAAATCAAATATAAACAAATGGATGAGACGGAAATATTATAACCACATGTGACGGGCTTGTCAATAAAACTACCCTAGGAAGAAACACATTTACTCTGGGTGTAATACCTTGGTACACTCCAAATTTTTTATGTTATTATCAAGAAGTGCATTGCATAATTAAAGCAAACTTGTAACAAAAATGAAAGCATGTTTTGCCGTTCAACCAGATTGTATAATTAAAATCAAAATTTTGATTACATATTTAATATAAAATTATTAGATATTCAGTGATGGGTTTCTTAATATTTAATTAAATTATTTATTAAAATTACTTAGACTTATAAAGTTGTATTCATATCTCACTATATTTATAACAATATAGGGTAAAGTGAATTTAAAGTTATCTTTAGATAATTTTCCTAAAGTTAATTTGAATTGTTTATTTTTTAACAAAGCAAGTCTACGTGATTTCAAATTCGATTGGAAACTTTCAAATCTGTTTATAGTAAGTATTAAATGCAAATAATGCAGGAGTGTAGTTTAATAGGATTAACTTTAGACAAATTACCTAAAAATAACTATAGTTTCCTTTTACCTATATACATATACATATATTATATAAGAGTGTTCTTCATTAAGTAATGATATATATAATTAACAGGCTGTTTAACCCTAATGAGAGTCGTCTGAGCCGCCTCCCCCCTCCCCCCATTCGCCTCTCTCCTCTCTCTTCCCTCCGCCTCTCTCCTCCTTCCTCCCTCATTTTCTTCCGATCTTGTTTTTCCAGATTCAATAAAATCGATTAGCTTTGCTTTTGTCTCGCTTTATGCGTGTTTTGTTTTTTGTCTCGCTTTATGTGTGTTTTGTTTTCGTCTCGCTTTATGTGTGTTTTCTCGCTTTATGCGAGTTTGTGTGTTATCAATGAGAATGATTTGGATGGGGTTTTGGGAGATCTGGATTACCACATCAGTTATACTTTCGGCATGTCTATAGCTGGATTCTGGCACGTAGATAGCTGGGGTATGCTTGGAACTTTCGGCATGTCTATAGCTGGATCCCGGCATGTAGATGGCTGGGGTATGCTTGGAATGGTTGTAACCGCATGTGCTCACCTTTCACAAATTATAGTTGTTCATTATTCGAGGACTATTGTTCCTCATTGCTTAGTTTTTGTAACTGAGTCGCCTGAACACCGCAACAGCCATGGAACTATTGTGAAGGTCAATTGTGAAGCTACCATTTTCGGGACCGATGTTGGCTGGATTACTCGAGAAGCCTTTGTATTCATTTTCAATTTCAAGAATCCATGGATTCAGTGTGTTAAGCAGTCTGGAAACAATGCGACTATTTGTTTAGCTCGCTTTATTGTTTATCAACCTGATTGCATTGTCAGTTGGGGATTTGTCCCGGCTAGACTTGTTTTAATTTAATGATATGAATTTGCATTTTGTCAAAAAAAAAAAGTAATGATATATATATATATATATATATATATATATGTAGAGTAGCGTTCCAGAGAGAACAGTCTTAAAGAGAGAACAAGAGAACCAGTCCTGGCCCACCATTATCTCTAAAGTTATGCTGATTAACCTAAGGTTAAAAACATACTGTTCTATCAAAGATGATTTATTAAACATCTGAAGATTGATGAAATACGAATTTCTCGTATTATTCATTATGTCTAATCCTACTAGGGTTTCTAATAAGATCATAACTGAGAATTCTTCTAAGAGAAGATATCTCTGTTTCTATCTGCATAGAAAACTTATGATAAAACCGAACTTGTTCAGTTTTAAATTCTTCCAAATCCCAGATAAGGAATTGAATTGCTCTATTGTCTTTGTTAGAGACAACTTTCCTAGATACCTGTAATAGATGCTCTAGATATTGATGGTTATCCATATATATCATGGCATTACCTTCTATATTGACAAACCACGGGTGTGTATTAGTCATAATTTTAAGTTCTTAAAGAACTTTGGACGATAACTGTCAATCATTATAAATAGTGAATTTATATAAATCAGAAATAAATTTATAGATAGAGATTGTAAATGATCTTACCGGGTATTCTTCTTTAATGAACTTCATTTGTAGTAGTGATTGTAATGAGGAATAGAACCTTAGTTAGAATTCTTCTTCTCATACTAATCTGCCCTGTGGTCGCTCAATCCTTGGTCGATGATTTCCCTAAACGGCCACCTGCCTAAAGCGGTACTTTCCTTAAGACCCAAGCGGACTCCAGAGTCTAAGACCAGACACTAAGCATGAAACAGATTTTGAATTCGAACTAAACTGTTTTATTCAATACAATATATTACAATGATTCATTATGAATCCCTAAGTCACACTTACAATCCCTAATGGGACTACTCACTCTTCATTCTTTTTCACTCTGTGTACAAGTTGCACGACTGAATTGATTTTTCGACCCCCTAAAACTGAAAATAACTCATCCTTTTATAGAGAAGGACTGAGGTTCTATTACAAGAATAACGTAAGTGCTTACGTATTTTCTTCAATTATTTGACAGCCAAAAGATTCCTGTCAAAAAGTAGTGCTCTACTTCCAAAAGTAGATTCTCCCAATCTCAATTATGAGCTTCTCTTATTGCTTGGACAGCTCCTTGACACTGACATACCATCATGGTGGGGTGTGTCTTTGTCGTGATACGTCGAATATCTTTGCAAATTTCAAAGATGTGATACCCAAACGTCTTTTTTGTGTCGGCAACTGTTTGAATACAGCTGTTTAGCACTTCCTGATCTACACTGCTGGTTGAGGTAGATGTCACAAAATATAATTGAGAGGCATAATTGATTCTCAATTTATCTGTATTTTTTATGCTCAATATTTTCTCTAATATTTGGGCATATTTATGGACCGCCATCTCTCTGAGATCCTTCTTTTCCAGCTTAACCTCCATCTCTTGACTTGGACTGTAGGTCATTTTGCTGACAATTCCCAATTGAATGAAATGAAATGGTTTGATCAAATCATCTTCAATCCAGAACGGGGTTGATGATTGTACTTTGATAAATATAGCTTTACTTTTAGCACAATTCTTCTTGAATGTCTTTACGGCTTCCCTGAATCCTTTTGGAAAGCTTTTTAATTCAAGAATGTTTTCTGAGGGGTAGATTAAACTTACTAATCCATTGCAGAATGTCTCGTAGATTAATTCATGATTGGCATTCGGATAGAAGTTGAATGTACTCAGATTCTTTTTGTCCGTGGTATAGAACTTGTGTTCCACGAACTTTTCTTCAGTAGCTCTTCTCCCAAACTCGTAGAGATAATAAAAGCTGTCGAAGATTGTTTCCCCGGAATCTTCATCAAGAGAAATGATAAGATTATCCGTTTTTACTGCTCCTAAATTTGTCATTTTTGGAGTAGTTTTCTTCAAAGCCTCTTTGTAGATAGGCTTAAGTGCTGCACTGCTGATGATTTCTAGCGGTGCCATCATCATTTCTTTGGAATAAAGATCCGCCGAAACTCGTGCTTCTTGAAGTGTTTTGAACTTTTTGTAAGAAACACCTTTAATTCCAGAAACTGCCTGTGAGACAATTCCCCAGTTGTTGTAAATGCCTTTTCCTGGACCATTATAAACAACATAATAATTTTTGGATTTTTGAAAATCCTGATAACCGTGAGGTTGTGCTGATATTTGACTATCAGTCTTATGTGGGATTGGAATTCCCCCGTTAGGCTCCAGTATTAAATCTGAAGTTTCTGCTAACGTTGTCGAGGTTTGAACCTCAGTTGTAGTTGTTGGCGAACTACCAGCCTTCAACGGGTTTGTTGAGTCTTTACCGGCAACCGTTTGCACCGGACTAGTTCCAATTTGTTTCATTTCTGAACAAGGTGATGGAATGACCTTTTGTTGAGTGTCCTCTGGATAGATCCTGAGAAACTCCATTTCAGCACGAACTATTTGAAGCTCATCCTGGATATTCTGTAGTTTTTTCAACAGAATAGTTTCTTTAAGGGACAATTTCTCCATTTTATAAGAAAAATGGGGTCTCAAAGAAAGAGATTGATATTAGGCAAGCGAAGCCTTTTGATCTTTTGAGAGATCTATAATAGTAGAGAGGTATTTTGTGAAGGTGTGATCTTCATAGTTAACAATCCTGCTCTATTTATAGGACTCTTGGAATGATCCTCTGAATACCTGTCCATCATAAAATTCAAAAGTAGAAATTTTATTGGTTAGTATTAAATTCTCTAGTTAGGAAATCTGCTAGACAATTTTTTGTTCCTTCAATGTGTTCTACATCAAAAGAATATCTGGAAAGCCACTGTTGCCATCGCACTAGTCGACCTTGTTTGTTATCTCCTGCAAGCTTAATTCGCAAGAAATAAGTAAAGTTTTTATTATCAGTTCTTACTAAAAATTTAATAGGAGTAAGATAGATAGAAAACTTATTGATAACCCTAATTACTGCAAGGTACTCTTTCTCATTAGAGTGGTAATTCCTTTCAGCATTTTTGAAGCTACCTGAAGTGTATCTGCATATCAATTCTTGATTAGAATTAATTGCCTTGAGAACTCCTCCCCAGTATTCTCCTGAAGCGTCTGTCTCAATGATAAGCTTATCTTCTGGTTGCGGGTGATAGAGTTTTGGGAAACTCTTTAGATTCTTCTTGACTTTGCTGATATAGCTGGAGTCTGAATCTTCCCATTTCCATGGTATATCCTTTTTTAGCTTAGCCTGCAAAGGTGCACGTAAAGCTGCAAGTTTTGGAATGTAATCAGATGCATAGGTTAATATTCCTAAAAACCTCTGTAACTGTTTTTTGTCTTCAAGTTTATCTGGGAACTTATGAATATGTTCTAAGATATGTGGTTGAGGACAATACGTTCCTTGATCAATTTCTAATCCTAAGAAATTAATCTTTGTTTTGAAGAGTTGAGCTTTCTTCTTGGATAATATGATTCCAAGTTGTTGGCATTTCTTCAAAGTTGTTGCTAGATGTCTGAGATGATCCTGCTCATTATCACTAAAGATAAGAATATCATCTACATAAACACAACAAAATTTTTCAAAGGACCTGAATGCATTTTGCATATGTCTTTGAAATATGGAGGGTGCTTGCTTCAAACCGAAGGGAACAACGATCCATTGATAATGTCCTTGGGGACATGTGAATGCAGTCAGTAGCTGTGATTCTTTATCTAACAGTACCTGCCAGAATCCAGATTTGCAGTCTAATGAACTAAACATTTTCTTACCTCGAATAAGGGTGAGAAGTTCATCCTTGTTGGGTAAATTATGGCTGTCACCTATTGTCGCATCATTAATGGACTTGTAGTTGACTACCATTCTTTTCTTCCCACGTCTTCGTTCTGCTTCATTTTCTACTAAAAATGCCGGAGACATGTGTGGTGATTTGCTGGGTATGATGATCTTCATATCCAGAAGCTCTTGAATCTGTTTACCAAATTCTTCTCTGTCCTGAGGGCTGTATTTCATAGGTTTTACCTTAATCACAGTTCTGGGATCTTTGAGCTTGATTGTTGCTTTCATCCAACTCTTAGTCTTTTCAGGGTCTAAGGGATTTTCTGAGCAAACTGAATCTAGTAATTTTTCAATTATAGATTTCTTTTCTATTTCAAGAACTAAATTTTGTATAATAAAATTCGATTCTTTATATTTTTTAATACTATCCTTCCCCCGTTCTAAAAAGTGAATTTTATTAGAACTAATATTGATAGCATCGGGTTTTTGAATCTTTGATTTCTTTTTCATAGATTCAAGGAAACCTTTAACTCCAACTCTATAAGCTGTAGTTACCTTACTGATATATACTTTTTTTCCTGAAAGAGTTAGTATAATCATTTTTGTGAACTGAGTAAATGGTTCATATAATTGACAAAAATTGTTGCCTAATATGAAATCAATATCAGATTCTTGTTGATAAACAGTTGGAATATGAAATATTTCTCCTGCTATCAAAACGTTAAGGTTTTTACATACCTTACTAATTGAAATGGTGCTTCCATTTGCAATTTTTACCTGTATAGGTCTTTCTGCGTTAACCCAATGTTCTTCTGGGATAACGTACTTGCTTGCCACACATAAGCTTGCGCCTGTATCAACGTAGCAATGCAATTCTATTTGTTTATATCCTGCAAATTTCAATTTTCCAGATATATAAATAGAATTAGGGTTAGTAATATTTGACATTACTAATTCTCCAATTTCTTCAATCTGAAGAAGATGATTCATCTGATTCTGATTCCTCAGTCTCGGATTCAATTTCTTCAATCGTGTAGATTTTCTGTTCTTCTTCATACGGGTCTTCAATAGGATCATAACCCAAACAAAGAATTTGTTCAAGCATTTTGACTTTGTCATCATGCTTCTTTCTATTAGGGCATTCATTTGCATAATGTCCTTCTTCGTTGCAGATCCAACACCTGCAGTTTTTCTTGCCTTTTGGGCAAAACTTTTGTTTATCGTTAGACGATTTAAAAGATTTTTTCTTTACATATTTACCTGGCCTAAAGGGTTTCTTTTTCCTGGTAAACTTGTATTTTGAAGATATATTTTTCTTAGAATATTTCTTCTTCTTCTTATATTTTTTGTCATAATTAGGATTACAACCAAAATTATAAGATTCTTCTGTAAGCCTAGAGCAGCATTTCTTGCTAAACTTCTTAAGCTTTTTCTGTGTCCGACTGAAATCACAATAACTAAGGATTTCATTTTTGACAATTCGTTGAGCAAAGGCTAAACTATGTTGTGTCAGGACTGTTTTTTCCTGCAAAAACTTAGTCATGGCTTTTTCTCCTACCAAAGGTATCTTGCGAATGTATTCTTCGACATAGACATGATACTGATTTTGGTCTCCTGTGTTTATCATATGCATTTCATATATACAAAAGAATTTATCTATGAGGCATATATCACACAATTGCATTTTACTAAGGGCTAACTTAGCATTTTGCTTGATTTTATCCTTTTCTTGTTCTTTAGCGTGGATGTAATCAACACCTAAAAACATGGTATAGATAGAATCTACTATAGTATTAAAGGCTTGTATTGGTTCGAACATATCGAGATTCCAATTTACGTCTTTAACAAATCTATTTACAACTCCTGCTGTTTTATGATCAACTAATAACAAAACTGTACTAGCATCATCATAGGATATGGGGTTAGTTTGAATTATTAAACTAATTTCCTTTTCCCAACTATCGATTAATGTTTTTCTTCCTGATTCACAATCGATATTAAGTACATTAGAACCGAATAGACTTTGACTCGTTCTAAATTCAGTAGTAGGTGGGTAAAAATTACCTTTTTTCCTGTTTACTGGTCTTTTTGTTCCTGAGGTTGATGCTGCGAATGGATTTTCATCCTGATTCTGATTAACATCTTCACCTTCTTGTTTATTCACCCTGAATGTTTGTTGAACAAACTCTTCTTCTGATGAATATTCTTCTTGAGAATTTGACTCTTGAGGATTATCTTCAGGTGAGCTAAATTCGTCAATAACATTTAGATAATTAGTAGAATTAAAACCAAATAAGGATTGTAATTCTGAATTATCTGATACTTTTTGATTAGCAAGCTCGTTGTCTTCCAATCCTAAAAGTTCTAATGCTTTCGCAAATTGTTTTTCTTGTTGGTCGTCTTGAATTTCTGACTCAAGTACTTCCCAAAAGAATTTTTCTATGTCTTGCATATAGTTCATGCCTTCTTTATAGATGGTGAACCGAATGGCCAAGTCATACTGTTTGGATTCTTTCCAGTTCCGAGTTCTTCGTTACCTACATCATGGTTAGGATAACTGTATCGATAACGGTTTTTACCTTTATCTCTGTTTCCTCGTTCTGTTGATGGAACAAGTTGTTGGTTTTCTGGAGCCTTCGATTGTTTGTTGATGGCTTCAAGAATTTCTTTATTGCAGTGACAATCTTGAATTGTGGCTTTCAATTCTGTAATTATCTTTGCAGCTGCGGCTTCAATGGTATTGTTAGCACGCTGTTCTTTAAGCAACTTAAGAATTTCTTCTATCTGTGGCTTAATAATATCTTGGAATTCTTTAAGACTCATCCTAAGATTTTCTTAAGGTATTCTTCGATTTCATTTATCTTAGAAGTGAAGTCTAAAACTTCGTTTCTGTCGATTTGAATTTTTTCAAGATGGTTAATCTTTTCTTCTATTCTATCGATTTTTTCAATTAAAAGAGTAGTTTTTATGTCTTCTAATTTCTGGCTATCTCTCCCTCTTAAAAGAGTGGAGAATTTGTCATAAACATTTTTTGTTTTAGACAATTCTTCACTGGGATCTTTACTGAGTCCAAAATAACTCAATAGCTTATAACATCCTAGTAAAATTCTACCTGTAATCTGGTTAAGATTATTAGTAGAAGAAATAAGAGTTGTTAGACTCTGATTTCCAGTATATCCACTAAAGATATATTTTCTTTGCTGACTATCTGATCCTTCATTCAATTTCTTGATATTAAGGATTTTTCCTTTCTTATAGATGTATGGCTGCATCATAAAAGGGGTAGTCATTACTATTGTAAAAGTTCTAATCTCTGACATAGATTATCAACTTTTCTAGAGACGCTTTTTAGCAAGTTGCTATCAGATGTCTCTCCAATTTCTAGACTGTTTCTTCTGAAACTCATTCTAGGTTGTTGTCCTAGTAATGGTTTATCCTTAGCAATATCAATTGCCCAAGAATTATCTAGGGGTGTTATTTCTGAGAATTGCTTCTCTTCAACCGATCCTATCTCTGAGAAAACATCTTCTAATTCTATGTTTTCTTCTTTCCTATAGTCAATGCTATGATGACTATTGGTTAATGCATAAGCTACCAGATAGGTTATGCTAAAGACTTTATCTCCTGGATTCATCAAATTTTCTCTTTCGAATTGATGTACAAAAGATAAGACTTGATCTATGTTCTTGGTGTCTTTACTAAATGCGTATTTAGGATAGACTGTGAACATGAATTTTTGGTAAGCTAAGTTTCCTCTAGCTGCTCCCAAAATACAATCATTTCGGTCATTGATTCTGTTATCTATTAAGGCCATCTTAATAGGTGAATCTATACCTTCTTTGAATTCTGCTTTCAACAGAATTTTTATAGCTCCTAAATGAACTACATTAATGGTCGCTCTAATCTTAGAGTCGATCTTCTGAAGGTTTCTATTGATCTCGTCCTTAGTGATAAGGGGTAGGAATACTGAACCTTTAGTATCTTTAATGTCTATATGCATCTCTTTTGTTTTAACAAAATAGAATATAGAATTTTTTCTTTTTAAGAAATTTAACATCGGAATGTTAAATATTTTTTCTTTTTTCAAATCAAGTTTTGTTTTCCTGATTTTAGAAAGAATGTCTTGCTTTATTAAAAAGCTACCTTGAAAACCTTTTTCATTTTCAGAAAATTCGATTTCAAAATTATTCTGAGTTTCCTCAGAGTTTTCTTCAATTTCAGACATATTTAAGCATAAATATTTCCTGTAATTGTGGATTTTACCATCTTAATATGGTTTTCAAGATTTCTAACCTGAGTTTGTAGATTAGTAATCTCAATCCAAGCGTTGATGATTTCCAAAGCTGTGTGGTCGTTGACCCATTGTGCTTCTAGATCTTCATCGTATTGGATCCTGAAGAAATGATCTAATTGTTCCTTTAAAAGAATTAGTTCACTTTCTTTTCTTTTTATGTACCTGAATTTCTCATAAAACCAAGTCATAATTATTCAAAGTATAAGTCCAAAAATACATTTAAGTACATGGCTCTGATACCAAGATCGGGGTTGTCCAGAAAATATAAAAGTATAATTAAATACAAAAATATTTATAGGATTTTGCGGAAAAAGAATTAGATAAAAATCTAATTTTTTCAATTTGTTATCAATTTTACAAATCATAAAAGATTTTATAAAAGAAAGGTGTTCTCTCGTTCTCTTTATAAGGCTGTTCTCTTTTGAACCTTAGCCTATATATGTATGTATCTAGAAAATTTATATTACAGTAGTATTAGAACTTTAAACATATTAGTTCTGCTCAGTTTACACATTTTTTTTATTTTTTATACAAAAAATAGATTCACAAATTTATTTATAAATCTTCTTTTATCAAATAAAAGATTACGTATTCAAAAGAATAATGTGATCTTAAAATATGTGTACAAAGCCAAAATAACTAATAATCTAGTAAATTATAACTTTAATTAACAAATATAAATCATTTAACAACAATTTTACCGTAAAAATTCTTTTAATTATGTTAGCCCGTTTCACTCCAAATTAATTTAATACTTAAATAGGAAAATGCTATTCATTTGATTAAGTGTTTATATTATTTGAAGCGGACAAGGTGCTATTATCACTACTTACTCTAATGTACAATAATCATGAAAGTCGGGAAGAAACACAGATACTTGGCTGGCTGTTTGGGAAGACGAAGCTAGAGAGTATAGGTTGATTAGTGAGAGAGTGTGGTGGGCATCATTAGAGATACTTAAAAGGCTCAAACTTGAGTTCATGTCTAGTTCCAAAGGAACAATGTCTTAGAAATTTGTTTTAAAGCTCTAATTACTAATAATAAATAGTACTACGTAGTATTCTAATAGACCTCTGTGCTCTGTGTGCACATATTCCCTATTTTGGCCCTTTATCTTGAGATGTTCAATTTGCTTTTTTTGGTTATAAAGTAAAGATCCGCATAATTCATGGTTAGATACTGGCATGCATGTAGCATGGTGCACCTTTGCGGCTGCCGCCACCTTTGTTTAATATACTCGTATATTGACCTCGATTTGGATTGGATTCGTCATCATAAAACTAATTCATTTATATCATCAACTTGGTTTAAACAAAGGGCAATGTTTCTTTTTGGAATTATAATTCCTCGATTATAATCCATTCACCACCCTTATTGTTATTTCAAATATTATAATTTTTTAGAGAAAAAAAATATTCTTTCGTCTTTGAATTATATACTAAATTTTCGAATATTTTTTTATTGAGATCCTTCCGTCTATATTTAACTAACAGTCATTAGTCTTTGCTGATATTTTAAATGAAAAAGAAAATAAAATGTGTTGGATACTTAGTGACAAATATGTGTCGATGTAAAGTCACATGATATGCACATGCAATTTTTATTAGCGTTAGTAGCATTATTACTTACAATCATACATATGTACATATCAATTGAGGATTAAGGTTCTTACATAAAAATTGGGGATTTCAATTTGCGATTCATTAGGATGAAATTGAGTGCAAACAACAATGCAAGTCCTCTTACGATGGTCGAATTTGACTTTAAATGATGTAAATTGATTGACTACTGAAAATTCCCAATTCCCTCGTCCTTAGAATCCCAGTATAGTTCAGGGACCTAAACAAAAAATAACATATAGTTTAAGTACGAAATAATTTATTTTCCCTTTTTAAAATAGTCTGATCTCATGTTGTCTGTAAAATTGTATTTAAGACTATAATCCTTTAAATAATTCTAACCCATGTTTGTTGTGTAAAGAATTATATATAGGATTATTTGGTGCTAAAAAAATATTTTTATATAATATTTTTCTGAATTATAATTGGATCACAATTAGTCAAATTTCATGGGAAAAGTATATAAACCTATTTGTGCATAAAAAATATACATAAATTGCATAAAATAAAATATAAAATATATCAGGCATATTATTTAAGTAAGATAAAATATAAATATAGCATCAAGTTCAAAATTTCTTAAATTTATTCATATAAAATATTGTGATGTTCAGAGTTTCACCATCAAATCAACAAATCTAAAAAAACATTCTAATGTCAGACTCATATGTCCACTTCACTTCAAGTTCACAAATTTTGCACGCATTTCTTCTGGCTGGCTTAAAAATAGATCAACATCAGCCGTCTTATTGAATATTTTTTATACTTCCAACAACTTTTAATTACGGCCTAAATTGTTAATGTTGTTAATAATACCATACACCTCTCGTCTTGACTTACCCAGATCATGCTCATAACCAATTCTTTGACTCTCACTCCAAACTATTCTATATATAGTTGTCTTTAGTAGGCTCTCAACATTCTCTTGCATTTTCTTCGTTGATGCCAACAAAGCATCTTGTAACTATACTATTTTTTTCTTCTTTTCTTCATTTGCATGTGAATCACCAGTAGAGCAGGAAAATTCAGCAGCTTCACCTTGCTCTTTATCTAGATTTTTACTTGATCTTCGGTAAACATGTTTAATTGACCTATTTTTTTGATGGCCAGCTAATATGTGTAGGAAAAAACAAACTTGTTCTTCAACATTCACATTTATCGAGTCACTAAGTCCATACTCGCGAAGAAGTTCACACAAGATATACTATGTGTTTCTATTCATACACAAAGTTGTTACTTAAGGGTTAGATCCCCGTCTTGTGGCATCATCCAAGTAATCACCCCCCCCCCCCCTTTCTAGGAAGTAATCTTATATCCCTACTAACTCTCGAAGTACTTTCAGAAGTTTGTTGATGCAACAGACGTATTAAATGCATGACATACACATATAACGACAATATCGTACTCAAATGATGCATTAATTGTTGTAACATCATCAAATAATCCAAGGAGCTTATATTGTATGTCTATAAAATAGAGTTACGACAAACTTGATAGATTTTTTTTAGTTAAAAAGGATCCTAACAGGGTTTATAATTGTTAGGATTTATGGGTGATAGCTTAGAAGACAACTTAACCTTGTGTTTTGGAATACTTAATTTTATTAAGTAGAACATATTGTCACAGCCAGAGTATGTTCTTGTAGCCATTTCATTTGCTGTAATAAACTTGTTTATAAATCTTGAAAGAAGTTCATTCGTTTGTTCAAGCCTTAAGAAGTATATCAGGATAATGGCAAGAATAAATGTTACTGTCATCTCACTGACAGTAAGGTTACAAGAAGACAACATGTTGCAAGTCATGACAACATATTCTCTCTGACAACAACATTGACAGAAGCCTTGAGACAACAACTTTCTATTCTCCTGACAGCAAGTTTGGAACTCCTGACAGCATCTATTGCAGAGATTTCTTACTGTCACCAAAAGCGCATTCTTGTGACAACAAACTTGGAAATGCAGGATACTGTCTCAAAGGGATAAACTTTGAATTGAGGATCTACCCAGTCAAACATGTGACAGTTTGGATGTTCAAGAAACAGGCGTGCTGCAGTATCCCAACACTGCATCAGGTCTGCAAGACTACGACAGAATCTTGAGATATCACATGACAAAGCTCACCAATTCAAGAGTATGACAAATCAACATCTACTGGAATTATATTAGCTAAATATAGAATGTATCTAGATTGTTTTTTCCTGTAATGATAAACTTGTTTGTATAGCAATTTAGGTAAGACACACGGGTAGGCAAATTGTAAGAAGCTGCCACATGAAAATGACAGCAGCTTCACAAACCCGTGATGATAGAGACATGATTAGTTTACTTAGACTACCTCTCTCATTCTATACGTGAATCACTTGAGGAATCGAAGCTTGAGAAAAACATTTCTCTCAAGGTTGTAGCAACACTTTCGCAAGATAAATAAAATATTTATTTTGTGAGAAAACTACTTGTGATTGCATTTCTTCTACTGATAAGATTTAATCTTAGTTTTAGTTGTTGAAGCATAGATTGAATTTTATCAGTATTGCATTCAACCCCCATTTTGCAATACTCAAGGACCAACAACTGGTATCAAAGCAACAGATTGATATATAAATCTGAGATCATGACGAGTATATAGAAGTCGAGTAGTATCAAGATCCCAACTTTTGATAAAGACAACTACAATGTTTGGAAAAGAAAAATCTCACTGTTTATCAAAGCTGCGAATCCACTGTACGTTGGAATCATCGAGAATGGTCCCTTTATTCCACATAAAGAAATAGCAGCCTCGACCGTTGATGGCGTTGTTATTCCAGCGCATTGGGTTCCCAAGAAGCCATCCGAGTTCTTAGAGCCAGAAAAGGAAAAGATTGTTCTGGATGACTACTTGCAACTCATTCTGCTTGACTCCCTGACATTGGATAAAGCCATGTGTGGGAATGTCATTGAATGCTCATCAGCCAAGGAAATTTGGAACAAAATCGAGCTGTTGTGCGAAGGAAGTAAAGAGGTCAGGGAGAACCAAAGACAAATTATTGTCTCTCAGTATGAAGCCTTCATGGCAAAGCCTAGTGAAGAACTTACTCAAATGTTTGAGAGATTCAGCAAACTTATCACTGAACTCCAGATTCATGGAAAGTTCTATGAGAAGAAAGAACTCAACCTTAAGTTCTCACTCACTCTTCCTGAGCATCTTGAGTACAAAGTCACTGCAATCAGAGAAGGAAGAGATTTGAAAGTGTCTCTCTTGAAACTCTGTATGGTGTGCTCAAGTCATATGAGCTAGAACTCTTTTAGAAAAGAGCTATACAAAGTGGATCAAAAGGAAAGATGACCAATATGTTTGGTGCTCTTGTAGCTCATGAGCCAAAGATTACTCTGCCTAGTGAAGCAGTACAAATCATTCATCCAACTCAAGTGTCTTCCTTAAAGATTGAAGAGGTGGTGGATGATGAGGAGAAAGTAGTGCTGCAACTGGATGATGTTGAAGATGAAGAATTCTACTCTATAGAGGAGATGGAAAAGATGGATAATCCAACCATGGCTTATATGGCAAAGAAGTTTAAAAATATAAGATTCAGAAGAAACAAGCCATACAAGCCTTAGGGTCAAACATCAAGGTTCAGCAAATGGAACTTCTCCAAGACTGCTGGCAATGCTACAAGAGGAGGATACAAAACTGGAATGGTGGATAGGTCTAAATTCAGATGCTACAACTGCAATGAGCTTGGTCATTTTGCTACTGAATGTAGAAGGCCAAAGCAAAATCAGAAAATGGACAAAGGGTCAAGTGGACAGTACAAAAGAGGACAAGGAAGAGCCTATGTGGCTGAAGGTGGATGTTGGGATGAGTCTGATGAGGAAGAGGAAGAAGAATATGTGAACTTAGCCATGATGGCTAAATCAGAGGATGAATCACCAAGCCCTTCAACTCAGGTACCTTCACTTGTCTTGCTTGATATGTCTAACACTGAATATAAGCAAACTCTTGAGGCATTGAGTGCAAAAATGTTCAATATCCATACTAGTTTAACTGCTGCTAATGAAGAAATAGTTAGGTTAAATAAGTTAAATGAATCACTCTGTTCTGAAAATGATTTGCTGTAACTTAAGACCAGTACATTGGACTCCTTAGCTTAGGAAAACTCAAGACTTAAAAATGATGTAGTATGTGCTAAGGAGGTAGAAGAGTTCTTGAGAAAGGAAATAACTGAAAATGAATTTAAGCTCAAGGCCTACAGAAACTCCTCTAGGTTGCTTCAGGATCTTAATGATAAGAACATTGAGAATCAGAAGGTAGGAGTAGGTTTTGAATATGGAAAAAGATCTGGAAAGAAATCTATGATTCTTGATTGTTCAACTGATGTTGCTATCAAACCCCGAATCCTCAAAAAGGTTCATGCACCAAAATTCAAGATTGTTGAAGTTAATTTTGATGAGGAAACTACGTTCATCAAACAACAGCTCCTTGATGAGGATGAAGGTGTTGACATCACAATTGTTGAAGGAAAAGATACTGTCACAACCCCTAAGATAGTAACTTTGCCTAGCAATCTGACAGAATGTTCTGAAGATGCTGTCAGCAATGACCATGCAGAATCTTCTAAAGATGTTGTCAAGAGAGTATCTAAGACAGTAACCTCAAAACCTACTGTCAAGACAATGGATGTAAAATGTACTGTCAAGAAAGACTCGACAGCAAATTCAGGACATGCTGTCAACACAGATACTTTCAGATCAAAGAACAGGAATGGCAAAGTAGGAATTAACAAGGGTAATGACTATGCTCATGTCAAGAATGCACCCAGGAAACTTTGTAATAACTGTGGCTCCTAACATCATCTGACTAATGTTTGTAAGAGACCATCTGAGACTAAAGTCCATGTGACTGAGGTTAAGGGTAACTTACACAGAACCCCCGTTATGCAAAGATCCATGGATGTCTGTAATAACACTGATTACATGCCCTGTAAAATTACTGCTATGAGTACTTGCTTTAATTTTCCCATTCTATCAACTGATAAATGCTCCTACATAGACTCTGGTGAGACACCTGAGCCTACTGTTAACAGTAAAAAGGCAACCCCCACTAAGAAAAAGACCAAGTCTTATTTTAAACCAAAGTGGGTGACAAAGGAAGTCGAACAGACCCAACAAGGATTGGGTACCATATGCAACCTAAAAAAAAATTGTTTTGCAGGGCAAGAAAAAGAAGCAGGTCGTGTGGATCATTGACAGTGGTTGCTCAAGACACATGACTGGTGATAAAGCCCTGCTATCACATTTTGTGGAGAAATCTGGCCCAATCATAACCTTTGGAGACAACAGTAAAGGTTACACAGTGGGATATGGTTGTTTGGAATTTGGGAATGTTGTCATAAATGACATTGCTCTTGTTGATGGACTAATGCACAACCTCCTGAGTGTCAACCAATTCAGTGATAGAGGATTCAAGGTTGACTTTAACACCTTGGTGTGTAATATCTATCACAAGAAGGACAGAAGCCTTTTTCTGAAGGGAGTAAGGAAAGGAAGCCTATTTGTTGCAGACCTAAGCTCAACAAAGAAGGATAAACTTTATTGTTTCTACAGCAAAGCCACTGTTGATGACAACATGCTTTGGCACAGGAAACTCTCCCATCTCAACTTCAAAACAATGAATATGCTGATGAAGAAGGAACTTGTGAGAGGACTACCTCAACAGGAATTCTGCCAAGAAGGACTGTGTGAGGACTGTCAAATGGGAAAACTTAGAAGATCTGTGCACAAGTCAAAACATGTTAACACCAACACTGATCCACTCAAGCTAATTCATATGGATCTCTTTGGCCCAGTTAATGTTCCATCTCTGGCAAGAAAGAAATATGCATTGGTAATGGTGGATGATTACTCTAGGTTCACTTGGGTGAAGTTTCTAGAGTCCAAAGATGAAGCTGCTCAAGTTATCATTGATCACATAAGGTTACTGGAACGGAATATTAATTGTATACGATACTAGAATAGCTAATTAGTATAATCAACACAAAATCACCTTCCCAAATTAACTTTAACTCATTAACATATTTTCAAAACTTGAGTCGAACATATAAACAAACAGTTTGTCTACATCAAAATTAGAAATATAAATGACAAAAGAAATAACACAAAAATTGCCATACAACATATAAAAACACAAAAAAAAAATAGCATACATTAACTCCAAATCACACTTGCTTCAGTAAAAATATTCGAGGATAAAAAGAAAATCATCAACAAAAAAGTTGTTTAAAACCTAGAAACACAAAACTTGAAATATATTTAAAAATTTCTTACCAAATCAAGATGAATATTTGTAGTTAATTGGCGATGGTGAGCTATACATAAATATATACATTTGTATGTAATGAAGCCATCGAGGCTGCGAGTTCTATCTGAGAAGAAAGAGTGAGAAATGTGTAGGGTTTATAAAATATCAACTAATATACAACTGTAATTATTATAGCAAGACAAGGGTATTTTTGTCCATAAAATTTTTAATCCCTTGTAATACATGGGCTGAGCAGGTATTATCTTATCCCGCCCGATAGTGAAATTTTTTATTCTGATGTTATCCGGGGAATTATAATCCTTTGATTTAATTTTCATAACGAACAAGGTATAATTTTTTTAAAGGATTATAGTCCAATCCCCCTCCTGATCTTCTAAAACAAACATGGCCAAAGGGAAAAAGGAAAATTTTACTTAGTTTAGAATTAGTAAAATATTTGGAACTTTATTATATTCTATTATATACTTAATATTATATAATTTAAACTTTTAAACGAATAAAATTTGATGTATGAGATAATAAAACATATGATATGTCGATCATTTGATATGTTAATAAATTGAAATACAAGGATGTCGTAAAATGTACCATACCAAAATTTGATCAAAAATTGTTACTATTGGTAAACAAGAATCAGAGATATTGTGAGATATTACAATGTGTTTAAAAAGTGTTACAATTGAGTTAAAAAAGTGTTAATCAAAGCAAAATTCGAACTCTCAACAATCTGAAAATATCGTTGCTAATAGTGTGTTACTTTTGGGCCAAATTTTAAACGGGCTTTAAAAAAACAAGAGGGTCTTCAAAACTTTTGTTGGGATTAATATAAATTAAATAAAAAAATATTTGGATAACAATTCACTGGGGTAAAACACTTCAGCACCAAACAAAAACATAAAACACACAAACAAACATATATGAAGACAAAAAAAAGGGAAAAGAAAAAATGGGAGAAATTCAAAGGGTGTGAAAAAATCTTAAGAGCCAAGAAAATAGACGAGTAATGTAAATCAGACAATCGAAGAAGGTAACGTTTTTCCCCAAACAAATCTTTCTATGTTTTATGAATAAATTTTTGTGTTTTGATTTCGGGTTAGTTTTGTGTGTTGTAATTTGGGATGTATGTAGTATAGTTGGGGGTTATATTTTTTTGTTCTAATTTCTGGTTATCCTTTTGTGTTTTAATTTAGAATTCTTATGTATATTTCAAATTGGTGTTTATATGTTTGTTTCAATTTTGGGTTATTGTAAGTGTTTCAGTTTCTGAAACATCAAGGTTAGTATAATATTCTAATTATATGTTTTAGTGAATCTTATGTATGGTTATTTGTAGTTTTTGTTGTATGTTCTACAAAATATATTTCACTTTGATTTGGTACTAGCTTAACTTCTAAAATTATGTTGCTCTATTTTCATTTCCAAGCGCAAGTTCTGATATTACTTTACTTTCAGGAACAAAGATTACCCTACTTTCTTAATAAATTTAACTTTACAACAATGTAGACCATTGCCAGATGCGTAATTAATCACGCAAGTTACCTTTGGCAATACATTACAGGCTAATAGTGACAACTATGTGCACCTCACAAGCATGAGGTATGATTAATCAGGACTTCATTCTTCTAATTGGGCTCGTTCACCTCTTTTTTGTGGCCTCTCCATGCTATATTAATAGGTATCTTGATGTTTATATGTAGCAGTTTATACTCATATGAATACCGTACTTTCTTAAATTATGTTTACAACATTTAAAAATGAGGCATGATTGTTGATATACAGACTAAATGGATATATAATTTCTCTCTTTTCGACTTTTTTTTGTAAGTTGTATCACACACATATATAACCAACTTGAGAAAAATTAATTGCCTTATAATGATTTTCCACATGATTCTCAACATTTATTTTTTTTGTTACTGGTACACTTAAATATTGTGATGTACTTCCATTTGATCATTTTGCTTTAAAATAAATTCGGGCTCATATGTTAGCCAATACTTATGTGTTGGATGGTTTTAGCGCAAGGCTACGAGTGGTGTTCAAAAATTAACTATGGCATTTTGGAAATATACAAGAATCATTTGTGATATCTGATTTTTGATTTTGATGAGGATATAGATGAAGCCATCGTCGGAGTTTCTAACTTTATTTTGGGAAAAATATTTGAGCAAATATTTTTTTTTGTCAATTTGTTAAGCTATGATTCAATATATAAGATTTGTAACTTTGTCATTTATATTTTGTTTCATCTTCAAAATTCGAATGATATATTTGTAATGATTTTGTAAAAACTGTTTGATATGATGCTTTGGTACATTGTATTAAGTTGCCTTGGTTTATTGTATTTTCAAAATGAACCTGTTACCTTTATTTTAAAAACAACGTTGCAATTGGGTGTAAAAATATTGCCAATTTATGTTACAACAACTATAATTTTTTTGCAATTGGCTCTAGATTGTTGCAGAAATTTGTTATAATTAATTGAAAATTCATTGTAGTAGGACTCAAAACTGTTGCCTTAAAGTGTTAATTTAGTAAACACTTTGCTACTGTAATTTTTTTTTAGCCTTGATATAGATGCTAAAATGTTGCTACAAATTTATATTGCAATAATTTTAATATGTTATTGTATAATGTTAAAAACGCTGCTACTTAGCTCTATTGCAGCGCCATCAGGTGCAACGGTCAAATTTTACAGAATCATTACCATAGATTATATTGCAAAAAATATATGTCTTAAGGCAATAAATTTGTATTGTTGCCATATGCAATCTATGGTGTAGTAATTAGCATCAATTCATCAAAGCAATTTGAATGTAAAGTTTATACATACAATAACCCATTACGAGGTGTGATTTATACCACTCAAATTCAGCATGTATGAGATTAGAAATTTCTTGATTATATTTTTGAGCTGATTAAATTCGGAATATCGATAAGATTTAATGAACAATTTATGAAATCAAATATAATACCTACTCAGTATTATATAATTTTAAAACTACTTATATACAATCTTAGGATTTTATCCAAATCATGGTTAGATACCCTCATACATATGGTTCTTTTTCTTTTTTTATCGAATCAAACTCCCACACACATATGGTTTTATAATTTTAAGAATGAGTTTATGTCGGTTAGGATGATTGTTCCTAGGGTCAATGGTGGTCAATAATGATTGAGTACTTGCCAACGATCCTGGGTCATGCAATTCACTCTACGTATTTCTTTACATAAACATTTGGATTACAAACACAAGCTGGAACCCTCTAGCTTTTATGTTCTACCATATTTCATGCCTGTTTTTTTAATGATATATTCGTTATTAATTTTACAAAATTAAAAGACTTGACTCAAAGCATGAGAACTACACTAATAATTTAATATTCCATGTTAAAAGAAATTTATATTAAATTATGATGATTAAATTATTATAAAATTTATATTTGTGTCGTATTTTCATTAATATACCTAAACAACATACACATTATACTATTTTTTCCACATATATAATAAAATCTTATCCAAAATTTTGGTCATTTGGTCCTTCAATCGCCAAAAATGTCTCGACTATTTGATGTACAATTTTTTAAAAAAAAATATATGATCAAAATTATATCATATAGAAAAAAAATTATTTCATAAAATTTTTATAGGTTTGAAGAGTTTGTATGAGAATTAGATATTTCAAAATCGAACCTAAATAGAGGTTTGTAACTTAATAAGAATATCAATCTATACTATCTTATAATAGATGAAATATTAAAAATTTTGGTACCTGTTTTTTTGTACGGTACTTGCCTTATTTAATTGTTTTCAAAAAAATATTTTTATTACTATCTTATAATAGCCGAAACATTAAAAGTTTTGGTTTTCAGTTTTCGGTCATTTATCAAAATCTACTCCTTTTCCAAATATATCACGGACAATTATCTTTTTTTAATTAAAACATATAACCTTTTTATATATGTTCTCACTAAAATCTCTATTTTCCCAAAGTATCAGGTGCAACCCTTACTTATTTATTTTAAAACATATTTTAATACTTTTAATTATTTAAAAAAGCTTATCTATTTTAACATGCCCACGTATTTATAATTAAAACACATTTTTCAATATTTTATAACAAAATCCACTCATTTTCCAAAAATATCACGGGAAATTACCTTTTTCAATTAAAATATTGTAAAGCATAATGTAACATAAGATGTAACAGAGATAACTACAACTCAAAAAAGGACAAGACAGACTATAATATTAACAGAAGCACATGAATCCAGAAGTAAAGAAGAAAAGGTAAACTCAAAAAATCAAAATATGGTATGTATTCTTGAAGTGTGTAAACATGTCATAGAAAGAAGTTCATTAATATGTTCAAGCCTCAGTGACAAATAAAGAAATAAGACTTTCAAGACTACAGAAGTATTTGAATGATAAAGAGTTAGTACCAGAGGATTTCAGTGATCTTATTGAAGCAACCAGAACGACAAAGGACTTATCAACAACATTGAATTGAAGACATAGAGGTATTGATCAAGTGTTAGTCATCTGTGAACCAGACCAGTTGCACTAGTTGCCAGCACTAAAAGATCAAGATGTTTATCGTCTCGGAAAAAAATGATTTAAGTCAAACCTGAAACATCTTGGAAGTGAAAAGAATATTATAAGGCATGTTTAGGTTTAAGTGGAAGTACAATATGCTTGCTGCAAAAAGAGAGAACCTTCAAGGATCAAATTGCATTAGAAAACATTCGATAGTTTTCTTTTAAGAAAAACTATCGAAAATGATGAAGGGGGTTTGAATGAAAAACAATTGAAGTACTTTGAAAAGTAACTAGTTTTCTATTCGATAGATTTTATTAAAATCTATTGAAGGAAAAGAAAATAGTTCCTTCGATAGTTTTTTTAAATAAGGAGTAGGTGAAACTTGTACTCTTTCGTCAGGTTGATGGAAAACTGGACGGCTAGGATTCTTCCAATAGCCTTCGATAGTTTTTCAAGTCTACAATTGAAGAGAGAAGACAGTGTCTTCTTCAGTTAGAGTTTTCACAGGAGATCATTTACGAGGAGAGAGTTTTAAGCTTAAAATTGACAGAGAAATTAATAGTGCTTTGAATTTTATCATTGTATTGATTTTGTGTAACCTAAACTCATTAAAGCTAATCCTACAGATTAGAATTATAGCACCCTTCGTGGTTTATATTTATAAAACGATATATTCCCCGACTCGTGTTTTGATTTGGTATATTTGATTTCGGACAAGAACACAAATAATTATCCGTGAACGAAATTGAATAATTTGTGAGTATCGTATTCAACCCCCCCTTCTACGATACTTTGGACCTAACAATTGGTATCAGAGCTTCTTGATTGACGTACAAATCAGATCCGGTGAATGAGACCAAAATCAAACATGGCTTGAAAATTTGAAGTAAAATTTTTAATTTTTAAAATTTTCATTTTATTGGAATTTTTTGAATCTTAAATAGTTTGAAATTTTTAGGAACCATGAGTGCTCCAAAGACAACTACTGGTATCAAAGTTCCCCCTTTACTAGAGATGATTTCGGTCTGTGGAAGATGAAAATGCTGTTATTTATCAAAGCATATAATCCGTTGTATATTGCCATTTTAGAGAACAGACCGTTTGTACCAATTAAACCAGTGAGCGAAACGACAACTCCTGAAGGTACTAGAGTTCCTCAAGGTTCAACCCCAAAGGAATTGTCTGAGTACACAAAGACAGATAAGGAACTGATTCGATTGGATACAGGTCTGATGCTGATATTAACAGACTCTACAGATAAAGAAATGAGCTATCAGATAATGAACTGTATAAGTGGGAAACAAATGTGGGATACCATAAATCTTATAATGGAAGGTACTGAAGACGTGCAGGAAAAGAGATTGGATATCCTGACATCTCAATATGAATCATTTAGGTCACTTCCCGGAGAAAGTATAACTCAGGTCTTTGAGAAGTATACTAAGCTGTTAAATGAATTATCTATGAAAGGGAAGACCTATCCTCTGAGAGAGACGAACAGGAAGTTCATGATGACACTGGCCCACCATGTAGAACACAAGTCTTCATCCATAAGGGAAAGAATAGATTTTACTAAGATGTCATTAGAGATGATCTATGGCAAACTTAAAACTTATGAGATGGAACAAGAACAAAGAGTGATAATCTACGGACCAGGGACAGTGGACAACAAAAATACTGCACTCGCAAGATCAGCTGCACTTGTAGTGAATGAACCAACAACTTCTGATATTTAGGTTCAAACCCCTAGAGCTGGAAAGGAAGAGATTATAGAGGCTGAAATGGTTTCTGTAAATCTAGATGCTGATGAAAGTGATTACTACACCCTAGAAGAACTTGAGCAAATGGAAGACAAAACCATGGCGTACTTAGCTGCAAAGTTTAGTCATATTCGTTTCAAGAGAACCCCTAAGTACAAGTTCAAGGGTTCAGCAAACAGGTTTCAGAAGAACAAGTATTCTTCAGGCTCTGGCTCTAAGGGAGGCTACAAGACAGGCATGATTGACAAAAGCAAATCCAGATGCTATAATTGCAATAAGTTAGGGCATTTTGCTACTGAATGCCGGAAGCCTCGTCAAGCAAGAGACAAGAAAGATGTCTATGAGAAGAAGGATTCTTATGAGGATTTGAAGAGAGAGAATGCAAAGCTGAAACAACAACTGGAAGCAATATCTGGAAAGCAGAAAGGAAAATCTTATATTGCAGAGGGTAAAAGTTGGGATGATACTGATTCAGATGAAGAGGAAGGGTATGTAAATCTTGCCCTAATGGCCGACTCTTCAGAGGAATCACCACAATCATCTCAGGTACATATCTTAACAACAATTGACATGTCTAATTCTGAGTACAAGAAAACTGTGCAAGATCTAAGTGTTGAACTATTTAATGTACACACAAGCATGCTAGCATCTGAAATGGAAAATTCTAAAGTAGTTCTTAAGATCTGAAACAGAGGAATGAGTACTTAGAGAACAAGGTCAAGTGTAATGGAGAGATAGAGACAATCCTCAGGAAGAAGATTTCAGACTTAGAGTTGAAACTGAATGCATATAAGAACTCCGCCCTAATTGCTAAGGAAATAATTGATACGCAGACCTTAGGGAATAAAACTGCTATAGGATTTGACTACAACAAGAAAACTGGAAAGAAGATAGTGGAGTTCCCTGTGACACCTCCAGCTGTCAAGGAGAATACTCCACACATTCTTAAGAATGTCGACTGTCCGGTTTTTGTTAAGCCTGTTTCAGAACCTATCAATGAAGGAGACTTAATCATTAGACAAGAATTGCTTGAGGAGGATTTATTGAAGGAAAAAGAGATGCAAACTGAATTGCCTAGGAAATCAGTAAAAACTGAATTACTTAAACTGAGATAGGCAATAAGGTTAGAAATGCTAAAAAAACAGGAATGGGAAAGCAGATGTTATTAATCAGAATGTTAGTACATCCTCACCCTTTGCATCTAGGAAGTTGTGCACTAATTGTAATTCTGCTGGACACCTTACACATGCATGTAAAAAGGTTAAAGCAGAAACTACTGTTGCTTCTGAAATGCATAACATGTCTGACATGCCTAATCTTCATGAACCCTGTGGCAAGAAAGATTGCTTACTTTGTGCATACAATATCATGCATGTTTATTTTAAGTTAATGAATGCATCTGGTAGCACTAGCACTGAAAATGAGAAAGCCACAGCTAACATGAAAGACAAACAGGTTAAGACTGATTTAAATGTTACTCATGTTAAAGTATCTAAACCTTCAGGACCCAAACAAGTTTGGGTACCAAAGTCCGCTCAATCAATCTGTGATTGCAGGGTAAGGTTAATAAATCAAAGGTCGAGTGGATTCTGGATAGTGGTTGTTCTAGACACATGACAGGTGAAGAGTCCCTGTTGACAGAGGTGGTTAAGAAGACCGGCCCGATAGTAAACTTTGGAGACGACAACAAGGGCTTCACTACGGGATATGGGAATCTGGAAATTGGGAATATCATAATTGAAAATATCTCTCTTGTTGAAGGATTAAAGCACAACCTACTAAGTATCAGTCAGTTCTGTGACAAAGGATACAATGTAGACTTCAGAAAAGGCAAATGCTTGATCACAAACAGGAAAGATGAGAAGCTTTCTCTACTGGGTGTAAGAAAAGAAAATTTGTTTATAGCTGACTTAAGTTCTACCAGTGATGGAGAAGTTAAATGTTTCTACAGCAAGGCTTCATCAGAACAAAGTTGGTTATGGCATAAGAAGCTCTCACACTTGAACTTCAAAACTATGAACTCTTTGGTAAAGAGAGAGTTAGTGAGAGGGTTGCCCCTGATGGAATTTTATCAGGAGGGACTATATGAAGCATGTGAAAAAGGGAAGTCTAAGAAAGCATCACATAGAAGCAAAGAACTGACAAGCATTTCTGAACCTCTTCAGCTGATTCATATGGATTTATTTGGTCCAGTGAATGTTATGTCAGTATCAAGAAAAAGATATGCATTAGTGATGGTTGACGACTACTCCAAGTACACGTAGGTGTTATTCTTACAGTCAAAGGATGAAGCAACACAACTGATCATTGATCACATTAAAAAGATAGAAGTGGAAGCTAAGCTACCTGTGCGGACAATCAGGTCAGACAATGGAACTGAATTCAAGAATGCAGTTCTAAATGATTTCTGCTCAGAGAAAGGAATATCAAGACAGTATTCAGCACCAAGAACTCCTCAACAGAATGGAGTAGTGGAAAGGAAGAACGGTACCTTGGTTGAAGCAGCAATGACTATGCTAAGTGAATCAAAACTTCCCACTTACTTTTGGGCTGAAGCAGTGAATACATCTTACTACACTCAGAATCGAACCCTGATTAATAAAGATCATGAAAAGACTCCGTATGAGTTAATGGCCAACAAGAAACCAACACTGAAGTATTTTCATGTGTTTGGTGCAAAGTGCTTTGTATTGAAAAATGGAGAACATCTAGGCAAGTTTGATGTCAAAGCAGATGAAGGCATTTTTCTGGGCTATTCTCTGGAATCTAAAGCTTACAGGGTTTATGTGATTGAAGATAAGAAGGTGTTGGAAAGACTTAATGTAACATTTGATGACACCAAAAGACCAAGCCTGCAAACAGGAGAGAACTCTGAATCCTTGGTATTTGAAAATCTATCAGGAGATCTCTCTGATAATGAAGAAGAACATGTAGTTGTTCTTGGTGATAATAATAATGATAATGAAAATGATTCTGGACCAAGTGGTGACAGTAGTGGAGATCTTCAAACTACTACTGAATCCACTAGTCAAACAACAGGGTCAACAGATCACACCGGTAACAACTCAGGGGGAGCAGGAGAAGGATCAACTAGTCACACTCAACAAAATTTTGAACAAGGAGAATTATCAAGATCGTATCTGCTAAGACAAAGGGTATGGAGTAGAGATCATCCCTTTCACTTGATCATTGGTGATCTGGACACAGGAGTGAGAACTAGAAGGACATCACAAAATGAATGTCATTATTCTGGGTTTCTTTCAGAAATAGAACCTAAAAAAGTTGAAGATGCCCTGGAAAATCCAGATTGGGTGATTGCAATGAAAGATGAACTCAAATAGTTTGAAAGGCAGAAAGTTTGGAAGCTAGTACCCAGGCCTAAAGGAAAATCTGTTATAGGAACAAGATGGGTATACAGAAATAAGCTGGATGAAGATGGCATTGTAACGAGAAACAAGGCCAGACTGGTTGCTAAAGGTTACTCTCAAGAAGAGGGTATAGATTATGATGAAACCTATGCACCAGTAGCAAGACTTGAGGCTATCAGGATGTTTCTGGCATTCGCAGCACATTCCAATTACAAGGTATATCAAATGGATGTGAAGAGTGCATTTCTGAATGGGGATCTAGAAGAAGAAGTGTATGTGGAACAACCTCCGGGCTTTGAGGATTCAAATCTGGCAGACTTTGTATACTTTCTGTTCAAAGCTCTCTATGGACTCAAACAAGCTCCAAGGACATGGTATGACACTCTATCTGAATTTTTACTTGAAAATAACTTTACTAGAGGTGTCGTAGATAAAACTCTCTTTTACAAGATGCACAAAAATGATTTGATATTAGTGCAAGTAAATGTTGATGACATAATATTTGGTTCTACTAATGATGATCTATGCAAGAGATTTGCTAAGTTAATGCAGAGTCGATATGAAATGAGCATGATGGGTGAATTGTCATTCTTTCTTGGACTACAAGTGTATCAAAGGCAAGATGGAATATTTATTTTCCAGTCCAAGTACATCAAAGATCTTCTGAAGAAGTATCAAATGGAAGACTCATCTACAGCAAATACTCCAATGCCAACTGCCACTAAGCCTGATAAGGATAAAACTGGTAAGAAAGTTGACATCACAAGCTACAGAGGTATGATAGGCTCCTTACTATATCTCACTGCAAGTAGACCAGATATAATGTTTGCAACATGCTTGTGTGCTAGGTTCCAGTCTGATCCCAAAGAATCTCATCTAATAGCTGTTAAGCGAATATTTAGATATCTTAAGGGAACCCCAAATCTTGGAATTTGGTACCCTAAAGATACATGATTTGATCTTATTGGATATACATACTCAGATTTTGTAGGTTGTAAGATTGATCGGAAGAGTACTTCAGGAAGCTGTTAGTTTCTTGGAAAAAGGTTAGTTTCCTGGTATAGCAAGAAGCAGCACTCAGTATCCACATCGACAACTAAAGCTGAATACATTACTGCTGGTAGTTGTTGTGCTCAAATCTTGTGGATGAGAAACCAACTCCGTGACTATGGGCTTTTGTTGACTAAGATTCCAATATTCTGCGACAGCACAAGTGCCATAGCAATCTCCAACAACCCAGTGCGGCACTCGAGAACCAAGCACATCTGTTAGGTCCTGATAAGTTTGTAGAAGGGGGGTTGAATACAAACGATACCGTTTAATCGAATTTGTCCTTTTAAGATTTAACAAATTAGAACAAATTATTGCGGAATAAAACTGAAACAATATTCAAGTTAAATAAAACTCTATTAAACTTGAAGGGTGTTACAATTCTGATCACTGATTACAATGAACTTGATAAAAAAAATCTAGAATAAATTCGACATGAATTTATCTATTTTTGTAATAAAAAGGATCGAATACTAAAAAGTAGTTCGATATAAAATCTAGGGATTATGATCCGCTAGAAAGCTAAAGCAGTACAAGAGAATCACTTCTTATGAATTAAATGATTAAGAACAATCAAGAAGTAAATTTATCCTGCAGAATTTAAGCTTGGCAGTTGAGAGAAGTAAAGACAGAGAGAAAGGTTTTAATGTTAAAAGTCTTCTGTGTCTTTTTGTTCTTCAGTTGTAGTAGTAAAATATGTCTTCTGATTGCTTTCCATTTATATCAATCCGTTTGTAGTATAAACCCACGTGCACATCCACTTGACAGAAATGCAATTTGCCTTTGGAAGACTTGCAGGAAAACAATGTTTTTGGCCTTGGAAGACTTTCGGGAAGACAACCATTGTACATGGAAGACAACCGGGAAGACTAGGGTTTGGCCTAGGAAGACTTTCGGGAAAACAACCTTGGTAGTCTTCCTAGTTCAAAAAACTAAGTCTTCCTAATTCAATCCTCAGTCTTCCTAGTTCAAATTTATTCTATTTTAAATAATTAATTAAATAATTATGTATTAAATTAATTCTTTACAGAATTAAATTAATAAATAATATACTTAATAATATTAATTATTTATAAGAGAATAAATAGAATTAGTCGACTTCTTAAACAATTCCAGAATCACTTAAAACTTAGATAAATAACAAACACAATAGTACGTTGACACTCGATGCACTGTCTGGTTCATGAGTGACTAACGACAATGTCTATTCTTTATCTGTTTGACTTTAAGCAGTGATTCACTTCCTTCTCATTCAAGAACTCCGTAATCAGTATCTTTTTCTGTCACCACTTGAAATCTCCGTCACTTTAATAAATCCACTGAGCTTGAATACTTCATTGAGGCTTGATCAATAAATTGAGCTTCTTTCAATGTAGACTCACTTCAAGTCTGTAGATGACTTTAATCTTCATTCTTTGACAGATATAATCTTCTGAGATTCCTGTGACAATTTGAATTATTACTTACTTATTACAGACTTGTTTAATGTTGAGTTAATTCCTCGATGTAAATAAATAGGCTAAAACATATGCCTTTCAATTTCCCCCTATTTGTTTGTTAGAGAATAACAAGCAAATACCTAGAGGATAACTCAACTAACTAAACAAGTAGAAATGAGACATTAAAAGCTAAGTAAATAATAACACAAAGTTCTGAATTTCATTTAACATTATCCAGATTCAAACATTACAGGTAAGTACAAGATAGATGTTCCTCTAGACTGAACATATGAATATATTTATCCTATCTTGAATCACCTAAGCTCTAAACATTTAATATTTACAAACAGAGCTTCTTCAAATTTCAGACTCAATCATCTCTCCTTCTTCAAGTGCTTCAAGCAAATCCTTGTCCAGAACACGATCAGATTCAGAAGTAATGCCACTAGGTCTGACAGGTTGAGTTGTGACTTTCTTCAGCCTATTCTTCATTTGATGATATCTTTTGATATTTGCTATGCAATAGTCTTGAATCAAATCAGCAACTTCTGTCTTCTCTTGTGTAGCAAATCCTGAAGTCCTCAACATGTTCTCCAAGTAGACAAGATGCTTGGCAGGAAAATCTTTTAGAGAGATTGGATCCACACAACAAGTCTGAAGTGCCCTTCCGTTAAAAATTTTACTTCATAAGGCACTTACACCACTTGTGGACTAGCTTTCATTGCAAAGTCTCTTAGCTGGTCATGCAGCAACTCAGCTAATGGAGAAGTTCTTTTTACTTTGCACATGAAGACCCATAGTTCAGAGAGAGTTCTTCTTTTCAAAAGATTGAGAGACACTAAGAAAGTTCCCTCATTATGAGTTTAAACATAGATCTTTAACTCCTCTCTAACTCTGTCATATCCAGTTGAGATCCTTGAAATCTCTGCATGAAGAGCTTTCATATATACTGTGTTGTATGGATTGACCTTCTTGTATCTTTCCAACATCCCAAGAAACTTTGCATCATTGTTAGTTCCTTCTTGATGTGCAAACATCTCTCTAGCCTTGTCCCATTCTTCTCCTTGCTTCAACCTCACATACAATTTTCTCTCATTGACCTTCAGATTGTGAAGCCTTTGCTTTTCTTGTTGTTCTTAGAAATGATGTCAGATACCTTTACATTCTCCTCCTCTCTTCTTTTCAGATCAACCTTCTGTCTCACTAACTCAGCTTCAAAGACAGGATCAACATTTGACTCTTCTTCCCAGTCAGCATAATCAGCTTCTTCTTCAACCTCCACATTACCAAAGATATCTTCAGGGGCTTCTTCATATTCTACATAGTCAAAATCTCCCTGTTCACCTAGATAATAGTCAGCATCAGAAAAAGTTAACTTCTGCTTCCCTTTGTCCTTGTTTGAGCCTCCAGCTTGATTTCCTCCTTGTTTCTCCACATTCTCCCCCTTAGTTGAGGAATCCTCTACAGATTTTACTTTAGTAGCTTCAGGATTCACCTTACTTCTTCCCCTTATTGCTCCTTGATCACCTCTATTTCCTCTATCTCCTCCTTCATCATCCTCATCCTCATCATCATCAACATCACCAAAAAAGAATTTCTTTTGTTCAGCATTGGGTTGATGTGAATTTTTGATCATGTTATACAAGTGCTTCATTCCTTCATTTAGATGCTCCATCCCTCCTTCTATCTTTGACATCCTTTCTTCATTAAACTTTTGATTTTCATCAGCTGTTTGCAGAACAAAGTTCACCTTGGCAGAAATGGTAGCAATCTCCTTGACACTCTCTGATATTTGAGCATTTGACATTGTAAGATCAGAGATGTCTGAAGCTACAAGTACTTGAGACTGTAGGATGGCATTCAGCTTTGGGAGTAGAGAACCCTTCAATCCTTCCAAATCATCCTTGATAGTACCCAGCTGATTAGTTACAGAGGTGGAAGAAGAAGACCGTTCAACCACTTGTGCTTTGAGAAGATCCTTTTCAGCCTGGGTTTCCATGAGTTGTTTCTGAAGACTAGCTATCTGAGCTAACAACAAAGCAGTGTTTGTGTCAGTGTGTGCACTCACCTCAATTGCTCTCAGTGGTGTTTCACTCACCTCACGTGCTTGTGTATCACTCTGTGTTTGACTCTCAGTTCTCACAACAAGCTGTCTTTCCAAGTTCTGATTTGAGGTACCTGCATGAAAGATCACCCTAGCCTCTTCTTGAGAGGTCAGTGGTGGTGCAATGGGAGTTCGCAATTCCCAATCCCCAATGAAATCCAAATCTGATTGAATTTGAAACTGAATTGCTTCAGTGTTGGATTCATTAGGTTGCCTTCCACTTTCTCCTGATAAATCTTTGAGTGGAAAATCCCTTAAGGGAGCCAGAGATGTTCCCTCTGGGAAGGGAGAAAATGATTCTATTTGATTTGGCAAAGAATCAAATTTTCCCTCAGAAGTAAGGTTCAAGATGTATAATGAAGTAAGGAAGAAGAAGCTAATTGATTTGGCACAGAAGCAAGGAAAAGAATGGGAGATGGCTTACAAGACATTTTGCGGAGTTGAAGACGGATTAGAAGTCATCGACAATGCTGATGTGGAAGTTATCATTCAGGACATCAGAAGTGCAAATCAAGAAGATCAGACTTATTTCACTGCATTGAGACATTCTCTCATCTACCTGAAGGCTGGGGTGAAAGCAAATGGTGTCTGGAACATAGTAATCAATTTCATTGATAGAGGTACATTTGTGATCTCCACAAAGTTTTTTGAACAGAAAACTTACATAGAATTGCAGGTGATGCTCATTAAGATCCAGAGAACTACAAGGCTAAATGAACTGCTCCGTGAGCATGTTAAGGAGATCTTAATGAAAGTCAATCCAGAGGTATCTAAAGATCCTCCAATGGTGAGATTCATGAAAAATGACTTGTTTAGAATCTGCTATTTGACTGAGGACAAACTGAAAGATTATCCAAATAACTATTTGATATCAGTTGAGAAGTACCTTAAGTCCACTGTATTCATGTCTACTGAGAAGGACAAAGCAGCAGACACTCTAAGAAGCTATCTTTTGGAGAATATGCCCTATTACAGGAAGAGAGTGGAAAGAGGATTGAAAGTGCATCCCAAACTACCAAACATGCCAAAGAAAAATCAGAAAGATGTTAACATTGCATGGTTGTGGGCTGGAGTGGGTCATCAGGTTGAATATATTAGAAGACACATCAGAGGAGCAATCCTTAAACTTGGAGAACCACTACACTATCCATCAGTGATTGATTATCAAGCTGCAAATTCCAATCCTGTAGCTGAAGAAGGTGAGATCTTATTGGACTGATAATGAAGCAAAGAACAATCTGCTCAGGCTAGATGAGCAGCTTCATTGTAAAACTTTTTACTGTTCTTTGTAAATTAGAAATCTGGAAATGTAATTATCTAATCCAGAATGCATTTAATATTATCAATCTGTCTTACTTTAATTAGTTTCATGTTTCCTTAGTTAGTTGAGTTATCCTTGAGGTATTTGTTTGTTGAACTCTAACAATCAAATATGGGGAGATTGTAAAGCATAATGTAACATAAGATGTAACAGAGATAACTATAACTCAACAAAGGACAAGACAGACTATAATATTAACAGAAGCACAAGAATCCAGAAGTAAAGAAGAAAAGGTAAACTCAAAAAATCAAAATATGGTATGTATTCTTGAAGTCCGTAAACAGGTCACGGAAAGAAGTTCATTAATATGTTCAAGCAGTGACAAATAAAGAAACAAGACTTTCAAGACTACAGAAGTATTTGAATGATAAAGAGTTAGTACCAGAGGATTTCAGTGATCTTATTGAAGGAACCAGAACGACAAAGGACTTATCAACAACATTGAATTGAAGACATACAGGTATTGATCAAGTGTTAGTCATCTGTGAACCAGACCAGTTGCACTAGTTGCCAGCACTAAAAGATCAAGATGTTTATCGTCTCGAAAGAAATTGATTTAAGTCAAACCTGAAACATCTTGGAAGTGAAAAGAATATTATAAGGTATGTTTAGGTTTAAGTGGAAGTACAATATGCTTGCTGCAAAAAGAGAGAACCTTCAAGGATCAAATTGCATTAGAAAACATTCGATAATTTTCTTTTAAGAAAAACTATCGAAAATGATGAAGGAGGTTTGAATGAAAAACAATCGGAGTACTTTGAAAAGTAACTAGTTTTCTATTCGATAGATTTTATTAAAATCTATCGAAGGAAAAGAAAATAGTTCCTTTGATAATTTTTTTAAATAAGGAGCAGGTGAAACTTGTACTCTTTTGTCAGGTTGATGGAAAACTGGACGGCTAGGATTCTTCCAATAGCCTTCGATAGTTTTTCAAGTCTACAATTGAAGAGAGAAGACAGTGTCTTCTTCAGTTAGAGTTTTCACAGAAGATCATTTACGAGGAGAGAGTTTTGAGCTTGAAAATTGACAGAGAAATTAATAGTGCTTTGAATTCTATCATTGTATTGATTTTCCCCATTCTCTATTAATTATTATAAAATAATAATGATTTTCACTAATTATGAAAAAAAGTTAATCCACAAAGAACTCTGCTACAAAAATAGAGACCTGATGTTTTTCAAAATAAAATAAAGAGAAAATATTTTAATAAATAAAGACAGGTACGAATTTGTCTAATATTGCTTAATTTATAATGTGAAGTCGATTATTTATCAACGTGATTCTGTAAAGAAATATAATATATGTATCAAAATATGTGAAATAAGTACTTACATTGTAGTGCACTATGTACTACACTATTAATTTTGCTTTTTTTAATACATTTTATGCATTATATCTTCAGGAAACCTTCAATCTTTCTTCTAAAAAAAATCATAATCAAAATGAACTTGTTTTGTAAATCAAAATATATTGTACTGCAATTTTTAGATTTATTATACTGCAATTTCAGTGTTAGTATATAAGTTAAAGATACATTATATTGCAAATTTGGTCTAACATATCTAACTTTTAATTGGTCAACACTGAATATTTTCCTTAATTGTGTGTGTGTGTGTGTGTATATATATATTATGTTCTTAGTTCTAATGGTATGATTTGATATTGGAAATTTATGATCATGTGTTATGAATGAAAGGCCATTATTGGTTTTAAGTTCTTACATATGATTATAGCCTGTGTTTAGATAATGGATACTTTTCCTTAATCAGTTTTTGCTCATAAAAAAAATTTATTTTTGTACTGGCTCACAATCTTTCCTTAGCCAGTTTTGTCCTATACTATGTAGTGTCCACACACATATTTTTAATTAAAACTATATATAATTATGTCTAATTACAATGTTTGTAATTAAACAATATAGAAAAAATAATTTGTAAGTTATAATTTACCAAACATTTTGTTTAGATGTACACATTTTACTTATAATTAATATTTAATTTATTGTTTATAAGTTACAAATAACTTGTTTTAAGATAATATGGTTAATTTTATAGCTGATAGTATGCGCTTCTTTGAAATAGTATTTATTTAATTTTAAATTTGAATAAAAAGGTCGAGTGATAAGATCCTCCATTTGTATCAATATTGACATTGCACAAATAATTGTCTATTTTCCACTTTGATATTATACAATTGGTGAAACCAAGTATATTTGACATTTGATTCCGGTAAGATATATTTGTAATTCAATGCAATTTATATTTCATAATTCATTTAAGTTATAGTATCAAACTTCAAGTGTTACTATTGAGTAGATATGTTGAGTATGAGTTTCACCTAAAGATAATATAGAGGGGTGAATATATTATCAGTCGTTTCTTTGATTATTTTCAGTTTGAATCTAGATTGATTACTTGTAGCTTAAGAATGTATGTTGCAAAGAAAATATTGTAGAATAAGAACAACATACAAACTCACTTTAATCTAACTTTGTATTAGATATAAAGGTATTACAAACTGTGAATACGAAAGCGTATTCTTAGCTTCGTTTTTCTCAGGGAGATTGTCTTGAATTACAATTGAAAAACTTAACAACTAAAGCTATGAGTTTGTATACTTATAACATGTACACAACTCACATTTACAAAAGTAGTAACAAACAAAATATTTGCCAAACCCTGTCTATACTATTTTGGTGAATATTGGCTTCATGTGATTTCTTCTTGTTTTGCATACTGCCAGATACACTTCTTTAGATGTTCTTCTTTGACCATCTCGCTGAGATTCTTTGTAGGCTTTCCATGTGCACTCTGCAATGATTTGGACAATTGCAGGTGCCTTGGTTTATGTTGATTTTCTGTCATGAAAAACTTCTTTGAATTTTGTCTTTGTCACTTTTGTTAGGAATTATGTTGTTTCTTGATGATAAACAAAAATTACTCAGCAATATTTTGTATAAGTAAAATGTAGCTTTCAACGGATAGCTTGTGTTTACAGTATCCGTTGAAAGGTAGCTTATCAATTGATAAGACTCTATGTAACATACTCTTTTTGTTTTGTAATAGCAATTGAAGTATAGTTATTAGGGTTTAATAAGTCATGTTGACTTTCAACTGATATGTAGAATATGAAGGCTAATTGTAAATATTTCATGCCTTGTAATTTTACATAAGCAAAATTGTATTTCAAGGGATACAATTCAGCCTTCAACAATTTTGCTTATGTAAACTCAATGCCAAGGATCTGCATCTGTCAAGAAAAACAGAAGGGCTCTACTGATTCAAAAGTATGAACAATTTGATGCTAGACCTGATGAGAGTCTTACTGACATGTATGATAGATTCCTGACACTCCTTAACAATCTATCTCTAGTTGGCAAAGAATATGTATATGAAGATTCTAACACCAAGTTTCTGAGGGCTTTACCAGAAGAATGGGACACTCAAACCTCAATCATTAGACACCAATATGATCTAAACACTGAGTCACTTGATGAAGTTTATGGGATGCTAAGAACCTATGATCTTGAGGTTCAACAAAGGAAGAATAAGAAGAGCAGCAAGGCAAAGTCTATAGCCTTGAATGTAGAGGCTAGATCAAGGGACATTCCTGACAAATCACATGGGTTGATGGAATAGAAAGAGCATGGAAACCAACAATTTGGGAAACCCTGAAGCATAGGAAGCATTCTATTTCCATCTGGTCCATAGAGATGATTGAAGAAGGACATTCAGCTAAAAGGCAAATCATTTAAAGGACCATTGGACTTAGAGTGGAAAAACAAGCTTTTGGACTTTATCTACTGTGTATTTTAAGTAGTTCAATTAGGCTTATAAACTTAGGATATATAACCAAGTGTAGCAGTGTTTTTGAAGTTAAAAAAAATCAGTTAGTTTTCTAGAGCTTAAGCAATATTCACACTTGTAATTGCTGAAGCAAAAACACTGTATTGCAGCTGTGTGTTTTATTCAAAAACATCACAGCGATTTCTTCAAATAAAAATCTCTCAGGTGGAACAATCAATCCACCTGAATTTTTAATTGTTGTGTTTTTTATTCTCTGCAATTATTAAATTATGTTCTTAGTGTCTTGTGTCTGCAGAAAGAATTGGTAAATTTTAAAGATTGTATTCAATCCCCCCCCCCTTCTACAATCTTGTGATTATATTGTTTGGGAATAACAACTTTCGAGAATTCGCTAAGTGTTTGAATCGAGAACTATATTTGAACTGTTAAACATCTCTGAGTTCTCGATCAAGTCTTTCTGAGATATCGAACTGAACTTCTCGAATAAGTCTTTTTAGTTCTGGAATTCCTGAGATATCGAGTGAATGTTTTGACTTGTGGAATCCTTGACATGTCGAATAGTGTATTCTCCTTGACAACTCGAATGATACACTTCACTTCTGGAATGCTTGAGATATCGAGTAAACAAAATATCTTTGACATCTCAAACAGAGTATTTTACTTAAATATTGAACAATGTATTTTACTTCTCGAGTCCTTGACTTCTCGAATCTGTACTTGAGAAATATCCAACTTCATTTCTGCAACACTCATATTCTCCAAATTGTCTTCAATATAGCCTGAGGCATGATCCATAGATCTTCTTCCAAGATACATTTAATGACCTATTTAATGGTTACATGAAGTTGAGATTACATTGCCAAGTACAAATGTAGAACCTTTGGAAACAAAAGAATCCCCCAGTTAAAGGGTCAAGTAAGTAATACATGGTATTATAATATTATCGGCTTGTTATTATATGTATGTAGAAATGCCTTTGTAACTAACAATCTCCCCCAATTTGTGAGTAAGACAGTTAGTCACAAATTCATTCCTAATAACAAGATTATTCCACAATTTAAAGATAAACATAAAAGCATAAAAATTGCAAAAACATTTTTGTCATATATGCAATATGAACAAGTTTACATAATCATGATATAGATGATAATACAGATAAGTCAATGAGGAGGAGGTGCACATGTCTTACTTACATCAGTAGAAATGAGACCTTCATAGCCTTGAACAACTATCATTTCTTCAATTAATGGAAAATCCTTTAATGATTCAATCACTTTCTTCAATATAGTCACTGAATAACTGTTGAGATACCGAATCCTTACTTTAGTAGTTCTACCAGCCCTATCCTTCAGTTCAAGTATTGGAGGATCACCATGGATTTGAGCTTTGCCTTGTGCTCTATACTCTTCAGACAATCTTTCAGCCTCTTCTAATTCTCTCTCCCTTCTTTCTATGTCTTGTTGTCTTTTTGTAGCTTTCTCAATTTTCTTTTGTTCTTTCGCTTGAATCACTTTAGTTAGACTAACTTTTCAAAGTTTATGAATTGAATCAAAATCATCTAGAAGACTGATAACTCTGATCAACTCATGAATATTTGCCCCTTTATCATTGAAAAGTGTAATCTTATTAGATGTCCCATCCATGAATTCAGCAAAGAGCTCATTGTTCATAACTTCTACTCCCCAGATTTTACTGGCTTCAATTCTTCTCAAGTCATGTTTTTCGATATAGCTATCCAATGGCTCAATATCCAACCCTTTTACTTCTGAGCTACATGCAACACTTTTCTTCAATCCTCTTCTGTGAGCTGGAACATGTTTGATCTTCATAAATGTTACAACATTTTCGATTCCACTCTCAGCTAGCTTCAATTCAAATCTTGACTTTTAACTGATTTTTCTCCTTATTACTCCATTTGTTGTAGCTTTAATAAAATGCCTTGAAGGAGCCTTCTTCTTCACTTCAACTGGAATTGATCTAATATAAAAATTTTAATGTAACATTTTTAACTTTTTGCATCTAATATTGACCTTGTAAATTCATCAATAAGTATATAAAAATTTAAATAACCAACATTGTTATTGCAATTTTTAAAGTTTAAGTACCATAATTTATTTGTTTTTACTAATAATATTATTCTTATAAAATTAACTGTCATGCTAGGCTTTTCTACGATCAAATTGGTTAAAATTGACTATATTTTACTTATGTTATATAATTGAAGGAAAATTATACAAAATATATCATCAAAAAGTATATTTAATTTGTTTTAAACTGCATTTTTTATATTTTGAAATTATAAAAAATCAATTTTAAAATGGATTATAAAAAAGTTTTATTTTGAAAAAATAATTTACATTTAATTTAGTCAATTGGATAAAGAAATAATTAAAATATCACAACTACATAGCGTAGTGCGCAAAAATACTAGTATTTCTTACGCGCAAAAATACTAGTATTTAGTCAATTGGAAAAAAAATTAATTTAAATTTAATTTAGTTAAATGTATAATTATTGTTAAATTTAGAGTAATGAACACTTTGCACCCTTTATCTTTACGCGTTTTTGCGATTTGATCTAAAATAATATTTCTTGACAGTTTGCACTTCTAAGTTTCATAATCACTTCGATTTGTATCATTTGATCAAATTTTGTCTAAATTAACCATCATCGTTAATTTGAATATGAGTAAAATCAAATTTTTTTATTCAAGTTTAGATTTTGACAGAATGCACCTCGTAGTTTCAAATATTGAACAAAGTACATCTTAGCTATTTTTTTAAAATACAATAATATTATTAAATTAATTATTTATAATATATATTATCTAATATAATTTCTTACTTGATTTTTTTTAAAAAAAATTACCATTAGAAAAGTAAAATTAGTTATTAATTTATTAATGTTAAGTGTCCTTTAATATGCATACAATATTTACATCAAAATTTTGTACTAAATATATGTTTATAATTAACAACAATGCCTATATTCGTTTTGCCACGTACAACATAGCGAATTTTACTCCAAGATTTTTCATCTACTAATAACATCAAAATAATGGGTCACTTTATCAAATGTCAAGCTACTTGTTCTACTTCCACCTATCTAACTAGATAATCTCTACTAGTTAAATGAATTGATAAAAAGTAAGAATCTATATAATAATAAAAAAACATATAATTAATCAATTGGCAAAAAATTATATTAACTTATGCTCTACTGGACTTTTATCGAATGTTGATTTGAACTTTAACTCTTCTCTCATATAATTTTCAAACATGAATTGAACGAAAATGCTAGCAAATGCAGGAACCAAATAATATACGGTCTTTTCATTATAAATATGTAACTCATCTTTTGATATCAAAACTTATTAAATTTCTCGTCATAATATTTTGTTTTTTCCCCTAAAATCTCGTTCTAACTCAAATTTAAAATCAAATTAAAAATAACAACGTATGTATCTAACGACATTTAATTTTTTATTATACTTTTAAAATGAAAATAATGAAAAAAATATATCTTTTAACATTTTTCATGGAATAAAAATATTTGCCAATATATCTTCGAAATAATTATTTTTTATAAAAATTAAATTTTTAGTTAAGATGTACTTTTTTAGAAATTTGAAACGTTGAGGTGCATTTTTTCAAAATCTAAACTTGAAATTCTTCTTTGCCACTTTATTCCTATTCAAGTTAACGGTGACGGTCAATTCGAACGGAACTTGGTTAAAGGGTAAAACGAAACGAGTATGAAACATAGAGGTACAAACGTGCAAGAAATAAATTTTGAGAATAAATCACAAAAGCGTCTTAAAATAAGGGGTGCAAAATATTAATTATTCTTAAATTTAATATAGATAGATGAGAGTTGTTAGATATAATACTTTTATAACTTGTTAGGAATATAGAGGGGGGTGAATGTATTACAATCGATTTTGATTTGCAACAATGTAAATGTGTGTGAAGTGTATGCAAAAATATGAACAACGCAGATTTATTCTTCAATCTAAATGATATTAGATAGAATGTTACTACAACCTGTGAATACAAATAAGTATTCTCAGCTTCTGTTTCTTCTAAAGAGATACAATTCCTGATCTTAAAAAACTTACAGCTAAATGAAGTAGTCTATGCACTTACAAATTGTGCACAACTTGCTTTTAAAATAAGACAAAAGCTAATCGTACTAATTTGTTTTTCCAACAAACTTAGATCCACTTCTTTAGTTGTCCTTCCTTTGAATTTCTCTCCAAGTTTCGATGTAGGCTTGGCATATGTACATTGTACTGGAAGGATCACTACCGGTGCACAAGCTTCTATTGATCCTTTATCTCCATAATCTTTGTAGAATTTTATCTGTAGTAACTCTGGAAAATGTCTAATTCCCCAATTTGATATCTCTAGATTAATTGATTCGATATCTTCACTATTTGAATCAGAGTAGAGTTTACTTCTCGAATCTACAGTTTTCACTTCTCGAATCAACATCCTTATGACTTCTCGAACTAGTGTATTTTACTTCTCTAACTATGACATCTCGAATTAGTTGTTTTGACTTCTCTAATCTTTGTAATCACGAATCAATATAATGTAGTTCACTAATTCAGACATCTCTAATCAATGTATTTTGACTTCACTAATTATGACATCACGAATCAGTGTTTCTTCACTTCTCGAACAATACACTTCACTTGCTTCTCGAATCTTCAATGCATCACTTCTAGAATTGGTGACTTCTCGAACAGACCATTCTACACTTCTTGAATTATGACTTAGCATATTTTAACTTCATTTCTACAACTCTTGATTCTTCAATCTATCTTCAAAGGACTTGAGGCATGATTCATTTTTTCTAAGATACAGTTGGAGACTTATTTTGAGGTTACATTTCATAACATATGACTAAGTACAAATGTAGAACATTTGAAAACAAAATGATCTTCCAGTTAAAGGGCCAAGTAAGTAATACAAAGTGCGTGTTTGGAGTATCACAAAAAAGTTGACTTATAACTTAAAATGAGTAAGTGCTTTATAAGTGATAAGTTGATGTATTCTTATAAGTTATACGGGTGTTTGAATAAATTTACTTATAAGTTAGTTAAGAGTTTGCTAAATTAAATTTGAAAAAATAATTATTAAATACAATCATTTCAACACTTGCATTTTAAATTAAAAAAATATTTAAAAACATAAAGGTAAAAATATAAAGTATTAAAAAAATAAAGAAATCAAAGAATAAGTTGATAAGTTAAGTAAAATGTTGGTGATTTCTAACATTCAACTTATTAATTTATAAGTTATAAGTTATCAAATAAGCTGAGTACACAAACACCCCTCATAAGCTCTTATCAACTTATAATGCATAAGTATTGCTAGCCAAACTAGAGATGTTCAAAAAGCCTGAAGCCCGAAATCCGGCCCGGCCCGATATGAAAAAAGCCCGAAAAGCCCGGCCCGAAAAAAGCCCGGTCCGGTTCGGCCCGACCCGAGGGCCTTAAACGGGCCTACTATTTTTCGTCAAGCCCGGCCCGGCCCGAAGCTCGAAAATCCCGGGCTTTTGAAAAGCCCGGATAAAGCCCGGGCTTTCAAAAAGCCTAAATAAAAGCCCGGTTTGGCCCGGATAAAAGCCCGGACTGTTTGATAGATCCGGATAAAACTTGATTTTTTATAGATAAAATCTGAAAATTTATAATATTTTAAATAAATTTTAAGAATATTAAACTTAGTAATAGAGGGAATATGAAGAATAACGAGGCTAAGAAGAATCAACAATGTGCAGGACAAACCTTTTTTTCAAGAAATGTTTTTTAGTGTAGTGTATGTGCTTCTTGAAATGGTCATGTACGAGGAGATTTGTATGGCTCACGACCATGTTAAGTTCAGTAACACATATTATGTGTAGAATGTACTTGAGTTGCACTCATGTTTTATGATAAAACATTATGCTAGTAGTTTTTTAGTAATAGCTATCGTGGTATCTCTTGTTATGTTTTCTGAATTTTAATAGTTGAAGAGTGTAGCTCTTTTAGGGTCGTTTTTTCTATATTTTAATATATTAATTTTGTAAAAAAAAGAAAAAAATTATTTATATATAAATTAAAAAAGCCCGGATAAAAGCCCGGCCCGGCCCAAGGGCCTAAAACGGGCCTCATATTTTAGAGGAAGCCCGGCCCGGCCCGGCCCGATTTTTGAAATGCCAGGCCCGACCCGATTGTTAAAAAACCCGATCTTTTTAAAGCCCGAATAAAGCCCGACCCGAAGGGCTTTTTGTGCATCTCTAAGCCAAACAGGCCCAAAGTATTACAATACTATAGACTTATTATTAGGTATAAATAGAAAGGGTCGCGCTCCATTGAGAACCCTCACTATTGTGAGATATGAGATCAAATCCTAGCCATTCATTTAAATACACTATATTAATCTCCCACCACTCATTTTTTTTTTTAATATTTTATTATTCAACCACCTCCACCCACTCACCACCTTCTGCCACCGGCGACCACCACCTCCGGCGACCACCACCTCCGGCGACCACCACCTCCGGCGACCACCACCTCCGGCGACCACCATCTCCGGCGACCAGTAGTAATCACCAACGTCGTAACTAAAATCACCACAATTCTGAATAAAATCACCACCGTCAAACAAAAATCACCATCACCTCCGGTCATCGCCGACCACCACCTCCGGTCACCACCTCCCGTCATCACCTCCAGTTACCAAAATTACAGAAATCACCATCAAATTTACATGAAAATCACCAAAATCAAGTATAAATCATAACAAACACCACACCAAAATCATATATAAATCACCACCCTTACCGCCGTTACCCCCACCACCACGACGAACACCAGCATCAACGAATCATCTTTGGAAACATAATTACAAAATACAACTCCAAATCAGCAAAAAATCATGAAAATCACCAGTTTTTTGGAAAACAATCACCACCTGCGGGATTTTTAATCCAAATACAGAAGATTTTTTTTAGAGAGAGAAAGGAGAGAGAGAGGGGAGAGAGAAAGAGAGAGAGCTGCCGAAATTAATGAAATAAAGGTCGGAGTTTGGTGTTGGTGGTGTTGGTCGCCGGAGTTTGGTGATGGTGACGGCGGGAAGGTGGTGGTGGTTGTAGGTGGACTGGTGAGGAAGGAGGCGGTGGGCGGAGGGTGGTGGCGGTGGTGGAGGCAGGTGGTGGCGGTGGTGGCGGAGGGTGATGGTGGCGGAGGGTGGTGGTGGTGGAGGCAGGTGGTGTGGGGGGTGGTGGTGGAGGCAGGTGGTGTGGGGGGTGGTGGTGGTGTGGTGGGTGGAGAGAGAATGGAGTTATGAAAGATTAAAAACATAAAAATTAAAATATCATTTGTGTGGTTAAGATTTAGTTTAGACATAAAATTGTGTGGCTGAGATTAGATCTCAGTTCTCACAATAATGGGGGTTCTCACATGAGCACAAGCCTAAATAGAAATTCCTCTATAACTACCATAATATCAAAAAATTAAATTTGAGAAACGTTCTTCATAATACTCCAAATTTTGATGTACTAATAATAATTCATAAATTTTGAAATATTGTCATCAATTTTAATTTGACATAGAACTAACATAAAATTTCTAAAAATCAAGCTAATTTATGCAAAGTTTTGTTAAACTTTTCAAATTTTATTAATTTTAATTGAATTTCAAAAATAAAATATACACCACCAAATATTTAGGCGCAAAAGTATAACAATACCTAAGCACAAAGAAGAAACACACACACACACACACAGCTGAGGATTCAACAAATCGAAGCTCTCCTATCGTCTTTCATCTGCTCTACACTATGGTGATTTCAGTCTCCTTTATGTCTCTGTATATATCCATCTGTTTAATTTACTTTTATTTATACATACAAGCCAAGCCCTATCTGTATTCAATCTATCAATTTGTTATTCGTCCTTGTTATTACTGTGAAGATTCAAGTATAATCCACTGATTTTTATGATTGTTTTCACGATAATACGACTCCGAATCAATTTTTATTATGTGTGAATATGCCAATTAAAACTCAGTGTCTTTTAGGGTTTCATAGTGTATTTTAATAAGACTTATTCGATATTGATTGTTTAGAGTTTGTGCCGATAAGAATTTGAGTATTGTTTTTTTAGTTTCCGAAGGATATTGTATGTTGTGTTTATTGGCTGCGAATGTCAATCTAGTTCTATTCGTCCGTGCAAGAGGTTTATGTCAATTACTATACGTTTGTAGGGACATATACACACTTTAAAACAAACTGCGTACCTTCAGATAAACGCCTTTCTCGATTTTGGTTCACACCTCTTCTTAATGCCTAGATTCTACATTGTGCGGTCTGGAAGAAATTAAATTATTGACTTATTCATCTCTAACATAATCACTCTCCAGTTTAGTATTAGTACATCTGTAGAGGTTTATTAATCTGTAAATATGAAGGACATGTAGTGTGTCATAAGTTCCGCTTTCGTGTTTCTTATTGGTTCTCCTCTTTGTTGCTGTAGGTATCTGAATTATTGTTTTGGTATCTTTTACACATTTAATGATAGGGTGAAATTATCTGTTATTGATTTTTCGTGAGGATGGGATTAGCAAATGTATAAACCGGGCTGATAGATACAACTATATAAGTACATTTTATTCCATTTTTCCGATTCACATGTTGATTTTATTCTGTGCTATGATATGAATGATGGATTATGATCTTATTGAACCTTTACATTAGTGAAAATATGATGTTAGACTACTGTAGCTCTGTCATTCCATATATAAATGTATCTCACTTGAAAGATATTAGAACTTGCAGGAAATGGAGGAGGATGATGATTATGTTGAGTATGTCCCTGTTAAAAAGCGGAGGGAACTTGAAGCGCAAAAGATTTTGCAGAGGAAAGGGAATGCTACTGCTCAGGAAAGTGAATTAGAACCAGCTAAAGTTGTTGAAGTTAAACCTAGCCTGCTTGTTCAAGCTTCACAGATTAGGCGTGAGCTGCCGGAGGTTAGTCCCACGGAACAGATGGTTCAACAAGAGAAAGAGATGATGGAGCATCTGTCAGATCGTAAGACATTGATGTCAGTACGTGAACTTGCTAAAGGAATAACATACTCAGAACCATTGCCAACTGGATGGAAGCCTCCATTGCCTATAAGAAAGATGTCTAGGAAAGCATGTGAGGGCATTAGGAAGCAGTGGCATATTATTGTTGACGGGGAAGATACCCCACCACCAATCAAGAATTTTAAAGACATGAGGTTTCCTGAGCCCATCTTAAAGAAGTTGGCAGAGAAAGGAATTGTTCAGCCAACGCCTATTCAAGTTCAAGGGCTCCCAGTGATTTTATCAGGAAGGGACATGATTGGGATTGCTTTTACCGGGTCTGGGAAGACATTGGTCTTTGTGTTGCCACTAATAATGATGGCTATACAAGAAGAGCTTATGATGCCTATTGCTCCTGGGGAAGGACCATTTGGTTTGATAGTTTGTCCATCTCGAGAGCTTGCTAGGCAAACTTATGATGTTGTAGAGGAATTTCTTACTTCGATGAGAGAGTACAATTATCCAGAGATAAGACCACTGCTTTGCATTGGTGGTATCGATATGCGCTCTCAGTTGGAAGTTGTAAAGAAAGGGGTCCATATTGTTGTAGCTACCCCTGGAAGGTTGAAGGACATGCTTGCAAAGAAGAAAATGAATCTTGATAACTGCAGATATTTAACTTTGGATGAGGCAGATAGATTAGTGGATTTGGGTTTCGAAGATGATATACGGGAAGTTTTTGATCACTTCAAAGCTCAGAGACAAACTCTTTTATTTTCTGCCACTATGCCTACAAAGATCCAGAATTTTGCCAGAAGTGCATTGGTTAAACCTGTGACCGTTAATGTTGGTAGGGCAGGAGCTGCAAATCTTGATGTTATTCAAGAGGTTGAGTATGTGAAGCAAGAAGCAAAAATTGTTTACCTACTAGAGTGTCTTCAGAAGACTCCACCACCTGTACTAATATTTTGTGAAAACAAAGCTGATGTTGATGACATACACGAATATCTTCTTTTAAAAGGAGTTGAGGCAGTGTCAATTCATGGTGGCAAGGATCAGGAAGAAAGAGAATATGCCATTTCATCTTTCAAGGCATCCAAGAAAGATGTCTTGGTTGCAACAGATGTGGCCTCAAAGGGTTTGGATTTTCCTGATATTCAGCATGTTATAAATTATGACATGCCTGCTGAAATTGAAAACTATGTTCATAGGATTGGACGGACGGGGAGATGTGGGAAGACTGGAATAGCCACTACATTTATCAATAAGAATCAAAGTGAGACGACACTTCTTGATTTGAAGCATCTGCTCCAAGAAGCAAAACAGAGAATACCACCTGTGCTGGCTGAGTTGAGTGACCCCATGGAAGAAGCAAAGGAAGCAGAAGCCGTCGCTAATGCCAGTGGGGAGAAAGGCTGCGGCTATTGCGGTGGACTTGGTCATCGTATACGCGATTGTCCCAAGTTGGAGCATCAGAAGAGCATGCAGATTGCTAGCTCAAGGAGAGATTACTTTGGCGCTGGGGGTTACCGAGCTGAAATATAACTTATGCAAATGGCAATGTCCCGGGATGGCTGTTTTTTTTTTTTTTATCTAATGTTGTGAACTTTATCGAATTTAGCTTTTGTATACTTATAAGTTCAAGTGTAACCTCTTTCTTTTTCTAGTTCTCCCAAGGCTTGCAATATATAGGCCCCATCCCTTTGTGTATGTTACAGCTTAAATTTAACCATGTCCATTCGACCTATCTAGTACAGCAATATGTAGTTTTGAGTAATTTTTAAGTGGTGTGCATCTGGTACAGATGATTACTTCTGATTTGGTCACAGAAGTTTGTCTTACCATTATCTGAGCAGTTTAAACTACTCCAGATGTATCTTTGCTTCTATAAAATTCTTCTAATTCTTAATCTCCAAAGAACTTGGTGAACTCAAATTTGCTTGCACTGTAACAGAGTTAAATGCCGGAGTACTGTGTTTCTATTTACTGGCACATGCATAATGAGGGGCATTAAATTAGTGTTCTTTAAATATCTTTACATGGCCTGATCATCCTGCATTAAAAAGAATACATTCTTAATTTGCATGCATCTGTATGTTAGAAGAGTTTGTAGTCACCTCAACGGCTCAACATGATATGCTTATACTTCTTAGTTTAATGTATCTATGTGAATGATAACCCTCATTCTTATTCTATCGAGAACAAAATAAGCTTTATAACATTTGGGCACCTTCTTTGCTTACCAGTTGATTGAATCCAATGATGGGAAGCCCCTGCCTTTGTATCAGAAAGCCTTGTGTGGACCAACTGCTGGAGCAATTAAAGCAAGCGTTGGTAGTCCAGCAGATCTAGCACTCATCCGCATGCAGGCTGACGCCACCATACCTGCTGCTCAACGTCGAAATTACACCAACGCATTCCAAGCTCTCTACCGAGTAACTGCAGATGAAAGAGTATTGTCACTCTGGAAAGGTGCTGGTCCTACTGTTGTGAGAGCAATGGCTCTAAATATGGGAATGCTTGCATCCTATGATCAGTGCATTGAGTTCTTCAGTGATAATGGCTTTAGTGAGGTTTCGACTGTTGTAGGTTAGATACTTTCCAATGTCCACTAAAACCTGTATTATGTGTATGTCTGTCTGCAACTCTGCATTGCTCATGCAGGATACCTGTAAATATTTACTTATGTTCTCATTACGTCTCCCGGATTCTTCATTCTCCATCTGAACATAATATGTTAAAATGAGCGGGTGCTTGATCATCTAATGTTCCTACATAGCTCCATCTTAATTATCTTACAGTTATATGAAAATTTTATTAGCAACTCTACTTGCCTGCAAATCAGAAAAAGGTGGAATACTTTCTGTGCTGGTCTGAGGGACATTTTAATAATGTTCTTAGATTATTACATCTGACTACACAAATTTACTTGCAATATTCTTATCCCTTAGCAAATAAAGTCCTTGTCTTCATGATTGATATCTTAAATTAAAAAAAGCGCTTTTCTATCTTCATTGTTTTTGCCTATGGGATATGAGGGAACCTAAAAGATGGATACAATTAAGAAAGCAAACAATTACGAGGAAAAATTGATAGGAAAGGTAGAATTACTGATGCCATGGATCTAAAGAGGGGAATGGACTGGTTGATTGCAGTAAGTAATCTAATTACATCTCGCTCTGTTTAGTCATTCTTTCCATTCTGGGCAATTTCGACAATTTTTCATAGCATATTAAAATAAAAATTAGAGGACAAACTAAATTTAGTTACTCGACACATAGAAGTAGAACCAAGCTTATGTGGGAATCAATTTATTTTAACTGATTATCCCCAGATCCTCACCTAAAAATACATCAATTTCAAAAAGGTAAAGTTCTTGAACACTTTTATTCAAGATTATAGAAAGTGCTCTACCATCTTCACTTGCATTTCCTTATAGCATGCATCCGGCCCCCTTACTCCTTCCCAAATTCAAAACCAGAATAAACTATATTGAGAAGTCAAGCATCTAAATTCTGCCTATGTAGCTGGTGAATATGGTCTCTATATGTACGTGAAGCCGGTATATATGTAGGCATTTGCTCCATTATTTACTGCCAAAGATGCTCGGTGCTTCCTTTATCATCGTAGCAGACAAAACTCGCTAGTTTAGTGTATACGTATACATACATCAGTTGATTATCTGCTAGTAAATACTCTAGCTCCAGTCGATTTCTGATGCATAGTATTTGAATGTGATGGTGTCCTATGTTTCATTTCAGGGGCCAGTTCAGTGTCTGGTTTCTTCGCTGCAGCTTGCAGTTTGCCTGTTGATTATGTCAAAACACAAATACAGAAGATGCAACCTGATGCTCAGGGAAAATATCCATATTCAGGTTCTCTGGACTGTGTAGTGAAAACCTTTACAGATGACTTGGATATTCCTGAGCCAAATAAAGAAACTGGAGGAATCTATGGGGTTTTAAAACAACGAAGGAAGATCAGCATGTGAGTTAGAGCTTTATAGGAATAATAATTGGTCTTGTATTGTATTGTGGCAATCTAGAGTACGTCAGAAGATTTTTCTACTGGATAAAGTCGGATATATATGAGATAGGAAAAGCAATCTAGACATTACCCTCTATCCTTAATTATTTGGAGATTTCGTAGAGAAGAACATGGTTTGAGCAATAATTTGTTTAGAATTAATCATGCTTTGGTTTTTTGTTTTGCTTCTGTTTTGAGCAGATATTGGCATATTGCAGACTATGTAAATTTCAATTATGAGTTAAGATCTGGAGCAGAGTCGTTCAGTTCGTAACTAAACCGGATCTTTGAATTTAGATGCACTATCATGTGAAATCAAACGCATCTTAAATGGCATAAGCAGCTGAATTTTGTTCTGTTTCCACCGTTGTGCACCATCTTTTGTATTTTTGTAGGTTAACATAAAATTTAAATATAAGATGGGTTTACATGAGGGGAAGTGCATTACACTATATAGCTTATCACCACAATCCTCTAGTCAACTTATCACTTAGTCATCTTATCACATCATCCACTAGTTCCACTTGTCATAACATAATTCGGTTATACAGCTAAGCTACAACTCAGCAATTAGCTTTGTATATATAGATTAGTAATCATTCATTTACTTAACTTTTTCTTCTCAAACCAAGAATGTAAAACTTTCTCTCTGATGTAACAATGGAGTTGAGTATCAATGAAGGTTGTTGTGTAAATGTTCATGAATCTTAAGATGATATCAGAGCTAAATCTTCCGTAATTCGTCTTCTTCATCGTTGTCAAGCATAATCTTCAGTGATCCATCTTCTTCATTGCTATTTGGAGTTTATTCACAGATTCACCGGTTTTGTGAGTTGTTTCTTGATCTTACTGTCCTTTTCTTGATCATTTTTCTGGAGTTTTTAGATGATATATCTCTGTTTTCCTGCAAATCTCGTTGTTTTCTGCAAATCTTGTTGTTTTGTTCATCTGGATCGTCTCTAATGCACCAATTGAATGTTATCTGATTTGTTCCATCATTTCGCTCCACGATCTTATGTCAATGCCGTTTTAGGAAATTCACCTACAATGTCTAATCCTGTCAATACTCGTACAAAAACTATAGATCCACATTCATCTTTCGTCATCGAACAATAATACGTCTTCTCAAAATCATTCCCAACCGTATTCCCAAACTATTGATAACAATTCTCATCCTCTTTACCTTCATAATAATGATCAGCCTGGAATGATTTTGATCTCAAAGAAACTAATCGGTTCTGAAAACTATACTTCCTGGAAACGTTCTTTACAAATTGCTCTTTCTGCTAAGAATAAGCTTGTCATTGTTACCGGTGATTTTGTTGCCCCTCCTGAGTCTTCACCTCTTTATGTTCACTGGAAACGAGTCAACGACATGGTTATTACCTGGATATTAAACACAGTTTCTGATGAAATAAGCAACATCATGAATTTCATGGATAGTGCTTTTGTTGTTTGGCATGAACTCAACGAGAGCTTCTCTACAGTAAGCGGTCATAAATTCTATGAAACTCAACGTGAATTGTTCAAACTAGAGCAAGGCAATCATTCTATTGAAATTTACTTTCATAAGCTCAAAGGTTTTTGGGATGAAATTAAGGCATTAGAACCTCCTATCAAATGCACATGTGGCGCATATAAAGATTGGGAACTTCAGCTTGAAAAAACCAGGCTTATCCAATTTCTAATGGGACTACACTCCAGTTACACTGCTGCAAGGGGACAATTGCTGATGATGTCTCCCTGGCCTACAGTTAATCAGGCTTTCATGTTGTTGAAACAAGAAGAGAAACAAAGACAATTTCACAATTCAACTGTTAGTCCTGTTGCTTTAATGGTAAATGTTCCCAAACCGTCTACATCACCCTCTGGTTATATCCCCAACAAATTCAGTGAACGACCCTCTCCACCTATCCAGGAATGTTCTCACTGTCATATTAAAGGTCATACAAAGGACAGATGTTATAAACTAGTTGGCTATCCCTTGGATCATCCTCATCATCCTAATAACAAAGGAAAGAAAAGGGCTCCTACTAATTCTCGATTCTCAAAATCTGCTCAAGATGTGCACGTTTCAAATTCCTCCAATGATTCAGATAACTCTGCTCTTTCTACCAAAATGGAAGAATTACAGACTCAGCTCAATTCTCTCATGCAAAGCCTCAACAAATGTCCCGTCAATTCTAGTTCATCTGGTTCATCTACACAGTATAGTCTTGCAACTCATTTGGCAGGTACTATCTACTCTATGTCTACTCACATATCCCATGACACATGGATAATCGATACAGGCGCAACTAACCATATGTGCTGCTCTATCAGTTGTATGAAATACGTTCGTTCTTTGGTTGAACCTTTAATTGTAAACTTTCCAAATGGTGAAACAGCAAATGTCACTCATATTGGATCTGTCTACCTCCAACCTTTGTCCTTATATTTACTTGATGTGCTTCTCATTCCTTCATTCACTTTTAATCTCCTCTCCGTAAGCAAATTATCCTCACAATTAAACTTTGTTGTGTCCTTTACTCCTACTGAATGTTTTGTGCATGACCAATACCAGAGGAAGGGATTGGTTCTTCGTAATCTAGTGGGAGGTCTCTATCAGCTTTTCAACACTCCATTTCCATCTTCTCTTTCTGCTCTCACTGTCTCTCGCACTCCTTCAGACTATTCACTTTAGCATAGAAGATTAGGTCACGTCTCAGCCAAAGTCATATCCAAGATTGATGCAGTTCATCATATCCTATCAGTACTAGTCAGACACCTTGTTCTACTTGTCCTTTAGCAAAACAATGTAAGCTTCCATTTTCTTTGAGTCAATCTCAAGCTCTTGCTGCTTTTGATCTTGTCCATTGTGACTTGTGGGGTCCTTATAATGGTTCACTACGCCATAAGTGCTCATATGCAATGCTTTTTTAATGTGGCTGTAGACCAAAAAAGCATTGCATTCAGCTTCGTTTTCAAAAATGCAACACGAAACGGGCGTTGCATCTGCGGGCGTGGCCTTTGATATGTAATGCAACACTTTTGGTTATCTACTGCAACGGAGAGAAAGTATTGCATTATAAGTATACTGCAACACCAAAATCAAGGAAATGCAACACCAATGAGTGTTGCCTTAAACACAAGGCCCATTATCATGCCATGTCAACAATGGGGCCCACTAAAATGCCACGTCAGTAGTGGGGCATGCGTGCCAGGTCAGTAGTGGGGCCCGCGTGCCATAATGCAACGCTTTTCATTGTCTTCTGAAATAGTAATTTTTTTAATACAACAGTATATTTACTAATGCAACACCATTAGATTCTATAATTCAATACCATTTTCTTGAAATGCAACATTAAATAAGGAAATGCAACACTTTAATAAAAAATTTGCAATATTAGTTTTCTACATACATAAATACCATTCAAAACATTCAACATTCCATCCAAAACATCCTAAAACCAATCCAACACAACCAAGGCATCAAACAACATACTAAATACCTAACTTAATCACAAAAAAAATTAAATAATACAAATAATCTCGTCCCCAAAATCCCAGCATCGTGAAATTTGTAGTATCCCAACATCGTGAAATGACCAATCCAGTCGAGAAGCACTGGGATGCCAACCTGAAACACATAGCGATATGTTGAGAAGTTGGTATAAGCATAATATTACACTCTCTCGTTAAGCATTGAAGTTTATGCTAGACCCTGAGAGAGACAAAGATATTACATTCTCCAATATTCTGCAACACTTTTAGCTACTACATTCTTGCAATATTACAACTGACATATATAAATCCACATTTTACAAGGTTTAGATAATCAATAGGAAACAACAGAAAGTCAGCACCTGGTAGTGACACCTCATATCTGAATTCTCTTTCCATATTATATCCAACTCAGTTCTGTCTCAACTTTTCCTCTTCTATACATTATCTTCGTATGTTTGTTTTATAGGCTCTAAAATAAATTCTCTGAGCAAGATTCCGCAGATCACAGCATCGTGAAATATGGAGTTTCAGGAAATATGGAATATGTTCTAGTACGCGATGATACATTAAGTAGCAACATTCAGTCATACAACAATGTGAGGACAAGATTTTTAGTAGCAATAATGAGATTTTTGTGGGCAATGTTGAAGAAAGTGATATTGAGATTGAGTCATTAAGACAAGATGCATACTGTTGTCGAATCCTCTAATACACTCTTGCAATATACAACAGGAGCTGCTGCAACCACATTTTTAGTAAATGCACCTGCAAAGATTGACGGGCAACGGTATTTAATTCATAATGCCAAAATGTAGTTCTTAAGAATCCAAACTCTTACTAAAATTTCTACGCAAAATAAGTTAAATTATTCAGAAGCAATCATGAATATCAAAATATCAAAGTTGATAAAATGTTGTGAACCCCATATTAAAAAACGAAACACAATCCCCAAATTTGCTAACCTGCAGCGGTAGCATCAACATCGCAAGCAAGAAACGCAAGATCAGGTTTCTCTCCTTTGGCACGTAATCCACCATACATCCCTGCTGCCTTAAACCCCTTGGCAATAGTAACACCACCAGGAATCTTCACAAACAAAGTATGTCATAATGTCAATAGCTACACTCCCCCCAATTTAAAAACAAACCCATCTCCATTACTTTAGAAAACACAATGTACTAATTGCCAAATAAGATAAAGTGGTAAAGAAAGAGACGGTCTTAGCAAACATATACTTACTAAACAGGCATGCTCATTTAAGAAGAAAATACTTACCTGTCTAGCTGACACATCAGGATCACCAGTCAATTTAACAACTTCTACATAATTGAATGGCTCAAGCTTTGAAAGGTCATCCCCATCATGTCCAGGCCAGTGACCAAACTTATGACTAATCTGAATCACCTCCGTAACGAGGCAACCATTCGAACCAATATATATCCCTAAGAAAGCAAAATCAGCGAAGTTACCTTCAATGAATATAGAGGTGAGATCTCAAAGTAACTTAGATGACAAGTGCAAAAGCACTGTGATAATAAAGTGATTTTATAGTATAGCTTCGAATTACAACACTATAAGATATTCTATCATCATACACTACCGTTTAGGGGATTTGAAGATGCTGGAACAATTCGGTTGAAGGTTATTAATCCAGATAGAGATGGTTGCTCATTTTCAGCCCGACTTAAAGTGTACGCCCACAGTTTATCAACACATTTTTTCTGTAAAACAATAGTAAGATATATTGGTTATAGATATAATAATCTCTGAACTAATTAGAGTTTTCTTGGCAAAGAAGTGCAACATATAAGCATGGAAAAAACCTCTTTGAATATTCCCCTTCCAATACAATCCACAAAATCAAGGATGTCATGGTCCACATTATGATTATCTTCAAGGCTATAGTTTCCACCAGAATCCAGTTGATCGTTGTTTTCATCCACACTTAGAGAGAATGAGAAGTAATCTTTTCTTTCAAACGTGGATGGTACACGGAGAAATTCATTTTCAAGTTTCCCCTTTGCTTTGCTAACAATGCTACCAACAGAAAATTCATGGCGATGTACAGTTTTGTCTTCGCCTAAATACTCTGGAAGCTTCATGATTACATAATCTTAATGTTTTTCTTCTACATTACCTTAATTGTCAATTAAAGTCTCCCCTGAAATTAATTGCTTTACGGTCCTAGATTCCAATTTATATGCATAAAATATGTGTACATTCCTACATTTGATGTATAAAAACTGTTTCCGGTGTTTACAAGACAAAGGTGTATCTCTACTACAAATGCCCGAAAGACCTTCATAAAGGATAGTAAGAGCATAAAGTTTACTGAAACTTCTTTTAACTTATCTAACAAACTATCTGTAATTTGTTTGTCTACGATCATTGTGATAAGTTCATGAGAAAAAGTAAATGTACCTACGAAATTCTACCACTGATCTGTAAGAATGTCATATAGAAGTGCTAGCCTCTGTGCTGCTAGATGACCAGTACTCGTTTACTCCAAAGTTTGGCTTCTCATTCTCCCACTTCAAAACTTCTCTTCCATATTTAATCGCTTCATCAACACTATTTGACTCGAGTCCTGTAACACGAGAAACATACAATTTATAATAATTCACTAGTGAAACCGCACACACACACACACACACATATTTCTTCTGTCTGACTCTTTCTCTATGTCACCCTCACTTACCCTAACACAAAGCCCAATCACATATAATTAAGCAAATTTAAGACTGAATACGAAAAGTAAAAAGCACATATCAATCAAATCCCATATCAATCAAATACAAAACCCTAATGTATATCCTTAATCACTCAATACAAAATCCTAAATCAAAATCCCTAAATTATAACCAATTCAGTTAGATATTGAATACCTAATTGAAAGCCCTAGAGTGGAAGCCCCAAATTCAATCAGCTGTAAAATCAAAAAATTAAAAATGAGAGAGAGTAGAAAATCAAAAGCAAGAAAATGAGTTTTCAATAACCAATCGGAGCTTGTAATTCCAGTTTGTAGTTCGATTTTGCTAGAAGGCGTGGAGCGTGTTTGTCTGTGAGAAATATCGAAAAAGAGAGAGAGAATGAGAAGATGAGGAGATATTGAAACTAAGGGAGTGCTTTTGGGGGGAAGCAGCGGGGGGAATTATTTTCTTTGAGGGGGAAAAATTTTCGCCTGAAAATTTTCACTTCTTAATATGAGCTTTGTTTGTAATTGTTTTTTCTTTTGAACATTGTAACTTTAATTTTCAAATTAAAAATTTCAAAACTTTAAATAAAACAAAAAATAATCGACATATACTTATATAATAGTTCTAAAAGTAGTTTTAATTAATAATACATTATATATTAAATTTAAAATAAGAAATAAGAAAAAAAATAAAATTTTAAAAATCATTTTATGTATTTTGATAAAATAAGAAATGATTAAAAATAAATGTTTAATCATTTAAAATTTTAAAAATCATTTTATGTAGTATAATGCAACACTTTTTAATGGTCTTGCACGTCATAACACTAGCATTCACTCTGCAATGGTGCATTCACATGAAATGCAATGTTTTTTTAGTAGTGTTGCAGAAGACCAAAACTAAGCATAGCTTTTGCAACGCTTTGCTTGCAACCCTCACAAAAAGCATTGCATATGAGCACTTATGGCGTAGTTGTTGTAAGTATTTTTTAACCATTGTGGATGATTGTACCAGAGGTGTATGGACCATTCTATTGCCTACTAAGCAACATGTTACTCAATGTTTGAAAGATTTTTTCTCTTACGTGCATACCCAATTTTCAACTGTTGTTAAATGCATTCGTATTGATAACGAAGGTGAATTCCTCAACACAGATTTAACGTCCTTTTTACAATCACAAGGTACCATTCATCACACAACTTGCCCATATACACCTCAACAAAATGGTCGAGTTGAACGAAAACACAGAAATTTATTGGAAATGTCTAGAGCTCTTATGTTCCAAGCACATCTTCCTTCCGTTTTTTGGGGTGATTGTATTCTCACCTCTACTTACCTTATTAATCGTATTCCTTCTTTTGTTTTAGGTTTTATTTCTCCTTACCAAAACCTATACAATAAACCACCTTCTTATAGCCATTTAAAGGTTTTTGGATGCCAAGCTCACATGTCTGTTCACGATTCTGATAAACTGGCACCTCGTGCAGTTAGTACATTTTTCATTGGTTACTCTGTCACTCAAAAGGGCTATAAACTCTTTGATCCTTTAACTCATAAATTTTTTGTTTCTCGCCATGTGGTCTTTACCGAATCTCTTTTTCCCTTTACTACTCTAACTTCATCTTTAAACTCTCTCTCATAGACACCACTTGGTCCAACTTATTCTGGTGATGTTGATATTTCTTCAACACCTCTAACTGATTATCATACTCTTGATGTTGATATTGATATAGATGTTGCCCCTAGTACTCCATCACCATCATCATCTACCTCTGATTCCGTATTAGATGATTCCACTCTTCATTCTAACCATTCTGACCATAATGCATCTTAATCCCCTATACAACATAGTTATCAATCTAATCCGCATCCGTCTGTTCCACAACGTCTTTCTTTAAGACACAAAGTTCAGCCTGTTTGGATGAAGGATTACATTACCACTACTAAAACTAATAAACCCTCATGTTCCTCTTATTCGGTTCTGCTCGACTGTCCTATTGATGACAATAAATATAATTTTTTGCACTATTCTTTGCCTACTTCCATTTATTCTTGTACTGTTCATTCTCCAACCGTTATTCCTGAACCATTTACGTATGCTCAAGCTGTTATAGACCCTCGTTGGGTCGACGCAATGGACAAAGAACTTTCTGCTTTGCAAACCAATAATACTTGGTCTATTGTTCAACTTCCTCCTGGCAAGAAATTTGTAGGTTGCAAGTGGGTTTTTCGGGTAAAATATCTGGCAGACGGTTCGCTTAATAAATTTAAAGCCCGTCTGGTTGCCAAGGGTTATACCTAAATTGAAGGTCAGGATTATCACAACACATTCTCTCCGGTTGCAAAAATGGCCACTGTCCGTACTCTTTTAGCCATTGTTGCTGTTAAAGGTTGGGATATTCACCAACTTGATATCAATAACGCCTTTTTACATGGTGAATTATCTGAGGAAGTCTACATGTCTATCCCTCAAGGACTTCCTCTTTTTGGTACAAATTTTGTTTGTAAGCTAATTAAGTCAATCTATGGCTTACGACAAGCTTCTCGCGTCTGGTTTGAGAAATTAGCCTCTGTTCTTCTTGATCTAGGTTTCACCCAGAGCGTTGCTGATTACTCTTTGTTCATTTACAAGATTGACTATATTTTCGTCACTGCTTTGGTCTACGTCGATGACATCCTTTTAACTGGTACAGATACAGGTTTTATTACAAGGGTTAAAGCTGTTTTACACTCCATTTTTACAATAAAGGATTTGGGTTTAGCAAAATATTATCTTGGCTTGGAAATTCACAAGACAAATGCTGGTCTTTATCTCCATCAGCATAAGTTTGTTCGTGATCTTCTTATTGAGGCAGGCCTTGACAATTGCAAACCTCTTTCTCTCTCGGTTGATAGCACTGTTAAATTGTCTCCACATGATGGAACTCTTGTTGACGATCCATCTGTCTACCGTAAGTTTATTGGCAAATTATGTTAGGAATATGTTGTTCTTGATGATAATTATAAAAACACTTAGTAGATTTTGTATTAAGTCATTTTGTAACTGTCAACGAAATGGCATGCTTTGCAGCATTCCGTTGACAGGAAGCTCATCAACGAAATGAGTAATGTAGCAATTGCACTGTACAATACTTCACAGTTTGATATGCATTTTGTTGTATGTATTAGATAGGTTTTCTAAGTCATGTTGACTAAGTACTAGATAGGCAAAATAGGTTGGTTAATTGTAAATATATTATGCCTTTTAATTTTGTTTAAGTGAAGACATGTCAACGGTATGAAGATCACTCTGTCAACGGTATGGAGTTTACCCATCAACGAAACGAGGGAAACACCATCAACGAAATGAAGGAAACACCATCAACGGAATGAAGAATAAAGCTATCAACGAAACACATCTCCCTGCTATCAACGAATCACTATTGCTTTTTGAACAGTTGACAAAGTGATAGTGACAGTTTACTGAACAGATCTAAAGGAGATATGGAAGTGTACTTTGCATTGGAAGCCATCAAAATGGTTACTGGAAATAAGGAAACATTCCAATTTCCAATAAGGCTCTTGAGAATGATTAAAATAAGCATGAAGACAAAAGCAAAGATCTCCAAGGACCATTGGACAAAAGGAATGAAAAGCAAGCTACTGATGGTTACTACTATTGTTCTTTAGTTTAGCCAAACGTAGAATTGTAAACTTGGGTATATATAACCAAGTGTAGCAGTTACTTTAAAAGAGAGAGAAGAAAAACAAATAGTTTGTATTAGCTATCTTTGAGAGCATACTTCTCTACAATCTTGTAACTGAGCAGCTGTGTACATTTTGTATCACAAATTATTTCCGCAATAAAAATCATTTCAGTTGGATCATCAAACAATCCAACTGAAATTATTTATGTGCTTGTGATTTTTACTTTAAGTTCAGTTTTTATTTGTAAGTTGTTTTAAGTTTAAGAAATATCAAGAATTGTATTCAACCCCCCCTTCTACAATTCTGTTAGGTCATTTGGGATTAACAATTGATATCAAAGCGAGCTTCTAACATACAAGAAGTTTAAAGATCAAGACCAAAACAGTAACCATGGTGAAGAAGGATGCAGGAGTAAAGATACCAGTTCTTGATAAGGACAATTACTTTCACTGGAAAGTAAAGATGCATTTACATCTCATGTCTATGGATGAGAGATATGTAGACTGCATTGAGAAAGGTCCACACGTTCCCATGAAGTTTGCATCTAGAGTTGGACTACCAGATGATGCTCCTGATGTGGAAATTCCAAAACTTGTCTCAGAATGGACTATTGAAGATGTTGTAGAAGTCCATAAAGATAAAAGAACCATGAACATTCTGCTTAATGGTTTGGAGCAAGAGATGTTTGACAATGTCATAAACTGTACAACCTCCAAAAAAGTATGGGACACTGTTAGAACTCTCTGTGAAGGAACTGAGCAAGTTAAGGAAAACAAAATGCAGCTCCTTATACAACAATATGAGCATTTTCATTTTAAAGCTGGTGAAACCCTAAATGACACGTTTAGTAGGTTTCAGAAGCTTTTGAATGGATTAAAGTTGTATGGGAGGATCTATCAAACCAAGGATTCAAACCTTAAATTTGTTAGAGCTCTTCCAAAAGAATGGAAGCCTATGACTGTTTCTCTCAGAAACACTCAAGAGTACAAAGACTACACTCCTGAGAGGCTTTATGGAACCTTGAAGACATATGAGTTGGAAATGGAGCAAGATGAAGAAATTGAAAAGGTACAAAAGAAGGGTGGATCTGTTGCATTGATTGCATCTGTGAACCAACTGGAAGATGACAATGAAGAAGCTGCAAAGGCCACAACTAGTCGAGCTAGTTGTAGGAGTGATGTTAGCAAGGGTAAAGGCAAGATGACAGAAGAAGAAGAATCAGAACCAGCCAACTTGGATGACTTAGATGAGATGGATGAACACATTGCTTTTCTGTCAAGAAAATTCTCTAAGTTCAAGTTCAAGAGAAACTCAGAAGCAAGGCCACCAAGGAGAGACTTTCAACCTAACAAAAGTAACTGGATTGAAAAGTCTAAATCTAAATGTTTCAATTGTGGAATGCTTGGTCACTTTGCTGGAGACTGTAGAAAGCCCAAGATTGAGAAGGGCAACAGGAAACTTGAGCCTGTTGATTATAAAAAGAAATACTTTGAACTTCTCAAGCAAAAAGAAAAGGCTTTCATGTCTCAGGAGTATGATTGGGCTGGTAATGGTGAAGATTCTGATGATGATGTTGAGTATGTCAACCTGGCTCTTATGGCTAACAATCATGAGCAAGAAGCAAGCTCCTCAAGCAACCAGGGAGACAAAAGGAATCTTTGGTACTTGGATAGTGGTTGTTCAAGACACATGACTGGTGATTCTACCCTGCTCACAGAGTTTCAGGAAAGAGCTGGCCCTTGTATTGCTTTTGGAGATGACAGCAAAGGCTACACTAAGGGATATGGCTTGATTTCAAAAGAGAATGTCATCATAGATGAGGTTGCATTGGTGGATGGTCTTAAGCACAATTTGCTTAGTATCAGCCAACTTTGTGACAAAGGATTTTTAGTTACTTTTTCTAAAGAAGCCTGTGTTGTTTCTAAAGGAGGAAACAACAATGTGGTAATGACTGGATTCAGAAGAGGGAATGTGTACATTGCTGACTTTAGTAGCACAAGTCCAGAAACCATCACTTGTCTTTTCAGCAAGGCAAGCAAGGATGAAAGTTGGCTATGGCACAAGAAATTATCTCATCTAAATTTTAAAGTTATGAATGATTTGGTGAGGAAAGATCTTGCTAGAGGAATTCCACAGGTGGAGTTTTCCAAGGATGGTTTGTGTGATGCCTGTCAAAAAGGGAAACAAAAGAAGGCATCATTCAAAAGCAAGACAGAGTCATCAATTGTCCATCAGCTTGAGTTGCTTCATATGGATTTGTTTGTCCCTGTAAATATCATGTCTATTTCAAAGAAGAAATATTGTCTTGTGATTGTTGATGATTTTTCTAGATTTACATGGACTTTCTTTTTGCACTCCAAAGATGAGGCAAGTGAAATCATTATCAATCACATCAAGATGGTAAACAATCATCCTGACTTGAAAGTAAGGAGGATTAGGAGTGACAATGGGACAGAATTCAAGAATTCAAGCATGAAGGTGTTCTGTGAAGAAAATGGTATTTTGCATGAGTTTTCAGCAGCAAGGACACCACAGCAAAATGGTGTGGTTGAAAGGAAAAACAGAACACTCATTGAAGCTGCAAGGACAATGCTAGATGAATCAAAGTTACCAACTTATTTTTGGGCTGAGGCAGTTAATACAGCTTGCTTCACTCAAAATATTTCTTTGATTAATCAGGCCAAAGGAATGACCCCTTATCAGCTACTCAAAAGAAATAAGCCACTATTGGATTTTCTTCATGTCTTTGGATGCAAGTGCTTTGTTCTGAGAAATCAAGCTGAGCATTTGGGGAAATTTGAAGCAAAGGCAGATGAAGCAATATTTGTGGGATATGCAGCAGGGAAAGCCTACAGAGTCTATAATCTCAGAACCAACATTGTTATGGAATCTGTACATGTTGTTTTTGATGATCTCAAAATTCAAGGTCTCTGTGATGAAGGTTTCCATGAAAGTCTTTCTTTTGAAAATGAGGAAGGAGATCAAGTGAATCATGTTAAGGCTACTGAGAAACAGCCTAAAGTTGTTGTATCTAGCACATATGAAAGCAGCAGTGAAGATGAAATTGCTGCATTAAGATTGAAAAGAATAGCTGCTAGCAGACCAAATGGTCATTTCGTTGACAGTCATGATGGTGGATTCGTTGACAGTCAAAATGAGCGTTTCGTTGACAGCCAAAATGGTCATACCGTTGACAGTCATAGAAATGCTTCTAGAAGTGATCAGTTAGGAACAACAAATTCAGGGGGAGTTTCTCAAGGACAAATATCCAATCAAGGCAATCATGATCATGAAGCTACCTCTTCAAGAGCAAATCTACCTCCCTCAAGGAAATGGACTAAAGATCATCCCTTTAAACTTATTATAGGTGATGTGTCTTCAAAAGTCCAAACTAGAAGAGCAACTCAAGAAGAATGTCTATATAGTAGCTTTCTGTCTCAAGATGAGCCAAAGAAAGTTGAGGATGCACTTCTAGATCCAGATTGGGTTTTGGCTATGCAAGAAGAGCTAAACCAATTTGAAAGGAACAATGTATGGAAGCTGGTGCCCAAGCCTAAGGACAGGAGTGTCATAGGCACAAAATGGGTGTTCAGAAACAAGATGGATGAAAATGGCATAGTCACAAGGAACAAAGCTAGATTGGTTGCAAAAGGCTATTCACAGGAAGAAGGAATTGATTTTGATGAAACCTTTGCTCTTGTTGCTAGACTAGAAGCAATAAGGATTTTCCTAGCCTATGCAGCCCATGCCAATTTCAAAGTCTATCAAATGGATGTGAAGAGTGCTTTTCTGAATGGGGAATTGGAAGAGGAGGTGTATGTAAGTCAACCTCCTGGTTTTGAAGATGATGATTTTCCAGAATATGTATACTTCCTCCTCAAAGCACTCTATGGTTTGAAACAAGCACCTAGAGCCTGGTATGACACACTTTCACAGTTCCTCCTTGAGAATCACTTCACTAGAGGTACTGTAGATAAAACTCTTTTTCACAGGGTTGTGAATGGCTCTACTATACTTGTTCAAATTTATGTAGATGACATAATCTTTGGGTCTACAGATGTGAAACTTTGTCAAAAGTTTGCCAAGCTTATGCAAAGTAAATATGAAATGAGCATGATGGGAGAATTAACTTACTTTCTTGGTCTTCAAGTGAAGCAAGTTAATGAAGGCATTTTCATTAGTCAAACAAAATATATTCATGATTTATTAAAGAAGTTTAACTTAATGGAATGCTCTCCTGCCAAAACTCCCATGCCTACTGCCACCAAACTTGAATTGAATACTAAGGAAAAATCTGTGGACATTTCAAGTTACAGAGGCATGGTAGGCTCACTTTTGTATTTAACAGCTAGTAGACCTGATATTATGTTTGCTACATGTCTATGTGCTAGATTTCAAGCTGATCCTAGGGAATCCCATTTAGTTGCTATTAAAAGGATTTTCAGATATCTCAAAGGAACACCAAACCTTGGCATTTGGTATCCTAGAGAATCTGGCTTTGAACTAATTGGTTATTCAAATGCAGATTTTGCAGGATGTAAAATTGACAGGAAAAGCACAACAGGCACCTGTCAATTCTTAGGAAACAAGCTTGTATCATGGTTCAGCAAGAAACAAAACTCAGTTTCTACCTCCACAGCTGAGGCTGAGTATATTGCAGCTGGAAGTTGTTGTGCACAGATTTTATGGATGAAAAATCAACTACTTGATTATGGAATAAGAGTTGAGAAAATTCCTATTTTCTGTGACAACACTAGTGCCATTGCCATTACTGAGAATCCAGTGCAGCATTCAAGGACCAAGCACATTGACATCAAGTACCATTTCATTAGAGAACATGTTCTGAATGGTACTGTGGAGTTACATTTTGTTCCAAGTGAACAACAACTTGCAGACATCTTTACCAAGCCACTTGATGAATCATCATTCTCAAGATTAGTAAGTGAGCTAGGTATGCTAAATCTCTCTTAATTATTTTTGAGATATTTGCAAGTTACAATGTAGCCAGAAATTTGCTATGTTTTTCTGTGAACTAATTTTCTCAGGAAAAAGTGAAATTTTGTCTAAGTCAAAATTACTATGTCAACGAAACGCACCATTTCGTTGACAGTCTTAGCATTTCTCTGGGTGTTTCGTTGATAGCTCTTTAATATCAACGAAACGCAGCTTTATCAACGAAATAGACAGGACCTTAAACGCCCAAATCTGATTCGTTGATATAGCGCTTTTAATCTGAACCGTTGAAATTTTGACACGTCTTTTACCACGATCTATGCATACACCCCTGTAAGTATAAATCATGGTATTTCTTTAAAAGTAACGGTTATATTTTTAAGCCAATCCAGTAATTTACATTTATTATTGGACTCTTTTTCTGAGAATTTTTGGGGGAGTATTTAAGAAATTCTATTTTCTTTAATTTCTTTTTACCTGTTCTCAAAAATTCCAAAGGCTTTTCTCTCTTCTTCTCTCTAACAAGCAATTCAGTTCGAAGCTTTTCTTCACACAACAATGGCACCCATAGTCAAGCTTATGTCTGCTGGAGGGTTCATCTATGAGAAGAACAACTCCATCCCTTTTGTTGTCAAGGAAAACCCGAACAGTATCTTTTTCAAGATGATGGACTTCATGAAGAACTCCAAGTTGAGCTATGCAATGTTTCACTCAACTCCTCTCTATAATGAGATAATCGAGGAGATCTGGACCTCGTGTGAGTATAGTGGAACAAACTGCACACTGCAATTCACTCTCCAAGGTAATTAGTACATAGTTAATTCTGATGTATTGCAAGCATGTCTACATATTCCTGAAAATAACTGTGATGCTTTGCCTACAATCACTGAAATGGTTAACATGCTAAATTCAATAAACTACTCTTTGCCTACTGATAATCTGGGTAGAATAATTAGGAGAGGTTTGGTTAGGGAATATAGTTATTTAGCTGATGCATTTATCAAGGTCTTTTCTGGAAAGATTAGTAATTTTGATGCATTAACTAATTCCATGTTGATTCTTTTTACCATGCTCCTAACTGATAGATATTACAACTTTAGCACCCAACTTATGTATGAAATTGGTGCTAAGTTGGGTGACAAGGCTAATAGGAAAAAGAATATCTACTATGCTAGGTTTCTGATGATGTTGGCTAATCATGTTAGTCCAACACCATTAGTAATCTCTAACCCTGTTTCCAAGTTTGAGTGTTTTGTGCAAGAAAAGAGAGTATTGACAGACATACTGAGGCTGAACCACAATGGTGATGTTCCAGTGGTGTATCTGCCAATAATTGAGGTAACTACTGCTATCCCTTCTAGTATAGTTGTTACTTCAACTGTATCACCCAGTCCTGTTGCTGTGGAGTCTGTAGCTGTGACACAACAGGCTCCTGCCCCTGCAACAAAACCAAAATCAAAGAAATCCTCCAAGCCAACCTCAGGTGCTTCCCAAAAGGCACCTGTTGTAAAATCCACTACACAACCTAAGGGGAGTGTTGTAGGTGCTGAGAGAGGTGAGGGAAGGGGTGAACATAAAAGAAACCCTAAGGATAAGGAAGGACAGATGAGTGAAATCCAGCCAAGCCCCATTGTGTCTTCCCAACAAGGCACAATGAGTAAAATGGATTTAAACACAAGTCTAGTTGCATCCTCCCAAAAGGATGTGATTATTGAAACAAGCTCTCCTCCAAGAGCACACTCCAAAAGGGTAAGGGACACTTCAAGCCCACAGTCTACATTTTCCCAATACCAAAGGAGAGTGAAGCAAAAGTCCAAGGGTACACAGGGTGCACACACACTGGAAGAAACACTTCCAGTTTCTCAAATTCAGTTTGATGTAACCCCTATTATTACTCTGGGGTTACAGTCCCATTCTCTAAACATCAACCTTGAACTATCTCCATCAAATTCACCAACTCTATCTCTAGATGTGGACATGATCCATTCATCTATTCCTAATTCTCCAACTCTAATCTTGGAGAAGCCCCACTCTGAAGCTGGTGGCCATCACTTGTTAAGTGATTTGTTGGGCCATCAACCAATTTTTTCTGAAGTTACAAGAGGATCTGTGGACCAATCTCTAAAATCAATCACCACAGATTCTACTGTAATTTCACTTTCTCAAAGTGCTTTATTGACTTCATCAACGAAACAGCTTCTTTCGTTGACAAGTGTTTCTTCATCAACGGTATCCATACCGTTGACAGTTCAAACTACCATTCCATTGATAGGTCAATCTACACCCCTTATTGAAAATCAAGTTGTTTCCACAACTAGTGTAGATGACCTGGTGGTAGTTGAGACACTTTTAGGTTTGAGAGGGAGTGAAATTGAGAGGCTGGCTTGCAGCCAGGCAAAAGGAGAGTCTGAGAGTGAGAGGCTGGCTATTTCTTCCAGCCAGGCAAAATGAGAGATTGAGAGTACCACCTTAGTAGGTGAAGGTGAGGGTGTGAGAGGTGTGAGCCATGGGGAGCCCATGATGCAAGAAAAGAGTGGAGAGAGAGAAGGGACTATAGGAGCAATAAGGATGGAAGCAGCCATTGCTAGTGAGTTAATGGAGGTCAGTGAGGGAGAAAGGGAACTTACTTTCCAAGAGCATTATCAACAAACTCTGGATAGTATTTCCCTGGATCCTGAGACCTTTACTCATCCTGTGTCAGCCTATCAAGTTATGGCTCAACAGGGCAATGTGGAGGCAGAAAGGTCACTCAACTTAATTCATACTACTGCATCAATGCAAAGAGCAAAGGATGCCTTGACCAATCTACCTCCAGGAGCTGCAGCAAGTGGAGACTTTGAGTTTTCTGATGATGAAGACAGCTTTGGTGACAATCTACAGGTGGCCACCACTACACAGACTGGGACTTCTGTGGTGCCTCCTACACCAAACTGGCTTTCTCAGGATATGCATGGTAGATGCAACTTGGATGCTGCTATCACAAGGCAGTACAATGAGGCATATCTAGCTCATGAGTCTGCTGAAGCAAGGGAAAAGAAATTCTACAAGGCCATAATGGATTCTCTAGAAATTCAAAGGCTACAAATGTTGCAGACAAGGATTGAGGCTACAGAAATCAAGGATTCAATTAGCAACCTTAGGGATGCTACTGACAGGAGGCTAGATGAAAAGCTTCCTCTTCACACTGTCTCCAAGATGTCAAGGTTTTTCACCAAGGAACCTGAAGTGTCCTCATCTTTGAAAACTCTCTCCTCTAGAGTGGACAAAGTTGAGGCTACACTTTCTCACATGCAGAAGGAACAGGAGAAGCAAACTAGCCTACTCACCCAGCTTCTGGCAGCTCAAGGAATCCCTATCATCTCACTTGATGATAACAAAAAGGGGGAGAAAACTAAGGAGCTAGAGATACAAATCACAAAGGTTTTGGTCCCAGCCATCTCCTTGCCAGAAGAGCCATTAGCAATGGGGGAGTTTGGAAAGAAGAAAAAGGATGGTATTGACCTGATCCAGGAAGCTTCTATGAGGATGAGACTTGCAGAACAAATCAAAGACCATTGGTCCAACATAGAAGCAAGGGTCAAGAAAATTGCTGGAACTACAAAGGACTGGTCACCCAAACTTTGCTGGAGCTAAAGCTGAAGAGTCAGAAAGAGCAGCAATGCAAGCCCTTGCTGTTGCTCAGTCTCTTGATGAAGAAGAAATACAGCTAGAAGAAAAAGCAAGAGAGGAAAGGAGTGCAAAGAAGAGCACAGGGCAACCAAAGGCAAGAGCTAGGAGAAACATAGCCTTTGAGAATGATGACTCTCAGAGCATTGCATCAGACTCTTCTGTACCAATTGCACCTCCATCAATTCCTGATCCAGTTTCAGAGGTAAAGTTAGCATGTGATCCTAATCATCCTGTAAATTTCCATGATCAGCCAATTGAGCCAAAGGGAGAGCCAATTGAGTTTGATGAGACCAACTTTCCAAAATTCCTCTTTGAAATGGATCCAAAGAAGAAATCTAAGCAAAGGGCTACCAAGGCTAAGCCAATTCTGGTAAGGAGACCACAAGCTGAGAAACCCCCTACCAACCCAGAAGACTTCATCTACATTGCTGATATCAGGGAGGAGTCTGACATTCATATCAATCTTGATGACCTGGTTGAAGTGAGAGGAATAGCAGCTTCTTACAAACTACCAGAGAGATTGGTATTTGTCTACAAGGGTGGGAGAGAACAGGTTTGGCCTCTACACAGAATTCTGGGAGAAGACTATCAGACACTGCTATCTGTGTTTAAATGTTTGAAGAAAGATTTTGGTTTTACCAAAACAGTCAAGTCTGAGGTTGTCTCCAAGATTTGCCAAATCAAAGCTAGCTGGAACAAGCCTGGTGCACTTCCCAGAGTATTGAAGGTCCCTCAAACAGGAAAGATAATTCATCTCCAACCTTTTTGGATGATGGAATTCAGAGATAAGGACAACTGTAGAAGATTCTTCAGAATAGAAGATCAACTGGAGAAGGCATCCAATGAAACTCTAAGGTTAATGCAATCCAAGTTGGGGAATCAAGATGAAGAAGAGAAGATTTTCTACAGAAGACTTCAAGCTCAAATTGAGGAGAACAATGCAAGAAAAGGGAAGAAAACAAGACCACAGAGGCAAAGATGAAAAATCTGCTCAGTCTAGAGGAGCAACTCTGTGCACTTGTTTTGTAAGATTTTCTACTTTGCATTTCAATTAAATTCAATGAAGCTCAATGCAATTTCTACTATTATCATGTGTAAATATGTCTGAGTGTTTTTGTTATCATCAAGGCTCTTGATTTATGGCTGTTATTCTATCAGTCATAAATTGGGGGAGATTGTTAGGAATATGTTGTTCTTGATGATAATTATAAAAACACTTAGTAGATTTTGTATTAAGTCATTTTGTAACTGTCAACGAAATGGCATGCTTTGAAGCATTCCGTTGACAGGAAGCTCATCAACGAAATGAGTAATGTAGCAATTGCATTGTACAATACTTCACAGTTTGATATGCATTTTGTTGTATGTATTAGATAGGTTTTCTAAGTCATGTTGACTAAGTACTAGATAGGCAAAATAGGTTGGTTAATTGTAAATATATTATGCCTTGTAATTTTGTCTAAGTGAAGACATGTCAACGGTATGAAGATCACTCTGTCAACGGTATGGAGTTTACCCATCAACGAAACGAGGGAAACACCATCAACGGAATGAAGAATAAAGCTATCAACGAAACACATCTCCCTGCTATCAACGAATCACTATTGCTTTTTGAACAGTTGACAAAGTGATAGTGACAGTTTACTGAACAGATCTAAAGGAGATATGGAAGTGTACTTTGCATTGGAAGCCATCAAAATGGTTACTGGAAATAAGGAAACATTCCAATTTCCAATAAGGCTCTTGGGAATGATTAAAATAAGCATGAAGACAAAAGCAAAGATCTCCAAGGACCATTGGACAAAAGGAATGAAAAGCAAGCTACTGATGGTTACTACTATTGTTCTTTAGTTTAGCCAAACGTAGAATTGTAAACTTGGGTATATATAACCAAGTGTAGCAGTTACTTTAAAAGAGAGAGAAGAAAAACAAATAGTTTGTATTAGCTATCTTTGAGAGCATACTTCTCTACAATCTCGTAACTGAGCAGCTGTGTACATTTTGTATCACAGATTATTTCCGCAATAAAAATCACTTCAGTTGGATCATCAAACAATCCAACTGAAGTTATTTATGTGCTTGTGATTTTTACTTTAAGTTCAGTTTTTATTTGTAAGTTGTTTTAAGTTTAAGAAATATCAAGAATTGTATTCAACCCCCCCCCCCTACTACAATTCTGTTAGGTCATTTGGGATTAACAAATTATTATATTTGATTGTATCTCGGCCTGACATTGCTTTTATCGTGTACCACCTTAGTCAATTTCTGCAAGCTCCTCGTGTTCCACATATGCTTGCAGTTCAACGTGTGTTACGTTACTTAAAGGGCACTTCTTTCCAAGGGTTATTTTACTCTGCTACTTCGACCCTTAAACTTGAGGCGTATTGTGATAGTGATTGGGGTTCAAATTTAGATTCTAATGGTATGCTTAAAAGCATTACTGGGATGTGTTTACTACTTGGCTCTTCTCTCGTTATCTGGCATTCAAGCAAGCAAAAAGTTATCTCTCGCTCCACTGCTGAAGCAGAACTTCGTGCCATTGCCGACACTGCTTGTGAATTGTCCTGGTTAACCCTTTTGCTCAAAGAACTACAGGTTCCACAAGATTTACCCGTTACCATTCATACTGATAATCAAGTTGCATTGGACATCACTGTTGATCCTGTTTTTCATCCAAAAACAAAGCATTTTGCCCTGGATTGTCACTTCGTTCGGGAGCAAGTTCAATCTCTTTTAATACAGCCTTCTTATCTTCCAAGTTCTAATCAGTTGGCAGATGTCTTCACCAGGGGTCTTGGTCGACGGGCTCACTGGCATCTCCTGTCCAGACTGAATGTTAAGCAACCACATTCACTCCAAGGGGGGACTATTGCACTATATAGCTTATCACCACAATCCTCTAGTCAACTTATCACTTAGTCATCTTATCACATCATCCACTAGTTCCACTTGTCATAACAGAATTCGGTTATACAGCTAAGCTACAGCTTAGCAATTAGCTTTGTATATATAGATTAGTAATCATTCATTTACTTACTTAACTTTTTCTTCTCAAACAAGAATGTAAAACTTTCTCTCTGATGTAACAATGGAGTTGAGTATCAATGAAGGTTGTTGTGTAAATGTTTGATCGATGTTCATGAATCTTAAGACTAGTGATGATTCGAATATCTGATTTTGTCACGGAAAGTGGTGGGAATGAGTCTTGCCTCTGGCTAATCCGGGCTTGGAAACAGCTATGTTGTTGGAGGAATTTCGTAACAACCCAAATCGGAGGTTTTATGGAAAGTTGTGGTTGGACTTGTATGATGACTCCTCAGAAATTGAATAGAGAATGGGTTCTTTCTCTTCCTCTTTCCCGAGTGTCAATTGACGTGTACCACTGTACCATACAAGGTGCCTACGTACCCATTTATATAGGGATCAAGCCTCACGTAGTTCTTGGAAAACAAGTCATTGGATAAGTTCATTCAGTTCAATCCCATAAGATAGTCAAGATTTATGTTCCCATAAACAGCTCAAGGATTATCAATCCACCTCAAGTTCCCATAAATAGTCCAAGGATTATCAATCCTCTTCAAGTTCCCATAAATAGTTCAAGGATTATCAATCCTCTTCAAGTTCCCATAAATAGTTCAAGGATTATCAATCCTCTTCAAGTTCCCAAAAATAGTTCAAGGATTATCAATCCTGTTTAAGTTCCCATAAATAGTCCGGTCTTCACACGTTTTCCTACAATCTCGCGGCATCTCCGCATTTCTTTCCATGAAGAATATCGTTTGAAGATATTTTCCGTTATTCGTTGATTGAGATTGATTCTTTCCTCGTTTCAGGGAGAGGATAAAACTTAGTGGTCAAGTAATTAATTATTAATCTGAATTAATAATTATTAAACGGAGAAATTTGGACCATGCCAAAATATGGCATAACAACAAGCCCCCAGTTCTTCAGTGTAGCTTGCTGTAGTGGAGAACTAAAAATCTTCGAGCTTCCAAATTTCGTCGGTCGACGCTTTTCTAGTGTCATTGTCCACGAGCCCCCGAGCTGAGGCTTTAATAAGATACCCAATTTCAAATGTCAGGCTTTCAGCCCAGATCACATCTGGTCCCACATGTTTTCCTACAATCTCGCGGCATCTCCGCATTTTTTCCCGTGATTGTAGGAATGTCCCATGCCAACCATATCACGTCCGGTCCCACATGTTTTCCTGCAATCTTGCGGCATCTCCGCATTTCTTCCCGTGATTGTAGGAATGTTCCGTGCCAACCAAGAAATATCCATCTACCAATGGACCTTCAATAATGAAATTTTATTCATGGACTCTCCTCTAAGAGTAGGGTCTTTAATATTAATCCTCCTTGGAAAAGAGAGCTTTCGAAAACATTACCTTTATCAGATAAGGACCTTCCACACTTATTTTTGTCCATGCACGAGCTAGTGAAGTAATCAAATCACGCCTCCTCTAAGAGTAGGGTCTTCAATATTAATCCTCCTTGGAAAAGAGAGCTTTCGAAAACATTACCCTTATCAGATAAGGATCTTCCACACTTATTTTTGTCCATGCACGAGCTAGTGAAGTAATCAAATCACGCGCTACGAATATTTCATCACAATTCTTTAACATCTCCATGATTCAGATTCTGCCCAGATCTGTTTTTTACCTTTCTGACCCTGTAAACGTTGTTTTCTTCGAAAACACAAAACATAAAAGTTGTAGAAAACGAAAAGATCTTTCCGATGATATATGGCTCGTCAGAAATGGACTTATAACGAATCAGGATTCAAATAAAACATCTGCTGATTAACTTCTCAATACTGAAAAACAGGATCAGATTATGTTTTGTGATTTCAAAAATAGACCTGAACATAATCTCAGAAAACACCAAGAACAAAAGTTATAGGAAATCACGAAAGATTTCCAGATCATAAAAAATCATCAAAATCTGACATGTATTAAATTTACTACGAATTTAATAAGATCATACGAAAACTTATCTTAATTTTGAAAAGATTCATGAATCACCGCCTCCGTCGTTCTGCTCCTCCATTAAAGTCGCTCCAAATACGATAAAACCCCCCTTGTGCATGATGTAGATGATTTGATTGTCCTCCACAATCAAAAAATAATCCCCTCCTTCTAGCGCCAATTGTTGTTGGAGAAATTTCGTAACAACCCAAATCGGAGGTTTTATGGAAAGTTGTGGCTGGACTTGTATGATGACTCCTCAGAAATTGAATAGAGAATGGGTTCTTTTTCTTCCTCTTTCCCGAGTGTCAATTGACGTGTACCACTGTACCACTGTACCACTGTACCATACAAGGTGCCTACGTGCCCATTTATATAGGGATCAAGCCTCACGTAGTTCTTGGAAAATAAGTCATTGGATAAGTTCATTCAGTCCAATCCCATAAGATAGTCAAGATTTATGTTCCCATAAACAGCTCAAGGATTATCAATCCACCTCAAGTTCCCATAAATAGTCCAAGGATTATCAATCCTCTTCAAGTTCCCATAAATAGTTCAAGGATTATCAATCCTCTTCAAGTTCCCATAAATAGTTCAAGGATTATCAAGTTCCCATAAATAGTCCGGTCTTCACACGTTTTCCTACAATCTCGCGGCATCTCCGCATTTCTTTCCATGAAGAATATCGTTTGAAGATATTTTCCGTTATTCGTTGATTGAGATTGATTCTTTCCTAGAGAGAATAAAACTTAGTGGTCAAGTAATTAATTATTAATCTGAATTAATAATTATTAAACGGAGAAATTTGGACCATGCCAAAATATGGCATAACAAGCTATGTCTGCACATGGACACGGTCGCACAAGATGCTCCCATCTCCCTTGGACTTGAATTTCACTTTCCCTATATAAATAAGGAAAAGTACTCGAGACCAAAGTTCATCTTCCGAGGTTTACATGGTTTTCCCATTCTATCTGAATCTGAGCTTGGGTCTAAGAAAGAATGATGGAGTCACCCTTGTTTGTGGAACCAAAATTTCATGAGAGAATATTTGTACCAATATTCAATACATTAAATTGTGAATCGAATCAAGAAATCCAAGTTACTACACCCTAATTCTCTAAAATATCAAATATCCGTAAAGATGTTCATAAGATTGATTATCGACATCTAAGCCATCAGACGCTAATATTTCTCTAAAAAGATCCCAGAATTCCTCCATGTATAGTACCTGATCTCCCTGCCGACTATTCGACTGATCATGGCATTCAGATTTGACAACGTTCCTGCAATTAGGACAACTTCTTTTTCTGTTCAACCACTGATCAACACAACTGCTATGAAAAACATGTGAGCAAGACAAGCTACTACATTCTTTGTCAGCTGTCAGATCTTCCAAACATATTGAACATGTCATTGGTTCTTCTTCGCCTTCTCTTTCTTAGTATTGCTTTCTCTTGACACCCTTATATTTTGTCATGCCCGCAGGTGTATCAGTTTCCCTTGCAGTATCTGCACTCGAAATAAACATAAATAGTAAGATTTTTGACAACCATGACAATCACAAACAAACCAACAGTATAGGATAGAAAAATACCTGTGTCCATGGTGATTAATAGTACTTCCTAACTATGAACTCTTGCTGCGCTGTTAAAAGCAGGAGCCGTAATGGAGACCTCAACGTTGTTCACGTAGTTTTGTGATGTCTAAGATAATCTATATATAGATTAATGGTATCAAAATTTTAATTAATTCCTCTTTAAAGTAAATCTCAACCGTTTGATAAAATTTATAAAAAAACAATCATGTTCTTAAAAGTCAATCTCAGTCGTATATCTACCGCTAAACCATAAGAATTGTTGATATTAAAAATTGCTGAAATGAAAATGTAATATTAAAAGAGTAGTGTTAGGGTACAAAATTGGGTATAAAAAATTGTTTTCAAATGACCTGACATGAATGATGCGGTAACATTAGATGTTTTAATTGGTGTTGCTAGTATGAATGCAGAACACTTCACTCTCGTTTAATATTTACTATAACAAATCATCTCATACGTATCATTTGAGAACTATTTTGGATATCAATTTTGTACCTCTAGAATTATTTATATTAAAAAGTGTATTTGATTATTAGTAGAATTATATTCAAATACTAAAAATTATATTTTAATAATATAAATTAAATCAAAGTATGTTTTCTATGTTGAATGAGTTTTCAATATAAAAAAATTGTAACCTTTTTTCTTTTCAGTTTTAAAGTAGTTTAAGTTGGATAATTATTATCAATTTATCATTAAATAAAATTATTTTGTGATATTCGTGTGGACTATATAATCATCCAAATTTGATTTTTAGAACTCAAAATAGCGTCAAAATAGTAAAGTGACATTTCAAATCTAATAAAAAATAATTTTTATTACTTTTAACCTAAATTTGGTTTTTTATTTCTTTTAGTTTTCAAATTTAGAAATATTTAATTTTTTCAATGAAATATTAAAATTTATCTAATAAAAATTTAATTTAAAACAAAATAATTTAATATGAGGATAAAATTATATGAAATATTTGAGTGATTTTTACAATCAATGAGAAACTTACAAAATAATGTTTAATTTAGTAATGGTTTAACAATTATTATCTAACTGGAACTATCGGAAACTAAAGAGAAAAGAAACTAACGAATTTGTATATTTAGAATTTTTATATTAAAATAAACTTTTTAGTATTTGAATATAATTTTATTAACAACCAAATATATATTTTAATATTAGATTTAACGGTTTTCATCTTTTTGATATTTAAATATGTTGTAAGGAGAATTTCGTACAACAGTATGTTGGAGGTTTATGAAAAGTGGTGGCTAAACTACTTGTATGATGACTCCTCAGAAAATTGAATAGAGAATGGGTTCTTTCTCTTGCTCTTTGCCGAGTGGCAATTGTGTATCATACAATGTGCGTATGTACCCCTTATATAGGGATCAAGTCTCACGTAGTTTTTGGAAAACAAGTCATTAGATAAGCCCATTCAGTCCAAGCCCATAAATAGTCAGGATTTATCACTTCACCTCACTTTCCCATAAATAGTCCGGTCCTCACACGTTTTCCTACAATCCCGCAGCATCTCCGAATTTCTTTCCATGATTGTAGGTCTGTCCCGTGTCAACCAAGAAACGCCCATTCCATAAATAGGAATTTCCATATTTTGGGCTTCACCCATGGTGCGAGCTGGCCAGGCTCGCACCGCACAAGTCAATATATATAAAAAATACATAAATTAGATGTTACCTTTCAATAGTCAAGTGGTGCGAGCTCACCTGTGTTCAACCATTCTCATTTTTGATAAGTAGTGCGAGCCCATTATTTCACAATGGTAAGAACCCATAAGATTATGGTGCGAGCCCATAATATTATGGTGCGAGCTCATCATGGTGAGAGCCCAACTCATCATGATGAGAGCCCAGCTCATCATGATGAGAACTTCGTGCAAGCTCTCATCATGGTGAGAGCTCATAAGGAGAAGAGCCCAGCATGAATAGATGATGCGAGTCCATCATACTTAGAAGAATCATCTTAGTTCATCCTAAAACTTACGGTGCGAGCCGAAGCCCAGGTCGCACCAATATGACTCCCTTTTAGGCCCAAATCATTTATGGACCTGTTTAGGGCCCATTATCGAAAATCCAGTATAACAAAATACAATATTTCTTATCGTTTTTGATGGTGTATGACAAAATTTTTGAATAAGATCTCTCATGCGCGTTTCATATATAAGGATATAACTAGCTTTATAGCCCGTGCGAGGCACGGGCATGCTCTAGTTATTTTCGGTTATGTTGGTCTCATCGTTTGGTGGAATGCATGTAGAAGAAAAGACATAAGCATGTAACGGTATATCAGTAGGAAATATGTCGAAGGTTTGATGATACATGTTTTACAAAATCCCAGTCTATAAGGTTGTTATTATGACCTGAGTAGGCGCAAATATTTTGACTAATTAACATGTTTTGTTGGCACGCACGACCCTTCTGTACTGCAAGATTTCATCGGTTATAATTTTGCCAATCGTATTTGAATGAGAAGATGGTTTTAGTGTCACTTTGAAAGAGTATCGGGCGTCTTTTACCATTTTCATTGCCTGGGGGAACGTTGGCACTCCATTTACCTGTTTGTAGTTCATGGGATAGTCGTGACCTTGTGTACTGCAAGATTTCGCCGATTATAATTTTTCCAATTGTATTTGAATGAGAAGATGGTTTTAGTGTCACTTTGAAAGAGAATTGGGCGCCTTTTATCATTTTCATTGCATGGGGGAACGTTGGCACTCCATTTACCTGTTTGTAGTTCATGGGGTAGTCGTTAAGTGGGTGTTGTAAAATTTGATCGGTCTGCATAATAGAGTAAAAATGAGTTACTATAGAGGATAGGTTAGTTGAAGGTAAGGCGTGTAGAAGTACAAGTTGTATTAGTATGCGTGGATACACTATTTAAACGAATGCATACCACTTTGCCCGTTTTAAGAAGGGTCTCCTTGCAGACACGTTGAATACAATAATTGTACAGTTGTGGATATAATTTATTTTAGAAAACTATTATATACCTTTCAAGATAATGCTAAACTGATTCGTGATAAGTTACTCGTTTCACCTTACAATTGCCACTTGACACAAATAATTTAACATTTAGTACTTTTAATATTTTATCATAGATATTCAAAAAAAGTAAAGCGATTTAGTTTAGATTTGATTTAGTCGTACGATGACAACTTCAACTTTCTTGTAAAAATCTCCAACACAAACTTTTTTATTAATATACAAATATAAAACTCTTTTGCATTTTTCGGGTTCAATACTTTATATACTATAATGCATTTTTCGAAAATGATCAACGTATAAAATTTATCTATTGAAGACGAGATTTATAATATATTGGATCATAATAAAACTACAGTTTTAATCTTATTAGTAGCTAAAATTTCAAAAATGCATATATAATTATAAGTTGTTAATATCTTATAATGAAACAATAATAAATGTAAAATAATGATAAAATCCATTTTTACGCTTATTATATATAAGGATATAATTGAAAAGAAGTAAATATGTTGATAGTTTTAAATTTAAAAAAAAATTAAAAAAAATATAATAAGTGATATTGGATATAGATGTCAACATTTGTCACAATATCACCTAGGTCATGGTTCAATTCACATTAAAAAGAATTTTTTTTATCATCAATATACAATTCGAGGGATAATTTATTAATCTAATATCATCAATATAATATTATTGAAATGGTAATTTAGTAATCTAATATATATATAATCTGATAGTATATAGAATTTGTAATCTAATAGTATATATAATATGAGCCATTATGTACTTAATGCAAATAAACATGATTTATAATATAAAAATATTAATATAATCTTTTTTTATGGATCAATTCCAATTTTATAACATTTTTTTAAAATACAATTTTATACCATTTTGCGCGAGTTTTTCTCAAATATGGTTAGAAATATTATTTTAAGGCACTTGTGAAAATGAAATTATCTACCTTACCAAGTAGATTACAAAAAGAGACCAAAATAGAGTATAACATATTGAGTGTTTGCGCATATTAATAAAAAGCTTCATAATACAATCTAAATAGATGTCTATCATAGTGGTAAGGAATGTTACTTTTAATTTAGAGATTAAGGGTTCAATTCCTATCAGAAACAATTTTTTTGTACTAAAATAGAGTATAACATATTGAGTATTTACACATATTAATAAAAAGTTTCAAAATACAATTAAAATAGATGTCTAAAATAGTGGTAAGGTATGTTACTTCTAATTTAGAGGTCAAGGGTTTAATTCCCATCAGAAATAATTTTTTTGTTGTGCTATTATATAGGGGTAATTTAGTAATTTTATGATGAATAAATTGTCTCACGAACCCCCCGTGCAAGGCACGGGATCGCTCTAACCGACAGAACTTTATGTTATTTTGTGACGATATTTTCTAGTTCACGTCAGTTTAATTTTGCGATGATAAGTATTCTTCAGTTTGTTGTGGTGATCCAGTTTGTTGTGGTGATCCTGCCACCAGTTTGAACTTGTTGGTGACACTATGTGACATGATTGAGAAGATTTGCAAGGAAGATCGGTTTGGTATTAGTCCGAAAAAGATTTTGTTCTTAGTTGAATGTATTTGATGATTAATTAAGCTAATTAATAATCAGATAGGAATTAGTTAAATGTGTCAAATAAAGGCTCCATTTCGAAAGTACCAATACTCTCCGGGCTCCATAATTCTCTATAAGCGGTCAGAGTAGTATACTTGTCCTTAATGCATGAGGTGGCAGGATTGAGATGCACACAAATTCGTATTCGAAAAAAACTGTTCGAACTGGTTAAAAAAATCGGAAAAAATCTGATTAAAAAAAAGTCCACCTCAATTGGATCCGGCCCGCAGGCTTAAACGAATCGCATATTTTTCACAAAACCCCGATCCGGTTCGAGCTGAATAAACCCAAAATTTAATCTCGATTTGGACGTAGTCTTGATCAGGATAAAAGTCCAATCCAAAAAGTTAGAATTTTCAATTAAATCTCGGATAAAATCTTAAATTTTTTAATTAAATTCGTAAAAATAAAAAAAAGTTAAAGTTAAAGTTAAAGTTATCAATATCTAAAATATTTTTAAAAATCCGATTTGGCCCCTCCTGACCCGACCCTATCTACAGGTATAAATATTTTAGAGGAAATTTGTCTCGATTTAAAAAAGCCCGGTCCTATCGGATATCGAAAAATCCGACCTGAATCCGAATTACGTTCATCTCTATTCAGGGTAACAACTATAGAGGTGCTTATATTATTACTTATATTATCTGATATGTATGAACATAGTTGAGACAAAATGATTACTATTTTGTATTATTTTGTATTATTGGATGCTCGGACTAAAAAGTGATATTATGTGACTAAAAATGCATTTGTACTTTGTCTTAAAATTGTGAATACAAAGGAAGAAACATAATTAAATTTAATTAAAGAGATACGTGTCTATTGGATATACTTTATACCAATAACCACTTTTATTAATAATCAGACAAATGAAATTATCATGAAAGAATCTTGAATAAAAACTAAAGTGTAAAATAATATTTGTGAAAGACATTACCATACTAATGAGTTTTATACCACAACAAAAAATCCCAAGTAGCTCAATGGTTAAATTGGTGACTTGAAATTCTTAGTAATTAATATTGAAGTGTCTTAGGTTCGATTCCCATCAAGATGAAAATTTTCTTACATTTTTATAACATTTGACTTTGAAGGGGCAGTTATGTAATTTCAAGTTGTTGAATAAAATGTTTCACAAAGTTCTTGTTGCAGTATAAGATATATAATAGATAAGTGTATGATAGACTTATCTAGAATTTTGGTCATATACAATGAAAAAATTCGATAGATTTTAAGAGAGATAAATGAGAATTATAAAATTTAATTATTAAAAGGTGTAAAAATTTAAATTGAATATAAGTATAAATTGACTAAAACTCTTAATGTAAAAAATTGCAATATTCTCATTTGGTTCGGCTAAAATTGGTTTATTTCTCTTCGAAACATTACTTATTCATTTTTATTTTTTTTTGCTAAGTACTTATTCATTCTTTTTATTTGTGAGATTCTAAAAAATACCTTATTAATAACAACAACATTTTTAATATAAATTATAAATCTATACTACATTATTAAAGCCGAAACATTGAAAGTTTTGGTTTTCGGGTTTCGATCCTTTATTCTATTTAAAAAATAATAAAATAATATAAAAATAGTAACTAGCTGATCGCTTTTTATAATTAAAACACTTTTTCTAATAAAATCTACTCATTTTCAAAAAATATCACGAGCAATTAACTTTAAATTAAAGCATATTTTGCAATCTAAATTTGGCAAAATAGATCATATTTTGTAATCAAAAATTTGCAAAACGTACTGTTTTGCAAAGTATATTCTATGAAAATCACTATTTCATTGAAAATCTTGAAAATCATATAAGTTCTGCAAACTAAACATGAATGTTCTGCAAACCGAACATGTTTTGCATTACAATATGTTTTGCTATGTTTTAGTTGCAAAACATATATATATTAAAGATTTTAAATGAAAATAGTTATTTTCATAGAACATAATTTATAAAATATTATATTTTGCCAAATTTAGATTGCAGAACATATGTGGTCTCTAGGTCTCCACAAAAAAGGCGGTCTCCATAGAACTTTACTCTACCTTTATATTTATTCTCATTCAAAATCTACTCTTTTTCCAAAAATATCACACACAATTACCTTTAAATTAAAACATATTACCTTTTATATTTATTCTCACTCAAATCTCTTTTTTTCAAAAATATCAAGTGCAACCATTACTTATTTATTTTAAAACCTATTTTAATACTTTTAATTATTTAAAAAATCTTACATATTTACTTTTTTTTAATTAAAACATGTTAACTTTTCTATTTTTCCTTATTATTAATATTATTCCAAAAATATCACGGGTAATTAGCTTTAAATTAAAATATATTAATTTTTATATTTGTTCTCACTAAAATCTTTATTTTCCAAAAATATCGGGTGCAACTCTTACTTATTTATTTTAAAATCTATTTGAATGCTTTTTATTATTTAAAAAAGCTTACCTATTTTAACATGCCAACGTATTTTTTTAACAAATACAATTAATATAATTAAAACAATTCTAAAAATATCACGTGCAATTACTTTTTTTAATTAAAACATGTTAGCTTTTCTATTTATCCTTAATATTAATATTATTTTAATAAATAATAAAATAATATTAATAGTGTCACATTTATCTTCCTTAGCCCCATTTGTATTCATTATTTATATTTTCTATGTTCCAATTAATATTCTAGTTTCTCATTTTATAATTTATCATATTGATTTTTATTCTTTATTCAAAATTTTCCGATCCCATTAATTTTTAGTTTGTCATTTTTTAATCTCTTTTGATGGCCCGTGTATTGAAAGTTTTGGTTTTCAGTCATTTATTTTATTTAATAAATAATATAATATAATATAAATAATATAATATAATATAATATAATATAATATAATATAATATAACTAGTTAATCGCCTTTAATAATTAAAACACTTTTTTCTAACAAAATCCAATCGTTTTTCAAAAATATCACGGGCAATTAACTTTAAATTAAAACATACTCCCTCCGTCCCGCCCAATTGTTTACATTTGGGTTGGGCACGGAGGTTAAGGAATATAAGTAAAATAGGAGAAAAAGTAAGATGAATGAGTAAATTGGTGGGACTCGTCAATATTTAAGGTATAAAATAAGTAAAGTGAAGGAAAGTAGTGGAAGTAGTTAATTTTTATATTATAAAACTTTACAATTTTTGGAGAGTTTTGGAATGTAAAGAAATGGATGGGACATGTCAAAAAGAAAAGTGTAAAAAATGGATGGGACGGAGTGTTATTACCTTTCATATTTGTTCTCATTAAAATCTCTATTTTCCAAAAATATCAGGTGCAAACCTTACTTATTTATTTTAAAATCTATTTTAATGCTTTTAATTATTTAAAGAGTTTACCTATTTTAACATGCCATCATATTTTTTTAACAAATACAATTAATATAATTAAAACACTTCCAAAAATATCACGAGAAGTTACTTTTTTTGATTAAAACATGTTACTTTTTACATTTGTCCTTATTATTAACATTATTTTAATAAATAATAAAATAATATTATTAATTCTCCATTTATCTTCCTCAGCCCCATTTGTATTCTTTATTTATTTTTTCTATGTTCCAATTACTATTTAAGTTTCTCATTTTATAATTTATAACATTGATTTTTATTCTTTATTTAATATTTTTCGTTTCCATTAGTTTTTTTAGTTTGTAATTTTTTAATCTCCTTTGATGGTCCGTGCCTTGCACGGGTTATAGGCTATTTATAAATTATAAATCAGAGTACTTTTCAAATATTTGAATTAAAAATTTACATTATTTTTGACATAAAATTATTTTAAACGTGAATTTCAGTTATGACTGGACTATTTTATTAAATAAAAGTGGGTTAGTGTATAAAGACAGTGTTAGGCTCAAGGCATGTCTGAGTACCACTATTAACAAGCCTACTCATTGTGACTATATCACTCTACATGACCTAGTGAATTTTTTCACTGGGATATAGTAAAGGTCTCTACTGTACTTGTCTTGTTTTCATGTACTTAGCTTTATCTTGTATGCTCAGAGTTATAATGAGTTTAGTAAATTTCTTGCAATCTAGAATGTACATAGGCTATGGAATAATTATCCTGGTAGAAGTTCAGAAATGTTCAAGTAGCAGGATGGAGATGAATAAAGCCCTGGATAAATAAGTTGCAGAAATTTATCTAAGTCCATATACCGTGAAGTCAAAATAGAGCTATGTCGTGAAGTCCAAAATATCCATGGCGTGAAGTACTGAGATCGCATAGTCCTAAAATGTACTATGTCGCGAAGTCTTCATTACTAATGTCGTGAAGTGTTGAGATCGCAAAGTCAGAATTGTACTAGATCGTGAAGTCCTCAAAAAGGCTATGTCGCGAAGTCCTCAAAAAGGCTATGTCGCAAAGTCCTCAAAAAGGCTATGTCGCGAAGTCTTCAAGAAGGTCATATCGCGAAGTCCTTTCTAAGCCTATATTGCATACTCCTGAAAAAACTCATATAGCAAAGTCAAGAATGCACTATGTCGGCATGTCAAAGAATCAGGATTATGCTGGAGTTCACGATGTCAACACTTAGCCGTTTATAACAAGACAAATCAAGGTACAGAACCAAAATTCAAAGGAGACAAATACTGAAGCATCTGTTATGGTAAGGTGGTCCAAAGAACAGATGGCAAATCTACAGCAAAACTTGGAGAGAAAGATAAGAGACAAGCAGCTACAGAATCGGGAAAGACTCCAAAAAACAAGTGGTCCTTCCTGACACAGTTAACTTCTTATGGCAAAACAAGTTGGACTTTCAGTGAAGGGTAACTGTGTAAATAGGTGTGTGCACCAGTTTGTATAGGTTGATATATATTGTGCACACCCTACTGTTAGCTGTAAGAGAGTAGTACACAGAAATTCTTAAGCACTCTTTTCTCTGTAAGCAAAGCAAGAAAACATTGTTCTTGTTTAGAAGCCAGAATTTCATTTGTGAAGTTTTGGAAGCTGTAGTATTTAATTTACTTAATACAAAGTAGATTAAAGTGATTGTGTGTGTTTTGTTTATTTTCATTCCGCATTTTACACAACATAATCTCTCACAACTTATTTAGTTTTCAAGAATCAAAAAATATCAAAACTATCCATTCACCCCCCCCCCCCCCTCTGTCTAGTTTCTTAGTAACATTCATTTCTAACAAGTGGTATCAGAGCGGACTATTGATATACAAACAGGAAAAGATCAAGAATGAGTTCACAGAAACTAAGCAGTATAAAGATTCCTCCCTTTAACAAGGAGCACTACAGTCTATGGAAGAAGAAGATGTTGTTTTTCATCAAAGCTTCAAATCTCATGTACTTAGACATTCTAAAGCATGGTCCCTTTACTCCAATGATTGAGATTGCTGAAACAACTGTTGGTACTGAGATAATACCATCAAGACATGTTCCTAAAGACCCCTCCAAATACACTGATCTTGAAAAAGAGAAAATAGCACTAGATGGACATCTCCAACTTATCATTTGTGAATCCATGGATTTCAACATGTATGGCACTGTTGCTCACTGTAGTAGTGCAAAGAAAATGTGGGATCTTATAGAAGTGCTATGTGAAGGAACTCCAGAAGTAAGAAAGAACAAGAAGCAGATTATGGTGTCTCAGTATGAAGCTTTCATGGCTCAGCCAAAGGAGGGAATCACAGAATTGTTTGAGAGGTTCAACAAGCTGATAAATGAGCTCAAACTCTATGACAAACACTATGAAACAGAAGAACTCAACATGAAGTTTTTGCTGACTCTACCAGATCACTTGGAACCAAGGATCTTTTCCCTCAAAGAAAGGGATCTAACCAAGATTGGTTTTGATGTGTTGTATGGTGTTTTGAAAACATATGAGATAGAGTTGTTTCAAAAGAGATCCATTCAAGCAAAGCAAGGATTAATGGCCAATACTTCTTGTGCCCTTATTGCTGACAATTTAGGTCAAAGAATGGAATCTCTTAAAGTCAGTCAAGTCAAGATTGAAGAGCTGGAAGTTAAAGACACTGGTGATGAGACTCAAGTTGTCTATGATTTGCCTGAGGAAGATGAGTTCTACAGCATAGATGAGCTGGACAAGATGGAAAACAAATCTTTTGCCTCTATGGCTAGGAGATATCCTAACATTAGGTTTAAAAGGAAGCAGCCATTTAAGTCCAAGTTTAATGCTGGAAATGCTGGTGGATCAAGTGGCTCAAACTTCTTCAATAAAGGAAAAGGGATTGTTGGTGTTTCTAAAGGAGGATACAAGTCTAGGAGTGTGGATAGGTCCAAGATAAGGTGCTATAACTGCAATGAACTTGGGCACTTTGCCACAGAGTGCAAAAAGCCCAAACAGGTCAAGAAGGACAAAGCATACTTAGAGCTTGAAGCTAAGTATGAAGCTCTACTCAAGAAACAACAGGGTAAAGCTTTTATTGCAGAGGGAAAGTGCTGGGATGATTCTGATGAGGAAGAAGAACAGGAATATTCAAACTATGCCTTGATGACATTTTCTGATGATGGTGATTCCTCAAGTCAGGTACCTATTCTTACTTCTCTTGATATGACTCCCTTTCAATACAAGCAAACTGTTGAAGACATGAGTACTGTGATGTTCAACATTCACACTAGCATGTTAGTTGCCAATGAAGAAATTGACAGACTAACTGCTAAAAATCTTGAACTTACAGAAAAGAATGAGGAACTTGAATTAATGGTTGTGAGCCTTGATGGTTTGAAAAAGGAAGTGGAGTATCTTAAGAATAAAGTTGCTTGTGCTGAACAGATAGAAATAGCTCTTAGGGAACAAATTGCTGAAAATGAATTAAAAATAAGAAGCTATAGAAACTCCTCTGAACTTATTCAAACCTATCACAAGGAACACACTGAAGACTGTAAGGTTGGAATTGGTTTTGATTATGAGAATGATAAGGGAAGGAAGAAGGCTAAGGGCAAAGGAAAAGAATCTTTTGTAAACAAAAATGCTCCAACTATTTTGTCTAGTGTCAAAGAGCCCATCTTTAAAAAGAGTGTTGTTGAGTTTGATGAGGATCTTCTAGTTATCAAACAACAACTACTTGAAGAAGATAAGGTTGCTAAGGACACTTATTCATCTCCCAAGTATGTTGATCAGAAAGAAACCAAAGACAACCTTGTCAAGAGTCCTAAAATCAAGAAAGAAGTTGTTAAGAAGAAGAAACAAAACAGAAATGGTAAGGTAGGTGTCAACAAGGGCAACAATTATGCTTATGTGCCAAATGCTCCTAGGAAACAGTGTCAGAAATGCCTATCCATGAATCATTTAACTCATAAGTGTAATAAACCTGCAAATGTTGAAGTTGATAACCTTAGTAACCATTTTGTTGGCATGAACACTATCCATGATTCCTTCTGTGGTAATACTAACTGCATGACATGCTATGTGACTGTGATTGCTAACTGTTTATCTCTGAAGCATAAACTTGATTCTGCACAATCCTGTGAATCACACACACATATGCACACTCACAGGACAGGGTCCCCAATCAGAATTGAGAGGGTAAAAACTTCATGTGAGCCTAAGAGTGTAAACTCTAAAGCCACAAACATAGTGAAGTCTCCTACTGTGAAGAATGCTATTTATGATAGAAGAATCAATAACAAAATTGTTTCTAAATCAACTGGACCCTACCAAGTGTGGGTACCAAAAACAACTTAGTCATTTTGTGAATGCAGGGCAACATGAATAAAAGAGTCATATGGATCTTGGACAGTGGATGCTCAAGTCACATGACTGGTGATATAGCCATGCTATCACATTTTGAGGAGAAGGCTGGCCCATCAGTAACCTTTGGAAATGACAACATTGGTTATACAATGGGATATGGCAGTGTTAAATCTGGGAATGTCATTATTGAAGATGTAGAATTTGTTGAAGGACTAAAGCACAACCTCTTGAGCATTGGACAATTCACCAACAGGGTTTTCAAAGTAGAATTTGATGAATATCATTGTCTAATCTCAAAAAGAGGAAGTGGTGAAGTTGTTTTAACTGGTGTGAAGAAAGGAAGCTTGTTTGTAGCAAATCTTAAGGCTGCAGACAAGGGAAAAATTTGTTGTTTCTACACTAAAGCCACCAATGAAGAATTCTGGCTATGGTACAAGAAACTGCCTCAGTTGAATGTTCAGGCAATGAACTCTCTGGCAAAGAGAGAACTCATCAGAGACATGCATGCTTTGGAGTTTGTGCAAGATGGAGCATGTGAAGCATGTCAAAGAGGAAAGATAAAGAGGTCAAGCCACAAGAACAAATTACTCAATTCAAACTCAAAACCTTTGCAGCTAATTCACATGGATCTATTTGGCCCTGTGAATGTAATGTCCCTTTCCAAGAAGAAATATGCTCTAGTCATGGTTGATGATTATTCAAAATACACTTGGGTGGAATTCCTGTTCTCCAAGGATGAAGCACCTCAAGTAATTATAGAGCATATCAAGAGAGTTGATAGAGAAGCACAAAGCACTGGCTCCTCTGTAGTTACTTTGAGAAATGATAATGGAATTGAGTTCAGAAATTCAACATTGTATGAGTTTTGCAAAGATAAAGGAATTTCTCAACAGTTTTCAGCTCCTAGAACTCCTCAACAAAATGGAGTAGTTGAGAGAAAGAATAGAACTCTCATTGAAGCTGCAAGGACAATGTTGTTGGATGCAAAGCTACCTACTAGCTTTTGGGTTGATGATGTTAACACAGCATGCTATGTGCAAAATAGAACATTGATCAATAAGAAGTCTGGAAAAACTTCTTACTCATTGATGACTGGCAAAAGAGCATCCTTCAAGCATCTTCATGTGTTTGGAAGCAAGTGTTTTGTGATGAAAGATACTTCTGAACATGTTGGAAAATTTGATTCTAAGGCATTTGAAGGTATCTTCATTGGATACTCTCTGGAAAAGACAACATACAGAGTGTTTGTACCTGAGCAACACAAAGTAATGGAAAGCATGGATGTTACCTTTGATGACAAGAAAACTCCTGGACTGGCAACAAGTGAAAAAGATAGTGTGCCATTAAGATTTGAAAATCAAGGATATCTTGAGGATTCTGAAAGTGAGGATGAACCACCTGTTCTAACTGTTCCACATGTTGGAACTCTTGAAGTTGATGATCTTCTTCAAACACCTGTGTAAGGGAACACAAACACAGGGGGAGAAGACGAGAATGCAACTGTCAATCAAAATGATCCTGAGTCAAGTCAAGGAGATGAACAGGGTCACACAAGGAAATGGGACAGAGCCCACACTAGGGATCAAATCATTGGAGATCCTAGTGAGGGAGTTAGAACAAGAAGGGCAACAATGAATACATGTATGTATAGCTGCTTTCTGTCACAAGAAGAACCAAAAGTAATTGAAGAGGCTTTGAAGAATTCTGACTGGATTGTTGCTATGCAAGAAGAGTTGAATCAATTTGAGAAAAACAAAGTTTGGGAATTAGTACCACCTCCTGAAGGTAAGAATGTCATTGACACTAAATGGGTGTTCAGGAACAAAATGGATGAAGAAGGTGTGGTAATAAGAAACAAAGCAAGGTTGGTTGCCAAAGGATACTGTCAACAAGAAGGCATTGACTATGATGAGACATTTGTACCTGTAGCTAGACTGGAGGCCATCAGGATTTTCTTGGCTTTTGCACCACACTCAGATTTTAAGGTGTATCAAATGGATGTTAAAAGTGTTTTTCTCAATGTTGATCTTGCTGAAGAAGTTTATGTATCCCAACCTCCTGGCTTTGAGAATGAAGACTTCCCAGACTTTGTGTATAGACTGCTCAAGGCACTCTATGGACTCAAACAGGCACCAAGAGCCTGGTATGAAACTCTATCTCAATTCCTTCTTGAGCATCAATTCACCAGGGGTACAATTGATAAAACTCTATTCTTCAAGAAGCATGGAAATGATATCATTCTAGTTCAAATTTATGTGGATGATATCATCTTTGGCTCTTCAAATGAAAAACTCTGTGAAAGGTTCTCCAAGTTGATGCAAAGCAAATATGAGATGAGTATGATGGGAGAGTTAACCTTCTTCCTAGGCATGCAAGTACATCAAAGGGAGGATGGCATCTTCATAAATCAATATAAGTATGTTAAAGATCTCTTAAAGAAATATGGTTTAGAAGAGTCATCCCCAGCAAAAACTCCTATGTCCACTACAATCAAGCTTGATGAAGATAAGAAGGGCAATAGAGTTGACATCAAGGTCTATAGGGGAATGGTTGGATCATTACTCTATCTCACTGCTAGCAGGCCAGACATCATGTTTGCCACATGCCCGTGTGCAAGGTTTCAATCTGATCCTAGGAATCTCACATGATGGCTATCAAAAGAATCTTCAGGTATCTGAAAGGGACTCCTAATCTTGGGCTATGGTATCCAAAGGGCACTGGGTTCAACCTGGTTGGTTACACAGATTCTGATTATGCTGGATGCAGAATTGACAGGAAGAGCATCTCTGGAAGCTGCCAATTCTTAGGTCAAAGGTTAGTGTCCTGGTTCAGTAAGAAACAACAATCCACAGCAACATCTACAGCTGAGGCTGAATATATTGCTGCTGGAAGCTGCTGTGCTCAATTGCTTTGGATTAGAAATCAACTCATGGATTATGGACTAGTGTTGTAACACATTCCCCTGATGTGTGACAATACCAGTGTAATATCCATTGTTGTCAATCCTGTTAATCATTCTACTACAAAGCACATTGAGATAAGGTACCATTTCATTAGGGAACATGCTGCAAATGGTACTATAGCAGTCTCTTATGTTCCAACTGAGAAACAATTAGTTGACATATTTACTAAACCTCTAAATGAAGTTGTCTTCAATAGACTTGTGAGTGAAATTGGAATGCTCAATCCTTCATTTAGTTGTTCTAAGTAAGTATGTTGGTTAATTGTTACAGCAGTAAATTTTCACTGTATTTAGATGCTCTATTTATTTGGAGTGAAAATTAGCTGGGATATGATTTATAAATATTTCAGTATTTTACTGCATATTTTTCAAATCATACTTTTATGAGAAGTTATGAGCTTTTAAGACATCTCTACATAGGTGATTTTGAGAGTTCATGACTTAGTTCAAATAAAACAGACTTATATCGCAAACTGTTGAAATTGTGAGACTTCGCGATATAGTTCATTTCTTGAGTTTGCGACATAGTTCATTTTCTGACTTCGCGACCTAGAATAACTATATCGACAAGTCTCCATATTTAGCAGAATTTTGATTTAAATTAATTTTATTTCAAAATTTTGATATAAGTCTGACAAAATGCTTGGAATTCCAAAAAAGGAGTTTTAGACAAGGTATTTATACTATATCGCAAAGTCTCCATATACTTTCTACCTTTAGGACTTTGCGACATAGTTCATTTTTGGACTCTGCGATATACTTTGCAAGACTTCGCGATATAGGCTATTTTGAGACTTCACGACATCAAAATAGCCTATACAAATTCATAACTCCATATCGCAGTGTCTCTATCATATAAATACTTTTTGCCAACGGTTCATAACTTTTCATCCTGTCTATTTCTCTCAATTCTATACCCTAAACTCAAATTCTCTTCTCTCTTCTTCACTCTCAATTTCAAATGGCACCCAAATCTCAAACAGCGTCTTCTTCAAACCCCTTAACCATACCCAAAGAGACCAATCTTCTCACTATCCCATCTGAAACAGAGGCCAACCCCAAGGTACAAATGCTTTGTACGCTTCTTGAATACTTCCTACCTTCGCCAAGCATTGACACTGAATTCACCCATGTATGTTGATGTACTGGAAGCGTTCTGGAGATCTGTAACTTGTACTTTGATGGCGAGGGAGGATGGCACTTCTTTCTATGAGATAAACTGCACAATTGGAGGAAATCAACTGGTGTTTGGGGAGAAAGAAGTGAATGAGACGTTAAGCTTTAAGACAGAAGGGCATGATGCTGAAGCAAGTGATCAGGAAATGGTGGATTTCTTGACACTGATAAAGTATGTTGATGAAATTGACATGGGTAAGCTAACCAAGAAGCATGTCAGGAGATAATGGTCCTTCTTGTTTGATGCTCTACAGAAGGTGTTTCTGTGCAGAAAGACTGGGTGGGATCAAATCAGCCATATTGCAGTGAGGCTTGCTCATTCCCTGGCCTATAACCGGGAAATCAATGTAGGAGCAATCATTGAAAGGGAGTTGGCTCAAAGGTTAGGTAAGACTCCACGCAACAGAGGTACTGAAATTTTCTACCCTCGCTTTATTTAATGCATATTAAATCACTTAGATTCTCATTTGCATGAATTAGAAGAAGTAGACACATCAAAATTGGCTTATCCTAAGTCCATGTCCAAAGTTCTTTTTGGTACATTGGACACTAGGAATCAGGTGGATGTAATTTTGAGTGTGACAGAGCATATGCAAAACACATTCAAAACTTACACACTTGATCAGCCTATATATCATGAACTTTCCTGGAAAGGAAAGGCTAAGACTGCTGAAGCCACAGAGTCTAACTCCAGACTTCCTAACCCATCTAGTGACCCCCTGCAAACAGTACATTAGTTATTAGGGAGCCAAGTGCACCAATCTCCCAAAAGGTTGGTGTTACTAAAAAGAAGACTAAGAAGAGAGTCCTTGCTTTAATTGATGAGTCTGTAGATTTAGGAAGTGAGGAACCTGAGTCACAACTCACCAGACAAAAGAAGAAATCCAAATCTATAGCTGCCACTGAATCCTCCCAACAGGATTCAGCTGTGTTAAAAGGGGTACACTTATTACTGTCAATGTCCTCTCAACAGGGCATTGGCATTGAAAAGAGTAGTCTCCCTACTACAATCTGTAAAGAGTCAGCACAGAGTAGAACTCACTCTTGACTCAGGTGGAAATAAGGGTGATCATTCACTGAGTGGAGAGCACATCAATGTTGAAACTCCTCCTATCTCTCAGGGGGAGTTGCCAAAATCAAGTCTAAACCCCTCTTCTCTTTCAGATTCTACATCTCAAATTTCTTCTTTACAAGAAAGTCATTCTCATGACAATCCTGCTATTGATCATTCACGAGTTGAATCAGTGAATGAGCAAATTTCAAGTGACATGGTGCTTGACACTGTGCTCACCACCCAGGACCCTCATTTAGTTGGTCAGGAAATGCACGCTGGGGCATATTCTAATGACACCAACAAAAACACAGAGGATTCACCAGTCTTTACTGGAGACTCTGTGCCAACCTCTCCAATCCTTAGGGATTTGGAATTGCCTTCACAGGCACATGGAGATGATGTTGTAACACATCACATTTCAATGGAGACAGCATCAGACTCCACAGTCATTCCAAGACTGGAGGAAACTCAGATCTCTATCCCCCATGAGGTGCCTAGCACTAGCTCTTACTTGGCTCAGGCCACCTTGTCAGAATGGCTGAAGCCTGTGCAACATGACAGGCCTTCAGGATCATCATTTGTGCCATCACAATTGACGGAAGAAGAACTCCAAAATCTTCATGTGGCACAGATTGATGAGATCTCTAAAATAGCTCAACATCTCCTAACAACAAATCTTCCAAATTCAGACTATGAAGCCATTCTTCTGTGTCACAAGGAGGATGTTGAGACTCAACAGGAAAAGATTATAGATGAGGCCCAACAGGATGGCAATATTGATGCCTGGTTGGATGCCAAGAGATCTGTCCAGTTGAAGGATGCACTAGCTTTTCTCAGGGAGGACTACTTAACTACTTTGGGGTCTAATGCTAAAGGTCTCTCTCCTGCAGAAATCTATGATGTTGTGAATGAAGTGTACAAGAGTCAGCTAAAGGCTATGCAATTCCTTGGGAAAGGTCTCCAGTCAGAAATATCCACAATCAAAGAAGAGACAGATCATTCTATGGCACAACTCAGGAACTGTTATCTCTCTGACTTTCCCAAGGTGGATGGCATCCTGAAGGAGGTGCAGAAAACTTCTCAACATGTCACAAAGATGGATCTCACTCTAGTCTTGGTTTCAGATAATATGAAGAAGCTCTCTGCCAAGCTAGAAAACCAAGTGCAAGCCAACATCAACTCCAACTCCATGCTCACTGTCATGTGGAAGAATCAGTATGGAAACAAGCTTGTGGATGAAGTTCCCATTTCTGACATCTCTAAATTTGACTTTTCAAGGATCAAGGATCAATCTCTGAATTCATTCAAATCTCAACAACTCTTCTCAAAGGTCGATGGCTTGGAAAGGGAAGTAGCTGAACTCAAATCTGAAAACAAAGTGCTCTCTCACTCCTTGGAAAAGCTCAATGCTAAGTTGGATGACCAAAGCAATGCCACTTCTAATATCTTGCTAGTCCAACAGCAAATGATGACAACTCTGCTAAGAAGTATGAACCTTCCTGTTCCCGGAGAAGCTCAAGACATCTTGTCTAATCCCAAGCCTAAGGGGGAGAAAGGAAATGAGGTCATTGTGGAAAAGAAAGGGGGAGTACCAGCCAAGCAACAGAAGCTAAAGGGCAAGGTCACTGAAGAAACTCTAAAACCAATCACTCTCCCCTCTGTGGATGTCATAAATCAACAAGGTCAAAGAAGCACAGTTACAACCACCTACTATCCCTCTATAATGCCAATGGATATCTCAGCTCCTCAAATCACAACAAGTGCCAAACCAATAAAAGTAAACATGGTCACTGATGCCAAGCTATAGGAAGTTGCCAATTCTCACATCTATCATGATGAGGCCTTCCTAGAGTTTCTGAAAGACATTCAAACCAGTGTACAAGGCAACACTCTCAACTACAGAAGCAAGATCAATGAACAAATCAAATATTTTACAGTGGCAGTCAGGAAAATCAAGGATGTTCATCTAAGAGAAATTATCATGGTATCCAAGGACAATTGCTTGTGGCATTTATCCTTTGAAACTCTAGAGAAGCTGAGGTTTACTGAGCTGAACACACTTCTGGAGTTGATTGAGAAGCATGGGGAGAACAACAAGAGGCTGTATGATGACTTAAAGAAAAACCAATTTCAAAGATTGCCTGAAGTTATCTCTAACCCAAGGACAATACTCTTTCAAATTCTAAGCAAAGCAAATAGTGTTGATCAACTGGCAATTCATGCACATTTGACAATAAAGAACAGAGACAAAGCAAATCAACTGTTGCAAATGCTGAGAGCAAAGAGAGGAGTCAGGATTGCAGAAGAGCTAGAGACAATTCATATTCTCCAATCATTCCTAATTCATGGCAGAACTCCTGAGTCACTCAAAGAAAGGAGAGATAAGAAAGATGATGAGGAGGATGATGAAGAAAAGACCTACATGAGGAAAAGTCAAACAAGGAGTGATAAGGATGGAGTAAGTGATAGCAGCAAAAGAAAATCTTCAAAGAAATCTAAGGATGCTGATGATGATAAGAAGGACTCCAAGGGAAAGAAAGAATCTGTTAAGAAGAAGAGTGGAAATCAGCAAGTCAAGGACATTACTAGCAGTACCTTAACCACTACACAAGACTCTAAGTCTAGGGTGGGTACTGTTAGTAATGATCCTCCAAAATCAATATCCAAGACTTCTGAAACTGGTTTGCCACAGAAGAAATTTGAAGCCACAAAAGAAAAATCAAAAAGACACTTCCACAAAGTCACAGCCAGTGGAGTGTTATAGTGGATGAAAGGGAAATGGATGAAGCTACTTCCAAATGATGTGGCACTGAAGACTAAATCTCCCTGTTCCAGAAAGCTACCTCAAGTGAAGCATTTGAAGATCAAGAGTGTAGCCAAAAGAACAAGGATAACAAAGAAGACTGGGGTGATCACAAATGTAGTAGGGATCAATGTTCTTCCTCTTGATGAAGACTATGATGAAGATGCACTAGAATTTCTGAGAGCCCAAAGAATCTTTGAAGTCAAAGTGAAGCAAAATCATCTAGAGATCAAATACACTGATGAAAGAGAAAGAGAAATGAAGCAAGGGAGCTGGCAATACTTTCCTCAATATGAGCTTGAAAGAATAAATGCACTACTAAACTTTGAAGAAAATGAAGAAAGATTGTGGAAGATAGAGATTGCCAGATTCCTGAAGATGCACTCTGATTACAAAGAAAACCTAAGGAAGCTAAATGAAGAGAAGAACATTCAGAAAGAAAAAGAGATGACTGAGATGGAAGAAAGGGCTAAAGAGCTAAGAAAGAAAGGTCTATGCAAGGTAAAACAAAATCCTTATGTTGTGGAATACAAAAATCAAAATGGAGGCAAAAGCAAGATAAGGATGGAGTTTTTAAATTCTTATGTGGAAAGTGCCCTTAGAGCTGCAATTGAAGATCTAAAAGACTCACCTCTCATTGAAGAAATAATTGCAAGAGATGAAATTCAAGTAGCCATCTCAGATATGAAGAGAAAGGAAGAAGTGAGAAAGAAGAAAGTTTATGATGACTATCTTGAGAAGCAAATGGAAACAGAAGCAGCTCAGCAACAATGATAATCTGTAAGCTTTCACTTTCAGTATGTAATAAAAAATTTGTTCATCTTTTGCTCTCTCTGAACTTTAATTCCTTCTATGTAAGTTAGGCTTGTTATCAGACATGAAATTGTGCCTAAGTTTCTTACTCACAATTTGGGGGAGATTGTTAGGCTCAAGGCATGTCTGAGTACCACTATTAACAAGCCTACTCATTGTGACTATGTCACTCTACATGACCTAGTGATTTCTTTCACTGGGATATAGTATAGGTCTCTACTGTACTTGTCTTGTTTTCATGTACTTGGCTTTATCTTGTATGCTCAGAGTTATAATGAGCTTACACTAGTACAAAACTCATTTTTTACGTCGCACATTTTACGTCGCATATAACAAAGACCGACGTATATAATACTTTATACGTCGCGTTTTAAAAAAGAAAACGTATAATAACCTTTTTGTAATACCTTTTACGTCGGTTAAGTAAAAGACCGACATTTATTGTTGTTATATATGTCGCCTCACAGTTTGCCGACATATAAAAGCTCATTTTACGTCGGTTTTATTGCCCCCGCCATATAAGATTATTACACATGATTAACATTACATCGGTTTTTTAATACCCGACATATAAGGTACATGACGGTTTCCTATGTTCTGATGTATAAAATATTTTTTAATAAATTAAAATCAATTTCATTTAGACTTAGTAGTAGTCAAGAAAATTTTAGACTAATTTCTTCCCCAAATTAATATGTAACATCTCTCTCTCTCGACCGTAACATTTGCCTTAGAAATCATCACTCCTGATTTTACATTTACAGCAATTGAAATCTTAATTGCTCCAATTTAGATTGTGCCCTAATTCATCGTCGTCTTCAAGAAATTGCTTGCATTACACTTCAGGTATGAAGTATGTGAATATATATGATTGTATATATATGTATACACACGCATATAACCGATTGTCTTGTTAATTTTCTTAGCTCTTCTACCTAATTGGGTTTGTAATTTCTTCTTCCCTAAGCCCTGTTGTAGTTTTCGGGTAATCTCTCTCTCTCCATTCTCTCTCTATGTCCCTCTATCTCTCTCTCCCATTCTCCCCTTCTCCCCCTCTCTCCCAAATTTTAGTTTTTTATGGCTCCCTTTATTTAATTATGTTACAAACAATATATATTTGGGTATTGGTTATAATTTGGTTCTTAATCTGTTTAATATGACTCGTCATTTTTATTGTCTTTTGTGTATCATAACCAGAGTAGATTTAGTAATGAATTAATTTATTCAATAGTGTGTCTAGTGCTGAAAATTGGGTCGCAAAGAATGTATGTGCTCATATCTTCCCAACAATGTTAACATAAGGTAGAAATTGCTTATTAATGGGTGAAACTATTCTCTGTCATGTATATTATGTTTGATTTAATGGGATTCTTTCTTTTGAGTGTCTTTAACATAATAATTTGGTGCCATGTTAGTGAAGAATCCATGTGTTGGTCTAATGATTTCTTGTTTAGTATGTTTGAATGTTCTCTTTCATTTTAAATAGTATATTAGATGATAGAACTAAATTATAGCAAGTGAATCTGTAAATTATTAAAAATTTACCTTAGCATGACTTATTTCATGCCCCTCTGGTGAATAATATGCAAAATGGTCCAGCTTCTAGTTCTCAGACTTGTATTTCTTGATTTCTTCTAATATCCTAGTACTTAGAATATATCAACGTACGTATAAAAAAATATAATCCAACCAATAAATTTATGTATAGCTAACCGACTTTCCATTAATTTGGGAAAGATGGTGTGGGTTTCAAATTTGCATAATTAAACCATGAATTTATATTATTTTTTGTGACTTGATACAAATATACAATATCGGTAACATTTTCAAGTGATGATAAAGTGTAGCATTTTTAAGGAGTTGTCAGAAAAAAATCAAAGCATAACAAGAGGAAATTTGGATGAAGAGAAAAACAGAATCAGAGTAACACCAGGTAAATATATACGTCACCCCACCCAAATTTCTTTTGTCTATAGTATGATGTACTTATTGATATTTGTTTGATGGTTGTTAGCATTGTTCTTCATTCAATTAGAAAAATAGATATATAATTAGAGGCAAATACAAATAAAGAGAAATTCTGATCTTGTTCTGATCTTTATATTAGTAACTTTCCCAAAGTTTTAATGTGGTAGAAGTAGACCTTAATTTAATAAAAGGCACTGATCAATAAAGGAACTTGATTAATTAATTGAAACTGATTTTTAAGTAAACAAGTGGTAACTGAAAGTAATAACATGTTATTAAGACAATATATTCCTGTCTACAGAATTTGATAAAGCTATTTCAAGATTAATTATTTCTGCCCATATAAGGTTATTTTCATTTTTGGTAGTTGAACCAGTTGACGTTCCATTAGTGGTCAGTTGCTCCTTTTAATATTCTGTACAATGTGGTTAGACATTGCATTTACAGATTCTTTTAAATGTTAATACCAATTTCAGCTTTAAGTTTGATTTCTTATGTAGAAATGTGCCTTTTTAAGAGAATCTCCATATTCTTCAACCATACCAGCTGCCATAATTGCTTGAGTTGCAAGATCACTGCCCTGCAATTGACTATCAAAGCTCTGTGTTTTCATACCATCTTTAGATAGCCATAGGTTGACTACCAAAGCTCTACATTTACTTGATAATTTTTCTGAATTTGGCCACCTTCTTTGACATTCCATGTTAACTAACATCGTATTTGCTATCATGATGTAGGCATATCATGGATGAGGATAACGGTGAGTTAAGTTCTAGTCGAGGAAACAAAAGAAAGACAAGAGGTCCAACATTGTGCCCAAAAAATATGTTCACGTCTTTTTTACTCGTGAATATATTTTATTTACACTTTATGCTAAAAAACATTCCAACACACAAATTTTGCAGGACTTCTAGCTAGTAAGGAGGGAACATCATCTGGACTTAGCTTGAAGTAGCTCTAAAATGGAAATTATTTTTATTTTGGTAATTATGATAGCAAGATGACATGTGCGCTACAAAGGAGGGTTGTATCATCTGTTTTAGGTTCAGAAGTTCTAAAATGGATATTATTCTTATTTCAGAATTCTGATAGCATGGTGGATGATACAGTTAGATCATCAAGAATCAAAAATGTTGTGGACGTTTTTTGACTTTGGTAATGATATTTATTTTATTGATCTATTATTGTGTTTGAGAATTTTAGTTACTGCAAGTTTTGAGTATTACATGTTTATTTTTGGTTTGTATATAACAGGATTTCTGGGTATATAAAGAAAAACAGAGAGGAGATTTTCATTTTTTTTAAATTATATATACGTTGGTTATTTGAATCAAAAGACGACATATAAAAGATTATATACGTCGGTTAGAGCACAACTCGACGTAAAAGGACGATGAATATACGTCGGTGTTATACTTTTTACATTGGATAAAAGCCTTTTATACGTCGGTCTTTATGAACAATATACATCGGTTTTTATCTCATTTACGTCGGCTATATAACCGATGTATATAATACAATATACGTCGCCCTTTTAACCGACGTAAATGTTAGGCCGAATACACAATATATAATCAAGTATATGTATGAGAATAACAATAAGAACACTGTTCATGAATAATAAACTGAATGGAATTAAAAACTCCTCTCTTAGTGATGTAAAATATCACAGAGAGCTGCTAGGTTACAAGAATGATAATTCACGTATTCGCATCCCTTTTAGGGTTAACCTATCTGTGTTTATATAGTACACAGCTACATACAATCATTAATTGATATTCCTATAAATTAGCTATACAATCAGAATCAATTAAGAATTGCTTCTGTCTTCTGTTCCGTTTCCTTAGCCATCTCGATATCTCTTTGCTTCTTTCCATCTTCAAAGAATATCGCTTCTAGAATCTTCATTGACTTCACCGACAACTAAGTAAACTCTGACCATCAGACTTTAACAAACTCTGACTGGTCCTCCAGCTAAACTCTGATTAGTTCTCCAGCTAAACTCTAATAGTTTCCTGGTACTTTAAACACTGATAAACAAACATCAGCAATTATATCTAACAATCTCCCCCAACTTGTTCATACTAAAATGTACAAGTTAACAGATAATTGATGATGTCAAAACATATAACAAATGCAGTGTTTATAAAATCACAGAGTTTATCTTTAACTTAGAACAGAAAACTTTAAAAACTTACAGACTTCAGTTACTTAATCTCTTCAATGTCAGGTACAGTCCTGATGTAGTCCATAAGTAGTCTTCTCTCAGCTCTCTCTAGCTCAGCTACCATTATCTTCTTTAACTCTTTCAACTCTGGATCACTCTCTCCAGTTTGATAAATAGCTGACCTTAGAGCATAGATGATGTTCTTCCTCATATCATTTCCTAGCTTTATTATGAAGGATTTATCTGATTCCAGATTAAATTCCAACACTTTTATACCAAGATCTGTTCTGAGTCTTGCACTGTTCCTTTGCATCTCAACAAGATTTCCACTGTAATCTTTGTACTTCGGTATGTAAGCACCAGCAGTCTTTAGGCCACAAAGAGCTCTAGCTTTCACCATTCTTCTTCTTAATACCTCATATGCTTGATGAGTTCTTTGATTTTTGACTTTCAGTAGATACAGTACATACTCCAGCTCTTCTTTCATCTTTAATCCAATGTCAGCTTCACCAACTCTGTATACTCTGCCATCAGCCTTGAAGTATAACAGAAAATCCTTCTTCAATCCTTTATGATGTATTAACTGAACCGACTCTAAAGCATCAAGATTTTCTTGAGTCACACCAACACCTGGTTCAGCTAATGAAGTTTGATCCACAGGACTATTATTCACTCTCTTTTCTCTATGAGATCCAAGTCCAGATTTATCTCTTGATTCCTTTCCCATGATAGTTCTGCTTTGGAGAATATTTACATTTGCTGGAATCAAAGAATGTTGAACAGTGATTGGCTTGGCAAAAGTCCTTTGGAGTTGTGAAGATAGCTGAGTCTGTACAACTTGAGTAGTATCAGAGGTTGTCACAGCTTCCAATGTTTGAACAACTTGAGCATTGTCAGAGGTTGTTTGAGCTTTCTTCTGTACTTGTTCTTCTTCAATAAGCTTCCCTTTGCTTTTATCTAAGCTAGCTTCAACAGGCCTTCTTGAATATTGTAAACTCTGTTGAGAGTTTACATGTTCTTTAATTACAATTCCTTTTTCCTTTGGCCTCAAAACCTTCTTGACTTTCTTGAACTTTCATGTCTTCAATTTCTTTTCATGCTCTTCATCTAGCATTTTCTCTTCAGATTCAATATCTTCAATAGTTGCCTCAGCACCATGTTCTTCAAGAAACAACTGAGCTACAATCTCTTCATCAGTATTTGGTTGAGAAGTAAGCAATAAGCTTCTAGATCTTGAAGTAGATTGAGCACCAGTGTATATCCTTTCAGAGTTTGTAGCATCAGAGTTTGATCTTAGCTTTCCTTGCTGTAGAGTAGATTTAGATTTGAACTCTTTCCCTCTTGCACCACCATCAGTAGAATCATCCTGTCTACTCAGAGTTTGAGACTTTTTGTATTTGTCTTTAAGTACTCTCTCCCCCTTTTTGACATCATCTTGAAGCCATACTGAGGTGAGCAATTCTATAGAAGCAGCTATGGAATCAATCTTCTCAGACATTACATTCTGATTTTCTTCAACTTTGATTAATCTGTTCTTGAGAACTTCTTGATCTTTGACCAGAGTAAGCATCATAGATTTATCTTGCTTTAGAGACATATCTCTAGCAACCACATCATTTCTCAACCCAGTAACTGACTTCTGAGTTTCATCAAAACGATTGTGAAGAGACTTGACTTGAACAATTGTTGCCTTTAGATGTGTAAGAAGTTCTGGATTTGTAATTGACTCAGCAGATTTTGTTACAAAGTCAGCAGCCCTTTGATCAGTAAATATGCAATCCTTTTTTGACCACTTGGAAAAGTACATATTCTGAAAGTGAAGTTCAGTGGCATGCTGAATGTCCTTTGGATTTGGTTGAGCAGAAAGTCTTTGAGAAGATGAATCAGCTTGATCATCAGACTTTGCAGAAGACTCAACACTTGGAGAATGTGGAATATTCTCAGCAAATGTTTCTTGAGCACCTTCATGTGCAAGATTCTCAGAGTTTATATTCTCTTGAACATTTTCTTCTTGTACAGCCTCAACAACAGACTCTGCAGTGGCTTCAACAAAATTTTCTGCAGTTTCTTCAAGAACAGTTTCTGCAGCTACAGCCTTTGCTGTCTGATCAACCTCTTCACCTTTTTCAAGTACCTGGTGATTGACAGAGAGAATCTCTGTGTGAGTAGCTAAGGACTCATCAAGTATGACTGTGGGATGATCAGCTGCCACATCCTCTGTTTCATTAATACTACCATACTCTTCAAGAGTAGCAGAGAGATGTGCTTCAAGATTATCTTCAAAATCCATTTCCATAATTGGTTCAAGAAAATCATCAGTAACTTCAACATTTTCAGGAGTATTTGCTCTGGCTTCCTCAGGCACAGTAGCATCTTCAATAACATCTTCAAGATCAACTTCCTTTTCTTAGCATTAGCAGATTCAGTTTCATCAGAAGGCATATTTGCATCAGAAACAGGTCTATTTGCCCTCTTCTTTCTCCTTGAAGTACTAACAGAGACTGGAACATCATCAGTATTTAGAGGTTTAGCAGCCTGGACAGCCTTAAACGCTCTATGCTTAGTCCTACCCCCAGCCTTTGGTTTTTGAGATGTAGATGGAAGAGGTTCAGACTCTGGTTGGGCTTGTGGTTGTGGTTGAGGATTTAAAAAATGTTGGACTGAAGCAGGAAGCAACAAGTCATCAACATTCCCTTTCTTGATATCTTTATTTGTGAGATCGGAGAATATTCTCTTATGCAATCTAAATGAGGGAATGACATCCTCCTCAGCTATCTCAACCCCATCAACACAAATGGAAAAGATTAATTGACAGAAACGAGCAAAATAAACTACATTTCTATTTTCTGTCATCTTCTCACCTATGTTATTCAAAACAAGTCTAGCAAAATCAAAATGAGCACCATAGAGAAGAGAATACCCAATTTGCAGTCTGTCAATTGGAATTGCATCCCAATTGGTACACTTCTTTCCGAACACCCTTGTAATACAGTCGAAAAAGAAACTCCACTCCTTCCTCAAGAACGGTCGCTTCAGATTACCAGTTCTTGTCAAAGAACCAGAGTAACCAATCTCCCTCATCATACGCTGAAGATCAGAATCACCAACATATATGGTGTAAGCATTGAAATCTTCAAACCCAAGAGCATCTCTAACAGTGGTTGGAGTGACCACATACTTTTGTTCATCAAACTCGAAGATTATAGAAGGAGTTCCAGACTCTCCACCATCATCATAAACGCCAGTTTCCCAGAAAGCTTTGATTTGAAGTCCAGAAAGCTTTGCTGGCTCCACAAGAGCTTGCCCAATTTCAGATTGAGCGAGAAAATTCTGAAACAGGTGAAACGCCTCTGGTGCGTTCTCAGTAGATAGTGGTGCTGCATAGTTGTTAGGGACAAAATCGAGACCAACAGATTGAAACATTGTAGTTGCCATTAGAAAATTTGCAATAGATCAGAGTTTATGCGTAGAGAAAGTGTTTGAGAAAGTGATGCAGAAAAGTGTTTGTGAATATGCTTATGTGACAATGTCCTGTGAATAGAGTAAGTCTGTAAAAATTTGAAACGTTGAGTGTATAATGATTAAATATGAATTAAAACTGAAGAGTTTTAATCATTAATACACACAGCATGCTTACTCGTGAAATGTGTGAGTGGGACAGTTGGCACATATTCATTAACTGACAACAGTAAATCGTGGTTGTTTCCAACACGCATGCGCAGTAAAAGGCACTAATTACTGCTATTTTCTAGACACATTTCTTCATTTTCAAAAACTCAACTAACCGTTATCAATCATACTCTCTATTTTCCAAAAATAATGTTCCTCAATAATTACGAAATGTCTGAAACACCCTTATTTATTTTAATCATCAGAGATTAAAAATAAATTACCTCTGCGTAGAGTACACAGTTCATCAGTTTTTATCAATTCTCCTCCTTCATTAATAATCTCTTTTCTCAAAATGCACAGTTGTGAATATTTGTGTGTGAATAGCAGAGTTTACTGAATATAAATATTGAAAGCATCTCAAAGTGCATAAAATCCACAAAATAAATCAGTAAAAAAACTGGTTGCCCAAACTCTCATATGCAAAACAAAATCTGATGTCATCTAAACTCTGTACCTTTATTTGTACTTATTTATTTTCACCCCCTTTCGATTTTTTTTTTTTTTTCAGTAATCAGTGGTTGGCACTAGTCACCAAAAAATTTCAAATTTTAGCCCTTATTTCATACAATAAGTTCCTGGATCGTCCTAGGCACAACATGATCTCAAAGGAATTTGTGCATATTTTTGCATCTTTTGCTTGAGGGTGAAGTAGCAGTAACTATTCATAAGAGTTTAGACTGACACCATTTAACATATTACTTTATGAGAGAAAGTGCAAACAGCTAATACAGACTCAGTATATAGGATCAATAAACTAAGAGATGTTATGAATATAGAGACAGTATCATGCTGTGTAAAATTTCTGCACATATTTGAGATCAGATCATATATAACTAAAAAGGATTCATGATTACTTACTGACAATCATGCTTCATACAATTTTCTTCATCGGTTCTTATGTTTCAGAAAATATCACAATCAGAGTTTAACATCAGAGTTTATCATCAGAGTATGCTTCCAGCGTTTAACAACATGATTTGTATGACAGTTAACATATGCATAGAAACATGAGCAACATATCACAAAAGAGTTAATTTTGAGTCTAACCAGTATCTCTAGTCAAACCCAGATATCATTCCTAGTTCATTCACCAGTCTTGTAAATGTAGCTTCACTCAAGGGCTTGGTGAAAATATCTGCAAGCTGTTGTTCTGTAGACACAAAATGAAGCTCAATATCTCCTTCCTCCACATGTTCCCTGATAAAGTGATACCTTATGCTGATGTGCTTGGTCATGGAATGTTGTACTGGGTTACCTGTCATAGCAATAGAACTTTGATTATCACAGAAAATAGGTATTTTAGAGTACCTTAACCCATAATCCAGCAATTGATTCTTCATCCACGGAATCTGTGCACAACAGCTACCAACAGCAATATACTCTGCTTCTGATGTGGATGTGGAAATTGATTTCTGTTTCTTGCTGTACCAAGAAACCAGTCTGTCACCTAGAAATTGACAGCTTCCACTAGTGCTCTTTCTGTCAATCTTACAGCCTGCAAAATCTACATCAGAGTAACCAATTAACTTAAACTCTGATTCTCTAGTGTTAGGTCCCGAAGTATCGTAGAAGGGGGGGGGTTGAATACGATACTCACAAATATTTCAATTTCGTTCGCGGATAATCATTCAGTTCTATAACGAAATTAAACACACCAAACCAAATCAAGTTTCGGGGAATATATCTTTTTATAAATATAAACCTCGAAGGGTGCTACAAATTCTAATCCGTAGGATTAGCTGCAAATAGTTCAAGCTCACTTAATACAAACACGGATTAGAGTTTAAGGCTGTCTACGAATTTATAAATATTCCAGCTCTTAAACTCTACTCCGACTATCTCTCTCTTTTCAAAACTTTGAACTCTCAAACTGAACTACTGAAGAAGATGAACTTCTTCTGTCTATTTGTAGACTTCTTTTTTTGAAAACTATCGAACCAAAATTAAAAGAATTAATCTTGGCCGTCCAATTTCCATCAACCTGACAACAAATAAACTTTTCACCTGCTCCTCAAATTTGAAAAGTATCGAATGAATAAAGTAATTATTCAATTCGATAGTTTTTAAATAAAAACTATCGAATGTAATACTTACTTTATTAAAGTATTCATTCTTTATGAGTTGAAAACTATCAAATGCCTTTTTATAAAAAAAAACTATCGAAGGCTTATTTAAAAACCATCGAATGCCTTTTTATAAAAAGAAACTATTGAACCTTAATTCACCTGGCCAATTTGAAAATCAAAGGGGCTTATTTCGTCCTGTAGTGTATTTCGTCCTGTAGTGTGACAGCTCCTTAAAAATGCTTTTCGACCCGCACAGCTTCTAATCTTAATAAATAAATAATTAATTTAATCCAGAAAATATATAAATAAATATCTAATAATATGTAGATATTTATAAATATAATTTTCTAATTAAATAAAATATTTAATTATTTATTTAAATCCTTATAGTCCAAGCTGCGGTCTGTGAGTGTCTGGAACTGGACTCCTTTTTCTTAGCAAACCATATATCAATTCCAACCGGGGTTCCAGCTTTCCAAATATCTCAACCTGCATTTCTTTCGGGTTTATTATTTTCATAACTTTGGCTCAGTGGGTTCCTGTAGTTCTGACCTGTTTTCATTCACTTTTACTTTTCCATTCGATGGTTTTCTTATTAAGAAAACTATCGAACATTCCTTTTGATTTCCTTTATGTCACCTTCGATAGTTTTCTTAAAAGAAAACTATCGAACTCTTTTCCTTGTCCTTGACCTTTTAGAAAATCTATTCAGCTTCAGGGTGTTTCAGTTTTAGACTGTATCAATTTCTTCTGAGACGATAAAACAACTTGATCTTTTTAGTGCCGTCACCTAGTGCAACTGGTCTGGTTCACAGATGAATAACACTTGATCAATTCTTCTTTTATGTCTGCAATTCAATGCTGCTGATAAGTCCTTTGTCGTCCTGGTTGCTTCATCACTGGAATCCTGTGGTACTGACTCTAAATCATTCACATACTTTTGTCGTCTTGAAAGTCTTGTTTCTTTTGCTGTCACTGAGGCTTGAACATTTTCATGAACTTCTTTCCGTGACCTGTTTACGGACTTCAAGAATACATAACGTATTTTGATCTTTTGAGTTTACCTTATCTTCATTGATTCTGGATTCCTGTGCTTCTGTTAATATTATTGTCTGTCTTGTCCTTGGTTGAGTTGTAGTTATCTCTTTTACATCTTATGTTACATTATGCTTTACAATCTCCCCCTATTTGATTGGATAGAGTTTGACAAGCAAATACTTCGAGGATAACTCAACTAACTAAGGAAACATGAAACTACTTAAAGTAAGACAGCGTAATAATATTAATGCATTCTGGATCAGATATATATACTTTCCAGATTTCATAAATCAAAGAAACAATAAACCTTTTCACATTGAAGTTGCTCCTCCTGTCTGAGCTGATAGTTCTGTTGTTCTTTGCTTCTGTTTTTCAGTCCATTCCAATCTCACCTTCTTCGCTCATTGGATCGGAGTTAGCAGCGTGATAATCAATCACTGATAGATAGTGCAGTGGTTCTCCAGGTTTAAGGATTGCTCCTAGGATGTGTCTTCCAATATATCCAACCTCTTGACCCACTCCAGCCCACAGCCATGCAATGTTAACATCTTTCTTGTTTAGCTTTGGCATGTTTGGTAGTCTGGGAAGCACTTCCAATCATTTCTCCACTCTCTTCCTATAGTAGGGAACATTCTCCATAAGATATTTTCTTAGAGTGTCGGCTGCTTTTGTCCTTCTCCGTTGATGTGAATCTAGTGGATCTAAGATACTTCTCAACTGATATTAGATATTCGTTTGGGTAATCTCTCAGTTTGTCCTCCGTCATGTAGCAGATTCTGAACAAGTCATTCGTCATGAATCTAACCATAGGAGGGTTTTCAGTAATCTCTGGACTGACTTTCATCAAGATCTCCTTAACATTTAGCCTTGTAGTCCCTTGTATCTTGATGAGAATCACCTGCAGTTCTTCATGAGTACTGCTTGGTGTCTTTCTTCCAGTGATAGAGAATTTGCTTCTTTGGTTCATGCTCCTCCTGATTCGGTTGCTCTCGCATGAATTCAAATCCCTCTTCACTTTCTTCTTCTAGTACATGTCCTCAATCCAATACTGTCTACCTGAAATGACTTCATTGGTTTACCAAACTCCCCATTTGTACTTGTCCCCTTCTCCAACTTTTCCATTTATCCTTATCCCCTTCTCCAACTTTCTCCCCCTTAGTTGAGGAATCCTCGAAGAAGTTATCCTCATTCCAAATGGTAGTAGAAGGATCAGGTTGTTGTTGTGAAGGTCCGGGTTGTTGGTTCCTCAGCATATTCCAAATAGACTGTACCCCGTCACATTGATTCTCTTTGACATCAGTCCTCAATTCGACCAGTTCTTCCATAGTGGATTTCCTTGTATGTTGTGAACTGTCATCTCCTTGAGGGTGAATTGAACATATACCTCTCGGTAATAGCAAATCATCAATATTTGAAAGGGTTAGGGTGTCACTCCTCACGTTTGGCTCTGGGTGTACACTCAATGTTTCTGTCAGTGTTTCACTCATTTTTCCTTTCCCACTCAGGCCAGGTGTAAGTGTTTTTGTTTCACTCATTCCCTTAGTGCTAGTTGTACCTGCAGAAGAAAACACCGTAGCCGTCCTTAAGGAGGTCACCGGTGGTGCAATGGGGCTTCGCAAGTCCCCGTCCTTGGTTAAACCAAGTTGCTGATCATCTTTAAATGATATATCCTTTGAAGGATCTAGAGTTTGAATCTCTAGGGGGTTAGAAACAGGCTCTTTTTAACAGCAGAGATCCCAATCTTCCCCAATAGTCTGTGAAGACTTTTCCTCAGCAGACTCCTCAATAGTAATTGATTCATCGTCACCGAGTTGCCGATCTGCACCTACGTCAGACCCTTTACCCGCAGGATCCAGATATGTTCCATCTGGGGAGGTAGACAATGACCCTTTAGATTGTGCATTTAGGTCAAAGCCTTCTCTCGACGTCTGTGAAGACCTTTGGTTCTTAGAACCTTCAACCATTGAACCTGACCGTAATATGGTCGGAACACCAGTTGCTTCCGTCAATTCTTCCTTACTTGATTGAGCTATTGGTTCAGATATAGCTTTCGTTAGCTTAGCCTAATCAGCATCAGAAAAATCACTAAAGGGCGCTTTGGATGAGAGAAATGAAGTATCAACAGTTGCCTCGGTTTCTGTTCTTCTCCTTTTAGAGGAAGGCAGAGCTGCTGTTTGAAAGGTGTGTATCTCCTTATGTGGTGCTGCTTAGGCACTATCTCCCTCTACACTCAGGGATGTCTGTATACTGGGTATAGTAGGAGAAGGAGCTTCGTTTGTTGTTTCATTTGGCTCGTCCAAAGGCTCTTCGACCGTGGTTAGAGATTGTGGGTTGCAATCTCATGGTCTGGATGGCCACTGAGGGCTCTGGATTAACATCCATTGGTTCATGACCAATTTCAGGTTCAGGTTGAGGAAAATTACCTTCATTTACCTGTTCCCCTGGGGGTAGAAGTGGTAGGGGCACCGTTCTTAGATATTCAAGTTTGAACAGTGGGTACCCCTGGAAGATATTTGTTCTTCCTTATCAGAGCGGTTATGGCATTGCTCTTCATCTTCATACACTCCAGTGTGTCTTCTCTTTGGCGAATGTCTCACGCTCATCATCTGTTAAGATATCATTGAGAATTAGCTGTAGGAACCTAGGATAGAAACAAAGCACATCATCTATGCCTGTTCTTTCATCCAGTGGTCCCATGTCAGGTAATGCTTAAGGAACTCTCCCACAAAGAAGTTAGGTTATTGACTTCTTATGAGAGTGAAGAAAACATGTATCTCCTCAGTTGTGGGATCCGGAACATGGTTTTCTATAGGAAAATGTAGTATTCTGTTAAAGGCATGTTCCGTCACCCTTATTGTTCTGCCCCCTGGCACAACAAAACTGAAGGATCTTACGTTATTCTCACTTGTATCCGTGGCGGTTGTGTACAACGCAGTCAATTGATTGAAGCAAAGGACTACGGGAGTACTCAAGGCATATGCCACTAATGAACGTGTGTTCAGAAACTCTGCCCATGCACGAAACTGTAAATTCGTAATGGCTTGCAAGTTTTGAAACGAGACATGATTAGTCTTGGTTACTTTTAAACCAAAACTAAAACCAATTTAATTTAATTAATTATTACTAATTAATCAAACTTGACACAAAATACCCTTAAAACAAAATTACCCCTTTTTCTTAATAAACACAACTTCGAATCACTATTATCAAGAACCCTACTTTTGGTAACACAAATAATCAGAATTATCTGAAGAAATCAATTGAAAACAATTAACTTCTAAAGAACAATAGTGAAAATAGTTTTCTTAGAAACAAGTTCTTGAGGCAGTGATGTTCTTGGTTATATGTATTCTAGTAAGTATAAACAAAAGCCCTTAGATCTGATAATAAGAAAAAAAACGTAAGGGGTTGTTAAATACTTATTGAATTGACAGGGGCAATATTGTCTTTACAGTGTTCGATGTTTTTAATAGTATGTTCGATGGTTTTCAGTTGGGGATAAAACTGTCAACTTTACTTCGATAAATTTTGAAAAATAATGAAGAGTTTGAAAATCAGAATTTAAAAAGTTTTTCTGAAAAACTATCGAACTTGTTTCCTTTTAAAGCTTGAAAAACTATCGAGGGATCCTTTGTGGAAAAACTATCGAGAATTAAAATAAAGGAAAAATTAATTCTCTCAGATAGATTTTCATTTTAATTAAAAAACCATCGAGAATTTAGATAAAGAATTAAGAAATTCAATTCGATGCTTTTTCAAATTTTCCTCAAAAAGTATCGAGAAATGTTTTCAATAGTTTTTCTTTTTCCTTTTCAAAAACTATCGAAAATTTATTTCGATAGATTTATCTATGTACTTGAAAAACTATCGAATTTCCTAAATTCGATATTTTTTGCTTCTGTTCAAATTCTAGAACCTATTCATGTTCTAAAATTCAAACCTTTCATTTCCTGTCAAGTTTTAATTCTAATAAATCTTTTCAAATTTACCAAAATCAATTGTCAACAGAAAATTCACAATTTTCTCAGAATAAAATCGACTAAATATCATTGAATGATATTAACCAATTAAAATCCAATAAATTATGCTGCATATTTATTTTATGTATTTTAAATTATGGAGCAAATAAGATATTGAACTGCTTCAATTTCCATAATTCAAATTTCATAAAATAAATAATAATAAATTAATACTAAATATCTATGAGCTAGATATTAGCACTAAATTATTAATGTGAGGACTGGATGTTTGAAGACATGCTTTCGAAAGAAATGATACCTGTTGTCAAGGTGCATTGTCGTGGAGTGGTCCACAGAGTTGTTGGAGATTAATTTATTTCCTTTTATCATAAAAAGAAATCAATCTTCCTCCACGAAGTTGACAGCTTCTAGAGATGCTTCTCCTGTCATTTGGGTTGACAGCTTCTAGAGATGCTTCTCCTGTCTTTCTTACAACCTGCGTATTTTATATCTAAATAGCTAACCATGTTAATAAGTATCTTTAGGGTACCATATACTGAGATTTGGTATTCCCTTAAGATATCTAAAAATCATGTTGATAACTATAAGACTAGATTTTCGAAATCCACTTGGAACCTTGCACATTGGCAACTTGAGAATAAAATATGTGTTGTCAATTTGCAGCTAATAACTTAATGAGACGCATACCTCTCTAGCTTGTCATTTCTGTCTATTACCTGATTTGTCCTGATCAAGCTTTAGTGGCTGCTGTTGGCAGGGAGTCTTGGCATGTCTAGAATCTTCTCAATTGTGCACATTCAAAAGATTCTTGACTTAATTTTATTGCCATCACTCTTTTGGCTTACTTGTGCTCCTAAAAGAATTATTCTTCTAGCTTGCTCAAAGTAATTCCAAAAAGAATTGCAACTTTCCCAACTTACTCATCTCGTACATTCTCTGCAGTGACTTGGCAAAAATTCTTGCACAAGTTTTCGTTAATAGACCAACATATAATATAATCATGATATCACTGCACATATATGACATTATGTTTGTGCCTTATGACGACTCTAATAAATTCATATTCTGTAAAAGTTCAGTTAGAGTGTCATACCATGTCTTTGACGATTGCTTGAGTATTGATACCAGTTCATACCAACCTGTAGTGATCTTGTGAAGAGAAGTTATACAACGTCCAATTGATCTGCCACAGCAAATGCCAGGAGCTGCTGTACATTGACTTCTTCTACTATCTCACCAACCAGGAGTGCACTTGAACATATTCACCATATAGATATTAAATGTTGAATAGGCAGTAGGTGCCAGATATATCCTGATATCCTCAAGTCTCGTCACTGGTGCTTCTTGTTAGATACTGCTTCCTAATAGTAACCTAGCATCCAGTTTGGCCTTGTCCCTCATAACAATGCCAATGTTGTCCAGTGTCCTGGATACCCATTTTGTTCCAATAATAGATTTTCCCTTAGGCCTGGGTACCAGCTTCCAAACTTTCTGCCTTTCAGATTGATTGAGTTCATTTTGCTTTGCAATCACCCAATCTGGATCCATCAGAGCTTCTTTACCTTTCTTTGTTTCTTCTTCAGAAAGAAAACCAATAAAATAATTATATCCATACTATACAGCTCCAGTCTTTACTCCACCACTAGGATCACTAAGAACTAGACATCAGGAATGATATTGAATCTAAACCCTTTGTCTTGACAGATATGTTCTTAAAGTGTCCTCTAGATTTTCATTGTGGTGTTGATCTGACTAATTGATCCTTCTTTTGCTCCCCCTAAGCTGTTGCTGGGATTTCCTGAGAATCCTCATCTTTGCTGAGTGGTTCTGTTGAAGTATTGAGTTGTGTAGTTAAACTACCATTACCACTGCTTGGATTTGAATCATCATTACCATAATTTCACACATAACAGCTGAGATCTTGGAGTTGTTGAACATCATATTCAGACTTTCAATCACCTCTTGTTGATTAATCAAATTTACCTCGTAGGCTTATTCCACTGATTAGCCGAGGAACATATCCTAAAGAGCCTTAGCTGCCAATCTTGCCAAGATGCTTACTTGTAAAACATTTTCCTCCAAACCCCTGAAATAAATTCAGTGTTTGCTTCTATTGGCCATCAGGGAAATGTGATTAACCTCATCTGTGATGTCCTGTCCTTCAGATTGAACAAACAACACCAGTTTGTATTAAGAGTAGTCATCAACCATCACTGAAGTATATCTTTACTTTGTTGTAGACAAGACATTAACTAGTCCGTAGAGTTCTATACGTATCATCTGAAGCGGCTCAGTAATGCTTATCACATTATAGCTTTTCTGTGATGTTTCTTTGACTTCCCTTAATGACATGCCTCATATATTTCATCCAGCTTGAATCCCAGATGAGGCAGTCCTCTCACCAACACCATCTTTAGAAAAGAGTTCCTTGTATTGTCATGCAAGGGTGAGAGCTTCTCAACCTTCCTGCTTGAGATAAAACACTGCTCCTTCATTGAATAAAAAGATTTGTGCTTTGAATCTTCAGCAAGAAAGTTGCTTCTAATTGATATCCTTGACTCCAATTATTAGTTGTTATCAATGATACCAATTATTATAAACATGATGACATTCCATTTCAAACGTAGCCTTGTCCCGTGATGAAAACCTTTGCTGTCATCTCCAAAGATTATTAACGGAACAGCTTTCTCAATCACATTTGATGGCAAGTTCTTTCTTCGATCATATGTCTTCAGTAGTAAAGACCAAGAAAGCATATAAATCGATTAACCTGATTTGCCTGCACTCACAAATGGATTGACAGTTCTTGGTACCCAACTTAATTGCTTGGGTCCAGATGGATTAGAGATTTTGCTTTTAAAAGTGGTAACAACAGCTTCAACCTATACATGCTTATTCTTATCTCTGACTGACCTTGCAGTCGTTGCTCTAATGTAATTCTTTAAACATGCTTTTTCTATGATTAATGCAAGTTCTAAGAGATGCATTCATAATATTTAAATAAGCAAACATGTTAATAAGAATAAATGGCATACATTGAGCATTTTGACATTGCAGATAAGAGATGTGCAAATTAGGCATCTTAGAAAATTCAGTACTTTCTACTTTAACCAATATACACAAGTGTAACAGGTAGCAAGTAGATTTACAGATATTCAATAATTTTCTAAGCACACATGGAATAAAAGAATTAACAATTAAATCACTAATTCTATCTAATCCACTCTGTTGTTGTATGGCATCTAACTTTCTCTATTACCTAAGTCAGTTTTAGATACAGCTTGGTGTTCTACAAATTCTACTGACTCTAAGGTAATTCATCCATCCTTCAAACTGATTATCCCTTAACAAACAATTTAGAATAAATGAGCAAATCTTGTTCTACTAGGGATACTGAAACTTAGCTTTACTAAGGTCTTATGTGCCAGAAACTTAACCCCTAAAACTAAGAGTTGTTTCTTAAGAAAGCTTCTATCTCACTTGCAAATCTTATTCTTCAAATATTCATACACACATATATGATCACTATGTACATGCGTTGAATGTTGAGAATTAAATACTGCATTGGTTCAAGGAAAAGATACCTGAGATATGTGAGGTGAATCATCTTCAGAGATTGCTATGAAAGCAAGATATCCATGATTTTCTCGTCATCTGATCCATCCCAACTCTTTCCTTCAGCAACATAAGTTGTGCTGATGCTTTTTCAACAAAGCATTCCACTTCTGTTTCAGCTAATTAACTGAGTCCCTATTCTTCTTTGTTTGTCAGGCTCCTTCATTGTGTAGCACACCCTGATAGCTTCTCGTTACATAGTTCTTATCAAAGTTGAAACTATCAGTCTTGATTTTGTTACCATCTCAGTCTGTAACTACCTCTTGAACTGAATCCTGAAGAATCTTTGCTTCATAATAAATAAGCCTGATCCATGGATGTGGCTTTTGTACTCCTTCTGAATCTGATGTGACTAAACTTCCTTGACAAGTGTAACACTGATCTTTAGTCTAGTCTCTCGAGGTTTTCTACCTGAGCTTCTTCTGATTCAGCTACTAGTAATTCTTCTATTCTGTTCTGAGGTTCCAACATTAATAAACGTTACTGAGATATTTGTTTGTCCGTTCAATTCTCTAACACCCTTTATTCCTTCCTTCATAATCTCTTTTGATTCCAGATAAATTTAGCCTTGGTACAACTCATTGACTAGTTGTATAATCTGGAATCAATAGATTTGATTAAATCTCCTTAAAAAAAATATATCCGTAGAAACTTCTTCCTGAAATCAGCTTCATGGTCATCTTTTTCTCCGAAAGATAAAAATCAGTTTAACACCCAGAGGAATCTTCTTCTACAAGCCCTTGAGCACCTTCAATTTAATACTTAAGAAAAATTTAAATATTCAGAATTTTTAAATTTCCTTAAAAATAAATTAATCAAAAATAAATATTTACAAAACATTTAATTCTCAAGAATTTCGAATTCTTAAAAATTAAATCATGTAAATTAATATTTAAGAAAAATTAGAATTTAAGAAATTTTTTAACAAAAATTCGAAATAAATAAATAACTCAGAAATATATTAATTCGGGGTGTTTTTGTAAAGCTGGTCAATTCAGGCACTTCAAATGTTTTCAAAACAAAAACTATCGAAGCTGGCCAATTGTTAGGAGCATTACCACTTCTATTGTTTTTAAACAAAAAGTAAATGGCTGACCATTTTTTAATAAGAGCATCCACTTCGATAGTTTTAAGAAAAAAACTATCGAAGTCATTCTCAGACTCAAACATTGGCCACCTAAATTGACTACTCACAAATTCTAAGGGGTCTCTTTAGAACACTACAAATTGCTCTGTGCCGCACCTCTAAAATAAATTCATAACATAAATTAAATTTACTTAAGTTTAAAATATAAATTTATTTAACTTGAATTTATAAAATAAATTTATTTAAATTAAGTTAATCAAATAAACTTATTCAAGTTTAAATAATGAACTTATTTAAATTAAATTTATAAGATAAATTCATTTTAACTTAAATTTATAAAATAAACTTATTAAAATATAAATTTATAAAATAAATTTATTTAGAAGTTGGCCTCCTCAGAATTCTTGTCTGACTGGTCTGAAATACCCGGATCTAATCTGTATGTCGATTAACAAGCTTTGATACCAATTGTTAGGTCCCGAAGTATCGTAGAAGGGGGGGGGTTGAATACGATACTCACAAATATTTCAATTTCGTTCGCGGATAATCATTCAGTTCTATAACGAAATTAAACACACCAAACCAAATCAAGTTTCGGGGAATATATCTTTTTATAAATATAAACCTCGAAGGGTGCTACAAATTCTAATCCGTAGGATTAGCTGCAAATAGTTCAAGCTCACTTAATACAAACACGGATTAGAGTTTAAGGCTGTCTACGAATTTATAAATATTCCAGCTCTTAAACTCTACTCCGACTATCTCTCTCTTTTCAAAACTTTGAACTCTCAAACTGAACTACTGAAGAAGATGAACTTCTTCTGTCTATTTGTAGACTTCTTTTTTTGAAAACTATCGAACCAAAATTAAAAGAATTAATCTTGGCCGTCCAATTTCCATCAACCTGACAACAAATAAACTTTTCACCTGCTCCTCAAATTTGAAAAGTATCGAATGAATAAAGTAATTATTCAATTCGATAGTTTTTAAATAAAAACTATCGAATGTAATACTTACTTTATTAAAGTATTCATTCTTTATGAGTTGAAAACTATCAAATGCCTTTTTATAAAAAAAAACTATCGAAGGCTTATTTAAAAACCATCGAATGCCTTTTTATAAAAAGAAACTATTGAACCTTAATTCACCTGGCCAATTTGAAAATCAAAGGGGCTTATTTCGTCCTGTAGTGTATTTCGTCCTGTAGTGTGACAGCTCCTTAAAAATGCTTTTCGACCCGCACAGCTTCTAATCTTAATAAATAAATAATTAATTTAATCCAGAAAATATATAAATAAATATCTAATAATATGTAGATATTTATAAATATAATTTTCTAATTAAATAAAATATTTAATTATTTATTTAAATCCTTATAGTCCAAGCTGCGGTCTGTGAGTGTCTGGAACTGGACTCCTTTTTCTTAGCAAACCATATATCAATTCCAACCGGGGTTCCAGCTTTCCAAATATCTCAACCTGCATTTCTTTCGGGTTTATTATTTTCATAACTTTGGCTCAGTGGGTTCCTGTAGTTCTGACCTGTTTTCATTCACTTTTACTTTTCCATTCGATGGTTTTCTTATTAAGAAAACTATCGAACATTCCTTTTGATTTCCTTTATGTCACCTTCGATAGTTTTCTTAAAAGAAAACTATCGAACTCTTTTCCTTGTCCTTGACCTTTTAGAAAATCTATTCAGCTTCAGGGTGTTTCAGTTTTAGACTGTATCAATTTCTTCTGAGACGATAAAACAACTTGATCTTTTTAGTGCCGTCACCTAGTGCAACTGGTCTGGTTCACAGATGAATAACACTTGATCAATTCTTCTTTTATGTCTGCAATTCAATGCTGCTGATAAGTCCTTTGTCGTCCTGGTTGCTTCATCACTGGAATCCTGTGGTACTGACTCTAAATCATTCACATACTTTTGTCGTCTTGAAAGTCTTGTTTCTTTTGCTGTCACTGAGGCTTGAACATTTTCATGAACTTCTTTCCGTGACCTGTTTACGGACTTCAAGAATACATAACGTATTTTGATCTTTTGAGTTTACCTTATCTTCATTGATTCTGGATTCCTGTGCTTCTGTTAATATTATTGTCTGTCTTGTCCTTGGTTGAGTTGTAGTTATCTCTTTTACATCTTATGTTACATTATGCTTTACATCTAGGATACCACAAACCCAAGGTTATGGTTCCTTTGAGATATTTGAAAATCCTCTTCACAGCTGTTAGATGAGGCTCTCTGGGATCTGCCTTCAATTGTACCTCTAGTGAACCCACTTTCTAAAAGAAATTGAGCCAGAGTTTCATACCATGCTCTAGGTGCCTGCTTTAGTCCATAAAGTGCTTTATCAAGCCTGTAGACATAATCTGGATGTTTGGGATCTACAAACCCTGGTGGTTGTTCAACAAACACTTCTTCTTCAAGTTTCCCATTGAGAAAAGCACTCTTCACATCCATCTAAAAGACTTTAAATTTCTTGTGAGCAACATATGCTAGAAAAATTCTTATGGCCTCCAACCTTGCAACTGGAGCAAAGGTTTCAGCATAGTCAATTCCTTCCTGTTGTGAATATCCTTTTGCCACAAGTCTAGCTTTTTTCCTTGTAATTACCCCCTCACTGTCAGTCTTGTTTCTGAAAACCCACTTTGTACCAACAACAGACCTGTTCTTTGGTCTTGGTACAAGTGTCCATACTTCATTTCTTTCAAACTCATTCAATTCCTCCTGCATAGCTGTTATCCCGTTAGCATCTTGAAGATCTTCATCCACTTTCTTAGGCTCTGTTTGAGATATGAATGCATGAAACAGACATTCATTTGCTGTAGCACTTCTTGTTTTCACACTTGCATCTGGATCTCCAATTATTAGATCAGGTGTATGAGCCTGAGTCCACCTTCTTGCTGTAGGTAAGTGGCTTCTTTCATCATTATTGGATTCTCCCCCTTGATCCATGCTTTCCTGATTCTCTTGTTGACCATCTGCATTCTCTGAGGCTCCCCCTGAATTTGACTGCTCAGTGTTTGAACTTTCAGAGTTTGTGTTAGACTCTTCAGCTGACTCACTTTCTGAATGTGAGTCATCATTTTGAGATGTTGCTGAAGTATCTTCATGCTCCCCCTCAACTGGTTCTCTATTATGTTCTGTCTGAGAGACTTCCTCAGTATTTACCAGTAGAGGTTCAGAGTATGCTTCATCAGAGTTTGTTGGATTGGCTTCATCAGAGTTTACGTGATCAGAGTTTAGATCTTCATTTTCAAAGCGAAGTTGATCATGATATTCTTCATCTTCTATTCCAGTTATTTTCTTGTCATCAAATGACACATGTATAGATTCCATGATCACTTTAGTTCTCAGATTATAAACTCTGAATGCTTTAGTTGACAATGGATATCCAACAAAAATTCCTTCATCAGCTTTTAAATCAAACTTGGTCAACTGTTCAGGATGAGTTTTCAACACAAAGCATTTGCACCCAAAAAATATGAAAATATTTTAGGTTTGGTTTTTTATTCTTCACCATCTCATATGGTGTTTTCCCATGCCTGTTGATCAGTGTTGCATTTTGAGTAAAACAAGCAGTTTGAACAGCTTCTGCCCAGAAATAAGTTGGCAATTTTGCTTCATCAAGCATTGTTCTGGCAGCTTCGATTAAGGTCCTGTTCTTTCTTTCAACTACACCATTCTACTGTGGAGTTCCTGGTGTAGAAAATTCTTGCTTCACTCCTCTTTCCTTGCAAAATTCTTCCATTGTTGCATTTCTGAATTCAGTACCATTATCACTCCTGATAATTTTCACTTTATACTGTGATCCTTTGTCCAGTAGCTTCACATGATCCATCAGAATTAAGGCAGTTTCATCCTTCTTTGCTAGAAAGTACACCCAAGTGTATCTAGTATACTCATCAACAATGACTAGAGCATATTTCTTCCTGCCTAGTGACATTACATTTACTGGACCAAATAGATCAACATGAAGAAGATGATAAGGATCCACAACTGAAGATTCAGATTTACTCTTGAAAGATGACTTCCTTTGCTTGGCCTTTTGACAAGAATCACACAGACCATCTAAGCTGAGTGTAGACTTTGGAAGTCCCCTTACAAGATCTTTTCGAATTAGCTCATTGATGTTGTTCAAGTTTAGCTGAGAGAGCTTCTTATGCCATTTCCAACTCTCTCCATTAGACATTTTTGCAGACAGACACACAGCTTTTCCTTCAGAGTTTGTTACCAAACTTGCTTCATAGATATTATTACGTCTGTGTCCAACTAGAACAACTTTCCCTGTAGATTTGCTAACAACCTCACAGTATTCAGGTTGAAAATCTACATGATAACCTCTGTCACAGATTTGACTCACAGATAGCAAGTCATGCTTGAGTCCTGGAACATGAGCTACATTTGTGATGATGACACTTCCAAGATTGATATTGCCATATCCCAGAGTACGTCCTATGTTGCCATCTCCATAGGAAACTTTTGGGCCAGCTTTCTCCTCATAATCTGATAGCAGGGCTTTATTTCCAATCATGTGCCCTGAACATCCACTGTCCAAGACTAGGGTGCTTTCCCTTATGCCCTGCAATCACAAACAATTACAAAGAGTTAGATCTAAGGATCCAGACTTGCTTGGATCCTTTGGCTTTCTTAATATTGTTAGCTTTTGCAGTGGAATTCTTATCAACAGAGTTTAAGCTAACAGTATCAGAGTTTACACTTTCTGAGTTTACACTTGCAGAATCAACTTTAACCCATTTCAAATTGGGCTTCAACTCATAATAGTTGTGATAAATATCATGATAATTCTTGCAAGTATAAATAGAATGCCATGTACTCCCACAGTGAGTGCATAAAGTCTGTGGTCTACCCCTAACATATTCATTCTTAACTCCAGACTTGGAGGGTAAAGAATTAATATCTTTGTTTTTTCTGCAAAAACTTGAAAGATGGTTAGTACTACCACAATTATGACATGTTTTTCTAGGAGCATCAGTAATAGGCAAATGATTATTACTTTTATTAATGCCTACTTTTCCATTTTTGTTCTTGCTGGACACTTTATGTTTTTCAACAGACTTTATCTCTTTGAGCTTATACTTGAGTTGTTTCTCTGTCATTAAACCAACATTCACCTGTTTAACACAAGTTTTTACTGGTTCTATCTTAACAGCTTCTTTTTCAAGTACAGAGTTTAGCTTACTGGATTCAGGAACAAATTTCATAGGTTGAAGATGTGTTCTTACTTTAACCTTATCTTTAAACCTAAGTTCATCTTTCTCAAAGTAACCTAACCCTACTGAGTCTGTTTGAAACACCTGATGTGTGTCCTTACCAGAGTTTGTCCAGGTTTTAATTACCTTTCTTTCTTTTTCCAAATCAGATTCTAATTGCCTAAATTTCTTAAGCAACTCCTGTTCAACATAAACAGCATCATCTCTTTCCTTTTGAACTTGTTGCATGTTAACAAGTTCTTCTTCAAGAAATTTATTTCTCTCTTTAAGCTTAAGATTCTCAGTTTTAATTCTCTCATTTTCTAAAGTCTGATCCCTATAACTAACATGTATGCTTTTAAGATAAATTCTCAATTCAGATATATTATCAATATCATAAGCATAAGTTGTTAGAGGTACCTTGTTTTCAGATGAATCAGATTCATCTTGAACAGTTGCCATGAGAGCATAGTTGACATCCTCATCTGAGTCTGAAGTGTCTGCCCAGTCTTTTCCTTTAGTGATGAGTGCTTTTTCAGATTTTCCTTTCTTGCACTCTGGAGCATAGTGACCCATCTCTTTACACTTGTAGCACTGGATTTCAGACTTGTCTTTCTTCCCAGATTTGATATCCCTTCTGTCAGACTTTCTGAAATTCTTCCTTTCAGAGTTTGAATCTCTCCTTGAGAATCTCTTTCCTTTCTTGAAGTTCGTGAAACCCATCTTCTTGAAAGTCTTCACCATCAAAGCAGCCATTTGCATCATTTGTTCTTCATCATCCTCGGATTCAGAAGATTCATCAGTGTTTGAGTCATCATCAGAGTTTGATGACTCACTTTCAGATTTTATGACTAAAGCCTTTCCCTTAGCTTTCTTCTTTGATGATTCTTTCTTAAGAGGTTTTCCTTCAACTTTGAGAGCAACAGATTTTGTCTTCTTTCCAGATCTTTTGTTTCTTTGCTCTATCTCAAGTTCATGAGTTTTAAGCAAACCATAGATTTCATCGAGATCTGTTTCTGCAAGATCATAATTATCTCTTATTGTCGTTGCCTTCAAATCCCATCTTTCAGGAAGAGATAGAAGGAATTTGAGATTCGACTCTTCAAGTTCATATTCTTTATCAACAAGAGATAAATCATTCAACAGTTTACAGAATCTGTCATATGTCTCATTTAAAGTTTCATCAGGTCTCGAATCAAAGTTTTCATACTCCTGTGTAAGAATAGTCTTCCTGTTCTTCTTTATAGCACTTGTTCCTTGACATCTGACTTCTAAAGCATCCCAAATTTCTTTGGCAGTTTTGCAACCAATAACTCTGTTAGACATAACATTATCTAAAGCACTATGGAGAAGATGTCTAACTTTTGCATCCTTTGCAATTGATGAGATGTCTTCAGGAGTCAAATCTTTCTTTTCTTTTGGAACGCTCTTTTGTTCTTGACCAGCAACAACTGGAGATAGTTTTTTTGGCATATGAGGACCATCATTGATTCTATCAAGATATTCTGGATCCGTGGCTTCCAGAAACATGGTCATCTTCACCTTCCATATTGGATACTCCACTGGTCTGAAAATTGGAACCCTGATCGTCTCATATTGACTCACAGAAGTTGATTGAACCTTTTCAGATTTAGAACCTGCTTGACTATTTTCAGCCATGATTATAACTTGTGTTTGGATCAAAAACTGTATATATTAAACAGCCTTGGCTCTGATACCAATTGTTAGGCCGAATACACAATATATAATCAAGTATATGTATGAGAATAACAATAAGAACACTGTTTATGAATAATAAATTGAATGGAATTAAAAACTCCTCTCTCAGTGATGTAAAATATCACAGAGAGCTGCTAGGTTACAAGAATGATAATTCACGTATTCGCATCCCTTTTAGGGTTAACCTATCTGTGTTTATATAGTACACATCTACTGTAACAGCCCGACTTTTCGGACTATTAAATCTAAATACAAAACTTAAATAAAGTATTATACAATGATAATTACAGACGGAAGCGTGACAAAAATTCAATTACAAAAGTATCTATTACAAAAGCGCAACTAACGATAATCTAAAAATCAATCTATTCTGAACCTAAGATCCTCGAACTCCAAAGCTAATCCACTTGATCTTAACTCGAACCTGAAAATTGTAAGGAATGAGCCATACAGCCCAGCAAGAAACCAATCGATCCAACTAGTCGGGCAAATAACATATATATACAAAAGACAATACAATATTCGATACGATACAATAACATTATACGATACATAATTTCGATACACATATTCTTATTCTTATTCGATAGATACGATACAATACGACACCACATAGCAATAATAACTCGAAACTCACAATTCATGCCACGACCACTACAACCCGGTGATAACGGTCCTAAATTTTCAGAAAATTGTCACTATAACCCGATGACAACGGTCCTTATTCTTATTCGATATTTTCACAAACCATGGCACAAATCAGAATCTCAATACTATTATTGCTTACACATAACACATATCAAATAAACACATCACTTCAAAATATAATCTCACTTAGCCCAAGTTGTATAAGAAAATATATACATATAACACATAATTTCGAAAACACTAGGAAAATCAATCGGAAACTTACCTCAACGCATCCTAGATCATATACCCAATTCTGACCAGAACTGTTTTAACTCTTTTTGACCCTCTAAACGACGTTTTCTTGTAAAACTCAAAGGACGAAAGTCATACAGAATGAAAATACCTTTCTGAAAAGATATGACTCATCAGAATCGGACTTATAACGAATCGGGAATTGAATAAAACGTCCGCTGAATTTGAACAGAAACTGAAAAACAAGATTTGACTGTGTTTTGTGATTTTAAGAACTGTTCAGACCATAATATGGAAACACACTGTGAAATATAAGTTGTAGGAAATTGAAATAGCTTTCAGAAAAGTCCAGAATCATCAAATTCCGACTTACGATGAATTAACTACGAATTTTACAAGACAGCTGATTTCTGTATGAAAGAGACCTACGAATTTTGATATAAAAGATGGAGAAAAAGAATAAGATGTTTATATAACGATACAAAACCCTAACTCCAGGCCTACAAGTTAACTGTATCCAAATCTGATCCATATTTTAGGTCCATTAGTCTAATTTAATTTTTAAATCATATTCTTTTTCAAATTTTAGTCTTTTTTTCCTATTAGTCTTTTATTATTATTATTCTTAAAATTACGGGATATTACAGCTACATACAATCATTAATTGATATTCCTATAAATTAGCTATACAATCAGAATCAATTGCTTCTGTCTTCTGTTCCGTTTTTTTAGCCATCTCAATATCTCTTTGCTTCTTTCCATCTTCAAAGAATATCGCTTCTAGAATCTTCATTGACTTCACCGACAACTAAGTAAACTCTGACCATCAGAATTTAACAAACTCTGACTGGTCCTCCAGCTAAACTCTGATTATTTCTCCAGCTATACTCTGATAGTTTCCTGGTACTTTAAACACTGATAAACAAACATCAGCAATTATATCTAACAGTAAAAGACTAGTTATTTTATACGTCACCCCTCTATACGTCGTTGTTTAGCTGACATATAAGACATATTTAACCGAAGTAAAAAGCCAATTTTGTACTAGTGTTAGTAAATTTCTTGCAATCTAGAATGTACAATTAGAATTAGAAGTTGATTAAAATTTAAGATAATTATATAATTTGACTTTAGAATACAATTGGATTAACGGGTCGTACTAATTTAATTTATTTGGGTTTTAGTTTAATTGAATGATTTTGGTTGACCCAAGTTAATTAAATGGACTACTATATAGATACAAACGTAGGTAATTTGTAAGCGAAAAATAAAAGACAAAACCCTAGAAAGTACTAGAACACAGCAGCGAGAAAAAAAATGTTGAGAGAGAGAGAGAGAGAGAGAGAGAGAGAGAGAGAGAGAGAGAGAGAGAGAGAGAGAGAGAGAGAGAGAGAGAGAGAAGAAGAAGAAGAAGAAGAAGAAGAAGAAGAAGAAGAAGAAGAACACGAAAAGAGGAAGATTTGTGACAAGTTTAGAAAAAGGGGTAACGATTCTTGTACTCTTTGTATATTTTTGTAAATTCATGTATATGATATTATGTGTATATCATACTTTCTTGATTATTTGTATAGGTGATAATGTTTTGGTATATAATATGATATATATCCATGAGTTCTTTGTTTTGTCTATTGACTACTCTGATTTTGTATGTATACTATATAAAGTCTGAATTCTTGTAAAAATCATATATGATTCGTTATTTGTCGTAATTTTATGATATTAGATTTTATGAAAAGGTATTTGAATTATCTAAGACTTTGATTCTTTGTGTTTTTCGAAATTAGGTCTGTAGATATGAGTTTTTCTGGGATTTATTGACCAGCCAGTATGTTTTTGAATTTGAGATGTCTAACTTTGAAAATTCGTAATAAATTGAGTTTTTATGCTAATTTAATGAGTAATATCAATATTGAAAGGTATTTTCGTGTTCTGTGTTTCTTGTTTACACTCTCCTACTATATTCTCTGATTTGGATGTTGTAAATAGCATAACACTAAAGAAATCAGGGACTGATTCTGTTCTGCAGTCCACAAATGTCTATGCTCTGAGTTCGTTACTTGTCCGTTTTTAACGAGTCTTATCATTATGGAAAGCTCTCGGAATCTTCTACATTTTTTGTGTTTTGTACGTTTTCAGATAAAATAATTTTCATAGAGTAAATTGCCAAATTTCAGAACTGGTCAGGATTGATTGTGTTAACAATAGTCTATTTTGCAAGATATTTTGATTTTTGATGTTTGGAATCTTTTTTGAGTAAATTATATGTAAACGCCGCATGAGTTCTATTGAGTTGTGTACTTGTTTGTTTTATTTGACTGTTAATAGATTATAAGTTAATATTAAGGATTTGCTGTGATTTTATTTTCAGGGTGCGACATCGGTATCGAGGTAAGTGACTTTTCGTTGCTCACTAATATTATCAAATCTGTTTTTATTCGGTTATCTTATTATATTCGAAATATTTTATTTTGAAACTTGTGATATCGAAAATAGATTTTAGAAAAGATTTTTATAGAATTCCCCAGTTTTAGTTGCGCATCGAATCATAGAATCCAGTCACTGGATAGTGTGACATATCGAATCATAGAACTAGTTTACGTACGTTCCGGAACACATAGATACCTCGTTGAGTTTGTCTTATCGAGGGACGTAAACTGGCCCCCATGGAATATAGAGCCGTGTCACTGGCATAGTGTGACCGTAATTTAGAACTGTGAGAATTAAATGTGATTTTATTGTTAAGATTATATTATCGATTTAAAGTAAGAAATTATGTTTTAAATATTACTTTGAGCCATTGGGAGATAGTTACTTGATGGGCTTTGCAGCTCATTGTTTTAATATATTTCAGGTTCGGACTTTTGGAAGCTAAGTAAGAATAAGGATGCGGAGTTATGGATTTCGTGCTATGTGATTTTGCATAAGACTATTCGAATAATTTGATTATCTGTTAGAAATTGAATATTGTTGGATTTATGGAGTTGTGTCTCCGCTTTTATGTTTTGAATTATTGTTAAGTTTGACCGATGCTTTGACTTTTGTGCAATTTCGTATTTATTGAATAAAGAAATAATTTTATTTACGTTTTGAATTTAGAATTAATAGTCCGAAAAGTCGGGCTGTAACATGTGTGCACCAGTTTGTATAGGTTGATATATATTGTGCACACCCTACTGTTAGCTGTAAGAGAGTAGTACACAGAAATTCTTAAGCACTCTTTTCTCTGTAATCAAAGCAAGAAAACATTGTTCTTGTTTAGAAGCTAGAATTTCATTTGTGAAGTTTTGGAAGCTTAATACAAAGTAGATTAAAGTGATTGTGTGTGTTTTGTTTATTTTCATTCCGCATTTTACACAACATAATCTCTCACAGCTTATTTAGTTTTCAAGAATCGAAAAATATCAAAACTATCCATTCACCCCCCCCCCCCCCCTCTGTCTAGTTTCTTAGTAACATTCATTTCTAACAGACAGTGTGTTATGACTCGTTAAAATCGCAACAATCGGACTAAAACACAATTAACATTTTTTTTACTTTAGACTAATTTCAAATCCCTATACTTCGAGTCATATTCGGTTTAGATAATTTGTCACTCAGTTTTGATCAGTTTCAGGTCATAACTAGATCTAGTATTTCAGATTATTTTAGATTTGGATATTTTTCGATTAGAAGTAAATCAATTTGATTTTCAATTATCTTCAAATTCTGTAATTCGAATATAATCAGTTTTTGGTTCAATAAATTTTGTTTGATACTTCATATCTAAACCTATTTTAATAGGTTCATTTCCAATTGACCCATATCAACGAAATATTCAATGATAAAATCAAAAAAAAATTATCTATGGTGATCAACTTTGGCACTCCATCCTTAAACTCGTAGTTAGGACCCAGAAAATGGGGATGATAATTTGTAGCGACTCGATTGATACTCTATCCGTTATTCAAATGTATCTAATTGGACCTGGACCTGAAATTTTGGATTTGGGTTCAATTTTCAAAACTGAAATTGATTTCAAAAAAAATACCTATGTTTTATATATATATATATATATATATTTTTTCCAAACAGTGTAATCACAGGATTGTAGAAGAGGTGGTTGAATACAATCCTTTAAAATTTACCAATTCTTTTCCAACACAAGACAATAAGAACATAATTAATAATTGCAGTAAACAAATAACACAACAATTAAAAATTCAGGTGGATTGTTTTTTCCACCTGAGAGATTTTTATGTGAATAAATCTATGTGATGTTTGAACTAAACACATAGCTGCTTTAAAATGTTTTTGCTTCAGCAATTCACAGAAAGTTTATTGTTTAAGCTTAAGAGATATTTCTGATTTCTTAACCTTAAAAAACATTGCTACACTTTGTTATATACTCCAAATTTACAAACATCCTAAACTACTTAGAATTGTACAATAGACTGAGTCTAGGAGTCTGCTTTTCCACTCTAAGTCCACTGGTTCCTTTAATGATTTGCATTTTGACTGAATGTCCTTCTTCAATCATCTCTATTGACCATATGAAAATAGAATGCTTCCTTTTTATTCAGGGTTTCCGAAATTGTTGGTTTCCATGTCCTTTTGTTCTTTCAACCCATGTGATCTGTTAGAAGTGTCTCTATCACATTGTCAATTACTAATTATTGGCATTACATCCGTTGAGGTTGATTGGACTCACATCCGTTGATAGCTTCTTCAAATCAATTGATAGTGTACTGACTGCATCCTTTGATGAACAAAGTCACATCCATTGAAGACTGAATTGTATTTGTTGATGACATCTTCACTTATACAGAATTACAAGGCATAGACTATTTACAATCAACCAACTTATTCTGCATATCCATTGATAGTCAACATGACTTATTTAATTCTAGCAACTATACTATCAACTGCTATCAGGAACAAAGTTAAACATGTTACATATAGTCTTATCCGTTGATAAGCTACCTGTAAACGGATACTGTATACACATGATATCCGTTGACAACTACATTCACTTATACAAATTTTGCTGAGATGTTTAGTTATCATCAACAATCAACATAATTCCTAACTAACTAACTAACTAACTAACTAACTAACTAACTATATATATATGGTCACATTCCACATAGAACCACCTTATATTAAAACCTTAGGACCTTTATATATGTTATGTTGAAGAACATAATACCTTTTCATAATATTTTATTGATTATTAATTAAAAAAGTTATATTTATTTTTGCAAACATATAATAGGAGTGAAATATAAGTTGTGTCCATGGTTCTGAAAATCGGCGATATAGTCGATAAATCGTCCGATAAATCGGTATATGAGGTCGCCGATCAGATTTGCCAAAATCGGATAAGAAAACGTTTTTCCCCAAATCGGGTCGAAATCGGGTCAAGTCGTGTAACATACTTGATCGTTCCTAATCAATTTGATAACTGATTTTCTTCCTCAATCTGCAAAATCATGTTTTACCTCTCTCTCATCTGAATATAAGGCGTGCGTGTTTTTTTTATTTACATCAGATTGATGAATATACAAACGAATGTTTGGTATAGGATGACTTGTGATGAATATGAAAACAGTGGTCAGTTGGTGAGGAAGAAGATAGATACTAAAGCTAAAGAAGGAGATGGTATCAGATAAATGAGTATTGTAAAAAGAGTGTGGCCCATGTCAAATTAGTAATCTAAATCTTCTGCACACTTCAAAAAAAAGATTATTTTGATGAATATCTTTATTTGTTTATATTAATAATAATAGTAGTAGTCTAATTTAATAAATTTTGAAATATATATTATTAAATTACATCCGATTAATTTTTGATAAATCCCCGATTTTCGATAAATCGCTATATGGTACCTCAACCGATTTGTTCCGATTTCCAAAATCTACAAACATGGTTGTGTCACGTAAAAAAATATTTTTTCTTAAAAGAATTAACATAATTTGAAAAAAAAACAAATGTGTACTGCATAAGTACACCATATTCTATAGTTTACAAAGAAAATATTATGTGATGCAGCAAAATGAAATATCTTAGGTACTGTAGCAGATTTTTCTTAACAAAATCTATTTGTTTTCCAAAAATATCACGGACAATTACCTTTAAATTAAAATATATTACCTTTTATATTTGTTTTCAATAAAATCTCTCTTTTCCAACAATATATATATATATAAAAATAGTAACTAGCTGATTACCTTTTATAATTAAAACACTATTTTCTAACAAAATCTACTCTTTTTCCAAAAATATCACGAGCAATTACCTTTAAATTAAAATATATTACCAATTATATTTTTTGTCACTAAAATCTCTATTTTCCAAAAATATCTATATTTCAACATGTTATTTTTTCTATTTGTCCTTACTAAAATCTATCTTTTTCGAAAAATAGTCAAAACATTGAAAATCTCTCATTTTCCAAAAATAGTCAAGACATTGAAATGTATGGTTTTTGGTCATTTATTCTATGAAATAAATAATAAAATAATATAAAAATAGCAAATTATATAATAATATAAAATATAGTAACTAGCCGATTATCTTTTATAATTAAAACACATTACCTTTTAATGAAAATATATTAGCTTTGATAACACGCCTAAAAATAAAAATTAGTATAATATATCTTTCAATCGTTAATATTGCCATTTTTTAATTATATATCTTCTTAATATTATATATCTTTCAATTATTAATACATTCTAAAATCATAATAAAATAATATAAAATATAGTAACTAGCCGATTATATTTTATAATTAAAACACATTACTTTTTAATGAAAATATATTACCTTTGATAACATGCCTAAAAATAAAAATTAGTATAATATATTTTTGAATCATTAATATTGCATTTTTTAAAATTATATATTTTCTTAATATTATATATATTTCAATTATTAATATATTCTAAAAAATATGAAACACTATATCTTCTTAATAAAAATGTCAGTTATACTATATTCTATATATTCTATTATTAATACAAAAATAATAATATAAACAAATATTTTTACTATAAAAAAATATTATATTATATTAAAAGAAGTCCGTGCGAAGCACGGGTTATAAGTTACAGATTTAACTCATTTTCATATACAAGATCCTTATTAGGGTATTGTAGGAATAAAGAAGTTTAATCAATTACTCATTTTTTTTAAATTCTTCTTATTTTATTTTAATTTTTAATCTCACATATCTTTTGGCTGTTTTTTCAATTTTAATTTTTTTTCTTAAAAATTATTTATTTATTTTATTTAAAATTTTATACAAGAAAAGAATTTCTAAGATAAAAGGATTCTATTGTATAAGCTAATTTGTTTTGTAGTATAAATACAATGTTCTGCTACTGAATTTTAAAAGTTATGCACATGAACTTCAAAGTTCTACAATTGAACCTACTTTTTTCCAGGAAGTTCTACAAGTGAACTTAATTTTTTTTTATAATGTTCAGCTGTTGAACAATGTTATTCATATTATTTTTATACCATAACTTTCGTGTTCTACCGCTGAACATAAAAGTCATGCAATCGAATTTGAAGTCAAGCTCATAAATTTTAAAGTTCTACAACTGAACTTACTTGTATTTAAATGTTCAACTGCTGAACACTATTATCTCATATTGTGTTTATACCATAACTTGAAGATTTTCACAAAAATTGAAAAAAAAATAAAAAGAGAATTTTTATGATGATGATGATGTGATATTTTGTAATAGGGTCATGTTCCTCGAAGAACCCTTAGCCTAAAAACCCTAAGAACTCTTAATTATATTTTAAAATAATATATCTATACTATATTATTAAAGACGAAACATTAAAAGTTTTGGTCGGTCGGTATTTGGGTCAGGCCTATCTATAATTTGGGTCGGGCCTATCTATAATCAATTTATTTATAACTAATTATTTTTTTCAGCTAAAACACATTACCTATTTTATATATTTTTCTAACCAAAACAACTCATCTTCTAAAAATAAAATAGGTAACATATATATAAAATGGTAATATAATTACATATTTATAACTGATTACCTTTTTCAGCAAAAACACATTATCTGTTCTACATTTTCTAACTAAAACAACTCATCTTCTAAACATAACACATGAAAAATAAATATGTAATGGTAATATTGTTATACATAATTATTAATAAATAACCACTTACCCTTTTCAGCTAAACACATGACCTTTTTTATTTTTTTTCTAAATTAAACAACTAGTTTTCTAAAACTAATACGAGTAACATATATATAAAAAGGTAATATAATTTTATATTTTTTCAGTTAAAACACATTACCTATTTTATTTATTTTTTAAACCAAAATAACTCATCTTCTAAAAATAAAATAGGTAAGATATATATAAAATGGTAATATTATTACATATTTATAATTGATTACCTTTTTCAGCAAAAACACATTATTTGTTCTATATTTTCTAACTAAAACAACTCATCTTCTAAACATAACACATGAAAAATAAATATGTAATGGTAATATTGTTATATATAATTATTAATAAATAATCACTTAACCTTTTCAGCTAAACACATAATCTTTTTTATATTTTTCTAAATTAAACAACTAATTTTCTAAAAGTAACACGAGCAACATATATATATATATATATATATATATATATATATATATATATAAAGGTAATATAATTTTATATTTTCTAATTTAAACAACTAATTTTTTAATAGTAACATGGGCAACATATATATAAATGTAATATAATTTTATATAATTATTAATAAGTAACTGTCTCTTTTTAAGGACATTGTTTGTTATCTATTTTTTAAGTAAAATAACTCATATTCGGATTAAAAATAACACGAGCAAAATATTTTTAATATAATTTTTATAACATACAATTTAAATAAGATAATTAATAAAAAAAATAAAAGTAATAGCATATATTAGAAGAAACTCAATACATTACAGAGCACATATTTTATTATTTGCACTTTAGTCATATTTAAATATTTTTAAAAGCAAATAAATACAGACCGTTAGATCTATTATTTAAAAATATTTTATATTTTAATATCTAAAATACTACTAAAGATTACGTCAACAATTTATTAAATTAAATTATTTATATTATTAATAAAATATTAAAGAAAACCGTGCATCGCACGGGATATAAGCTAGTACATTATATAAACATACATGTATTTTTTTTTAAATTTCTAAATATACACATGAAATATGTGATATATATATATATATATATATATATATAGGGTCCTATTCAACTAGAAACCTGCACTAATTAAAAACTAGAAACTGCACCACACACATTTAAATACACCCTCTCACATACAACCCCACCTAATCCCCTCCATTCGTAATTATATTTTTCCCGTTAATTGGCTATCTTTTTTTGAAATCTGACTTCACTGTATTTTTTTTTATCTCGCAACAATTAATTTCATACCATATTTGATATATTTCGACGATAAATCACTATTTATGCTTGCGAGAATCACTAAAATGTTGGTGATTCATGTAAGAATAAATAGTGATTTCTGCGTAAATGTTGTGATTTTTTCTGACCTATACCTAAATTACAAATTTTGTACTGCAAAATCACTAAATTTATACGTATATAAAAATAAATCGCTAGATCTATGCTAAAATCACTATTTATTATTACAGAAACCACTAAAATTTTAGTACTCCGTAATATAGCACATATGGTATGCATATTGATCGTTGGAAGATGGAGAAAAATATAGTGAAGTCGGATTTCAAAAAAAGTTCACCGATTCACGGGAAAAATCAAATTAAAAATGAAGGGAATTAGGTGGGATTGTGTATGTGAGGGTGTATTTTAACTGTGTGGTGCAGTAGAGGACCATTAGATTAGATTAATCTAAGGGCTTAGATTAGTTTTTAGTTTCTATTTTAATTTTAGTTTCTAGTTGAACAAAAGCCTATATATATATATATATAATAGATGTACATTTAGAGAAATTGCCCAAATTAACACTTTTTCAAATCAATTTGCCCAAAATAATATTTGTTTGATAAGTGTGTCCTAAATACCCATCTGAACTCGCATACCTAGTATGCGTATATGTATTCTTCTTTTCTAGTACATCCACCCAACCACCTCTGTAACCAATGTTTTACGCACCTCTTTTTCTTCCTTCATATATGCACTATCTCTGTCCCTCCTGACCTCTTTTGTGACTCTTCGAATATCACTCACCAACTGTCAGACTTTCAACCATTATTCACAAAAGGAATCATATATGAATCTCGGGGTTTTGATTGTTGTGCTCATACTGTAATTAGTGGTGGTGAATAATTTGGAGGCAAATAGATGCATAAGAGGAAGATGGTTGTGTGTGTTTACACTGAGATTTAAAGGTGAGTGTAATTTAAATAAGGAATTGAGTGGAAAGTGAGATATAACGAGGAATATGATACAGGAAAGTGGAGAGATGAGGCGGAAGTTGGAGGGTGGTTTTGTTGTAAAAAGAGGGCTATAGAATAAAATCTGGAAATAAATTTTATAAACATAAAACTAATTACGCATTACTGTCATGCGCATATCCTTGAGTTGGTCCCAACTTTGGTCCCATATGCGCATTTTAAACACTGGCCATACAATTTGCAAATGTGCATATGCCCACGCATCCCATAAATGCGCATACAAGTTGTCATTGTGGACACTCCGCGTGACATGTGATATTTTGGGCAGTCTTTCACCAAAAAGCATGAATGATTTTCAAGATCTCCAACTAAATCACGATCTCCACAGAAATTAACTCTTTATATAATTAGTCTAGTGTCAGCTAATTAATTCAATGTAAAAAAGTCAGTCATAGCATCCGAACTGTAAAATGACATTTTAAATTCAATCTTAATTATTTTATATTAATATCTCCCTTATTACTACATATTAATATATGTACACATTAGTAACTAATCTTCATGAAGATATGCTAATGATTAATACATACATATATGGCTATATGCACATATATGTTATTTTAAATAATAAACATTATTTTGTAAAGTAAAAAATATATAATAAAAAAATAATGTTATTGGAATAATTTTATAAATATGACACTTTCATGATATCAAGTTTTCTTAGTAATATGACGTGATATGTATTTATTTTTAGTAATACGACGTGATATATATTTTATAAATACTAGCTTATAACCCGTGCAATGCACGACTCTTTTTTTAATATTTATAATTATATTAATTTGTAATTTTGTAATAATTTTATGTTATTAGTTTTTAAACTTTATTTAGTACGCTTTATACGCTCAATACATTATTTATGTTGTATCTTGAGTTTCAAAAATCAGGTTTAAATGATTTTACAGTCACACTAAACTCACAAAATAATCTTTAATTAGTTATGGTTTAACAAATTTTTTTCCTAATTAAACTACCCTGAAATCGGAGAAAGAATAAAATAATAAATTTTTACATTTGTTCTATTCAACTTATGAATAGAATTAAAATAAAGAAAACCTACTCAACTTAGAATCAATATACTTATATAAAGGAGAAGACCGGGGCGGTGAGGTGGCGGCTCTCAAATCGCTTCGTTCTATTTTTTATAATTTTCACAATTTTTAATATTAATAATTACAACTTCCTTTATTATTTTCGATTTTGTATGAAGTAAATTGAAAAATTACTACTTTCTCTATTATTTTGGATTTTGTAGGAAGGGAATTGGAAAATGACAACTCTCAGATTTGTGAGATCTAATGTCGATTTCTTTATTACTTTCGAACTTTTAGAATCTAATGCATTATTATTTAGAATTTTTTTTTATTATTTTCAAACTTGATAGAACTTTCTTTTATTATTTTCAAATTTGTAAGAATGGAGAATTAGAAAATTACAACTTCCTTATTATTTTCAAATTTGTAGGATCTTATGTTAATAATTGCAATTTTCTCTTTTATTATTTTCAAACTTGATAGAACTTTCTTTTATTATTTTCAAACGTGATAGAACTTTTTTTCAATTAGAAAATTACAGCTTCTTTATTATTTTTGAATTTCTGCAAAATCAAAATACAATGGAAGAAGTGCTTCTAAAATTGAAGAACATGGAAATAAATGCAATGAGAAATGTTCAGAAGAATACATGGAATGTAACAAGAAACGACAACAAGATGATGAGGAACAGGTGTTACAATTGTCACTTCTATTTAATATACTGTAAATACTTGCATGTTTCACATAATAATCTTTTGATGTTTTAAAAATTTGTCTAAGATTATTGCGAGAAATAGTATGTTGGATATTATAGCCGAGGAACGCGGGATTGAGAACAATGAAAAAAGGCAGGAAAAGTACAAGCAAAGAAAGCTGCACACTAGTTTGTAATTGTCATTTTCAAAATTGAAAAACAATCTTTTAATAATGCAAGCATTCTTTAACATCTCTGATGTTTTAATTTTTGTTTAGGAATTCAATGTGACAGTACCAAGAACATAGAAGAAAGAAACAAGAAACGACGCCAAAACTACCAAGATGGTTGGTTCCTTATTCATCAAATTCACACTCATTACCAATATATTATTTAATCTACTAATTATTAGGTTTTTTAATATGTTTTTAATTATTTTCTAGAACGGCAAGCTGAGACAATTGAGCAAAGAGAAGAACATAATGCTAAACGACGACAAACATATCAAAAAAGTATGTTAACATTGAGTACTTTGTTTGTTTACTTATTATCTTGGAAGTATTTTTTAATAATATAATTATTCTTTTACATCTTTGATGATTTAATATTTGTTTAGGATTTCAATGTTAGAGTACCAAGAACATAGAAGAAAGAAACAATAAATGACGCCAAAACTTCCAAGACGTTTGGTTACTTATTCATTAATTTGACAATCAAATAGCAATATATTATTTAATTATCTACTAATTATTAGGTGTTTTGAATTGTTTTTAATTGATTTCTAGAACCGCAACTTGAACAAATAAAGGAACATAATGATAAACAACGACAAACATATCAAAAAAGTATGTTAACATTGAGTACTTTGTTTCCTTATTGAATTCCATTTGACGGTAATAGACCTGTGAATTGCAAGTATTCCTTTTCATCTTTGATGATTTATTTTTTGTTTAGGAAACTACCAACACGATTGGTTCCTTATTCATTAATTTAACACTCATCAGTAATATATTATCTAATTACCTACTAATTATTAAGTGTTCTTGAATTGTTTTTGTAGAAACGCAAGCTGAGATGATTGAGCAAAGAGAAGAACGTAATGCCATGCGACGAAAAACATATCAAAAAAGTACGTTAAATTTTAGTAATTTTTTGGTTTACTTATTATGTTGGATATATTGAACATTCTATAATATTGAGCATTCTATATAACGGTACTAGACATATGAAATACACGGTCTAAATTTGAATTATTTCTACGTTCTTTGGTACATAATTATCTTAATTCTTTTAGGAACAGTGTTAATATAATGTATTTGTATCAGTTTTTAAGAAAGCCAAAGATTAAACTTCTAATTAATTTAGTATTAGTTATGTACATTATTATTTTTTGTACTTAACCAATTTATTAGGTTCTTTTATATAATTTATGTTTGATGATAGTAGGCCTAAACTCTACATATTTTTACGGTCTTTTGAACAGAATTATTGAATTTCTTTTTGGAAGATTAAATATAATGTATTTTTTTTAGTTTTTAAGAAAGTTAATATACAACGGAATGGAAGTAAGATGGATATTAATGATTTGAATAAATCCAATGGCCAATAGCAATAAGATCAGATACATTTCTATCTTTTAAACATTTAATAAAATTTTGTAAGAAATCTAAAGAAAAACATTAGTAACCATTTAAAACAGTTTCACAAGCAAATCAAAAGATATCAATTTATATTATTCTTTCCTTTTATATTTATATTTAACTATGTATAAATACATAGTTATTTATATATTTTGAATTATTTATGGAATTATTATTGGCAGAAAATTTATAAAAAAAATTTGAAAAATCTGCGAGCATTGACATTTACATGTCGGGGTACATGACAGAAAGATGATACATGGTCCTCTAACTCCCAACTCCAAGTAAAAAGGATTCTCATAAACATTTACCTAGACTTTCCTTTTTGACGCGTAAAGATGGTTGATGGAAGGTGTTAGGCTCAAGACATGTCTGAATACCACTATTAACAAGCCTACACTATGTGACTATGTCACATTACATGACCTAGTGATTTCTATCACTGGGATATAGTATAGGTCTCTAAATGTACTTGTCTTGGTCTCATGAACATTAGCTTGATCATGTATGCTCAAATTTATAATGAGCTTAGTAAAGTTTCTTGCATCTAGATTGTATATAGGCCATTGAATAATTATCCTGGTAGAAGTTCAGAAGTGTTCATGCAGCAGGATAGAGTTGAATAAGGCTATAAAGAAATAAGTTGCAGGAATTTGTCTAAGGCATTATATAGCAAAGTCAAAAGAAAGCTATGTCGTGAAGTCACCAATATCCATGTCGTGAAGTACTATATCGCATAGTCCATTTTGTACTATGTCGAGAAGTCCTCAAGACACATGTCGTGAAGTGTTGAAGTCAGCAAAGTCAAAAGAGCCTAGATCGTGAAGTCCTCAGAAGCCCTATGTCGCATAGTCATCAAATGACCTATGTCGCATAGTCATCAAATGACCTATGTCGCATAGTCATCAAATGACCTATGTCGCAAAGTCTTCAAAGGCTATATCGCGTAGTCCTCACAAGGGAGATCGCGAAGTCAGGGATAAAGTGGAGTTCACGATATCAACACTTAGCCGTTTATAACAAGACAAATCAAGGTACATAACCAAGAATCAAAGGAGACAAATACTGGAGCATTTGTTCTGGCAAGGTGGTCCAAAGAACAGATGGCAAATCTACAGCTAAACTTGGAGAGAAAGATAAGAGACAAGCAGCTACAGAAACGGGAAAGACTCCGAAAAGCAGGTGGTCCTTCCTGACACAGTGAACTTCTTATGGCAGGACAAGTTGGACTTTCAGAAGGGGTAGCTGTGTAATATTGTGTGTGCCTAGTTTGTATAGGTGAATATATATATCGTGCACACACAACTGTAAGCTGTAAGAGAGATACACATAGTTATTTGCTAAGCTCTTTTCTCTGTAAGCAAGCAAGTTCAAACTGTTCTTGTTTAGAAGCCAGAAATTCGATTGTGAATTTCCTGGAAAGCTGTAGTATTTAATTTGCTTATACAAAGTAGATTAAAGTGATTGTGTGTGTTATTTACTTTCTGTATATTACATATCATAATCACATACAGTTGTTTACTTAGGTTTCAAGAATCGAAAAATACATCAAACTATCCATTCACCCCCCCTCTGTCTAGTTTCTAGTAGTATTCATTTCTAACAAGTGGTATCAGAGCGTAGGCTGTTAACGTACAAACAGGAAAAGATCAAGAATGAGTTCACAGAAACTAAGCAGTATCAAGATTCCTCCCTTTAACAAGGAGCACTACAGTTTATGGAAGAAGAAGATGTTGCTTTTCATCAAAGCTTCTAACCCCATGTATTTAGATATTCTAAAGCATGGTCCCTTCATTCCAATGATCGAGATTGGTGAAACAACCATTGGCACTGAGATTGTACCAGCAAAACATGTGCCCAAAGATCCCTTAAAATACACTGATCCTGAAAAGGAAAAAGTAGCATTGGATGGACATCTTCAACTTATTATTTGTGAATCTATGGACTTCAACATGTATGGCACTGTTGCTCATTGTACTAGTGCCAAGAAGATGTGGGATCTTATAGAAGTGCTCTGTGAAGGAACTACTGAAGTAAGAAAGAACAAGAAGCAGATTCTTGTTTCACAATATGAAGCCTTCATGGCTCAGCCAAAAGAGGGAATCACAGAAGTGTTTGAGAGATTCAACAAGCTGATAAACGAGCTCAAACTCTATGACAAACACTATGAAACAGAAGAGCTCAATATGAAGTTTCTACTAACTCTGCCAGATCACTTGGAACCAAGAATCTCTTCCCTTAAAGAAAGAGATCTGACAAAGATTGGTTTTGATGTGTTGTATGGTGTTTTAAAGACATATGAGTTAGAGCTGTTTCAAAAGAGATCTATTCAAGCAAAGCAAGGATTAGTGGCTAATACCTCCTGTGCACTTATTGCTGACAACCTAAGTCAAAGAATGGACTCTCTTAAAATCAGTCAGGTCAAGATTGAGGAACTGGAAGTTGAAGACACTGGTGATGAAACTCAGGTTGTGTATGATTTACCTGAAGAGGATGAGTTCTACAGTATAGATGAGCTGGACAAAATGGAAAACAAATCTTTTGCTTATATGGCTAGGAAGTATCCTAACATAAGGTTTAAAAGAAAGCAGCCATTTAGGTCCAAGTTCAATAATGGAAACACTGGTGGATCTAGTGGCTCAAACACCTTCAATAAAGGAAAAGGGATTGCTGGTGCTGCTAAAGGTGGATACAAGACAGGAAGTGTGGATATGACCAAAATAAGGTGCTATAACTGCAATGAACTTGGGCATTTTGCCACTGAGTGCAAAAAGCCTAAACAAGTCAAGAAGGACAAAGCATACTTAGAGCTTGAAGCTAAGTATGAGGCTCTACTCAAGAAACAACAGGGCAAAGCTTTTATTGCTGAGGGAAAATGCTGGGATGACTCTGATGAAGAAGAAGAACAAGAGTATTCAAACTATGCCTTGATGGCATTTTCTGATGAAGGTGATTCAAGTCAGGTACCTATTCTTACTTCTCTTGATATGACTCCCCTTCAATATAAGCAAACTGTTGAAGATATGAGCACTGAGATGTTTAATATTCATACTAGCATGTTAGTAGCTAATGAAGAAATTGACAGGCTAACTGCTAAGAATGTTGAGCTTACAGAAAAGAATGAGCAACTTGAGTTAATGGTTGTGAACCTGGATGGTTTGAAAAAGGAGGTTGAGTATCTTAAAAACAAAGTGATTTGTGCTGAGCAGATAGAGAAAGCCCTTAGAGAACAAATTGCTGAAACTGAACTGAAACTAAGAAGCTTCAAAAACTCCTCTGAACTTATTCAAACCTACCACAAGGAACACACTGAAGACTGCAAGGTTGGAGTTGGTTTTGACTATGATAATGACAAGGGAAGGAAGAAGGTCAAGGGCAAAGGAAAGGAAACTTTTACAAACAAAAATGCCCCAACCATACTGTCAAGTGTTGAACTGCCCATCTTCAGAAAGAGTGTTGTTGAGTTTGATGAGGAACTACTGATCATCAAGCAACAACTACTTGAAGAAGATGAGGCTGCTAAGAACACTTCTTCCTTTCCTGAACTTGTCAATCAGAAAGAGACCAAAGACAATCTTGTCAAGAGTCCTAAAGCAAAGAAAGAAGTTGTTAAGAAAAGGAAACAAAACAGAAATGGTAAAGTTGGTGTTAACAAAGGAAACAACTATGCTTATGTGCCAAATGCTCCCAGGAAACAATGTCAAAAATGCCTATCTGTTAATCATTTGACTCATAAGTGTAGTAAGCCTGAAATTGTTGAAGTTGACAACCTAAGTAACCTTTCTGCAAGCATAAATTCTAGTCATGATTCTTTCTGTGGTAAGCCAAACTGCATGACATGCTATGTGACTGTGATTGCTAACTGTTTATCTCTTAAACATAAACTTGACTCTGCACAATCTGGTGAATCACACACACACATACATTCTCATAGGACAGGGTCCCCAATCAGGGTTGAGAGGGTGAAAACTTCATGTGAGCCTAAGAGTGTAAACTCCAAAGCCACAGAAAAAGTGAAGTCTCCTACTATGAGAAATGCAATTTATGACAGAAGAATTATTAATCAAAATGTTTCTAAATCATCTGGACCCTACCAAGTGTGGGTACCAAAAACAACTTAGTCACTTTGTGAATGCAGGGCAACAGGAATAAAAGAGTCATATGGATCTTGGACAGTGGATGCTCAAGTCACATGACTGGTGATATGGCCCTGCTATCACATTTTGAGGAAAAGGCTGGCCCATCAGTAACCTTTGGAAATGACAACATTGGTTATACAATGGGATATGGCAGTGTTAAATCTGGAAATGTCATTATTGAAGATGTAGCATTTGTTGAAGGACTGAAGCATAATCTCTTGAGTATTGGACAGTTTACCAACAGAGGCTTCAAAGTGGAATTTGATGAAGACCTTTGTTCAATCTCAAAAAGGGAAAGTGGTGAAGTTGTTCTAACTGGTGTGAAGAAAGGAAGCTTGTTTGTAGCTAATCTTAAGGCTGCAGATAAGGGAGAAATTTGTTGTTTCTACACAAAAGCCACAAATGAGGAATTCTGGCTGTGGCACAAGAAACTGTCTCACTTGAATGTTCAGGCAATGAACTCTCTAACCAAGAGAGAACTCATCAGGGATTTGCCTGCCTTGGAGTTTGTGCAAGATGGAGCATGTGAAGCTTGTCAGAAAGGGAAGATTAAAAGATCAAGTCACAAGAACAAGTTGCTCAATACAAACTCAAAACCTCTGAAACTAATTCACATGGACTTATTTGGCCCTGTGAATGTAATGTCCCTTTCCAAAAAGAAATATGCTCTAGTGATGGTTGATGATTATTCAAGATATACTTGGGTGGAATTCCTATTCTCCAAGGATGAAGCACCTCAAGTCATAATAGAGCATATCAAGAGAGTTGATAGAGAAGCACAAAGCACTGGTACCTCTGTAGTTGCCTTGAGAAGTGATAATGGGACTGAGTTCAGAAATTTAACATTGTATGAGTTTTGCAAAGATAAAGGAATTTCTCAACAATTCTCAGCTCCTAGGACACCTCAACAAAATGGAGTAGTTGAGAGAAAGAATAGAACTCTCATTGAAGCTGCAAGGACAATGCTGTTGGATGCAAAGCTACCTACTAGCTTTTGGGCTGATGCTGTTAACACAGCATGCTATGTGCAGAATAGAACATTGATCAATAAGAAGTCTGGCAAAACTCCTTACTCATTAATGACTGGAAAAAGAGCATCCTTCAAGCATCTGCATGTGTTTGGAAGCAAGTGTTTTGTGATGAAAGATACCTCTGAGCATGTTAGAAAGTTTGATGCTAAAGCATTTGAAGGTATCTTCATTGGATACTCTCTGGAAAGGACAACATACAGAGTGTTTGTACCTGAGCAACACAAAGTCATGGAAAGCATGGATGTTACCTTTGATGACAAGAAGACTCCTGGACTTAAAACAAGTGATCAAGACAGTGTGCCATTAAGATTTGAAAATCAGGGTTATCTTGAGGATTCTGAAAGTGAAGATGAACCACCTGTTCAAACTGTTCTAGAAAATGAAAGTCTTGAAGTCGACAATTTTCTTCAAACACCTGTGCAAGGATTCACAAACACAAGGGGAGAAGAAGAGAATGCAACTGTCAACCAAAATGAGATTAGAACAGATCAAGGAAATGAACAGGGGCACACAAGGAAATGGGACAGAGCCCACACTAGGGATCAAATCATTGGAGATCCTAGTGAGGGAGTTAGAACAAGAAGGGCAACATTGAATACATGTCTGTATAGCTGCTTTCTGTCACAAGAGGAACCTAAACTTATTGAAGAAGCTTTGAAGAATTCTGATTGGATTGTTGCCATGCAAGAAGAGTTGAATCAATTTGAGAAAAACAATGTATGGGAACTAGTGCCACCTCCAAAAGGAAAGAATGTTATTGACACCAAATGGGTGTTCAGGAACAAGATGGATGAAGAAGGAGTGGTAGTTAGAAACAAAGCAAGGCTGGTTGCCAAAGGATATTGTCAGCAAGAAGGCATTGACTATGATGAGACATTTGCACCTGTAGCTAGACTGGAGGCCATAAGAATCTTCCTGGCTTTTGCAGCTCACTCAGATTTTAAGGTGTATCAAATGGATGTGAAAAGTGCATTTCTCAATGGTGATCTTGCTGAGGAAGTTTATGTGTCTCAACCACCTGGCTTTGAAAGTGAAGACTTCCCAAACTTTGTGTATAGACTGCTCAAGGCACTCTATGGACTCAAACAGGCACCAAGAGCCTGGTATGAAACTCTATCTCAATTCCTTCTTGAGCATCAATTCACTAGGGGTACAATAGACAAAACCCTATTCTTCAAGAAGCATGGAAATGATATCATTCTTGTTCAAATCTATGTGGATGATATCATCTTTGGCTCTTCTAATGAAAAACTCTGTGAAAGGTTCTCTAAGTTGATGCAAAGTAAATATGAGATGAGTATGATGGGAGAGTTAACCTACTTCCTAGGCCTGCAAGTACATCAAAGGGAGGATGGCATCTTTATAAACCAATCTAAGTATGTCAAGGATCTTTTAAAGAAATATGGTTTAGAAGAGTCATCCCCAGCTAAAACTCCTATGTCTACTGCAATCAAGCTGGATGAAGACAAGAAAGGCAAGAGAGTTGATATCAAGGTCTATAGAGGAATGGTTGGATCCCTACTCTATCTCACAGCTAGTAGGCCAGACATCATGTTTGCCACATGCCTTTGTGCAAGATTCCAGTCTGATCCCAAGGAATCTCACATGATGGCCATCAAAAGAATTTTCAAATATCTAAAGGGGACTCCTAATCTTGGGCTATGGTATCCAAAGGGCACTGGGTTCAACCTGGTTGGTTACACAGATTCTGATTATGCTGGATGCAGAATTGACAGGAAGAGCACCTCTGGAAGCTGTCAATTCCTAGGTCAAAGGTTAGTGTCCTGGTTTAGTAAGAAACAACAGTCCACAGCAACATCCACAGCTGAGGCTGAATATATTGCTGCTGGAAGTTGCTGTGCTCAATTGCTTTGGATTAGAAATCAACTCATGGATTATGGGCTAGTGTTAGAACACATTCCTCTAATGTGTGATAATACTAGTGCAATATCCATAGTTGCAAATCCTGTTAATCATTCTACTACAAAGCACATTGAGATCAGGTACCATTTCATTAGGGAACATGCTGCAAATGGTACCATAGAAGTCTCTTATGTTCCAACTGAGAAACAATTAGCTGACATATTTACTAAACCTCTGAATGAAGCAGTCTTCAACAGACTTGTGAGTGAAATTGGAATGCTCAATCCTTCATTTAGTTGTTCCAAGTAAGTATGCTAGGTAATTGTTGCAGCAGTAAATTTTCACTGTATTTAAATGATCTATTTGTTTGGAGTGAAAATTAGCTGAGATATGATTTATAAATATTTCAGTATTTTTACTGCATATTTTTCAAAATCATATTTGTTGGTAAAGGTGTGAGCTTTTGAGACATCTCGATATAGATGATTTTCAGAGTTCACGACACAGCTCAAATCAAACAGACTTATATCGCAAACTGTTGAGATTGTGAGACTTCGCGACATAGTTCATTTCATGAGTTTGCGACATAGTTAATTTTATGACTTCGCGACTTAGAATAACTATATCGACAAGTCTCCACATTTGACAGAATTTTGATTTAAATTAATTTTATTTCAAAATTTGATAAAAGTCTGACAAAATGCTTCAAATTCCTAAAAGAGAGCTTTAGACAGGGTATTTCTACTATATCGCAAAGTCTCCCCGATCCTTTCATCTTGAGGACTTTGCGACATAGTTCATTTTTGAGACTATGCGATACACTTTGCAAGACTTTGCGGTACAGACTATTATTGACTTCGCGACATACACATAGACTGTACATATTCATAACTCCATATCGCAGTGTCTCTATCATATAAATACCTTTTTCTAACCGTTCACAACTTTTCATCTTGTCTATTGCTCTCAAATTCTCAAACCTAAGCACAAATTCTCTACTCTCTTTCTTATTCTCTATTTTGAAATGGCACCCAAATCTCAAACCGTATCATCCTCTATTCCTTTAACCATACCCAAAGAAACCAATCTTCTCACCATTCCCTCTGAGGCTGAGGCTAAACCAAGGTACAAGTGTTTTGTACGGTTCTTGAACACCTCCTACCTCAGCCAAGCCCTAACCTTGAACCCTACACTGTATGTCGATGTGTTGGAAGGATTTTGGCGAACGGCGTTGGTATCAACAATGGCTAGAGAAGATGGAACTTCATTCCAGGAGGTTGCTTGTTCAATTGGAGGCAAACACTTCCAGTTTGGTGAAAAGGAAATCAATGAAGCATTGGGGTTCAAGGTGGAGGGTCATGACTCAGAAGCTACTGATGCTCAAATAGTAGACTTCATGACCCTCATTCGGTATGCAGATGAGATAGATACCGGAAAGCTGAACAAGAAATTTGTAAGAAGGGAGTGGTCATTCCTATTTGATGCACTCCAGAAGGTGTTCCTTTGCAGAAAGACAGGATGGGACCATATCAGTCACATTGCTGTGAAGCTGGCCTATTCCCTAGCCTACAATCAGGAAATCAATGTTGGAGCAATAATCCTCAAGGAATTGGCTCAAAGGCTAGGGAGGACAGTCCGTGGAAGAGGTAATGACATCTTTTACCCTCGCTTTCTTCAAGTTATTTTAAATTATCTTGATGCTAATGTCCATGACTTGGAGGGTATAGATAAATCAAAGATGGCTTATTCCAAGTCCATGTCCAAAATTCTATTTGGTTCATTGGATACGCGGAATCAAGTGGATGTGGTCTTGAGTGTGACCAAGCATATGCAGGACACATTCGAGTCTTATCCACTTGATAAGCCCATATACCATGCTCTTTCCTGGACAGGGGAGGCTGCGACTGAAGGAGCTTCACAGTCTAACCCAAGCCTCCCTATCCCATCCAGCAACCCCACTGTAAACACCACTGTAGAGGCTAGTCAGCCAAGTGCATCAATCTCTCAAAAGGTTGATGTCACTAAAAAGAAGAAGAAGAGAACCCTAGCTATTATCCATGAATCTGTAGAGTTAGCAAGTGAGATTCCTGAGTCACCTCTCACCAGACCAAAGAAGAAATCAAAATCTGTAGCCACCACTGCATCCTCTCAACAGGATTCAGATGTGGAAAAAGGGGTACACCTGCTACTGTCTATGGCCTCTCAACAGGTCATGGGTATTGAAAAGAGCAGCCTCCCCACTGCAAGTTGTAAAGAGTCTGCACAGGGTCAAGACCTCACTCTTGACCCTAGGAGTGATAAGGGTGATCAAACACTAAGTGGAGAGCACATCAATGTTGAAACTCCTCCTATTTCTCAGGGGGAGTTGCCAAAATCTAATCTGAACCCCACTTCTCTCTCAGATTCCTCCACTAAAATTTCTTCTGAACAAGAGAGTCATTCTCATGACAATCTTGCCCTTGATCAATCACAATCCAGCCCTGTGATTGAGCCAACTTCAAGTGACATGGTGCTTGACACTGTGCTCACCACTCAGGACCCACATTCAGTTGGTCAGGGAATGCATGCTGAGGCATATCCTAATGACACCAACACAAACACAGAGGCTTCACCAGTTTTCACTGGAGACTCTGTGCCAAATTCTCCCATCCTTATGGATGTGGAAATGTCTTCACAGACATATAGGGCTGATGTTGTAACACATCCCATTTCAATGGAGACAACATCAGACCCTACAGCCATTCCAAGGCTGGAGGAGACTCAAACTCACACATCTCATGAAGTGCCTAGCACTAGCTCTCACTTGGCTCAGGCCACAATGTCAGAATGGCTGAAGCCTGTGCACCATGACAGGCCTTCAGGATCATCATCTGTGCCCTCACACTTGACAGAGGAAGCCATTCAAAATCTTAATGTGGCACAGATTGATGAGTTCTCAAAGATAGCTCAACATCTCCTCACCTCCAACCTTCCAAATGCTGATTATGAAGCTATCCTGCTATGCCATAAGGAGGACGTTGAAGCTCAACAGGAGAAGATTGTGAATGCAGCTGAACCAGAGGGAAATGTGGATGCCTGGTTGGATTCTAAGAGGACTGTAAATCTCAAGGATGCCCTAGCTTTTGTGAGAGAAGAATACCTCACTTCTCTGGGCTCCAATGCTAAGGATCTTTCTCCTGTTGCCATCTATGAGGCTGTAAATGATGTGTACAAGAACCAGTTGAAGGCTCTGCATTATCTTGGGAAAGGGCTTCAATCAGAGATTTCTTCAATTCAGGAGGAGACAGACAGATCCCTCACAAAGCTCAGAAACTCTTATCTATCTGATTTTCCCAAGGTGGATGGTATCCTCAAAGAAGTCCAGAAAACCTCCACCAATGTGTCCATGATGGATGTGACTCTTGCCATGGTCACAGACAACATCAAGAAACTGGCTTCTACACTGGAAAATCAAGCAAAAACTACCATCACCACCAATGCTATGTTGAATGTCATGTGGAAAAATCAGTATGGTGATAAGCTGGTGGATGAAGTCCCTCTGTCAGACATCTCAAAATATGACTTTGCCAGGGTCAAAGATCAATCTCTAAACTCCTTCAAGTCTCACCAATTATTCTCCAAGGTGGATGGCTTGGAAAAGGAAGTGGCCTCTCTCAAGGATGAAAACAGAATGCTATCTACATCTCTACGCCAACTAAATGACAAGCTCGATGCTCAAGGCAACAACACAACAAACATCCTGCTGGTGCAACAACAGATGATGACCTCAATGATGAGATCCATGCACCTGCCTATCCCTGGTGAAGCTCAGACTTTTTGTCTGATCCCAAGTCTAAGGGGGAGAAAGTTAAGGAGGTCATTGTGAAAAAGAAAGGGGGAGTACCTGCCAAGCAGTCAAAACTTAAGGGCAAGCTCATTGAAGAGACAATAAAGCCAATCAATCTTCCCCCTGTAGAGGTCATCAATGCACAAGGTCAGAAAAGCACAGTCACCACAACATTCTATCCATCCACAATGCCTAAAGACATCTCAACCCCTCAACCTGCTATACCTACTCCAATTGCTAAACCTACCCAAGCTACACTTATCACTGAGGCCAAGCTACAGGAAGTTGCCAACTCTAACATCTATCATGATGAGGCATTCCTGGAGTTTCTGAAAGCCACCTACAAGAATGCTCAAGGAGATGCACAAGTGTACAGAAAGAAGCTCAGGGAAAGTATCAAGTACTTCACAGTTGCAGTAAAGAAAATCAGGGATGTTTATCTGAGAGAAATAATCATGGTGTGCAAGGACAACTGCTTGTGGCACTTAGCATTTCAAACTCTAGAGAAACTGAGGTTTACTGAAGTGTCAATAATTCTGGAGTTGATTAAAAAGAGTGGGGCTAACAATGAAAGTCTTTATAATGACTTGGAGATGGATCAAAATCAAAGACTGCCTGAGGTCATACCCAAGCCAAGGACAGTAATTTTTCAAAGTCTATCCAAAGTCAGAAGTATTGACCAACTAGTCATTCCCAAAGATCTGCAAATGAAGAATAATACAAAGATCAATCAGGTGCTGCAAATGCTGAGAGCAAAGAAAGGAGTCAAGACAGCAGAGGAATTAGAGATGATTAACATTCTACAATCTTTTCTGATTCATGGTGTTTTGCCAGAATCTGTCAAAGAAAAGAACAAGAAGAAGGATGGGGAGGATGATGATGAGGAGAAAACCTACAGGAGGAGATCTCATGACACAAAGGGGGCAAAGGAGACAGTGAAGAGAACTAGGAGTGGAACTCAGCAAGTCAAGGACATTGCTGGCAGTACTTTAACCAAAACACAAGACTCTGAGTCTAGGGTGAGTACTGTTAGTAATGATCCTCCAAAATCAGTATCTAAGACTTCTGAACCTGAGTTGCCACAGAAGAAGGGTGAAGCCACAAAAGAAAAATCAAGAAAACACCTCCACAAGGTCACAGCCAGTGGAGTGTTGCAGTGGATTAAGGGCAAAGGAATGAAGCTTCTTCCAAATGATGTGGCAGTAAAGACAAAGTCACCTTGTTCCAGAAAGGTACCTCTTGTGAGGCATATGAAGATCAAGAGTGTACCCAAAAGAATAAGGATAACAAAGAAAACTGGAAAACTCACAAATGTTGTTGGCATCCATGTGTTTCCACTTGATGAAGACTATGATGAAGATGCCCTAGCATTTTTGAGAGCTCAAAGGATCTTTGAAGTCAAACTGAAGCTAGATCATCTAGAGATTAAGTACACTGATGGAAGAGAGAAGATAATGAAGCAAGGAGGCTGGCAACATTTCTATAAATATGAGCTTGAAAGGATAAATGCCTTGCTGAACTTTGAAGAAAAGGAAGAAAGGACATGGAAGATAGATATTGCCAGGTTCTTGAAAATGCATGCTGATCATGAAGAAGACCTGAGGAGAGAGAATGAAGAAAGGAGATGTAAGAAAGAGAAGGAGTTGGCCGAGATAGAAGAAAGAGCAAGGGAGCTAAGAAAGAAAGGGCTGTGCAGGGTAAAACAAAATCCTTATACTGTGGAGTACAAAAATCATTATGGAGGAAAAAGCAAGATAAGGATGGAGTTTATACACTCATATGTGGAGAGTGCCCTCAGAACAGCAGCTGAAGATCTAAAGGACTCTCCTCTCATTGAAGAAATGACTGCTAGAGATGATATTCTAATGGCCATCTCTGAGATAAAGAAGAATGAAGAAATGAGGAAGAAGAAGATCTATGATGACTTCTTAGAGAAACAATTGGAAACAGAAGCTATGTAGCTCAAGGAAGAATTCTGTAAGCTTAAATTTCCAAGTTGTTATCAAATTCTGTGCTTAACTGTATCTTCCTTATATCTGTTCCTTTTATGTTAGTTAGGCTTGTTATCAGACATGAAATTGTGCCTAAGGGTCTTACTCACAATTTGGGGGAGATTGTTAGGCTCAAGACATGTCTGAATACCACTATTAACAAGCCTACACTATGTGACTATGTCACATTACATGACCTAGTGATTTCTATCACTGGGATATAGTATAGGTCTCTAAATGTACTTGTCTTGGTCTCATGAACATTAGCTTGATCATGTATGCTCAAATTTATAATGAGCTTAGTAAAGTTTCTTGCATCTAGATTGTATATAGGCCATTGAATAATTATCCTGGTAGAAGTTCAGAAGTGTTCATGCAGCAGGATAGAGTTGAATAAGGCTATAAAGAAATAAGTTACAGGAATTTGTCTAAGGCATTATATAGCAAAGTCAAAAGAAAGCTATGTCGTGAAGTCACCAATATCCATGTCGTGAAGTACTATATCGCATAGTCCATTTTGTACTATGTCAAGAAGTCCTCAAGACACATGTCGTGAAGTGTTGAAGTCAGCAAAGTCAAAAGAGCCTAGATCGTGAAGTCCTCAGAAGCCCTATGTCGCATAGTCATCAAATGACCTATGTCGCATAGTCATCAAATGACCTATGTCGCATAGTCATCAAATGACCTATGTCGCATAGTCATCAAATGACCTATGTCGCAAAGTCTTCAAAGGCTATATCGCGTAGTCCTCACAAGGGAGATCGCGAAGTCAGGGATAAAGTGGAGTTCACGATATCAACACTTAGCCGTTTATAACAAGACAAATCAAGGTACAGAACCAAGAATCAAAGGAGACAAATACTGGAGCATTTGTTCTGGCAAGGTGGTCCAAAGAACAGATGGCAAATCTACAGCTAAACTTGGAGAGAAAGATAAGAGACAAGCAGCTACAGAAACGGGAAAGACTCCGAAAAGCAGGTGGTCCTTCCTGACACAGTGAACTTCTTATGGCAGGACAAGTTGGACTTTCAGAAGGGGTAGCTGTGTAATATTGTGTGTGCCTAGTTTGTATAGGTGAATATATATATCGTGCACACACAACTGTAAGCTGTAAGAGAGATACACATAGTTATTTGCTAAGCTCTTTTCTCTGTAAGCAAGCAAGTTCAAACTGTTCTTGTTTAGAAGCCAGAAATTCGATTGTGAATTTCCTGGAAAGCTGTAGTATTTAATTTGCTTATACAAAGTAGATTAAAGTGATTGTGTGTGTTATTTACTTTCTGCATATTACATATCATAATCACATACAGTTGTTTACTTAGGTTTCAAGAATCGAAAAATACATCAAACTATCCATTCACCCCCCCTCTGTCTAGTTTCTAGTAGTATTCATTTCTAACAGAAGGTATATGTACTGTGTACATGTTGCAAACTGCACTCTAAATTTTAGTTAATAAGGACATTTTAAATTAAAGTTTGTAGACATCTGATTAACATCCATAGAAGTCAATATAGGTACAGAAAGTAGTAACTCTACAAACTTAAAATACTTTTCTGTAACAGCCCCTCTTAGTAGACTTGGTCCAATTGCTACTTTCTTATCCGGTTTGTGTAGTTACATGTGCATATGAAATGTATATATTGTGATCCAGAATGAGGTAACGCTGAATCTTGACTTTTCTGGACAACAAGACCCTCAAAATAACCTTAGCCTACTGAAAAAACCGAAGCAAGACACGCCATAAACAAAAAGCTTCAAACCCAAATTTCAAAACATACCACAAATGCAGGGCTTAATTTGGAAGGAAACATTCGAAAAAACTACTAAGAAATATTAAAGATATATGTACAGTTTAATTTGCAAGGAAATAACATTTTTCTTCCATTAGAAGCTAGGAATAGAAAAAGTAAGCTGAATATTCACCCTTCTTTCTCCTCTACATAATTATAATTATGTATGACATTATTTTTCGTACATAACTAAATCATTAAGTTCTTTTACATAATGAAATTAATGTTGTATTTAGTTTTAAATAAGTAAAAAGCAAAAAAAAAAAAAATTCAATTTTATTGAACAATTGGATAAATTTGAATTTTGTTTACATTATTTCCCTTATACACTTCTACACAAAATATATTTATGTTATTTTAAGTTAAATGTGAACATTTGTTATTATGTCAGTTTATATATTTAAGATAAAAGTAAATACTTCCTATAGTTGATTGTTGGATGCAAACTATGTTAACAATATTTTATTTTTGTAGAAAATGTGGTTCCAAATCTGGTGTGCGATGCGTCAAAGTTGATTGTTAGACCAACGTTACAGTTTGCAGGTTTGTCAGACATCTCAAGTTTAATAAATCTCAAATACATGCTTATTGACAAGTTTCCTATGTTATGTTATTCTGTACATGTTTACTAACAAGTTTCCTATGTTGCAGATTTACCAGTACTAAGCAAGAACATGAGGACTAGAATTAATAAGAAAAAGCATGAATTTGGTAGTTTGAAATACTCAGCTCATATAGTATTTCATTATTTAAAATACTTAACATTAATGTTTAGCAGCTGTAAATGTTTTTATTACTTCTTACTGTTGCTATGTTTTTTATAATGCAGCATTGAGTGATGAAATACTTAATATAGGCTTTGCGGATAAAATATGTTGTCACTGTGGGGCTATAATGTGGAGTTATGAACAAACTGAACAACAACGAAGACTAAATTCAAATATGTTTTCTTTATGTTGTGGTAATGGAAAAGTACTCTTGCCATTATTAAGAGAAACTCCTCCCGAATTGAAGTCATTGCTAGATGGTACTCATAGTAAAAGTGCACTCTTTAACAAATCATCAAGGCTGTACAACAATGCATTTGCATTTACATCAGTTGGAGCGGAATGGGATAAACATATTAATGATGGTAGGGGCCCTTTCGTTTGTCGTGTACATGACGCGATTTATCATCAAATGGGATCATTATTCCCAGAAGAATCCAAGAAAGAAGTTTTTTCGCAAATATATATGTATGACAACCAACAACAGCTTGAGGAACGTTTGAACTTCCCGAATGGGCATGATCAACTTGATACTGAAATAACAAATTCTTTATCATTGATGATGAATAGAGAAAATGCTCTGGTAGATATTTATCGACAAGTCCGAGATAGATTTAGTGAGTCATATATTATTCCAACAAAGGTTCGCTTAGTTGCAAATCGGGTAACTGATGGTCGAGAAACCAATACTCCAACCAATGCCTTTGAATTTGTCGGATTAGTTGTAAACGATAATTTAAGTGATGGTAGAGATATAGTCATACAGACTAAAGGTGGAAATTTCTATAGAGTTTTAATACTTCATCCATGTTTTATGTCTCTTCAGTACCCATTATTATTCCCACGTGGAAAAGATGGTTACAGACCTGATATTTTACATGTTGGAGTGAGTGCTAAGTCGGAAAATACAAGAGATGTAGTGAGTATAAGACAATACTACTGTTATAGGCTACAATACAGGGAAAGGGAAGGTCATACTTTGATTGGTGGGGGACGATTATTCTTACAATTTGTTGTTGATGCATGGGCAAGTATCGAACATTCTAGAATTTCATGGGTTCTAACGAATCAATCAATATTGAGATCTGATGTATATAATAATATTGTTGATTCTGTTAATAGGGGAGATATTGATGCTACCAAAATCGGAAAGCGGATTGTTTTGCCTTCTTCATTTACTGGCAGCCCACGTTACATGCAACAAAACTATCAAGATTGTATGGCTATCTGCAGGAAATATGGGAGCCCTGATTTTTTTATCACATTCACATGCAACCCTCAATGGCCTGAAATTAAGCAATACTGCGAAAAAATACCGCACACTAATCTTGCTAACATGCCTGATGTTTTGGCCAGAGTATTCAAGATCAAGCTGGACTTGCTTTTGGAAGATTTGATTGACAATCATGTCCTCGGCAAATTAATTGGAGGTACTAAATTTTTCATTCAACTTTAATTTGATATACTTACATTACATTGATTGTCATCAATTTCACTATAAAATAATAATATCATAGTTCTATTAATTTTATTGTTTTCTTAAATTTTTAAAGAAAATAATAAACTCTAAAATACATAGTGACATCCAACTCATCTGTATTCAAAATTTAAATCAAATGTAAAATATTAAGGAATATTCAAACAATAAGATATTAATCTTTTAACAATACAGCCTAAATAGATTCAGACTATGGTAACTACATACATCAATTCCTACTGCGGTAAGTATGTATCATTTGGACAGTCAGGTTTTACTCTCTTTCATTATCACCTTAAACTTTATACAATTTCCAGATTAATTGAATTTTCATTTCAATTAATGCATTTTATAGTTAGAAATGTAAAACTTTTTAATTGTTCTTATTTCCATATTTAATATGATTTATCAAAAAGTTTGTTTCTGTAAACTATCTTTATTTATTTACCGTGTTTTATATACAAGTAACCTGTTACAATTTTGCAACTTTATTATCACATTCTTTAAATTATGTTTATTTACTTTTCAATTTATTATATACGAATAATCTATTATAATGTTTGTAGTTGCTTATACAATTGAGTTTCAAAAAAGAGGTTTGCCTCATGCACACATAATTATTTGGCTTGATGAGTCCGACAAGTGTCATACCACTGATGAAATCGATGAATTGATATGTGCTGAAATCCCTGACAAAGCAAATGATCCGGTTGGATATGATTCTATTTCAAAATATATGATTCACGGTCCGTGTGGATCATATAATCCAAATTGTGGGTGCATGAAAGATGGGAAATGTACAAAGTATTTTCCAAAAGAGTTTACAAATGAAACTACTATCGACAGTAATGATTATCTTGTTTACAAAAGACGGGATGATAAGCGTACAATTCAACTGAAGGATGTTTCAATTGATAACACGTACAAAATATTAAGTTCAATTATATTTGTTTTTCTTCTATTTCTCATTTCAGACTACATTTTAATAACACATCTAATTTTTTTTTTTAGGTTTATTGTTCCATACAATAGAGGACTCATTGTTAAGTATCAGGCTCACATAAATATAGAATGGTGTAATCAAGGTCAGTTGATAAAGTATATGTTCAAGTATGTGACAAAAGGTCCTGATAAAGCGACTTTAGCCATTGAGAAAGCAAATGATGCAAATTCTGTTAAACCAGAAAGTAATACAACTACTAATGAAGTAGATGATTACATAGCATGTCGTTATATCTCTTCTTCAGAGGCATGTTGGCGTATATATGGCTTCTCAATTCACCATCACAACCCAGTTATTGTAAAATTAGTTTTCCATTTGGAAAGTGAACAACAAGTGTGTTTCCAAGAGAATGTCCCCTTACCTATAATTTTGGGCAGAGTCAACCCTATTGGTACTATGTTCATACAATGGTTTGAGACAAATAAAGAAGATCCATTTGGAAGAGAACTAACTTATGTTCAATTCCCTGAGAAATTTTTATGGAATGAATCTGAAAAGATATGGAACCGTCGAAAGAACAACATACGTGTGATTGGTCGTTTAATCTACGTACACCCAACGTCAGGTAAGTTTTTTAGCTTTATATTATTATATATTGTTTCTGGCAAGTTTTCGTATAATACTACATATTTATTATTATTTACAATGATTATTGACATGGTATTTTAGAGACTTATTAGTTTACTTAAAAATTGTATATATTGTAAAAAAAAACAAGTGTAGAATTGTAGTTGAATAAATTTAATGTTATCCTTACTAATATAGTTTCAAATATAACATGTGTTTTCATGTTAGTACATAAGACATTGAATTAGCTAGAATTTTGCTTATCAATTCAGTGTTAAGTATTTCAATTGTGTTTTATATAAATGCATGTTCAAGTAAATTAATATTTCACTACACCTTAACATATTTGTTTGTATCTCTAAACTGATATATTCATGTAGCTTTAATTTTTCCTAAAACTCTTAATTTGGTACATAAAACTAATTCAATCACTTACAATTCAAATGAAGGTGAGAGGTTTTACTTGAGAATGCTCCTTAACATCGTACGTGGAGCAACATCTTTTGAGGATGTTCGCAAAGTTAATGGTGTTTTGTACAACACGTACAAAGAAGCTTGCTTCCACCACGGTCTCTTGGAGGATGATGATGAATGACATGACGCAATTAAAGATGCTGTTGTCCATCAAACTGGTGCTCAATTACGAGAGTTATTTGTAACGTTGTTGTTATTTTGTGATGTTTCAGATGTAAGGGCATTATGGGACCTTCATTGGAAATCATTTTCTGATGACATTGAACTTAGACAAAGAAGAGTCTCTTCAATGCAAAATTTTGTAATTGGAGACCAGCGCCTTGAATGTCTCACATTGTATGATGTTGATTTACAACTACGAAAGAGAGGTAAGTCATTGCATGATTTTCCGAGTTTGCCCAAATTAGATCATGATTTACAGCGACAAAGTCAAAACACTCTTTTATATGAAGAGAACATGTATGACAGACATGCACTATCAATTGAGGGAGATAAATGTCGGGGAATGTTAAATGAGAAACAAACACATGTTTTTGAAACAATCGTGGGTAATGTTAGGTGCAAAAAAGGTGGTTTATTCTTTGTTTACGGACATGGAGGTACTCGGAAGACATTTCTTTGGAAGACTATAATTAACAACCTAAGGTCAAAAGGGAAAATTGTTCTTGCAGTTGCGTCATCAGGCATTGCATCGTTATTGATTGAAGGAGGACGTACTGCCCATTCTAGATTTAAGATACCGATTGACGTGAATGAAAATAGTATATGTAATATTGCTCAACAATCATTTCTCGCCGAATTGATTGTACAAACAGATTTAGTCATTTGGGATGAGGCACCAATGAACCATAAACATATCTTTGAAGCTGTAGATCGATCTTTTCGCGATCTAATGCGGCACATAGATGCTGGCAACCTCGAAAAACCTTTTGGAGGAAAAACAGTGCTATTAGGTGGTGATTTTAGACAAGTACTTCCAGTTCTACCGAAAAAGGGACGTGAGGATATTGTCATGGCATCAATTAACAGATCATATTTATGGGACCATTGTACAATTTTTAGACTGGAAAAGAACATGCGGATTGAAAATGATGTACCAGAGGTAACAATTTCAGGACAAAAAATACCTTATGCAAATTGGGTAATTGGTGTTGGTAATGGACAAGTACCCACTCTATCTTCAATTGAAGGCAATGAACCATGCTGGATAGAAATTCCACCCGAGTTATATGTTGAACCGGGAGATAATGGAAAAAAAGTGGTTGTAAATACAATCTATTATGACTTGCACAAAAGATGTAATGAGGCATACTACTTCAAGGATCGTGCTATATTGACACCGCTGAATGAAGATGTCAATCTTATCAATAGAGAAGTATTAGAACAATTCTCAGGTATCTAATTCACATATTATTATTTGCAAGTAAAATACAAAATTTATAAAACCGATTGTATATTTATGTATAAAAATATATTATGCATTAACTACTATTTCTTTTCTGCTAATTTCTACTATTATTATCAAGTTTATCATAATACTAATTTTTTACCATAAACATTTTTTTAAGGTGAATCTAGAGTATATCGAAGTGTGGATTCTATTTGCAAAAGCACTGTCAACTATGAATCGATGGAGATCATGTACCCGCCAGAATATTTGAATACAATCAGAGTTTCAGGTGTACCAAACCATGAACTGGAGCTTAAAATTGGAGCTCCAATTATTCTAATGAGGAATTTGAAGGAAGACATCAAACGATAACGCAGTTTGTGCTTTTGTGGTGCATGATTTCACAGCCCCAGTTTGGGTTTATATAATATAAAATTTGTGAAAAATAGTAATATTTGTTTAATTAAATTGTCAATAAGATAGACTTTAATATATTTATTCTATTTTCCAAAAATTTGAACGTAAATAAGGATTTTTTTTTTATACAATTAAAATTGAGGACCTTTGGAAAAACTGTTTTTCCAGTCGAAAAAAAAACTTACCTCTTTTTACTCTAGTCGAATAAAAACTTACCTTTTTTACTATTTTATTATTTCTGATATAAATTAGAGGTTACACTTACCTTTTATACAATTGTTTTTTTTATAAAATTTAAAAAGGTTTCCCTTTTCTTTTCTAAAAAATAGGATTTAAAAAAGGAAGTTTTTATTTAATTTTTTTAAATTCAGAAGCTCTAGAAAATTAGATAAATATGAATCGAGCGATTCTAGAGCTCATGGAGGTTTTCCTTTATATATATAAAGATATTGATTGATGTAGAACAAATAATGTGTTTTTGCTGAAAAGGTAATCAGTTATAAATATGTAATAATATTACCATTTTATATATATGTTACATATTTTATTTTTAGAAGATTAGTTGTTTTGATTAGAAAAATATATGAAATATGTAATGTGTTTTAGCTGAAAAAATATAAAATTATATTACCTATTTATGTATATGTTGCTCATGTTACTTTTAGAAAAATAGTTGTTTAAGTTAGAAAAAAATAAAAAAGGTTATATGTTTAGCTGAAATTGGTAAGTGGTTATTTATTAATAATTATATGTAACAATATTACATATTTATTTTCCATGTGTTATGTTTAGAAAATGAGTTGTTTTAGTTTGAAAATGTAGAACAGATAATGTGTTTTTGCTGAAAAGGTAATCAGTTATAAATATGTAATAATATTACCATTTTATATATATATTACCTATTTTATTTGTAGAAGATGAGTTGTTTTGGTTAGTAAAATATATAAAATAGGTAATGTGTTTTAGCTGAAAAAAATAATTAGTTATAAATAAATTGATTATAGATAGGCCCGACTCAAATTATAGATATGCCCGACCCAAATACCGACCGACCGACCGACCAAAACTTTTAATGTTTCGTCTTTAATAATACTAGCTTAAAACCCGTGCGATGCACGGATTGTTAATTGTTATTTTATTATTATTTTTTTAATTGTATTTGTTAAAAAAATAAGTAGGCATGTAAAAATAAATAAACACTTTAAATTAATTAAAAACATTAAAACAGATTTTAAAATAAATAAGTAAGGGTTTGCTCGTTATATTTTTGGAAAAAGAGTGGTTTTAGTATGAAAAAATAAAAAATGTAACATATATTTAGTTTTAAAAGGTAAATATCCGTGATATTTTTGGAAAATGAGGTTTTAAAATTTAGTAATTTAAATTATTTAAATACGTTTTAAAATAAATAAGTAAAGGGTTTGTCCGTGATATTTTTAGAAAAAGAATGGATTTTAGTGAGAAAAATAGAAAAAGTAAATTGAAAAAGCCAATTTCCCGTGATATATTTAGAAAATGAGGGACTTTGTTAGAAAAAAAAATCTATAATGTGTTTTAGCTGAAAGGGTAATTGGTTATAAATAGGTATTTGATTATTTATATTTTAATATTTTTATTAATTGCATTTGTTAAGAAAAATAAGTAGGCATGTTAAAATAGGTAAACTTTTAAAAAAATAATTATAATATTAGGTTTAAAAATAAATAACTAAAGGTTTGTTCGTGATATTTTTGGAAAATGAAGGGGTTTATTAAGGAAAAATAGAAAAACTAACATGTTTTAGTTAAAAAAGATAATTGTCCGTGATATATTTGAAAAGGTAGGAGAATTTGTTAGAAAAAATAAAAAAAAATAATGTATTTTAGGTGAAAAATGTAATTTGTTATAAATAGGTAATATTATTATTTAATAATATATTTCTATAAATAAGTAAAGTTAATTAAGTAAAAACACGAATTTAAGAAAGGGCAATTAAGTAAAATCATAATGTACCATACCGACTGACCAAACTTTTAATGTTTCTTCTATTATATAATAGTACTAGCTTAAAACCCGTGCGATGCACGGATTGCTAATTGTTATTTTATTATTATATTTTTAATATTTTATTAATTGTATTTGTTAAAAAAAATAAATAGGCATGTTAAAATAGCTAAATACTTTTAATTAATTAAAAACATTAAAACAGATTTTAAAATAAATAAGTAAGGGTTTGCCCGTTATATTTTTGGAAAATGAGGGGTTTTAGTAAGAAAAAATAAAAAATGTAACATATATTTAGTTTAAAAAGGTAAATGCCCGTGATATTTTTGGAAAATGAGGTTTTAAAATTTAATAATTTAAATTATTTAAATTCATTTTAAAATAAATAAGAAAAGGGTTTCAAATGATATTTTTGGAAAAAAATGAATTTTTGTGAGAAAATTTGAAAAAATAAATTGAAAAAACAATTTCCCGTGATATATTTAGAAAAGAAAGGACTTTGTTAGAAAAAATCTATAATGCGTTTTAGAGTAATTGGTTATAAATAGGTATTTGATTATTTATATTTTAATATTCTTAGTGATTGCATTTGTTAAGAAAAAAAAGTAGATATGTTAAAATAGGTAAACTTTTAAAAAATAATTATAATATTATAGGTTTAAAAATAAATAACTAAAGGTTTGCCCGTGATATTTTTGGAAAATGAGGGGTTTTAGTAAGGAAAAATAGAAAAACTAACATGTTTTAGTTTAAAAAGGTAATTGCCATGTTTGAAAAAGTAGGGGAATTTTTTAGAAAAAATAATGTATTTTAGGGAAAAAAGGTAATTGGTTATAAATAGGTAATATTATTATTTAATAATATATTTCTATAAATAAGTAAGGTTAATTAAGTAAAAACACGAAATATTGCAATTAAGTAAAATCACAACGTACCATACCGACCAACCAAACTTTTAATGTTTCATTTATTATATAATAGTATTGATTGATTGATTGATAGTATAGATAGCATAGATTTCTTATTTCATAAAAAGATACTTAACACTTCAGCGAACGGTCTTTAAACAAGTGTATAATCATTGCATATTATTTTCACGATCTTTCATTTTATGATTCGATTAAATATAATTACAGAAATATTTTTAACGCTTAAAATAATAACTAGCTTTATAGCCCGTGCGAGGCACGGGCATGCTCTAGTTATTTTCGGTTATGTTGATCTCATCGTTTGGTGGAATGCATGTAGAAGAAAAGACATAAGCATGTAACGGTATATCAGTAGGAAATATGTCGAAGGTTCGATGATACATGTTTTACAAAATCCCAGTCTATAAGGTTGTTATTATGAACTGAGTAGGCGTAAATATTTTGACTAATTAACATCTTTTGTTGGCACGCACGACCCTTCTGTAGTGCAAGATTTCGTCGGTTTTAATTTTGCCAATTGTATTTGAATGAGATGATGGTTTTAGTGTCACTTTGAAAGAGTATCGGGCGTCTTTTACCATTTCCATTGCCTGGGGGAACGTTGGCACTCCATTTACCTGTTTGTAGTTCATGGGGTAGTCGTGACCTTGTGTACTGCAAGATTTCACCGATTATAATTTTTCCAATTGTATTTGAACGAGAAGATGGTTTTAGTGTCACTTTGAAAGAAAATTGGGCGCCTTTTATCATTTTCATTGCATGGGGGAACGTTGGCACTCCATTTACCTGTTTGTAGTTCATGGGGTAGTCGTTAAGTCGGTGTTGTAAAATTTGATCGGTGTGCATAATAGAGTAAAAATGTAGAAGTACAAGTTGTATTAGTATGTGTGGATACACTATTTAAACGAATGCATACCACTTTGCCCATTTTAAGAAGGGTCTCTTTGCAGACACGTTGAATACAATAATTGTACAGTTGTGGATATAATTTATTTTAGAAAACTATTACTTATACCTTTCAAGATAATGCTAAACTGATTCATGATAATTTACTCGTTTCACCTTACAATTGCCACTTGACACAAATAATTTAACATTTAGTACTTTTAATATTTTATCATAGATATTCAAAAAAATTAAACCGATTTAGTTTAGATTTGATTTAGTCGTACGGTGACAACTTCAACTTTCTTGTAAAAATCTCCAACACAAACTTTTTTATTAATATATAAATATAAAACTCTTTTGCATTTTTCGGGTTCAATACTTTATATACTATAGTGCATTTTTCGAAAATGATCAACGTATAAAATTTATCTATTGAAGACGAGATTTATAATATATTAGATCATAATAAAACTACAGTTTTAATCTTATTAGTAGCTAAAATTTCAAAAATGCATATATAATTATAAGTTGTTAATATCTTATAATGAAACAATAATAAATGTAAAATAATGATAAAATCCATTTTTACGCTTATTATATATAAGGATATAATTGAAAAGAAGTAAATATGTTGATAGTTTTAAATTTAAAAAAATATATTTTAAAAAAATATAATAAGTGATATTGGATATAGATGTCAACATTTGTCACACTATCACCTAGGTCATGGTTCAATTCACATTAAAAAGAATTTTTTTTTATCATCAATATACAATTGGAGGGATAATTTATTAATCTAATATCATCAATATAATATTGAAAGGGTAATTTAGTAATCTAATATATATTTAATCTGATAGTATATAGAATTTGTAATCTAACAGTATATATAATATGAGCCATTATGTACTTAATGCAAATAAACATGATTTATAATATAAAAATATTAATATAATCTTTTTTTATGGATCAATTCCAATTTTATAACATTTTTTAAAAATACAATTTTATAACATTTTGCGCGAGTTTTTCTCAAATATGGTTAGAAATATTATTTTAAGGCACTTGTGAAAATAAATTATCTACATTACCAAGTAGATTACAAAAAGAGACCAAAATAAAGTATAACATATTGAGTGTTTGCGCATATTAATAAAAAACTTCATAATACAATCTAAATAGTTGTCTATCATAGTTGCAAGGAATGTTACTTTTAATTTAGAGATTAAGGGTTCGATTCCCATCAGAAACAATTTTTTTGTACTAAAATAGAGTATAACATATTGAGTATTTGCGCATATTAAATAGTTTCAAAATACAATTAAAATAGATGTCTAAAATAGTGGTAAGGTATGTTACTTCTAATTTAGAGGTCAAGGGTTTAATTCCCATCAGAAATAATTTTTTTGTTGTGCTATTATATAGGGGTAATTTAGTAATTTTATGATGAATAAATTGTCTCACGAACCCCCCGTGCAAGGCACGGGATCGCTCTAACCGACAGAACTTGATGTTATTTTGTGACGATATTTTCTAGTTCACGTCAGTTTAATTTTGCGATGATAAGTATTCTTCAGTTTATTGTGGTGATCCTGCCACCAGTTTGAACTTATTGGTGACACTATGTGACATGATTGAGAAGATTTGCAAGGAAGATCGGTTTGGTATTAGTCCGAAGAAGATTTTGTTCTTAGTTGAATGTATTTGATGATTAGTTTTATAAGCTAATTAATAATCAAATAGGAATTAGTTAAAGGTGTCAAATAAAGGTTCAATTTCGAAAGTACCAATACTCTCCGGGCTCCATAATTCTCTATAAGCGGCCGGAGTAGTATACTTGTCCTTAATGCATGAGGTGGCGGGATTGAGATGCACACAAATTCGTATTCGAAAAAAACTGTTCGAACTGGTTAAAAAAATCGAAAAAAATCTGATTAAAAAAAAGTCCACCTCAATTGGATCCAGCCCGCAGGCTTAAACGAATCGCATATTTTTCACAAAACCCCGATCCGGTTCGAGCCGAATAAACCCAAATTTAATCTCGATTTGGACGTAGTCTTGATCAGGATAAAAGTTCAATCCAAAAAGTTAGAATTTTCAATTAAATCTCGGATAAAAGCTTAAATTTTTTAATTAAATCCGAAAAAATAAAAAAAAATTAAAGTTAAAGTTATCAATATCTAAAATAATTTGTAAAAATCCGATTTGGCCCCTCCTAACCCGACCCTATCTACAGGTATAAATATTTTAGAGAAAATTTGTCTCGATTTAAAAAAGCCCGGCCCTATCGGATATCGAAAAATCCGATCTGAATCTGGATTACGTTCATCTCTATTCAGGCTAACAACTATAGAGCTGCTTATATTATTACTTATATTATCTGATATGTATAAACATAGTTGAGACAAAATGATTACTATTTTGTATTATTTTGTATTATGTGACTAAAAATGCATTTGTACTTTGTCTTAAAATTGTGAATACAAAGGAAGAAACATAATTAAATTTAATTAAAGAGATACGTGTCTATTGGATATACTTTATACCAATAACCACTTTTATTAATAATCAGACAAATGAAATTATCATGAAAGAATCTTGAATAAAAACTAAAGTGTAAAATAATATTTGTGAAAGACATTAATGGTTAAATTGGTGACTTGAAATTCTTAGTAATTAGTATTGAAGTGTCTTAGGTTCGATTCTCATCAAGATGAAAATTTTCTTACATTTTTATAACATTTGACTTTGGAGGGGCAGTTCTGTAATTTCAAGTTGTTGAATAAAATGTTTCACAAAATACTTGTTGCAGTATAAGATATATAATAGATAGATTTAAATAATGTGAGATTAAATGATAATTTAATTTTATTTGTGACAAAATTTTCGATTATTCTAATCTTCTAATTTTGATTTCCACTTGACATCGCATCAATTCAACTGAATTCCACGTCGGACAATATCAATCGACGTGGCGTGTAATGATTGGTTTGCTTGTGTCAAAGCAGCCAACACGAGTCCACGTGTATTTGACTCGTTCAATTTTGTATATATCTACTCTCTTGCATTCACATTCTCAACAAATCCACCTCTACACAGTATATACATACATCTATACACACACATAATCTCCGTCTCTCTCGATTTCCAGATCCACGAATCATATCTGTAAGTCTTTGATCTACGAATTCATTCGTTTTCTGTTTAATTTTCTTTGTATCTATCGATCTCGTATTGTTGTTTAGTAATATTTAGATCTGTATGTATATGTTTGTGTATTTGTGTAATGATCTGATTTGGTTGCTATTAGATCTGGTGATTTAATTAAGTTTTTCTTTTATGTTTTTGATTATTATTGTGTATTTTGTTGGATGATTTGTAGTATGTGTGTGGAACTAGAAGAGATTGTGTTTACGAGAGGCTCGTATTCGTAATTGTGTATACAGATTGGTGCTTGTAAGTGTATGGATATGTATGATTCAGAAGTTGTTAGAAAAAATTGTGTTTACGCGAGGCTCGTATTCGTAATATACGAATTGGAGCTTTGATTTTAGAAGTTGTTAGAAGAAATTGAGTTTATGAGAGGCTCGTATTCGTAATATACAGATTGGAGCTTTGATTTTAGAAGTTGTTAGAAGAAATTGTGTGTTTGACTTGAATGTTGTTTGTTAACAATTTAGGGGAATTGAAACTCGTGGTTGATATAAATGTGCATAAGGAATTTCTGTATTTATGAAGCTGTTTTTGGCTGCTGGAGAGAGTTGTAATTGGCATGATTAGTATTTTTTTTCATGTTTGTGTGTTATAAGTGTTGTTTGAGATGTATCTAATGTCTAATTAGGAAACAAGCGGAAACAGAAATGTTTTTCTACATTATACATACACTCAAATCTGAATAAATGCAGACATAAGGACTGATATAAGGCTTAGGATGTTTAAGAAGTGAATATATGAAGTTGTATTTAAGTGGTTGCTGATACATGCACCTGAAGGTTTGTTTGTCACCGTATCTTGTGGTAGAAGAAGGTCCATATATAATTAAAACATCAACTACAAGGTTGAGATATGCTTTGTTGTGTATTATTAACTTTTTAAGTTCTACATATTGGTAAGCTTAAATGTTTAAATTGTGTGCAAGCCTTTACATGATAATGAATGTAAGAGGTTCATATTTTGATTTCTGAAGTTTTTATAAAAATGTGTTACTGTGTAGTGTTGTGGAATTTTTTTCTTTGTTTATTATTAGAGCTTGTTGACATGAGTTGTGGGATGTCTTTTGTACACGAGTAGCATGTATTTATCAATTTTTCTGGATGCATTGTTAACAATTTTTTGATTATGATTTATCTCACATTGGTTAATCATGTCTAGGTTGAGAGTTTTGTGATTCGTCAAGATGGGAGGTGGTTTCAGAGTGCTGCATTTGGTTAGGCCATTTCTTTCGTTCTTGCCTGAGGTGCAAAGTGCTGACAGGAAAGTTCCCTTCAGAGAGAAGGTTATCTATACCGTGATCTCTCTTTTCATCTTCCTGGTGTGCAGTCAGCTACCTTTATATGGAATTCATTCGACTACTGGAGCAGACCCATTCTACTGGATGCGTGTTATTCTGGCCTCGAACCGTGGGACAGTCATGGAGCTGGGGATCACTCCTATTGTTACTTCGGGACTCGTGATGCAGCTATTGGCTGGGTCTAAGATCATTGAAGTAGACAACAATGTTCGCGAAGATCGTGCACTTTTGTATGTATATTTGTGGCGCCAATTTTCTTATTTTGATTTATTTTATTCCTTTCTTTATTGCTACCTTTTAGGTTGTTCTTTTTCCATTTTGGTTTATTGCATGCATGATTTTAATCAGTTTCATATAAAAAGATTCTATGTAGAAAGTGTGCAAGTATTCTCTGATTTTATTATCTTGTCACACAAGTGGAAATTTTGTGTAGAAGATGTATTTTTGCTAAAATTTTAAAACCATATATCAAGTTTCATTAACATGTCATTGCGTCATCTACTCTGCTTCTTTAGATGCTGAAGGTTTTAGTTGTCCAATGGTCTTCCTGAATTGTTCACTTATTTAGTTCTTGACTTTGCTGTTTTCACTAGGAATGGTGCTCAGAAGCTTCTTGGCATCCTGATCGCTGTTGGTGAGGCTGTTGCTTATGTTCTTTCGGGGATGTATGGGAGTGTCAGTCAGTTGGGTGTTGGAAATGCTATTCTTATTATCGTTCAACTGTGCTTTGCTGGTATCATTGTGATATGCTTGGACGAGCTGCTTCAGAAGGGATATGGTCTTGGTTCTGGAATATCATTGTTCATAGCTACCAATATCTGGTTCGTTGTTGATACTATTTCTAATTTGATATTTCGTCCATCTTTTCATCCTAAATGTTACTTAAAACGTGTTTAATATAACTTTCAGTGAAAGTATTATCTGGAAAGCATTTAGCCCAACAACTATCAACAGCGGACGTGGTGCTGAATTTGAAGGTGCAGTCATTGCCTTGTTCCATTTGTTAATAACAAGGACGGACAAAGTTCGAGCACTTCGGGAAGCTTTTTACCGGCAGAATCTTCCGAATGTGACTAATCTTCTTGCCACTGTCTTGATCTTCCTGATTGTGATATACTTCCAAGGCTTCCGTGTGGTTTTGCCTGTTAGATCAAAGAATGCTCGTGGACAACAGGGATCCTACCCAATTAAGCTATTCTACACTTCTAACATGCCAATCATTCTTCAGTCCGCACTTGTGTCCAATCTTTATTTCATCTCTCAGGTAACGAGTCTTACGACTACGGGCAAAATATTGGTGTGGAATAAAGATAATCGAACCATATTGAAATTTCTTTTTTGTCTTTTCAACAGTTGCTGTACAGGAAGTACAGTGGCAATTTCTTGGTTAATCTGTTGGGCAAGTGGCAAGAGTCTGAATATTCAGGTCAATCTGTCCCAGTTGGCGGTCTTGCTTACTATGTGACTGCACCATCAAGGTATTAAAGGCTTCTTTTTTGTATATATCAGTTAATAATTTCGATCAGTTTTATCAATTTCAATATCAATGACCCCTTATCCTTGTCCTCTCAGCTTAGCGGATATGGCAGCCAATCCTTTCCATGCTCTCTTCTACATAGTGTTCATGCTGTCAGCTTGTGCACTTTTCTCCAAGACATGGATTGAGGTTTCTGGATCTTCTGCCAGAGATGTTGCTAAGCAGCTCAAGGTATTTTTTAGATGATATATCATAATCTTATTTTTTAAAAGATCTTTGTTTGCATAGTAAGTTGTATGGCTTATATAAGAGCAATACAAGTTTTTAAGAGAGCAAAAGAGGCTGCTGAAGGCATTTCGTAAAAATTTGATAGTTAAGAGTTGTAAGCATGTTGTAGGTGTATTTATTACCAGCTTGTAGAATAATTTGAACCATGCTGTTTTGTGAGTTTCAAAATATAATTGATCTGTGTCTGCCATCCAGACAGCGACCTTGTGGGTACTATAAAGTTTACAATTAAGTGCTATTTTGGCTGGCCATGTAACGGTGTAGCTGTTAAATTATAGCTCTGAGTATTCTTTAGTACTTTGTTTAGAGGGTCTTCATGACATGGTAGGTTTTCTTGGGACATGAATAATGTAAAAAATGAGCATCCTTTATTTACTTGCAAGCTACAAGTTTGGTGGTTAAAGTTGTGCATATTGTGCAGTGTATAGTGCTTAATCCGTCCACATTCTTTCCGAGTCATTGATTGATTTCAACATCTTATTCTTGATATGTTTACAGGAGCAACAAATGGTGATGCCAGGACATCGTGATTCAAACCTACAGAAGGAGCTCAACCGGTACATTCCCACAGCAGCTGCCTTTGGAGGTATCTGTATTGGTGCGTTGACTGTCTTGGCAGACTTCATGGGAGCTATCGGCTCTGGGACGGGTATTCTGCTTGCAGTTACAATCATATATCAGTACTTTGAGACATTTGAGAAGGAGAAAGCCAGTGAACTAGGTTTGTTTGGCTTTTAAGTGCCTATGTAGGGTCTAGGTTACTTTTCTGTTGAGCTGAGAGGTAGACTGTTTTGGTACACACCCGTTGTAACATTCGGCGGATCAACAATGGAAAATGTGACATTGTCAAATCCTTGGACAGCACTGACATTTGTAGCTGTAATACTTTTGTTGAGATTTAAATGTTAGAGAAACATACACATTCAGTAAAGAAGTGTTTTGTTTGAAGTCGTTTCTTCTGTATCAGTACCACTGCATTATGGTTCTTTGCCAGCTTACAAATATGATCATATTCACAGCTTCTGCCTTTCTTTTCTTGACAAGTTATTGGAGGTTTTATTAGCCCAATGTATTCACAAGTCATCTATAATTCTGATGGAAAAAGTATCATCGTGGTTATGAAAACCATAGTACTTGTACATGCGTTTGGACAATTAGAAAACCGTTACGGTTCTTTTGGCCTTGGTTTTACACTGCATTCTGGTCACTTGAGAAATTGTACAGTGGGGTGACTGATATCACGAGTGCAATTGTAGCCTAAAATTAAATAGATCAGATAACCTCTCCTGTAATGCATTTAGAATAATGTATTCCGGCAAGCGTGCTTACAGATTCAAGTAGTCAATTATAATGTAGATGATAGCTTCGGCGTCCCATTCATTTCTTTACCCTTTTTTTTTATGAATGTCCCTCCCAATTTTTAACATTACAAAAATAGTAAAGTTTTATAATATAAAAATTAACTTCATCCACTACTCTTCTTCACTATATTCATTTTATATATTAAATATTGATCGATCCCATTATTTTACACAATTTTCTTATTTTTTAGCACCTTTCATGTCTAAATTCAATGTAAAGAATTGGGAGGGACGGAGGGAGTAATAGTTTACAGACATGTAATTATTTTATATACATGTATTACAGGTTTCCTTCGCTTCTGAGGCAATGCATATATTTTTAAAAAAAAAGAGAAATTCCTTTCTACTACTCGAGGATACGCACATGTATACTCATAATATATGATGTAATATAAATGATTAGCTATTATTTTGGATGCAGAGAAACAACGTCAAACAGTGATTAAAATAGAAACTTTACCCTTGTACCATGCATGACTGTCCTCGATGATGGCGACAGAACAGCACCAAATCTATCTGGAAACAAATAGACTTAATATATAGGGTTAGGATCGTGACATACGATTGTTATAACATATTGTACCACACGTATGTGTAAAATTAGAGTTTGCGGTGCGATGCAGGGGTCTCATTTCTTATGTACCGTGGTTATTTTTCATAGTTTGGTATATTACTATCATCGTATGTTAGGAACCATCTCCCTTATATATGTACATAATTATGTTTAGTTATCATAATTTTATACAAGTTTATTATAAGACACAAGGGTGATTTTCTAACAAGTGAAATCAGAACTTCAATTGTTTTACTTATTGTCTGCCGTAAGTTGTGACTGCCAAACTTACCTATAAACTTACTTATAAGTTGTAATCGACTTAAAAAGTCAAAATTAGCTTCTTAGTATAAGCAGCCAGGCCTGGCAGGCTAGCAATGTATACTGTATAGTACCCCTATAGGCTCATAGTTACACAGACAAGAATTCAGTAAATTGCAAATTGTTCGGTCATTGCATTTCTTAGATGGAATTAGACTAATTATAATACTAAACAGAAAATAATTATATACCAAACAGATAACGTAAATACATATCAAAGATCAGTACATGGATATCAAGTGAAAATAGAGTTAGATTAGCGTCACTAATCACTACTAAGTACTAATGATGGGCTATATAAATTATTATGTGGTGTATCCTTGTATAATTAAAGTTGAAGCCTATCAACCATTTGCATGAATGATCAAACTGTATTCATTTTGTTATACATTAACTCAGATATTTAAATTCAATAATTCTGTTTATTTAAGTTCAATTTAATCTGTTTTAGTAAACGAATTCGATTATAGCCAAAGCAGAGGCTTCCTAATCCCACTCTTAAATCTTGCTTTAGCTGACTCCATCTCTGCCTCAAGCTACAAAATCAAAAACTTTTCATTCTCAAATCTTACTCTTCTCTTTGAAATAACAAAACCCCTTCATTTCTTCCAAAACCTCCGATCTCTCAGACAATTCCATGAACCAAATGGATTCGTCAAAAAAGCCCACCACTACAAGCAAATTTTCCAAAACATTTCACAAAGTTACAAGTTTCAAATTGGCCACAAAAACCCTCTCTGGCAATGGCTTTTGCTTGCTCCTTCCTCGGGAGAAACCCGAAAACTGTGATGAATTTACCAAAGATGAAACAAAATCGAGAGATAGAGCAGCCATGCAAGCTTTTGTATCAAAACTTTTTGCCACTATTTCAACAATCAAAGCTTCTTATGCTGAGTTACAAATGGCTCAATTTTCAAACTACAACATTGAGGCCATTCAATCTGCAGACCAAGTTGTAGTTGATGAATTAAGAACACTTTCGGACCTAAAACATACTTTCTTGAGAAAGCAAATAAAATCATCACCACCCCATGTCACATTTTTACTTACAGAAATCCAAGAACAGCATTCCCTTATGAAGATGTATGATATCACCATTAAGAAACTGCAAGCACAAATTGAAGCCAAAGAAACCAAATTTTCAGCTCTTCAACAGAATCTTCGAGAAACAATTTTGATCAACAGATCACATGCACGGAGACTTAATTCAAGTGGAAGTTTCTCAATTCTTGATAATGTCACATTGTCTTCTTCTTCCAACCCTAGAGATTTCATCTTGGTTCTACATTACGCAATGAAATCAGTGAGAGACTTTGTCAATGTTTTAGTGAATCAAATGGAAAATGCTGATTGGGACATTGATATTGCAGTAAATGCAATACAACCAAATCTACAATTCCCAGACAAAACACACAAGTTTTTTGTTTTCGAATCATTTGTGTGTCAAGAGATGTTCAAGGATTTTGACACTCTAGTTTTTGCTCTACAAAATGATCACTCGATACGATACTACATTGATCAATTTACAAATCTGAAATCAGCAAATGCAACTCATTTCTTGAATCAGTATCCCAATTCTTCATTTGGAAAGTTCACTAGATCAAAGTATCTATGTTTAATTCACCCGAAAATGGAAGCTTCATTTTACGGAAATTTGAACCAAAGAAAGCTTGTGAATTCTTGGGGGTGTCCTGAAACTACATTCTTCGCAGCATTTGCTGAAATGGCGAGACGGGTATGGATTTTACATTGTTTAGCATTCTCAGTTGATCAAAAAGTGAGTTTTTTTAATGTGGGGAAAAATTGTAGATTTTCCGAAGTGTATATGGAGAGTGTGACCAGTGAAGCACTTTTGTGCGGAATTGATGGGATTGCAGTGGCCTTCCCTGTAGTTCCGGGGTTTATGATTGGTAAGACAGTGGTGCAAAGTAAGGTTTACCTAGCTCAGGCGAAGGGTTAAGTATACAATTTGAGTTGATTATTCGTGTTACATTTTATTTTGTGAAAGTGCGCAGATGCTTAATATACAATCAGGCATATTATCAACGCGTAACCAATGTAAGCATGGATTATGCATAAATGTTAAAGATAAATTATAGAAAAAGATACAAAAACTATTCAAGTATCTAACAAACAACTTGGTCAGTTTGTTGAAATTGTTGGCTTCTACAGGGTCCATAACTACACCCTGTATTTGATTTTGTTGTTTTAAAATTTGTATGGAATTGTTAAATCCTAATGAAACTCTGAGAAGTGCAGAACATTTGCAGAAGCACGACATGGAAGAAGTGCAGAACTTTTGATTCTCACGGTGTTTAAAGTGTCACATATAATGTTGCAGGCTTGATATAGGTTCAAAGTAATGAATAAGAATTAGTCGAAAGCCGTTCTTACCATCTGGTAGATCATAATTCTGACCTTATATTTGCTGTACACTTGAAGATACTCCGCATTTACGGACATACCATATGCTACAAATAATAACAGTGGGGATGTATGCAATCTCAATAATGGCAAAAAACACATAGTACTAGCTAGCAAATAATGTTCTGCTATCTGATTATGTTGAATTTTAATATTTACGGAATTGTTAAGTACTAATACAAGTCTGGAAAGTGTGAGAAGCAAACGTTTTCCTGAAGAAATTTTGCAGAACCATGAAATAGACGTGCAGAACTTTTGGTTCTCACGGTTCTTCAGTGTTACCCTACATGCATATATGGATTTTATACACATAAGAAGATTAATGGTATTAGTAAGCAGAATTAAGTAGGCTTTAGAATTTAGATAGGGACAGAGTAATGAAGTTGAATTAGTAAAAAATTGGTCTTACCACTTGGTAGATCAGAGCCCTGACCTTGTGTAGTTATGTATGCTTTACACCCGGAAATAATCAACATTAACTGACATGCCATATGCTGAATAATAACAGTAGGGATGCAAACTCAATTATACATAGAAAACAACACACAGTACTAGCAAATGATGCTTCTGCTATTTTATCAGATCATTACTGGTCATTCAGTCTCGCAGCTGTTCCATTTAATCTCTTACGGGTCTTGCTATTTACATGTGTCAGCTCCATCAATGGAGCATAGATTAAACACACACAATGAAGAAGACAGTATATTGAAGATGTGTGTTGAAAACAATACATTGCATAACCTTGTGTCTAATACATTTACTGAAACAAACTAATATACTATCACTGATGATACATACAATCTCTATATCTATAGAATCTGTAACAAACTCCAGCTTATCATAACAACATTCCTTCTAGAAGATTTAAGTAAGTTGCAGTGTTGACTTTGTTGAGCTGGCAGTGTTGACTGCTACAATATTCACATCATCCCCCCTCAAGCTTGGAGGTGAGAATAGGTTGAGCACACCAAGCTTGGACAAGAGGTATTCCATCGAATAAGCAGGAATAGCTTTGGTAAGAAGATCAGCAGGTTGCTCCTTAGAAGGTATAAAGGCAGTAGTAATGAGACCCTTTTGAAGTTTTTCACGAACGAGATGACAATCAATTTCGATGTGTTTCGTCCGTTCGTGAAAAACAGGGTTAGCTGCAATGTACATAGTAGAACGATTATCACAAAATAAGGTGACTGGTTGGAGATTGGAAATACCAAGTTCATGAAACAAAGTAACTAGCCAAGTAATTTCACAGCAGACATCAACCAAGACTCTATATTCTGCCTCGGCAGAAGAACGAGAGACAGTATGCTGTTTCTTAGCCTTCCAGAAGAGTAATGAAGACCCAAGAGTAACACAATAGCCCGTGAGAGACTGGCGAGTAAGTGGACAGCCCCCCAATCCACATCTGCATAAGTAGTAAGTGCCAAGGAACTTGTAGAAGATAGCAAAAGACCTTGACCAAGTGTATGTTTAAGATATCAAACCACTCGATGTGCTGCATCTAAGTGACACTGTCGAGGAGAAGCAAGAAACTGGGAAAGAATATGCACAACATATGAGAGATCTGGCCGAGTAATTGTTAAGTATATAAGTCGACCAACCAAACGACGATAGGGAGCCGGATTAAAAAGGAAAGGCGAGGTAATATTACTCAGCAACATATGATTTTGCTCCATAGGGACAATAACAATACGAGCTTTTTCAAATCCAATGTCCTTAATAATATCCCAAGTATATTTTCGTTGATTTAGATAAATGCCCTTTTCAGAACGAGCTGCTTCGATGCCTAGAAAGTACTTGACTGGGCCTAAATCCTTTATCTTAAAGTGACCAGCAAGATGAGCCTTCAAATGAGCAATAGAGGATGTAACATTGCCAACAACCAAGATATCATCAACATAAACCAAAACGGCCATAAAACTGATTGAAGTAGCAAGAATAAACAAGCTATGATCGGAGCTTGCTTGTTTAAAACCATAGTGTAGAAGAACAGACTTGAATTTGAGAAACCACTCTCGAGGTGATTGTTTAAGTCCGTATAAAGACTTAATTAATCTGCAAACCAGAGGGACCAGAGAAGAGTAATTATCAAACTCAGTAGGAAGAACATACCCGTGAAGAATAGACATGAAGACTTCCTCTTGCAATTCGCCATAAAGAAAAGCATTAGTCACGTCCAATTGAGTAATGGACCATTTGCTAACAGTAGCCAAAGAAAGCAAGACACGCACATTTGACATTTTAGCAACCGGTGCAAATGTATCAAAATAGTCCAAACCCTCAGTTTGAGTAAAGCCACGAGCAACTAAGCGAGCCTTGTAGCGTTCTACACTGCCATCAGAATTAAATTTTACTTTAAAAAGCCATTTGCAGCTGACAACCTTTTTACCAGGTGGGAGAGTGACTATTTGCCAGGTATGATTTGCTTCAAGAGCTGCAAGTTCTCGCTCCATAGCTTTACACCAAACTGAATGTTGACAAGCAACCTTATATGATGAAGGTTCAGGTACATGTGCAACATTAGCCATAAAAACCTGATGGTTAGGAAAAAAAAAGCAGCAGCAAAAGCATTGACAGTGTGCTTTGGAAAACCTACAAAGTCTTGAAACTTGGAAGGGACAGTATTGACTCTAGTACTGTATCTGGTTTGTTTGGGTGGTGCAGGAGGTGTAAGATTTATAATAGGGGAATGAACAGTTGATTCAGTAGATAAAGACCTCACATGTGAGTTATCAGAAAGGTGAGAGGACATAGGTGATAGAGGTGCAGAAGCCAGAGTAGCAGGAAGCAAGTCAGTTGAAGCAAATAAAGGATCAACAGGAAAAGATATATGAGGATTGAATAAGTGAGATGGTGTAGAAGTAGAAACAATTGTTCTAAAAGGAAAAGAGGATTCATGAAATATAACATCATGTGAAACAAATACTTTCCTAGTGTCAAGGTCCATGACTTTATATGCTTTTTCAGAGAAAGGGTAACCTAAGAATAGACATCTATGAGCTCGAGGACCAAACTTATCTTTATGAGGTAGCACATTAGTAGCATAGTATAGTGTACCAAACACTTTTAAATGGTTGTAAGATGGAGATTTATTAAAGAGTAATTGAAACGGGGACAAACCTTTAAGACTATGAATAGGAGTTCGATTCAACAAATAAGTGACTGTAAGGATACAGTCACCCCAAAAAGAAATAGGAAGTGACGCTTGCTGTCTTAACGCTCGAGTAGTATTAAGAAGAGTTTTGTGTTTTCTCTTCACAACACCATTCTGTTGTGGAGTGTAAACACAACTCTTCTGATGAATAATTCCAAGAGAGGACAAATGAGATTGAAATGTAGTAATTAAAAACTTTGAACCATTATCAGAACGAAGAGTTTTAATATGACAAGCAAATTGCTTATGCACATAGGTAATAAAATTGATAAGAATAGTAGAGACTTGACTCTTGTCAGCAAACAAATACACCCAAGTAGCTCGAGAGAAATCCTCAACAATGGTTAAAAAATAGCTACAATTCCCATGAGTTTTATATTTATAAGGGCCTCAAACATCAACATGAATAATTTCAAACAAAACAGAACTCGTAGTAGTACTATCATAGAACTGCAACCTTGTTTGTTTAGCCAAATGGCAAGTGTCACATTCATTAAAAGTAACAGAATTATGATACATTGTTTGAGGAAGAAACTTCATGGAAGACACAGAAGGGTGGCCTAAACGGGCATGCCACAAATTTGAAATGTTTGTAGAATGAAAAACATTATTACACACAGAAGTATCATGAGAACAACTAGCTACACTAGGTAGCTGTTCAGTAGTAGAAATAGGATGATGCAGAATGTAAAGCCCATCTTGAAGTTCACCAATCTCCATGGTCCTCTTCAATACATGGTCCTGAACATAGCAAGCATCTTTAGTGAAAAATACATTACAAGAGTTGGTGGAGGTTAGTTTAGGAATATATAAAAAATTATAGGTAAAGGTAGGGACATAAAGCACATCAGTCAGAACAATATTTGTATGTAAATGGACAATACCAATATGTGTGACATTAGACTGTTGACCATTAGGCAAGTGTAAGACAGAGTTGATGAAATGCATATGTCTAGGCCTATTTGTAAACACTGAGGATTCTACTCAACTTTGATTAAGATGTAATAAGTAAATAATAATAATCAAGTGTCACATGAATCTCAGAAGGTTATATATGTCAAAGAATGAAGATTAAAGTCATCTACAGACTTGAAGTTATTCTACATTTGAAAGAAGTTCAATTTATTGTTCAAGCCTCAATGAAGTATTCAAGAAAGTGGAACTATTTAAATGTGATAGAGATTTCAGAAGTGTGACGGAGAAAAGTACAGGTTACAGTCCTTTGTTTAAGTAGAAGGAGAAAAGAACCACAGCTTAAAGTCAAGTATGAAGAACAACCATTAAAGTTAGTCGCTCATGAACCAGACAGTACATGGAGTGTCAACGTCAGCCAGTGGAAGTTCGTCATCAATTTTAGTGGTTCTAAGAATTAGTTTTAATTCTCTTTTAATTTATTCTATAAGATAATTAATTTAATCTATGAATTAATTCTTTTAAATTAATCAATCTAGATCTTAAGTAATTTAATGTATAAATTAATTCTCTAGAATTAATTTATTTATGGAATTATTTAAGTCAATAATTTAATTTATTTAATCTGTGAATTAATTCTAAATGAATTAATTCATTTATTAAATCAATTAAAAGTAGAATATATTAAAACAGTTTTATTTCTGATTATTTAGTACTAGTAGTAGTATCAGTTTACTACTAGTAGTACTACCGATAGTACTACCAAGTCATTTGGTTAGTACTACCGATAGTACTACTAAGCAAAATGGATAGTACTGCTAGTATAAACAGAAATGCAATGATTCTGGCGCGTGAAAGTGAATCATGTGACTTGTTTAAATACAAGTGACTGATCAAAACAAGACAGAACATTACAATTCAAGACAGAAAGAAAGATACAACTTCAAACTCCTTTATTCTGCCATTCAAACGAACCAACCAGAAAGCATTCAATTTAATCCTTGTAATAAATTCTAGCCATTAATGTTATATTCAATCAACTAGAATTCAATTACTTGTATTGTTTTGACAATCTAGCGGATCATAATCCCTAGAATTTCTATCGAACTACTTTTTAGTATTCGATCCTTTTATTACAAATATAGATAAATTCATGTCAAATTTATTCTAGGTTTGTTTTAAAAAGAACTCTGTAATCTGTACACAGAATTTTAACACCCTTCAAGTTCAATAGAGTTTTATTTAACTTGAATTTTGTTTCATTTTATTCCACAGATAATTTGCTATTGTAATTGTTAAATCTACTATTAATACAAATTCGATTAAACGGTACTGTTTGTATTCAACCCCCCTTCTACAAACATATAAGGACCTAAAAGTTGATTTTATGAACATCAGATAACAAGTGAAAGTGAGGTGTAATGTGGTCAGTAGCACCAGAATCTAATATCCACATTTCAGAGCCTAAAGACTTTTTACTATTAGTGTGACATACAAAATGTAGGACATTACCGGCCATATGTGGATGAGGAGTTGAAGCAACATTATTAGATATATGTGTAGGATTACATTGAGCAGGAGAAGCACTAGCTGACAATTCTTTAAAGCCAGACTGTATCATAGTCATTAACTGTTGACACTGAGCAATTGTGAAACCCGGAGTGTCATTAGATTTTTCTGAATTACCTGAAGAGACTCAATCAGAATTAGAATTATCAGCAATCACATTATAGGCATGAGCAGGTTTAGATTGATTCTTTGGCCGTGGTTTAGGTTTGCCATATAAACGATGCCAAGACGGATAACCATGCACACAAAAGCATTTGTCTCGACTATGTCCTGATAAGTGACAGACATCACAAATCACCGAGCTATCTGCAACAGACTTTTTACCAATAGGCTATCTAACAGCTTTGTTATGAGCATAAGAGCCAGAAGAATTAGCCTGAGAATAATGAAATTTAACAGACAAAGTCATGGAGTCTGAAACAGAGTTTGTAGCACCAAATTCCCTCTGATTTTCTTCTTGCATCAAGAGACTATAAGCAACACTTAGGGTAGGAATTGGTGTCATCAACAAAAGATGCCCTCTTATAGCAGTATATTGCTCTCCTAAGCCCATAAGAAACTGAGAAAGCTTAGTACTCTTACTAAAATTCTCCAATTTTACCTTCACTTCACAATTACATTTTCCACAATCAGAACAAGACACAACACACAGGGCATCCAATTCATCATTAAGTGCCCTAAATTTGGTAAAATATGTAGATATAGACAAATTTCCTTGATTGAGAGAGGCAATTTCCTTACATAGATTAAACAATTTAGGAACATTTGTCTGAGCAAATCGAATGGCAAAATCATCCCAAATATCTTTAGTGACATTCATATACAACACACTTTGATGAATTTCAGGTGAAACTGTATTTAGAATCCAAGAAATCACAATATCATTGCAACGAGTCCAGTGCAAGATCAAATTAGCATTCTGAACAGGTTTCACATAGGATCCGTCAACAAATCCTAATTTTAGTTTTGAAGATAAAGCAATTTCCATCGATCTAAACCACTGATTGTAATTCTGTTCATTCAGAGTGATAGTAAGTAAGATTAAACCTGGATGATCAGATGAATGAAGGTAATAAGGATGATTTGCATCAATAGATGTAGCAGGCGCTGTCGAATTTGTTGCTCCAATTGTTGCATTCAAGTAAGATGGAGAAGACGCCATTGTAACTCAACACAGAAAAAAAAATGATAAAAGACGACCATGATGAGAGAGATTTAGAAACGAGAGAAATGAACACATCGGAATTAAGTGTATAACAGAGATCTTAGCTCTGATACCATGTCAGCTCCATCAATGGAGCACAAATTAAACACACACAATGAAGAAGACAGTATATTGAAGATGTGTGTTGAAAACAATACATTGCATAACCTTGTGTCTAATACATTTACTGAAACAAACTAATATACTATCACTGATAATACATACAATCTCTATATCTATAGAATCTGTAACAAAATATAGAATCTGTAACAAACTCCAGCTCATCATAACAATATTCCTTCTAGAAGATTTAAGTAAGTTGTAGTGTTGACTTTGTTGAGTTGGCAGTGTTGACTGCTACAATATTCACATCAACATACAACATCTTCAGTTCATGTAGGCTGTAATTCGAGTCGAGCCGGGCGAGTTCGAGCCGGGTTTTAATTCAAGCCGAGTTTTTTTTTCACGAGCCGAGCCGGTTCGTTTAACTAAACGAACCTAATCTTCTGTCCAAACTCGGCTCGTTTAATTTCACAAGTCGAGCCGAGCTAGCTCGTTTAACTCAACGAGCCTATTTAAACGAGTCGGGCGAGCCGGCTCATGTAAAATTACACTTAAACGAGCCTAATCTTCTGCCCGAACTCGGCTCGTTTAATTTAACGAGTTGAGTCGGCTCGTTTAACTAAACGAACCTAATCTTCTGTCCAAACTCGGCTCGTTTAATTTCACAAGTCGAGCCGAGCTAGCTCGTTTAACTCAACGAGCCTATTTAAACGAGTCGGGCGAGCCGGCTCGTGTAAAATTACACTTAAACGAGCCTAATCTTCTGCCCGAACTCGGCTCGTTTAATTTCACGAGTCGAGTCGAGCCGGTTCGTTTAGTTAAACGAGTCCGGTATTGTGTTCAAGCTCGGCTTGTTAACGAGTTCGAGCTGAGCCGAGCCCTATTAAACGAGTTCGAGCCGGGCGAGCTCGCGAGCTACCCGACTCGAATTACAGCCCTACATGTACTTCATGTGCTCTAGCTATCATCTTCTCAGTATTTCCTTCAATAATATGTAGTGCTATTTAAAGTTCGAAATGTTCAAGAACTGATACAAATTATTCCAGAATTGACTTAAAAGACGGTCCATTTGAACAATTACTTGTCTCTTTTCTTGTACAACTTGTAGATGTTAGTGTATTGGATGATCGAATATCAATTTTTAAACCAATAAACGTCAACTTGGTATTTTCAGGCTTTTTGCAGCTTGATTTACAGGAATGAATCTTTCATTTGAGAGATACACTAAATTTCAATTGTTTCTATCACAAACCAAACTCTATCTATATGCTCGCTAAAATACGTAATGGTCGTTGGTTATGGGATTTTGTTTGTCGGTAAACCTTTTTATTACAAATTGACTAACAAGCAGAAAAAAATCAAGATTAGAAGCTGTAATCATCTTTCATTTTTCTCTTTAATTATGATTAATAATCCAAAAAGTTAATTGCATCCACTTAATACGCGTGCTTGTGTAGGCCATGCCGGCAAGGAATATATAGTAATGAACTGAACTTTTTCTCCTTTCTCATTTCAAATCCTACTAGCAAAGCTACAAAACTCTCTATATTCTAACCCTATAATAAAACTTCTCTCTTGTTGCTTTGAATCTACATGTCTATCTTCAGAAAATCACCCCCTATAGCCTCCTTAAACACCAAAATATTGTTCATGATCATACTCTTGCAGTTACATCTCATCATTTCTCCAGCTCGGATGATGATACCCATGCCACAAAATTTCGAAAGAAAACCAGATACAAATTCGTTGAATACGACACCGAAGGTGCATAACGTAGATGAAAATCTCCTTCCTATGCTGGTTAAAGGCAGGAAACCACCACCGTCTGCTCCAAGCCACCGCGGACATAAGGTAGCCATGTTCCAACAGCCACCTTGATAAAATTTATCAGTACCACCTTGATATAATTGAAGCCGTAGTTAAAAAAAATAAAAAACTTCACGTCGACATGAGGAGGAGGACGAGGACCAGGACGACAACAATATTGAGTGTGATTGATTCGATTGGTAGACTTAACTTTTGGATGCTACTTTCCAAATTCTCGTTTGCTTTGCTTCAAAGACATAGGAGGTTACAAATTTAGTTCACTTACGTTATACTCTGTGTTCTAATGATTGTACTAGATTAGCAAAATTGTTGTCCATGTTCTGATTCAAACAGGACAATACTTCTGGTAATCTGTAATTAGCAAACTTCTGCAAACTTGCATTTACGAGACGATTTTTTTTATACATCGAAAAATGAGTATGGATGAAAATACAAAAACTCCGAGGTGGTTAAAACATCTGTTAGCAATATTGTTATTCTCAAGTGTTTGCCATGTATTTGTTTTAATTTATTTCATAGTCTTCTATAAAGTTACGTTTTTTTAAACAAGACTTGAACACTCGACCTCGTGAAAATATGAAATATACATTAACATAAACTATGCATTTCTTCAGAAGACGAATTAAGATTAAGAAGTACAACCATAACTTACCAAAACTACCAAGATCTCAACCGAAGTACGAGACAGGGGCGTGACAGTAGTAGACGTGTCGTAGTTGCATGATTATTTGTTACCAGTATTATTTAATAAAATGTCCCAAGTTCTCCGTGATGAACATTAATGCTTCTGCGTACATGTACTCACTGGGAGCTGCTATACAGAACTTTTAAACCAAACTAGTTGCACGAGCTCTCCTCATTTAAGTATTTATTTAATTGTGTACTACATTTTTCTGTAATGGGGAATCAACGGATATGCATTCCATTCTCATTATTCTTCCTATTCTTTCAAATCTTAATTCTCTCGTTTATATAAATTAGCTTCAATACCCGTGCAAAATTAGTTTCAATACTCGTGCAAGACACGTGATTTTTCTAGTCTACAGAATATAATTTTGTCTTCGTTCAATTATTTTGTGGTTCATGTTAGCTCAAATTCTATGATTATTTTAAAAATAATACGAAATCATTTTGAAAAATATTGAAAGGTTTTTCTATAATAATTTAATTGTAACTACCGAATCAAATTTATTTTGATCGATATGATAATTTAAATATTGATTTATTTGCACTCTTCAAATAGAAAGGTTACAAAACCTTTGGTCATTTCATAAAAAGATTTGATCAACCCACCACCATTCAGTTATCATTAATATATATATAGTTTGACCCAAATAAAGAAATAACCTTGTTACATGAATAAAATATTCAATCTCATCTAAACAAAGACAATGTATACTTAAAATGGTATAAGAGCTCTACAGACTTCTGTAGAGATTTCGCAAGTGTGTTTATGGGCTCGACCAGGACGTTGATCCAATAAGAGGGGATATTTGTAACATCAATTAAAATAAGAGTGTGTGGGGACTTTTATATAGACAAGTCAATAACCAAAGTCAATAACCAATGTATACAAATTTGCTAGCACTTTTGGACTGATATGTGGTGAGTTATTGGGTCCAGTATGCATTCAGTTGTCAGTTTGGATATTTGTCTACCAAAAAAAAAACTTAAATCAATTCATCTTTTTTTAGTAGGCACTTAACTAATCTAGAAAATTACTTAATCAATAAATTAAATTTTATTTCATTAATGTTGCTTTGATAACATGAACTTAGTTTAAAATTAACTTGTTTGCGGCTAAATTTATATATATTTGAAAGTTAAAAAATGTAAACATTTAGGTTTTAAATGGTAAGAGCGTAACTGTAACTTTATGTTGAATGAAATGCGACATGTTGATGTTGATGTATTATATATAAAATAAAAGAATAAATCGATAATAGATTAGAATAATTAAAAATAATTGTCCAATAGACGATACATGTAAGATTCAATTATTGATACAATTTCTAATTTTTGTATGAAAATTTATAATACATGTAGTATTAGTTAAGCAGATACATGAATGATTGTATGTACATTCAGATATAAAAGTTTTTCCAAGAGGAGAATTAAAAAAATGACATGTAAGTGACAAAAAAGAAAATTATTGATCATGCATATAATCATGTATTTCTAATATTTAACAAAGTATGCCTTTTAGTTCAATGGTTGTAGTCTTGTAGAGGTGAATTATATTTACATGAATATAATAGAACATGTTGGACTATTATATATAGGTCATTATTTCACAGAGAACCTTTTTATATAGAGTCTAGTAAAGAACCCTCTAAACTAATCTCAACCATTAGATTAGATGTACATCCAACGGTTCAGAATAAATGAAACTTCAATTAAGTTTTATTATTATCATAAACGAACATTGTGACATATATAGACAGGGTCGCGCTCCATTGAGAACCATCACTATTGTGAGATATGAGATCTAATCATAGTCATTCATTTAAATACACTATATTAATCTCGCACCACTCATTAAATTTATTAATATTTTAATTTTTCACCATCCCTACCAATCCACCACCTCCGGCCACCGGGAACCTCCATCTCCGATCACCAGTAACTCCGGTCACCATCTCTGACGACCTATTCCGGCGAACCCAAAAAATCACCACCGGAAAACAAAAAATCACCACACTGCGGTAACCTCCGACCACCACCAGAAAACAAAAAATCACCATCGGAAAACAAAAAATCACCACCACAAAAACAAATCCACCAGATCTTCTCCAATCCTCGGCACTTCCAGCCACTTATAAATCACCAATATCTCAACAAAATCACCACAGCAAACATTACTTACCAATTCAAAATTAACAACATCACGATGATCACCACAATGTCTCCACTAATCACCACCATAATCATCAAATTGTCACCACTAGTAAACCGCCACAACCAACAAATCACCGGTCACCACCGGAAAATCACCAGAATCGAATTTAAACACAAATCATCGAATTTAAACACATCACCAGAAATTCTTAAATCAAATTAAAAATAATAAAATGAAATATCTCCATGTCGGCATCACCATAACATTCACCACCAATCTCCATCACTGTAATATCTCCCATCCGCCATCTTCGTCGCGATATAATTTCTCAATCGACCTTTCAAGTTCTTTGATTCGATCGATCTTCACAACGAGTAATAACTCCTTCAAGTTATTTACATTTCAGATCAAGTATTAGTTTCGGTGAATACTTCTTTTATGATGCGATGCAAATTGAACGAGAGAGATGAAGAGAGAAGGGGAGGGATGTATATATATATATATATATATATATATATATGTATGTATGTATAGGTTGAGGTGGGGGTGAGTAAGGCTGGGGGATTATTGTGATCGGAGATGACAGTAGTAAGATAGGCAGTGCAGGAGAAAGAAAGGGGGAGAAAAAGGAATGAAAAATATACGATGCAGATTAAACGAAAAAATTATAATTGAAGGGTTGAGATTAGATCTCAGTTCTCACAATAATGACGGGTTCTCATATGAGCAAAAGCCTATATAGACATGATAGTTGTATGTATATGTCTCATATTCTCCTAATTTGTCGACCGATCTATCATAGGGTAACTTTCTTCAATTTAGACTAAATCAAAGATTCAATATTTGCGATCTTCACGTTAAGATCTCGAGATTCATGTACTACTTCAGGTATTTATTTTGATTTAGTTATTGTGATTTCTCAGTTTTTGTTTATTTCAGTTCTTAAAGTTATCGGTTGTGCTTTACGTCTAACCACCCTATATTAAAATGAGAACTGAGACTAAATCTCAGCCACTCAATTTTAAAACTACTTTTAATCTGGACCACAAATAAACACACATATCTTTAAATTAGAATAATTATTTCTCTCTCCTCACATCCCTCATCCACCCACACCCACATCCCTCATCCACCCACACCCACATCCCTCATCCACCCACTTCCCGATCTATCCTCTCTCTCTCTCTCTCTCTCTCTCTCTCTCTCTCTCTCTCTCTCTCTCTCTCTCTCTCTCTCTCTCTCTCTCTCTCTCTCTCTCTCTCTCTCTCTCTCTCTCTCTCTCTCTCTCTCTCTCTCTCTCTCTCTCTCTCTCTAGTTCAAAAATGCATCGACAATCCCTTGTCTCCCCAAACTCGAAGCTCCACAGCAACGGAGTCCTGATCGCCGCCAATGATAGCATCGAACTACTCACTACAGACTACTTTAATTTAAAGCAGCAGCTAGCTTCTCAACTCGTCACCGGCGACGACAAACAACTCCGGAAGTCACAAAAGCCTCGTAAATCGTCGGAGAACCTGATTCATATTATTCCGTTGCTCATCCTAGACCATACTCTGCCCAACCATGATCTTTCCGGTTAATAACTTGGATCACCCGATTACAGTCAGATAAAGTCGAAAGTCAGATGAATGTGGTTGAGGAGGTTAATGAGGAAGTTGTGAGGATTTTGCAGGAGGCGAGTCAAACGTTGGTGGAAAGGATTGATTTGGCAAAACAAATTCTGAAATTTTGGTGATTTGCGTTGAAAATTAGTGATTTGTGTTGAAATTTTGATGATTTGTATTAAATTTTTGGTGATTCGGTAGTTATGATGGCAGTATATTGGTGGTGGTTTATAATTTAGTATACTGGTGGTGGTATACATGGTATAAGCAGCGATTTTTGGTGATTTGTTTTAAAATTGTTAATGATTTGTTTCAAAAAAATTTAGTGATTTTGATTGAAATTCGGTGATTTGTGTTGAATTTTCTGTTGATTCTAGCTTAAATTTGGTGATTTTGATATGGTGGTGATTGTGATATGGTGGTGATTTTACATGAGACATAAATAGTGAAAACGACAGTTAAGGTGGTGGTGCTAGGTGCATCAGATGGGATGATGATGTTGATTTTGTTAATATAATGGTGTAGTGGAGATGGTGGTTATGGAGTAGGAGAAATGATGACGGTAGTGGTAAAATAGATGAAAGGGACAGTGGTGGTAGAGTAATAGGAATATGATATATGTATAAACATTGATGTATGTATATGAATGATGATATTTTTTTTTTAGTGATTTGGTGATTTGGACTCAGTTCTCATTATAAGAGGGTCTCACTAGAGTAACCCTCATACTACAGATACTGATAAATGACTTGTAACCAAGAAATTGCAAATGTTATTAACTCCTTATATATAATAAGCGTAAGGGGGATCTTATCCAAAATTTTGGTCGGTCACTGTACTACCAAAAGTATACGATCCGTTGGATTATAAAACTATAAATATTCAAATCGATGAGGACCGTCAGATATAATATTAAAAATTGTATTTGATTAATAATAGGATATTATTTAAATACTAAAAGGTGTATTTTGATAATTTAAACCTATTATAAATGGGTTTTCTATATTGAATAGAAATCTTTATGTAAAAATTCGTAATTATTTTTTCTCTTTATTTTATGGATAGTTCCAGTGACATAATAATTATTAAACCATCATTAAATTAAAGATAATTTTGTAAGCTTCGCGTGGGCTGTAAAATCGTTAAAATATGTTGTCTAAAACTCAAGATAGAGCCCAAACAGCAAAGTTATTATCTAAATTTTAATAAATATTTTTTTATTATTGTAGCACCAATTTAATTTTTTTTTTACCTAATTCTTTTAAATTTATAAAATTCTATATTTATTTCAATAAAATATTAAAATCAATTTAAGAAAAAATTAAAATCGATCTGGTCTATGTACGATCAGTATACGACCAAATTAATAATTATAGTTAGATCTTAAATAGATCGATGAGAATTGTTAGATCTAATATTAAAAAGTGTATCTGATTAATAATAGAAATATATTTAAATACTAAAAAGTGTATTTTGATAATTTAAAATTTTTCTATGTAAAAATTCTTAAATATCTTTTCTCTTGAATTTATGTATAGTTCCAGTTAGATAATAATTGTTAAACCAGATATCAAGATAATAATTCATATCGATTACAATGATACCCTAAGTTATAAAAGACTTGGAGAACTCTTTAAACACTTTTTTTTTGAAGGAACGTAACAATTTGATTAATCCAAATTATAATTATATTATTTTACATATAACAAACATAAAAGAATAATATCAAAATATTATTAAAATGTAGAGGGTTTCATATTCATAAACGATAATTTTGAATATAATACTTATATTAAAATGTGTATTTGATTAAAGGTAGGATTATATTTAAATACTAAGAAGTGTGCTTTGATAATTTAAACCAATTATAAATTGGTTTTCTATATTGAATTGAATTCTTTGTGTAAAACTTCTTAACCATCTTTTCTTTTCAGTTTATTTTATTTTTATGGGTAGGTCAACTGGTCAAGTTAGATAATAAATATTAAACCATCATTAAATTAAAGATAATTTCGTTAATTTCGCATGAGTTGTAAAATTATCAAAATTCAATTTCTAAAACTCAATATAGAACCCCAAATATTAAAGTGAGTATCTAAATTTTAATAAATATTTTTTTTATTATTTTAGCACCAATTTATTTATTTTTCCACCAATTCTTTTAAATATAGAAATTTTATGTTTCTTTCAATAAAGTATCAAAATTAATTAAGAACAAATTCAAATCGATAAAGAATATAATAATATGCGAATAAAATTTTATATAATCATAACATAATTTTTATTCTATTTAATAATTTTTAAGTAATAATGTATTTTAAAATTTTATTTACACCGTAAATAAAACTGAAACATTAAAAGTAAAAGCAGTTACTAAGATACTTATATCAGTATATACTTGATATCCTTATTATATTAAATCCTTATATATAATAATTATAATAGGGATCTTATCCCAAATTTTGGTGGACCATTAGATCTTAAATAGATAAATGAAAATCGTTAGATCAAATATTAAAAAAGTTTATTTTATTAATAATAGGATTATATTTAAATTCTAAAAGGTTTATTTTGATAATTTAAACCAAATATACCAAATATAAATAAGTTTTCTATATTGAATAGAATTCTCCATGTAAAACATTCGTGACTTTCTTTTCTCTTACATAAACAATTCCACCTAGATAAAAATTGTTAAACCATTTTTTAATTAAAGATAATTTAGTTATCTTCATGTGGGGTGTAAAATCGTCAAAATAATTTTTAAAACACAAGATAAAGCCCAAATTAATAAAGTGAATATTTAAATTCTAATAATAATTATTATGTCATCATTATTTTAACACCAATTTAATTACTTTTTTCTAACTATTTTAAATTTTATCTATGTTCAAAAATTAAAATCAATCTAAGAAAAATTCAAATCAACAACGAATATAATAATACGAGGATAAAATTTTATAAAATTGTGCATATTTTTAATCCTATTTTATTAAGTTTTATATCATAACTAATCAAGTATGATTTATTATTAAATAATAAATTATACGTAAATGGTGATTTTGTTTTATAAGAACTATATTCATATTAAAAAAACCTTATTTTGAAATTTTAGACTCAACTAGGCCAAACTTTTTAAACCTATATACATTGTAAATTATTAAATTTGAAACTTTAAAAGTTTGTTAATCAATTAGTATAGTACTTTACAAAAAATATTATCAAATAACATATGTCTGCAAGAAAAAATGATTTTTTTTTTCAAAAAAACCTATAAATTTTAATATGTTGTTGGTAGATTCAAACCTTAAGATCATTCTACAGGATAATTTTACTGTTATATCTAACGTTTTTCAACAATTTTTAATTTGAAAGATTCAACGATTATGGATTGAGTGATCAAACAAAGTGACCAAACTTATAAGGAAGCTTTCATTAATTAGTCTTTAATATAATAACATAGATATTTACAAGATATACTATAAAAAAATGAAATTTATACAGAATTTTGATCACAGTGTACTACTTTAAAAGAAGAACTATTACAAAAAAATTATATTTTAATTGATAATTTATTTTCTCAAAAGTTCAAAGTTCCCGCATCTTTAACATATTACAAAAAAGAGTATATTATATTTTAGCAATAAATATTTAAAAAAATTATAAATTATAAATATTATAAATATTAAGAAAAATTAATGATGTTATCATGGTAGTTTAGTCCTAAATACCGCCAAAACATTCTCAACCGTTAGATCCAATACTTTTAAAAATACATGATCAGGATTATATCATATAAAAAGAAGTTATTATCTAAAAATGATATAAGTTAAAAGATATTATATTAGGATTGGATTTTCTAAAAAGTCAAAACATAAAAATAGTTGTAATTAAATAAGGAAACTCATTTAATACCAAAATAATAAAAATCGTTTAATGTTAAATAGATAGGTGAAAACCGTTAGATTTAACATTAAAAACTGTATTTGATTAATAAAGGGTATTCTAATAATCTAAACTACATATAAGTAGATTTCCTAAATCGAATAGAATTCTCAACATTAAATTTCGTCACTTTATTCTCTTTTTAGTTTTAGAATAGTTTTTAATTGAAAAAGAACTATTAAACCACAACTAAATTAAAGATTATTTTATGAATTTCATGTGGACTATAAAATTGGCAAAATCTAATTTTTATAACTCAATATAAACAAATATTAAATTGAGCGTGTAAAATATAATAAATATCAAATTTTTAACTATAATTTTTTTGGCTAAATCTTTTTTAATAATAATTTAATCATGTAAACTAATAACTTTTAAATATTAAAATATTCATAAATAAATATTAAAAAAACAATCGTGTGTTGCATGAGTAATAAAATTATAATTATAAACAAAATAATTATAAATAAAATTTAAGTAACCGTGCATCGCACGGGCATAAGCTAGTACTCAAAATTTGAAGTAGGCCTTTTAATTCTATTGTAGAATTAAATTTAAATTTATTTGATTTTTTTAATGTTAGTGTAGAAATTTTGATTCAACAATAGGCTTTAAGTGCTTAAATTGTACAACAAAATCGGATAATTGATTCATAAGCAATAAATCTTATTCTCAGAATTTTAGGTAGGCCTTTTGATCCTCCTTTGATTCTACTGCATAAAAATTAGTATTTATTTAATTTTGTTAATTTTAGTGCAGAGATTTTAGAACTAAAATTTAATATCGTTGATCTTAAAATATATAAATGAGAATCGTTAGATTTAATATTAAAAAAATTTATTTTTATAATACAAATCAAATATGAGTAGGTTTTCTAAGTTGACTGCAATTCTCAATGGACAAATTCGTAACTTCAAATTCTAAGTTGTGCAGGTTTATTTGATTGTTGGTATATACTTTAATTCTAAATTGAGTAAATTTTTTTTATTTTAATTCTACTCCTAAGTTGAATAGAACTAACGTAAAAATTCGTTATTTATTCTTTCTTAAGTTTTAGGGTAGTTTTAATTGGGGAAAAAAATTGTTAAACCATCACTAAATCAAATATTATTATGTGAGTTTTGTGTGGACCGTACAATCGTTTAAATATGATTTTTAGAACTCAAGATATAACATAAATTAAATCCTTATATATAACAAGCGTAAGGAAATCTTATCCAAAATTTTGGTATTTCGGTCCCCATATGACCAAATTAATAAGAGCTGTTAGATCTTAAATAAATAGATTAGAACTGTTAGATCTAATATTAAAAAGTGTATTTGATTAATAGTAGGATTTATATTTAAATACTAAAAGGTGTATTTTGATAATTTAAACAAATTATAAATGAGTTTTCTACATTGAATAGAAATCTTTATGTAAAAATCCGGAACTCTCATTTTTCTTCAATTTATGGATAGGTCCAGTTAGATAATAATTATTAAACTATCAAAAAATTAAGGATAATTTCGTTAGTTTCACGTGGGCCGTAAAATCGTCAAAATCCTATTTCTAAAACTCAAGATAGAGCACAAATAGTAAAGTAGGTATCTAAATTTTAATAATAAAACTTTTGTTGTAGCACCAATTTAATTATTTTTTTCCCTAATAATTTTAAATTTAGAAATTCTATATTTCTTTCAATAGAATATTAAAATCAATTTAAGAAAAATTCAAATTGATAAAAAATATAATCATATTGAGAATAAAAATTTTATATAATCATCCATTTTTATTCTCTTTAATAATTTTTAGATAATTATGTATTTTAAATTTTTATATACACAGTAAATAAAACTGAAACATTAAAAGTATAATACATTTTTTATAGAGTCCCTCTTATTAAATCCTTATATATAATAAGTGTAAGAGAGATAACTCTGGTCTGGTCTCAGTACCACCAAAACAATTTCTGCCGTAGGATTTAATATTTTTAAAAATAGACGATCAAGATTATATTATATATATATAAATTATTATCTAAAAATGATATAAATTATAAAAAGTGTGTTTGATTGTTATTAGAATTATATTATAATACTAAAAACTGAATTTTTATGATATAAACAAAAAATGAGTAGGTTTTCTAAGTAAACTATTCATAACTTTCTCTTCTATCGGGTTCCTAAGTAATTTCAGTTGAATAAAAATGGCTGAATCATCGTGAAATTAAAAATAATTTTATTAATTAATACAATTCTTTTAAAAATAACCGAGCATTACACGGGTTATAAGCTAATTAACTCCTTATATATAATAAGTGTAAGGGAGATCTTATCCAAAACTTTGGTCGGTCACTGTAATATCAAAAGTATACGATCCGTTGGATTATAAAACTATAAATATTCAAATAGATGAGGACCGTTAGATATAATATTAAAAATTATATTTGATTAATAATAGGATAATATTTAAATACTAAAAGGTGTATTTTGATAATTTAAACAAATTATAAATGGGTTTTCTATATTAAATAGAAATCTTTATGTAAAAATTCGTAATTATCTTTTCTTTTTAGTTTATGGATAGTTCCAGTTAGATAATAATTATTAAACCATCATTAAATTAAAGATAATTTTGTTAGCTTCGCGTGGGCTGTAAAATTGTTAAAATCTGTTGTCTAAAACTCAAGACAAACAGTAAAGTGATGATCTAAATTTTAATAATTTTTTTTATTATTGTAGCACCAAATTAATTTTTTTCCTAATTTTTTAAATTTTTTAAATTCTATGTTTATTTCAATAAAATATTAAAATCAATTTAAAAAAAAAAAACCGACGTGGTCCGTGTACAACCACTATACGACCAAATTAATTATTATAGTTAGATCTTAAATAGATCGATGAAAATTGTTAGATCTAATATTAAAAAGTGTATCTGATTAATAATAGAATTATATTTAAATACTAAAAAGTGTATTTTGATAATTTAAAATTTTTCTATGTAAAACTTCTTAAATATCTTTTATCTTTAATTTATGTATAGTTCGAGTTAGATAATAATTGTTAAACTAAATATCAGATAACCATTCATATCGATTACAATATTAAAAATTGTCAATATAATGCTCATAGATATCATACTAATACATGTGGAACCTATGTTATAAGAGACTTAGGAGAACTCCTGTACATGAATAAATTTAAACATTTTTTTCCTGAAACATAACAATTTGATTAATCCAAATGATATTTATATTATTTTACATATAACAAACATAAAAGGATAATATCAAAATATTATTAAAATATTGAGGGTTTCATATTCATAAACAATAATTTTGAATATAATACTTAACCATCTTTTCTTTTCGGTTTATGGGTAGGCCAACTGGTCAAGTTAGATAATAATTATTAAACCATCATTAAATTAAAGATAATTTCGTTAGTTTTACATGGGCTGTAAAATCGTCAAAATTCAATTTCTAAAACTTAGGATAGAACCCAAATAGTAAAGTGAGTATCTAAATTTTAATAAATATTTTTTTATAATTGTAGCACCAATTTATTATTTTTCCACTAATTCTTTTAAATATAGAAATTTTATCTTACTTTCAATAAAGTATTAATATAAATTAAGAACAAATTCAAATTAATAAAGAATATAATAATATGAGAATACAATTTTATATAATCATAACATAATTTTTATTCTATTTAATAATTTTAAAGTAATAAAGTATTTTAAAATTTTATATACACTATAAATAAAACCGAAACATTAAAAGTAAAATCAGTTAGTAAGATACTTATATCAGTATGTACTTGATATCCTTATTATATTAAACTCTAATATATAATAAGCATAATAGGGATCTTATCCAAAATTTTGATCGTACGGTCTTGGACAACCAAATTAATAAGGACTATTAGATCTTAACTACATAAATGAAAATCGTTTGATCAAATATTAAAAAAGTGTATTTTATTTATAATATGATTATATTTAAATTCTAAAAAGTGTATTTTGATAATTTAAACCAAATATACCAAATATAAATAAGTTTTCTATATTGGATAGAATTCTCAATGTAAAAAATTCGTAACTTTCTTTTCTCTTTCATGGACAATTCCAGTTAGATAAAAATTGTTAAACCATCTTTTAATTAAAGATAATTTAATTATCTTCACGTCGGGTATAAAATCGTCAAAATCTGATTTTTAAAATAAAAGATAAAGCCCAAATTAGTGAGTATTTAAATTCTAATAATGATTATTATGTCATCATTATTTTAACGCCAATTTAATTACTTTTTTCTAACTATTTTAAATTTAGAAATCTATGTTCAAAAATTCAAATCAATCTAAGAAAAATTCAAATCAACAAAGAATATAATAATACGAGGATAAAATTTTATAAAATTATGCATAATTTTTATCCCATTTTATTAAGTTTTAGATCATAACTAATCAAATATTATTTATTATTAAATAATAAATTATACGCAAATGGTGATTTTGTTTTATAAGCACATATAGAGACCTAATTTCATTGTTAGTAGGACTATATTCATATTAAAAAAAACCGTATTTTGAAATTTTAGACTCGGTTACAGAAAAAGCCTAACTTTTTTTAACTTATATACATTGCAAATTATTAAATTCGAAACTTTAAAAGTTTGTTAATCAATTAGTATAGTACTTTCCAGAAAAATCGTACTTTAAAAAAAAATATTATCAAATAACCTATGTTTGCAAGAAAAAATGAAAAAAATTCTTATTTTTCAAAAAAAAAAACCTGTAAATTTTAATATGTTGTTGGTAGATTCAAATCTTAGATCATTCTACATGATAATTTTACTGTTATATATAACGTTTCTCAACAATTTAATTTGAAAGATCCAACGATTATGGATTGAATGATCAAACAAAGCGACCGGACTTATAAAAAAGCTTTCATTATTTAGTCTTTAATATAATAACATAGATATTTACGGGATATACTATAAAAAAATGAATTTTATACAGAATTTTGATCGTCACGGTGTACTACTTTAAAAGAAGAACTATTATAAAAAAAATTATATTTTAATTGATAATTTATTTTCTCAAAAGTTCAAAGTTCCCGCATCATTAACATATTACAAAAAAGAGTATATTATATTTTAGCAATAAATATTTAAAAAAATTAAAAATTAAAATTTTTTATAAATATTAAGAAAAATTAATGATGTCATCCTGGTAGTTTGGTCCTAAATACTGCCAAAACATTCTCAACCGTTAGATCCAATAATTTTAAAAATAGACGATCAAGATTATATCATATAAAAATAAATTATTATCTAAAAATGATATAAGTTAAAAGTTATTATATTAGGATTGGCTTTTCCAAAAAGTTAAAACATAAAAATAGTTGTAATTAAATAAGAAAACTCATTTAATACCAAAATAATAAAAATCGTTTAATCTTAAATAGATAGGTGAAAACCGTTAGATTTAACATTAAAACATGTATTTGGTTAATAAAGGTTATTCTAATAATCTAAACTACATATATAAGTAGATTTCCTAAATCGAATAGAATTTTTAACATTAAATTTCGTCACTTTATTATCTTTTTAGTTTTAGAATATTTTTTAATTGAAAAAGAACTATTAAACCACAACTAAATTAAAGATTATTTTGTGAATTTCATGTGGACCGTAAAATTGACCAAATCTAACTTTTATAACTCAATATAAACAAATATTAAATTGAGCGTGTAAAATATAAAAAATATCAGATTTTTAACTATATTTTTTTTGGCTAAATCTTTTTTAACAATAATTTTAATCATGTAAACTAATAACTTTTAAATATTCATAAATAAATATAATTATAAATATTAAAAAAACAATCGTGTGTTGCATGAGTAATAAAAATATAATTATAAACAGAATAATTATAAATAAAATTTAAGTAACCGTGCATCGCACGAGCTATAAGCTAGTATACATAATAAGCGTATGAGAGATCTTATCCAAAATTTTGGTCTTTGGTAGTCCGGTCCCTAGACGACCAAATAAATAAGGACCGTTAGATCTTATATAGATAGATGAGAACAGTTGGATCTAATATTAAAAAATGTATTTGATTCATAATAAGATTATATGTAAATAATAAGAAGTGTATATGGATAATTTAAACCAAATATAAATGAATTTTCTATATTGAATAGAATTCTCTATGTGAAAATTCGTAACTTTCTTTTCTCTTAAATTTATGGATAGTTCCAGTAAGATTATAATTGTTAAAACATCATTAAATTTAAGATAATTTTGTTAGCTTCGCGTGGACAGTAAAATTGTCGAAATCTGATTTTTAGAACTCAAGATAAAGCCCAATTAGTAAAGTTAATATTTAAATTCTAATAAATATTACTATTTTATTAATATTTTAACACCAATTTAGTTGCTTTCAATGTTTCGTGTATAACAATATTGATATTTACGGTATATAATAAGTATAAAAATGAATTTTATGTAGAATTTTGATCATCACGATGTACTACTTCAAAAGAAAAAGAACTAATACAAAAAATTATTATAAACTTTAATTGATAAATTTTTTAGAAGTCCAAAGTTCCAACATTATCAACATAACTAGTTTACTAAGCCGCGATTCGCAGCGGCTTTATAATAATATCTCTAAATTTTCTCAAAAAATATTCCACAAAATACGTTTTTAAATAAAATAATATTTCTAAAATAAAATTATGTTTTGTTTTGAATTATATATATATATATATAAAGTTCTAGATCGTTTAATCAAAAAATACAATTATACCTTCAGAGCTATTAAAATATTCACTAAATATTCACTACCTCCAAATCTACTACCAGTAAGAAAAAAATCAAAAAATATGAACAAACATCTTTTTTGTTGCTGGGAGAATTTTTTATTAATAATGATCTCTTTTTGTCAAAACAAATAACAACAAAAACAACAGCAACCTCTTCCTTTAAAAAAAAATTAATGACCTCTTCTCAATGTTTCTTATTCTTGTATGACTTTTGTTATAGGTGCACCGACTTATTGAATTTTGTTAAAAATGCATACACTAAATAAATTCTTCAGTCGAATTAATCTTAACATGATATTTTCGAAATACATACACTATAAATTTCTTAATATACAATTTTTATCTTTGAATTTTCGTGTATGAAGTACAAAAAATATTTTACTAAAGATATAATCTTTTCTCATAAAAATTAGAACAATAACTATCTAAACGTTAAAAAACAATGATAAAATTTGTTTTTGAAGACATGATGAATTCTCCACTTTCGAGTTACCTTGTATACAAGTGTATCAACTTTTAACTATAAATTCAAAACTAATAACGTACTCACATAAACATATAAATCAATTCACAACTGAATGTACATGAAAATCACCTTGCTCGGTCTATTATTTTAATTGATTAACCGATGAATCACCCTCCTTATTAATCCATGTATTAACTCAATCAACACTAATAGTAAATAACCTGTCTTGTCAAAGATTTTAATATGATCCTCCATTAGGATACAAACAAACGTAATAAGATAAATAACATAAAGGAAAAAGTCTCATACTCATGTACTCATATACACACTTTTAACATGAACAAACAAAAAAGTAAAGAAGAACAATGTTGACAACAAAAATTGCATTAGACGATTAACAAAGTTTAGGTGTATATTTTTACTATTAATTAGATGTTTGTACGAAAGTATTAAAGGTAATTTCTTATGCAAGACTGATCTAATTTCTTAACTTCTTATTTATCATTATGTTCTTGTATTTTCTATTATATTACATTAAAAAAGAAAGTTTAGGAGAGCAGAATGTTAAAATGGTAATTTGATTTGAAAAGAAATATTATGAGAATATCTAGATAATAATAAAGGGAAGTTCAAAATAATGTATTACACTTTTTTTTTTTAACTTAGATATTTGAAGGCAAGAATATTATAATTGAATATTTAGTTTTCTTCATTTGTAATATTTAGTTTCCTCCATTAGTAAAGATCTATTTTATATTTACTTTCTCCATTAGTAGAGATTTTAAATGCAAGAATATTATATTTACTTTCCTCCATTAGTAGAGATTTTAAATGCAAGAATATTGAAATTGTATATTTAGTTTTATCCATTAGTAAATATTTAAAAGGCAATTGAGATTTTTTCTAATATTTGGTATTAATTACTTAATTTCTTATGCAAGACCGATCTAATTTCTTAACTTTTTATTTACCAAAACGTTCATGTATTTTCTATTATATCACATAAAAAAGAAGAAAGTTTAAGAGAAGAGAATGTTAGGATGTTAATTTCATTTGAAAAGAAATATTATGAGAATATTTAGATAATAATAGAGGAAAGTTTAAAATAATGTAAGGTAATACAATTTTTTTTAATTTAGATATTTTTAAGGCAAAAATATTATAATCGAATATTTAGTTTCATCCATTAGTGATATTTAGTTTCCTCCATTAGTAAAGATCTATTATATATTTACTTTCTCTATTAGTAGAGATTTTAAATGCAAGAATATTATATTTAATTTTCTCTATTAGTAGAGATTTTATTTGCAAGAATATTGAAATTGTATATTTAGTTTTCTCAATTATTAAATATTTAAAAGACAATTGAGATTTTTTCTAGTTTTTTGTATTAATTACTTAATTTCTTATGCAAAACCGATCTAATTTATTAACTTATGTGGCATTGGTGATGTGGAAGTTTGGGATGATTTTATTGTGGGAAATTAATGTGAATGCAGGGGGTCCACAATTATTAATTAAGTTGTAGCCAATAAGAACATGACATGTGGCATTTGTGATCCATTTTGGTACCCCTAGCATTATTCATTTTATATTATATTACATAAAAAAAAAGTTGAGGAGAGCAGTATGTTAAGATAGTAATTTCATTAAAAAAATATTATGAGAATATTTAGATAATAATAAAGGAAAGTTCAAAATAATGTAAGGTGATACACTTTTTGCTAATTTAGATATTTTGAAGGCATGAATATTATAATTGAATATTTAGTTTCTTCCATTAGTAATATTCAGTTTCCTCCATTAGTAAAGATCTATTGTATATGTTGGGATTTATGGGTGATAGCATAGGAACAACTTAACTTTGTATATACTTAATTTTTTAATTAAGTAGAACATACTGTCACAACCAAAGTATGTTCTTGTAATCAGTATGCAATGTTATTTTAATAGTGTAATTTGGAAGAAGTTCACTTTCCGTGTTCAAGCCTCAAAGAATGCATATTAGATGACAGCATGAATAAAGGTTACTGTCATAAGCATTGACAGTAAGATTACAAGAAGACAGAATGTTGCAAGTCAAGACAGCATATTCACTCTGACAGCAACATTGGCGGAAGACTACGCGACAACAACTTTAGCCCTCGACAGCAAGTTTGGAAACCTCGACAGCACACTATGCGGGGAACTCCTACTGTCACCAAAAGCACATTCCTGTGACAGCAAGCTTTGCGGCAAAAGTAACTGTCTCGAGAAAGATCCTTGTTCTAGGTATCTTTCTCAGTCAAATCCCGTGACAGTTTCAAAGCTCAAGAAACAGGCATGTTGCAGTATCCCTAAGCTGCATCAAGTCTGCAAGACTACGACAGAAGCTTCAAGCACTACAAACAAAAGCGAATCAATTCAAGAGCAAGGTCAAGTCTCTATTTGCTGAATTGTTTTAGCTAGAAATAGAATGAATCTAGGTTGCTTTCTTTGTAATGTATATCTGACATTGTTAGCAATTTAGGAAAGTCACATGGGTAGACACTTTGTAAGAAGCTGCCACTTGATAATGACAGCAGCTTCACAGACCCGTGTTGACAGTGATAGGATTAGTTTTATACTTAGACTATTAATTCATTCTAGGGATGTAACTAAGACAAGCAAGTGTCTTGAAGAAAAACCGAAGCTCAAGAATTCTCTCTTGAGGTTGTAGCAACACTTTGCAAAATAAATAAAACATTTATTTTGTGAATCTTGTCTTCTCGATTATACTGTTTTTGAATGCATACATATTATTGATAACATTAAATTTTAGTTTTAGTTGTTGAAACCGAGATTGAATTTTATCAGTATTGCATTCATCCCCCCCCTTCTGCAATACATGAGGACCAACAACTGGTATCAGAGCGTTCAGATTAACACACATATCTGAGATCACGACGACAATGCAGAAATCAAACAGTATCAAGATCCCAGCTTTTGATAAAGAGAACTACAACATTTGGAAAAGAAAGATCTTGTTGTTTATCAAAGCTGCGAATCCACTATACCCAGGTATTCTCGAGAATGGTCCTTTCATTCCAAGGAAGGAAATTGAAGCCACAACAGTAAATGGTGAAGTCATTCCTGCACATTGGGTTCCCAAAGATCCCTCTGAATTTTTGGAACCTGAGAAGGAGAAAATGGTGCTAGATGATCACTTGCAACTCGTCTTGCTCGATTCTCTCACGTTGGATAAAGCCATGTGTGGAAGTGTGATAAGCTGCACATCTGCCAAGGAGATGCGGATCAGGTTAGCTTTGCTATGTGAAGGAAGTGAAGAAGTTAAGGGCAATCAAAGGCAAATACTAATATCACAATATGAGGCATTCATGGCCAAGCCTGGTGAAGACTTAACTACCATGTTTGAAAGGTTCAGTAAGCTCTTAACTGAACTACAGATACATGGCAAGTACTATGACAGAAAAGAATTAAATGTCAAGTTCCTGCTCACACTGCCTGATCACCTTGAACACAAGACAACAGCCATACGAGAAGGAAGAGATCTCAACAATATAACCTTTGAGACACTTTATGGCATTCTGAAATCTTATGAACTTGAACTCTTTCAAAAGAGAGCCATACAAAGTGGAACAAGGAACAAGATGGCTAATATGTCAAGTGCCCTAGTAGCACATGTGCCAAGGATCACACAACCAAGTGAAGTACTACAAATCACACAACCAACCCCTGTACAATCCTTGAAGATAGAAGAGGTTGTTGAAGATGATGAGAAAGTAGTACTACAGCTCAAGGATGTGGAAGATGAAGACTTCTACACAATGGAGGAACTGGAAAGCATGGACAATCCTACTATGGCCTACATGGCTAAAAAGTTCAAGAACTTTAGGTTCAAGAAGGATAGGTCATTCAGGCCCCAAGGCCAAGCATCCAAGTTCACCAAGGGAAGCTCATCAAAGGCTGCTGTGGGAAGCTCATCCAAAGGAGGATATAAGACTGGATTTGTGGATAGATCTAAATTCAAGTGTTACAACTGTGGTGAACCTGGTCATTTTGCTACTGAATGCAAAAGACCCAAACAGGTTCAGAGATTTGAGAAAGGAACTGGTGGATACTCTAAGAAGAATCAAGGTAGAGCCTATGTGGCTGAAGGAAAGTGTTGGGATGAGTCTGATGATGAAGATGAAGAAGAATATGTCAACCTAGGTCTCATGGCTAGCACTGATGAAGTAACATCAACATCTTCAAGTCAGGTACCTTCACTTGTCTTACTTGATATGTCCATTTATGAGTATAAGAAAACCATTAAAGACTTAAGTGCTGAAATGTTCAATGTCTATACTAGCTTATCTGCTGCTAATGAGGAAATCACTAGGCTGAGTAAGCTAAATGAAACACTAAAGTATGAAAATGAATCTCTTGTTCTTAAAACCAGTTCACTAGACTCTTTAGCTCAGGAGAATGCAAAATTTAAAAATGAATTATAATGTGCTAAAGAAGTTGAGGAATTCCTGAGGAATGAGATTGCTGAAAATGAATTCAAAATTAAGGCTTATAAAAACTCATCTAAGATAGTTCAGGATTACAATGATAAGCATACAGAAAATCAAACTGTTGGCATAGGTTTTTCATATGGTAGAAGACCTGGAAAGGAAACCGTGATTCAAGATTGTTCTGGAGATGCTGCTGTCAAACCCACCATTCTCAAGAAGGTTAAAACTCCTATTTTCAAAGCTGCAGAAATTGAGTTTGATGAAGAAGCCATGCTCATCAAACAAGAAATTCTTGATGAGGATGAAGGTGTTGACAGCACATTCAAGGATGGAAAGGATACTGTCACAATCCCCAAGACAGTAAACTTACCAAGCAATCAGACAGTAAGTTCAAAAGATGCTGTCACAGTTGGCAAGACAGTATCTTCCAAAGATGCTGTCAAGAATGGTCCCAAGACAGTAGCTTCCAAACCTTCTGTCAAGACAGTTGGAATAAAAGGTAATGTCAAGGAAAGTTCGACAGCAACTTCTGAACACACTGTCAATCCAGTAACTCCCAAGTCTAAGAACAGGAATGGTAAGGTAGGTGTCAATAAAGGAAATGGATACACTAATGTTGGAGGTGCTTCTAGGAAACTATGCAATAACTGTGGATCTTTACATCATTTAACACATGTTTGTAATAAGCCAATTGAGGATAAGATCAATGCTACTGAGCTCAATGGTAACTTACACAGAACCCCACTTATGCATAGAACTATGAGTGTCTGTAATAACATTGAATGTATGCCATGCAAGATCACTGCCATGAGTACATGCTTTAACTTACCTATTCTCACTACTGAAAAATGTTCATACATGCACAGTGTTGAGACTTCTGAGCCTGCTGGCAACAGCAAAAAGGCCTCATCCACTAAGAAAAGGATCAAGTCCAATTCTAAACCTAAGTGGGTGAAAAGAGAAGTCAAACAGGAGATCATTGATGATGCTTGTGATTTTATGACTGGAAGAAACTCAGGAGACACTAAAACTGCAGGACCCAACAAGGATTGGGTACCATATGCATCTTAAATACATTCTGTTTTGCAGGGCAAGAAGAAAGATCAAGTCATGTGGATCATTGACAGTGGTTGCTCAAGACACATGACAGGTGATAAAGCCCTGCTATCACACTATGTAGAGAAAGCTGGCCCAATCATAACCTTTGGAGACAACAACAAGGGTTACACAGTGGGATATGGCTGTCTGGAAATTGGAAATGTTGTCATTGAAGATATTGCTCTTGTGGATGGATTGAAGCACAATCTACTCAGTGTCAGCCAATTCAGTGATAGGGGATTCAAGGTTGATTTTGATATGATGCTGGGTAACATCTATCACAAGAAGGATGGAAGCCTCTCTCTAAAAGGGGTTAGAAAAGGAAGCTTGTTTGTTGCTGACTTAAACTCAACAAAGAAGGATAAAGTTTACTGTTTCTACAGTAAAGCAACTGTTGGTGACAGTATGCTTTGGCATAGGAAGCTCTCACATCTCAACTTCAAAACAATGAATATTTTGATGAAGAAGGAGTTAGTGAGAGGTTTGCCCCAGCAGGAATTCTGTCAAGAAGGACTGTGTGAAGATTGTCAAATGGGCAAATTGAGGAGAGCTGTGCACAAGTCCAAGCATATGAACACCAACATAGAAGCACTCAAGTTGATTCATATGGATCTTTTTGGACCATTCAATGTACCATCTATGGCCAAAAAGAAATATGCCTTAGTAATGGTGGATGATTACTCAAGGTACACTTGGGTGAACTTTCTTGAATCCAAAGATGAAGCTGCTCAAGTGATTATTGATCAAGTCAGAGTTCTTGATAGAACTCCAAACTCAAAAGTTCAAATCTTGAGGAGTGACAATGGTACAGAATTCAGAAATGCCACACTTGGAAATTTCTGTAAAGATGAAGGAATTGTACAACAATTCTCTGCTGCAAGGACTCCACAGCAGAATGAAGTTGTAGAAAGAAAGAACATGACTCTCATTGAAGCAGCTAGAACTATGTTGCATGATGCCAAACTGCCAACATATTTCTGGGCTGAAGCTATCAACACAGCTTGTTATACTCAAAACAGAACCATGATTAACAAAACTCATGCAAGTACACCTTACTGTCTGTTAACTGGAAAGAAACCTACTGTCAAATATTTTCATGTGTTTGGGAGCAAATGCTTTATGATAAAGGATAACCATGAGAAGAAAGGAAAATTTGACACTAAGGCATTTGAAGGACTATTCATGGGTTACAATACAGAAAGGACTGCCTACAGAGTTTATGTTATGGAACACAGGATTATTAAAGAGAGTGTAAATGTCACATTTGATGAAACCAAGTTTCCAGGACTGCATAAAGAAGGAAAGATGCAGACATTCAGATTTGAGAATCAAGGATACTTGGAAGCTGAGGAAATTGTTGATGAAGAACCTAGCTTCACTCAAATTGTTGAAGTTGATAAAGATACTGTCAACCAAACTCCAGCTCAGTCACAGACCATAACATCTAACATTCATAAAAGTGGTGACTCTGGAAAAAATGAAGAACATGGTGAAGACAATGGGATTGGTGAACATTCAACTCAACAAACTAAAGCAACTGTTCCTGTACAATCAAGTAGCTTGCCCAGAATCACCAAGTGGAACAAGGATCACACAAATGACCTTATCATTGGTGACCCTACTTCTGGAGTGAGGACAAGGAACAAAGTCTCTGCTGACAGCATGTTTTCATGCTTCCTGTCTCAAATGGAACCCAAGACAACTGATGAAGCATTGTTGGATTCTGACTGGGTGATAGCCATGCAAGAAGAGCTAAATCAGTTTGAAAGGAACAATGTATGGAAGCTGGTTCCAAGACCTAAGGGAAAGTCAGTCATTGAGACCAAATGGGTTTTCAGAAACAAGCTTGATGAAAATGGATCAGTGACAAGAAACAAAGCAAGGCTAGTGGCTAAAGGTTACTGTCAACAGGAAGGAATAGATTATGATGAGACATTTGCACCTGTTGCAAGACTTGAAGCTATAAGAATCTTTCTAGCCTATGCTGCACACTGCAACTTCAAAGTATTTCAGATGGATGTCAAAAGTGCCTTCCTAAATGGAGAGTTGGAAGAAGAAGTGTATGTTGAACAGCCACCAGGGTTTGAGGATGCTGAAATGTATGATTTTGTATACAAACTCTTCAAAGCTTTGTATGGACTAAAGCAAGCACCCAGGGCTTGGTATGACACACTTTCCACTTTTCTTTTGGAAAATCAGTTTACTAGAGGAATTGTGGACAAGACACTTTTCTACAAACACCATGGCAAGGACATCATTCTGGTACAAATCTATGTGGATGACATCATTTTTGGTTCTACAAATGAGAAGCTGTGTGAGAAGTTTTCCTCTCTCATGAGTAACAAATATGAGATGAGTATGATGGGAGAATTGTCATTCTTTCTGGGATTACAAATTCTTCAACAACCTGATGGAATCTTCATTTGTCAAGCTAAATACATCAAGGAACTTCTCAAAAAGTTCAACTTGGAAGATTCATCACCTGCAAAGACACCAATGTCCACATCAACTAGTCTGGACCTTGATCCTAAAGGAAAGAAAGTTGACTCAAGCACCTATAGAGGCATGGTAGGATCTCTACTATATCTAACTGCTAGCAGACCTGACATCATGTTTGCTACATGTCTCTGTGCAAGGTTTCAAAGTGATCCAAAGGAGTCACACTTAGTAGCCATCAAGAGAATCTTTAGATACTTAAAAGGCACTCATAATCTAGGCCTTTGGTATCCTAAGAATATTGGATTTGATCTAATTGGTTACTCAGACTCAGACTATGCTGGATGCAAGATTGACAGGAAGAGTACTACTGGTAGCTGTCAATTTCTTGGTGGAAGATTGGTCTCATGGTTTAGCAAGAAGCAACATTCAGTTTCTACCTCAACTGCAGAAGCTGAGTATATTGCTGCAGGCAGTTGCTGTGCTCAAATTCTATGGATGAAGAATCAACTTCTGGATTATGGTCTAGTGCTAAGAGACATTCCTATTTAATGTGACAACACTAGTGCCATAGCCATTTCAGATAATCCAGTTCAACACTCTAGGACAAAGCATATTGATATAAGACATCACTTTATCAGAGAGCATGTTGAACAAGGAACTGTGAAGCTGATCTATGTCCCAAATGACAAGCAACTTGCTGACATCTTCACTAAGCCATTGGATGAAGCAACCTTCAACAGGTTGGTAAGTGAATTGGGAATGCTGAATCTGGTATGTTGATTTGCTCAGTTTTCTATATTTCCAAATTCTCTTTTGAAGCTCATGACAGCAACTTCAAACCTGCTGTCAAGAGAAGTTACTGTCTACCTGGTTATGTCTGTTATGTGACAGCATGTGTTGATTTGACTTTTCATGTCAGTATTTTGTGCCAGTCTCATACTTTTAGACCGTGTATGACATTAATGTGGTTACTTGTTAAGTTTGAGAGATAAAAATCTGTTCCATTGGACTTTCACACCGTTTTGCATTAATCTGTAGGATTAAAGGAAGACACGACCATTAATTACTTTTGTGGTAGTTGTATGGGTACTCTAACTGTTGACCATTAGACTTTAATCCTTAGACGGTTTTGCCTATAAATTAACCTTAGGTTTCACCAGTCTGCTCTCAGTTTTAAAGTAAATAATGGAAAACAAAGTAGGAATTGAAGTAGGGCTAAAACGGTGCGATAGTGAACCCGACAATGAAGAGATTGAGGAGCTCTTCGAGGTGCTGTTGGATGCCCTCGATGAGATAGACGAGGAAAAGAAAAAGGAAGAGGAGGCCAAGGCACAGGAAGAGGAGAAGGAGCTTCAGGCACTTCTCAAGGAGGAAGGTCGCACTGAAGAAGAGCTTAAGGAAGAACTTTTAGAACTAGTTGATAAAATCATAGAATAATGTACTCAATGCTCTATTTTAATGATTTTATTAATAATAATAATAAAAGTTCTTGTTTTGTGGTTATTGAGTTTATGATTAGTCTGTGTTAATTGCATAATATCTGTGTTCAAAAGATTACATTGCTAAATCCATAATTTGTCAATATTAGGTTAAGTTTATGAATAAAGCATTCTAATAAGTTCATGACAGAACCAATTCCCAATCGAAGTTACTGTCATTAAGAAGGATACTGTCGTGTGTTTCTTGACAGCAACCTTCTTGACAGCAGGGAAAAACTTTCTGTCAAGACTTGTAAAGGATAATGTCATTCATATGCTTAACGGTGACAGCAAGTTTTTGCGCAATAGTTGATGTCGCGCAAAACCTACTGTCACCACCTCTTATTACTGACAGATTGTTTCTAGCGCACAGGTTACTGTCAACAATAGTGGACCGTTGAAATTGGATATTCATCCCACGTTGGTCAGTGAATAACGGGCAGTAACTGACGTGTTATAAGAGTAGGTTAAGACACGTTCTTTAATTCCACTTTTTGTGCACAACGTTTGAGATACCTCTATTTATTCCCCAGTTACTCAGACATATCACTCTCATCGAACTCAAGGCAATATACTTTTCTTCAAGCAAAAAGCCACTTTCTTACTTTCTTCTTTTCTTGAAATCTCCATGGCACCCAAACAGACTCTCTCTCAAACAAACTTCGCTGGCATCTTTTCCCCAAATGATGTTGGTGAAGGTTTCAAAGGACTCGTGTTGTTCTTGAACAAGTCCTATCTCGGTTCTGCCATCACCTCAACCCCCATTCTCGACTTAGACAGAATTGAGGCTTTTTGGCGAACTGATGTTGCTCAAACTGAGGGTGAGAACCCGGGTATTCAATTCACAATCTCTGGGCAATAATACACTCTTACAGCTGAGGTCATCAACACTGCTCTTGGAATTACACTTGAAGCAGGACAATAATTTGCTGAACTTGCCAATGATGACACTCTCAAGAAGCTCTTCTTGAAGATTGGGTATGCAGGCCCTATTCTCGAAGAGGGGACTACCAAATGGTATCCGTCTGGTGAAATGGATAGGAAGCATCTGAGAACGGAGTGGAGCATGATACTTGATGTGATGGTCAAGGTGTTCTCTACCAAGTCCACAGGCTGGAATGGAATACCCTCCTACATCAAGAAACTGACACATTCTCTTGTCCATGGATACAAGGTGAATGTTGGAGCTCTCCTCATGGCACACCTCAGGGCTGCCATAGGTAAGAAGGTATCAATCTACCCTCGCTTTCTTATGATGTGCATTAATTCATTCTGTGATTTTAATGATGCTGCCCCTCGTTTAGAGGCTTGCTCAGTTTTGAAAAAGAACACACACACACTGTTATCCTCACAGAATCTCAATGCACATATCCCACTTTGTTTCACTCAGCACATGGTTGATCAAGTGTCCAACCCTGATCTACCATTACCATCTGGTTATGACTCTTTAACTCTTGAGAATGAAACTGAATTAGACCCAAATTCAGTTAACCCACATTCAACACCATACACTCAGCCTAGGCCCTCTAGACTTTCCAAAGCCCAAAGAGAAGGCTTGCAAGAATCCAGAAAATGACCCTTAGAAGCTGATGTTGGTGGTAGCTCTGTGAGTCAAGAGGGAGACACTGCACCTAGTGCAGCAAATAAGGAGGCTAGTCAAACAGAACCCCCAGTGGTTCCCCCTGAGCCTAAGAAGAAGAGAGCTAGGAGGACTAAAACCACTGTTAGCCAAGCTGCAGTTTCTCAACAAACTGTGGTTACTGAAAGGGATTCAAACACCTCCCTAGATGTGCTTTCTCAACAAGGTGCATCTATTGAATTTGGCCTGTCTCCCAAGGCACCCTGTACAGAGTCTGCACAAACTCATGGTTCACAACCTGAGGAACCTCCACTTGAAGAAACACACAGTGAGTTAGGGCACAGTGAGGATTTCTCTATTCCTTTTGATGATTCACATGTTTCTCCTGTGAATCAGCCCCCACTCTCTGCTACACTTTCACCTTCTTCCTTCCCTACACATTCTTTTGTTTCTTCTCCACAACCTAGAGAAGGGGACAATCCCAACCCTTCAGGTTTTGATCATCCATCTCCAATCATGGATGAACCCCCATCTAGTGGTCCACAAGAACCCATTTCTCAAAGTGAAATGGACACCACTCCTCCAAACACTGAGCCAGGGCAAAGTGGTAGTTTGTCAGAAAATGAAACAGCCAACACTTTGTCTGAACTCCAAGGAGCATCTTACCTTCAGGAAGATGCTGTCACAGCCTCTGTTGCTGTCAAAGACACTGGCAATGTTGCTGTCCTGGACACAGCTGCTGTCATGGGTGGAGAGAAAGTTACTGTCACTACAGAACCTACTGTCACGCCACTTCCCAAAGGTGCTGTCATGCCAGAACCTGCTGTCCAGACTCCAACTGACAATAACATTCATGCCAAAGATACTGTCCAGTCCTCTCAGCCTGATTTTGATGCTGTACTCATTGAGGATGCCTCTGATGATGATCTACCTCTTTCCAAACTCTTAAAGGTACATTCTAAATCTTCTCCTTCCATGCATGTTAGTACTGCTCATACCCATGCATCTAGGTTGAGTGAGGGTGTGCAAAAGAAAAGAGAGATAAAAGAAAAGAGAGGTGATCATAAAAATGAGAGGCAGCCAAATGTGCTGGCAAAAGGAGAGGGACTTGAGCATGTCCAGAGAGACTTTGAGGGAGCCCACACTATTCAGGCATTAGGCCTTGAGAGTCATTCTGTGAGGGGTGATGAGATCACTCAAAAACACCCTGAGAGTGTGAGAACCCCCATAGCCTCTGTTAGGAATATGTTGTTCTTGATGATAATTATAAAAACACTTAGTAGATTTTGTATTAAGTCATTTTGTAACTGTCAACGGAATGGCATGCTTTGCAGTGTTTCGTTGACAGGAAGCTCATCAACGGAATGAGTGTTGTAGCAATTGCACTGTACAATACTTCACAGTTTGATATGCATTTGATAAATGTATTAGATAGGTTTCCTAAGTCATGTTGACTAAGTACTAGATAGGCAAAATAGGTTGGTTAATTGTAAGTATATCATGCCTTGTAATTTTGCCTAAGTGAAGACATGTCAACGGTATGAAGATTACTCTATCAACGGAACAAGGATACACCATCAACGGAATGAAGTTTACTCATCAACGAAATGAAGTTTACTCATCAACGAAATGGAGAATAAAGCTATCAACGAAACACATCTCCCTGCTATCAACGAATCATTATTGCTTTTCTGAATAGTTGACAAAGTGATAGTGACAGTTTACTGAACAGATCTAAAGGTGATGTGGAAGTGTACTTTGCATTGGAAACCATTAAAATGGACATGGGGAATAAGGAAACATCCCAGTTTCCAATTGGGCTCTTGGGAGTGATCATAATAAGCATGAAGACAAAAGCAAGGATCTCCAAGGACCACTGGACAAAGGGATGAAAAGCAAACTATTGGCGGTTACCTTTTGTGTACTTTAGTGTAGCCTAAAATAGCTTTGTAAACTTGGGAATATATATAACCAAGTGTAGCAGTTAAAATAAATAAAAGAAGAAAAACAAATAGATTGTATTAGCTATTTTTGAGAGCATTTCTTCTCTACAAATCTTGTAACTGAGCAGCTGTGTACATTCTGTATCACAGATTATTTCCGAAATAAAAACACTTCAGTTAGATCATCAAACAATCCAACTGAATTATTTATATCTTGTGTTTTTACTTATTCAGTTCAGTTTTATTTATAAGTGTTTTAAGTTTAAGAAAATATCAAGAATTGTATTCAACCCCCCCCCCCTTCTACAATTCTGTTAGGTCATTTGGGATTAACAATTGGTATCAGAGCAAGCTTCTAACATACAAGAAGTTTAAAGATCAAGACCAAAACAGAAACCATGGTGAAGAAGGATGCAGGTGTGAAGATACTAGTTCTTGATAAGGACAATTACTTTCACTGGAAAGTAAAGATGCATTTACATCTCATGTCTATGGACGAGAGGTATGTAGACTGCATTGAGAAAGGTCCACACATTCCCATGAAGTTTGCATCTAGAGTTGGACTGCCAGATGATGCTCCTGATGTGGAAATTCCAAAACTTGTCTCAGAATGGACTATTGAAGATGTTGCAGAAGTCCATAAAGATAAAAGAACCATGAACATTCTGTTTAATGGTTTGGAGCAAGAGATGTTTGACAATGTCATAAACTGTACAACCTCCAAAGAAGTATGGGACACTGTCAGAACACTATGTGAAGGAACTGAGCAAGTAAGGGAGAACAAAATGCAACTCCTTATACAACAATATGAGCATTTTCACTTTAAAGCTGGTGAAACCCTAAATGACACGTTTAGTAGGTTTCAAAAGCTTCTGAATGGATTAAAGTTGTATGGGAGAATCTACCAAACTAAGGATTCAAACCTTAAATTTCTAAGAGCTCTTCCAAAAGAATGGAAGCCTATGAATGTTTCTCTAAGAAACACTCAAGAGTACAAAGATTACACTCTTGAAAGGCTGTATGGAACATTAAAGACATATGAGTTGGAAATGGAGCAAGATGAAGAAATTGAGAAGGTACAGAAGAAGGGTGGATCTATTGCATTGATTGCATCTGTGAACCAACTGGAAGATGACAATGAGGAAGCTGCAAAAGCCACAACTAGTCGAGCTAGTTGTAGAAGTGATGTTAGCAAGGGAAAAGGCAAGATGACAGAGGAAGAAGAATCAGAACCAGCCAACTTGGATGACTTAGATGAGATTGATGAACACATTGCTTTTCTGTCAAGAAAATTCTCTAAGTTCAAGTTCAAGAGAAACTCAGAAGCAAGGCCACCAAGGAGAGACTTTCAACCTAACAAAAGTAACTGGATTGAAAAGTCTAAATCTAAATGTTTCAATTGTGGAATGCTTGGTCACTTTGCTGGAGACTGCAGAAAGCCCAAGATTGAGAAGGGCAACAGGAAATTTGAGCCTGTTGATTATAAAAAGAAATACTTTGAACTTCTCAAGCAAAAAGAAAAGGCTTTCATGTCTCAGGAGTATGATTGGGCTGGTAATGGTGAAGATTCTGATGATGATGTTGAGTATGTCAACTTGGCTCTTATGGCTAACAATCATGAGCAGGAAGCAAGTTCCACTAGCAATCAGGTAACGATTACTAATCTTTCTGAGCTTTCTAAAGAGGAATGCGATAGTGCAGTAAATGAAATGTCTACTGTATTATACAATCTGCGTGTTACTCTTAAATCACTTACCAAGGAGAATTCAAGGATTAAAGAATCAAATCTGCTCTTAAGTGATAGAAATGCCATGTTAGAAGCACAGCTCATTGAGTTTGAGAAAATGAGATGTGTTAGTAGGGATGCTAAGCTGGAACTTGAGAAAGTATTGAAGAGGGAAGAAATTCTTAAAACACAACTAGAGATAGAACAGAGTGTGATTGCAAAATGGAAAGATTCCAGGAATGTTGCTAGCAACATCATTAATGTTCAAGGTGTGGAATCTTTCTGTGAGCAATCATGGAAAAAGAACAAGGAGAAACTAGGGTATGCTGTTGAAACCTTAGAATCAGAATCAGAGTCAACAAACAACAATGATCATTTGTTGAAGGTTGATACGTCAACGGAATGCAATGTTCCGTTGACAGATGAACCATCAACCGATCATGCTGTTTCGTTGACAGAGAAAAAGAAAGTAGAACTCACTAGACTTAATGAAAAGTATGGTCCTGTCACCAAGAACTTTGTTCAAGGTGAGTCTAGTAAATCAAAGAAAGTTGAGAAGCCTGTTGAAAGAGCTAATTTAGGTCACTTGTCTAACAAGCAATTGAAAGACAAGTTAGAGAAAGTTCAAGTTGAGACTAAAGGTAACAAAAAGAATAACAGAAACGGAAAAGTAGGGATTAACAAGCACAACAATTACACACCTGATAAATATGCACCTAGAAAGACATGTGTTAATTGTGGTAGTGTTAATCATCTATCTGCTAATTGCAAGTCTGTTAAGAAACCTGCTAATGTGAAAATGCCTAAGTCTACATTGAATGATTCTATACCTGCAATGCCTGTTATGCCTAACATGTTTGCTCCATATGCATAGTATCAAAATCCATATGCTGGTATGTCATTTGTGCCTAACCCTTACATGAATATGTTTAACATGCCACAAATGCCATGGAATAACATGTTTGTTCCTCCATCTATGCATGCTGAGAATGAAACTGTGAGCAACCCTCAAAGATCAACACAAGTGAAAAATGATCTGAGAAGGAAATCAAAGGCTAACAAGACAGGACCCAAGGAAACTTGGGTACCAAAATCAACTTGATTTGGTTTGTTGTGTGCAGGGAGACAAAAGGAATCTTTGGTACTTGGATAGTGGTTGTTCAAGACACATGACTGGTGATTCCACCCTGCTCACAGAGTTTCAGGAAAAAGTTGGCCCTTGTATTGCTTTTGGAGATGACAGCAAAGGCTACACAAAGGGATATGGCTTGATTTCAAAAGAGAATGTCATCATTGATGAGGTTGCATTGGTGGATGGTCTTAAGCACAACCTGCTTAGTATCAGCCAACTTTGTGACAAAAGATTTTTAGTTACTTTTTCAAAAGAAGCCTGTGTTGTTTCTAAGGTAGGAAACAACAATGTGGTCATGACTGGATTCAGAAGAGGGAACGTGTACATTGCTGACTTTAGCAGCACAAGTCCAGACACCATCACATGTCTTTTCAGCAAGGCAAGCAAGGATGAAAGTTGGCTGTGGCACAAGAAATTATCTCATCTGAATTTCAAAGTCATGAATGATTTGGTAAGGAAAGATCTTGCTAGAGGAATTCCACAGGTAGAATTCTCCAAGGATGGTTTGTGTGATGCCTGTCAAAAAGGGAAACAAAAGAAGGCATCATTCAAAAGCAAGACAGAGTCATCAATTGTTCAACAGCTTGAGTTGCTCCACATGGATTTATTTGGCCCTGTAAATGTCATGTCAATTTCAAAGAAGAAGTACTGTCTTGTGATTGTTGATGATTTTTCTAGATTTACATGGACTTTCTTTTTGCACTCCAAAGATGAGGCAAGTGAAATCATTATCAATCACATCAAGATGGTAAGCAATCATCCTGATTTCAAAGTAAGAAGAATTAGGAGTGATAATGGGACAGAATTCAAGAATTCAAGCATGAAAGTGTTCTGTGAAGAAAATGGTATATTGCATGAGTTTTCAGCAGCAAGGACACCACAGCAAAATGGTGTAGTTGAAAGGAAAAACAGAACACTTATTGAAGCTGCAAGGACAATGCTAGATGAATCAAAGTTACCTACTTATTTTTGGGCTGAGGCGGTAAACACAGCTTGCTTCACTCAAAATATTTCTTTGATTAATCAGGCCAAGGGAATGACACCTTATCAACTACTCAAAAGAAAGAAACCACTATTGGATTTTCTTCATGTCTTTGGTTGCAAGTGTTTTGTTCTGAGAAATCAAGCTGAGCACTTGGGGAAATTTGAAGCAAAGGCAGATGAAGCAATATTTGTGGGTTATGCAGCAGGGAAAGCCTACAGAGTCTACAATCTCAGAACCAACATTGTTATGGAATCTGTACATGTTGTTTTTGATGATCTCAAAATTCAGGGTCTCTGTAATGAAGGTTTCCATGAAAGTCTCTCTTTTGAGAATGAGGAAGGAGAACAAATGGATCATGATAAGACTATTGAGAAACAGTCCAAAGTTATTGTATCTAGCACAGATGAAAGCAGCAGTGAAGATGAAATTGCTGCATTAAGATTGAAAAGAATAGCTGCTAGTAGACCAAATGGTCATTTCGTTGACAGTCAGAATGAGCGTTTCGTTGACAGTCAAAATGGACATTCCGTTGACAGTCACAGAAATGCTTCCAGGAGTGATCAATTAGGGACAACAAACTCAGGGGGAGTTTCTCAAGGACAAATATCTAATCAAGGCAATCATGATCATGAAGCTACTTCTTCAAGAGCAAATCTACCTCCCTCAAGAAAATGGACTAAAGATCATCCCTTTGAACTTATTATAGGTGATGTTTCTTCAAAAGTTCAAACTAGAAGAGCAACTCAAGAGGAATGTCTATATAGTAGCTTTCTGTCTCAAGAAGAGCCAAAGAAAGTTGAGGATGCACTTCTAGATCCAGATTGGGTTTTGGCTATGCAAGAGGAGCTAAACCAATTCGAGAGGAACAATGTTTGGAAGCTGGTGCCCAAGCCTAAAGACAGGAGTGTAATAGGCACAAAATGGGTGTTCAGAAACAAGATGGATGAAAATGGCATAGTCACAAGGAACAAAGCTAGATTGGTTGCAAAAGGCTACTCACAGGAAGAGGGAATTGATTTTGATGAAACCTTTGCTCCTGTTGCAAGACTAGAAGCAATAAGGATTTTCCTAGCCTATGCAGCCCATGCCAATTTCAAGGTCTTTCAAATGGATGTGAAGAGTGCTTTTCTGAATGGGGAACTGGAAGAGGAGGTGTATGTGAGTCAACCTCCTGGCTTTGAAGATGATGATTTTCCAGAGTATGTGTACTTTCTCCTCAAAGCACTCTATGGTTTGAAACAAGCACCTAGAGCCTGGTATGACACATTGTCGCAGTTCCTTCTTGAGAATCACTTCACTAGAGGTACTGTAGATAAAACTCTTTTTCATAGGATTGTGAATGGCTCTACAATACTTGTTCAAATTTATGTAGATGACATAATTTTTGGGTCTACAGATTAAAAACTTTGTCAAAAGTTTGCCAAGCTTATGCAAAGTAAGTATGAAATGAGCATGATGGGAGAGTTAACTTATTTTCTTGGTCTTCAAGTAAAGCAAGTTAATGAAGGCATTTTCATTAGTCAAACCAAGTACATTAATGATTTGTTAAAGAGGTTTAACTTAATGGAATGCTCTCCTGCCAAAACACCCATGCCTACTGCCACCAAACTTGAATTGAATACTAAGGAAAAATCTGTGGACATTTCAAGTTACAGAGGCATGGTTGGCTCACTTTTATATTTAACAGCTAGTAGACCTGATATTATGTTTGCTACATGTCTATGTGCTAGATTTCAGGCTGATCCTAGGGAATCCCATTTAGTTGCTATTAAAAGAATTTTCAGATATCTCAAAGGAACACCAAACCTTGGCATTTGGTATCCTAGAGAATCTGGTTTTGAACTAATTGGTTATTCAGATGCAGATTATGCAGGATGTAAAATTGACAGGAAAAGCACAACTGGAACCTGTCAATTTCTAGGAAACAAGCTTGTATCATGGTTCAGCAAGAAACAAAACTCAGTTTCCACCTCCACAGCTGAGGCTGAGTATATTGCAGCTGGAAGTTGTTGTGCACAGATTTTATGGATGAAAAACCAACTACTTGATTATGGATTAAGAGTTGAGAAAATTCCTATTTTCTGTGACAACACTAGTGCCATTGCCATTACTGAGAATCCAGTGCAGCATTCAAGGACCAAGCACATTGACATCAAGTACCACTTTATTAGAGAACATGTTATGAATGGTACTGTGGAGTTACATTTTGTTCCAAGTGAACAACAACTTGCAGACATCTTTACCAAGCCACTTGATGAATCCACATTCTCAAGATTAGTAAGTGAGCTAGGTATGCTAAATTTCTCTTAATTATTTTGAGATTTTTGCAAGTTAAAATGCAGCAAGGAATTTGCTATAATTTTTCTGTGAATTGATTTTCTCAGGAAAAGGTGAAATTTTGTCTAAGTCAAAATTACTATGTCAACGAAACGCACCATTTCGTTGATAGCCTTAGCATTTTTCTAGGTGTTTCGTTGATAGCTCTTTTATATCAACGAAACGCAGCTTTATCAACGGAATAGAAGGGACCTAAAATGCCCAATTCTGATTCGTTGATGTAGCGCTTTTTAATCTGAACCGTTGAAATTGCACGTTCTTTATCACGATCTATACATACACCCCTGTAAGTATAAATCGTGGTAATATTTAATTCTAACGGTTACTTTTTAAGCCAATCAGGTAATTTAGATTAATTATTGGACTTAATTTCTGAGAATTTTTGGGGGAGTATTTAAGAAATTTTAATTTCTTTATTTCATTTCTACCTGTTCTCAAAAATTCCAAAAGTTTTTCTATCTTCTTCTCTCTAACAAGCAATACAGCTCGAAGTTTTTCCTCACTCAACAATGGCACCCATAGTCAAGCTTATGTCTGCTGGTGGGTTCATCTATGAGAAGAACAATTCTATTCCATTTGTTGTTAAGGAGAGTCCGAACAACATCTTTTTCAAGATGATGGACTTCATGAGGAACTGTAAGTTGAGCTATGCGATGTTTCACTCTACACCACTCTACAATGAAATAATCGAGGAGATTTGGACCTCATGTGAGTATAGTGGAACAAACTGCACACTGTAATTCACTCTTCAAGGTAATGAGTACATAGTTAATTCTGATGTTTTGCAAGCATGTTTACATATTCCTGATAATAACTGTGATGCTTTGCCTACTAACACTGAAATAACTACCATGCTAAATTCTATAAACTACTCTTTGCCTACTGATAACTTGGGTAAGATAATTAGGAGAGGTTTGGTTAGGGAATACAGTTATTTAGCTGATGCATTCATTAAGGTCTTTTCTGGAAAGATTAGTAATTTTGATGCATTAACTAACTCTATGTTAATTCTCCTAACCATGCTTCTAAATGATAGATATTACAACTTTAGCACCCAACTTATGTATGAAATTGGTGCTAAGTTGGGTGATAAGGAAAATAGGAAGAAAAATATCTATTATGCAAGGTTTCTGATGATGCTGGCTAATCATGTTAGTCCAGCACCATTAGTTATCTCTAACCCTACTGCCAGGTTTGAGTGCTTTGTGCAAGAGAAGAGAGTATTGACAGACATACTGAGGCTGAACCACAATGGTGATGTTCCAGTGGTGTATCTGCCAATCATTGAGGTAACTACTGCTATCCCTGTTAGTATAGCTGTTACTTCAATTGTTTCATCCAACCCAGTTGCTATGGAGTCTGTAGCTGTGACCCAACAGGCTCCTGCCCCAGCAACAAAACCAAAATCAAAGAAATCCTCCAAGCCAACCTCAGGTGCTTCTCAAAAGGCACCTGTTGTAAAAACTACCACACAACCTAAGGGGGGTGAGTCTGGAGTTGTGAGAGGTGAGGGAAGGGGTGAAAGTCAAAGAAACCCCAAGAATAAGGAAGGTGAGGTAAGTGTTTCCCAGCCTAGCCCCATTGTGTCTTCCCAACAAGGCACAATGAGTAAAATGGATTTAAGCACAAGTCTAATTGCATCCTCCCAAAAGGATGTAATTATTGAAACAAGCTCTCAACCAAGAGCACAGTCCAAGAGGGCAAGGGACACTGTAAGCCCACAGTCTACAATTTCCCAGTACCAAAGAAGAGTAAAGCAAAAATCCCAGGTTTCACAGGGTGCACACACACTGGAAGCAACACTTCCAGTTTCACAAATTCAATTTGATGTAACCCCTATCATAACTCTGGGGTTACAGTCCCATTCTCTTGATATCAATCTTGAACTATCTCCACCAAATTCACCAACTCAATCATTAGATGTGGATATGATCCATACATCTATCCCTGATTCTCCAACTCTTTTCTTGGAGAAGCCCCACTCTACCATTGGTGACCATCACTTGTTAAGTGATTTGTTGGGCCACCAATCATCCTTTTCTGAAGTTACAAGAGGATCTGTGGAACAATCTCTTAAATCAATCACCACAGATTCTACTGTAATTTCACTTTCTCAAAGTGCTTTCTTGACCTCATCAACGAAACAGGCTCTTTCGTTGACAAGTGTTTCTCCATCAACGGTATCCATACCGTTGACAGTTCAAACTACCATACCGTTGATAGTTCACTCTGCACCTCTAATTGAAAATCAAGTTATTTCCACAACTAGTGCAGATGATCTAGTGGTAGTTGAGACACTTCTAGGATTGAGAGGGAGTGAAACTGAGAGGCTGGCTTGTAGCCAGGCAAAAGGAGAGAATGAGAGTGAGAGGCTGGCTATTTCTTCCAGCCAGGCAAAAGGAGAGATTGAGAGTTCCACCTTAGTAGGTGAAGGTGAGGGTGTGAGAGGTGTGAGCCATGGGGAGCCCATGATGCAAGAAAATAGAGGAGAGAGAGAAGGGACTACAGGAGTCATAAGGGAGGAAGCAGCCATTGCTAGTGAGTCAATGAAGGTCAATGAGGGAGAAAGGGAACTTACTTTCCAAGAGCTCTATCAACAAACTCTGGATAGTATTTCCCTGGATCCTGAGACCTTTACTCATCCTGTGTCAGCCTATCAAGTTTTGGCTCAACAGGGCAATGTGGAGGAAGCTTTGGAACAGGAACCTTTACTCTCCTTGAAGACTCTCTCTTCTAGAGTGGACAAGGTGGAAGCTACTTTATCTCAGATGCAAAAGGAACAGGAGAAGCAGACACTACTCTTGGCCCAGCTAGTGGCAGCTCAAGGACTCCCAGTCATCTCTCTTGATGATAACAAAAAGGGGGAGAAATCTAAGGAGCTAGACATTCAAATCACAAAGGTTATGGTTCCAGCCATTTCCCTACCTCAGGAGCCACTAGCAATGGGGGAGTCAGGAAAAGCTAAACTGGACAGCATTGACCTGATTCAGCAAGCATCTATGAAGCTACAGCTTGCTGAACAAATTAAAGACCACTGGTCCAGGATAGAAGAAAGAATCAAGAAGATAGCTGATACTGCAAAGAGTTCAAATCCTTCAACGGATCAAGCTTCTTCTACAGAGCCATCAACGGATGCCATGGTTTTAGCATCAACGGAATGGGAGCCACAGACCAATTCTTCATATAAGGTAGAGCCCCTTCTACATGGAGTCACTCAAGGATCAAGGAAGGAGAAAGGACAAACTTCATGCATTAGGGATGTGGAACAAGCTACACTGCAAAGAAGCTTATCTCCCAAGTCCCCTGCTAAACCAAAGGGAAAAAATATAGCAAGGACTTTCTATCCTGCACCTTATCCAGATGAGCTCAAGCTTCTTGGATTACTCCAACTGACAGTAACATTCATGCCAAAGATACTGTCCAGTCCTCTCAGCCTGATCTTGATGCTGTACTCATTGAGGATGCCTCTGATGATGATCTACCTCTTTCCAAACTCTTAAAGGTACATTCTAAATCTTCTCCTTCCATGCATGTTAGTACTGCTCATACCCATGCATCTAGGTTGAGTGAGGGTGTGCAAAAGAAAAGAGAGATAAAAGAAAAGAGAGGTGATCATAAAAATGAGAGGCAGCCAAATGTGCTGGCAAAAGGAGAGGGACTTGAGCATGTCCAGAGAGACTTTGAGGGAGCCCACACTATTCAGGCATTAGGCCTTGAGAGTCATTCTGTGAGGGGTGATGAGATCACTCAAAAACACCCTGAGAGTGTGAGAACCCCCATAGCCTCTGTTAGGAATATGTTGTTCTTGATGATAATTATAAAAACACTTAGTAGATTTTGTATTAAGTCATTTTGTAACTGTCAACGGAATGGCATGCTTTGCAGTGTTTCGTTGACAGGAAGCTCATCAACGGAATGAGTGTTGTAGCAATTGCACTGTACAATACTTCACAGTTTGATATGCATTTGATGTATGTATTAGATAGGTTTCCTAAGTCATGTTGACTAAGTACTAGATAGGCAAAATAGGTTGGTTAATTGTAAGTATATCATGCCTTGTAATTTTGCCTAAGTGAAGACATGTCAACGGTATGAAGATTACTCTATCAACGGAACAAGGATACACCATCAACGGAATGAAGTTTACTCATCAACGAAATGAAGTTTACTCATCAACGAAATGGAGAATAAAGCTATCAACGAAACACATCTCCCTGCTATCAACGAATCATTATTGCTTTTCTGAATAGTTGACAAAGTGATAGTGACAGTTTACTGAACAGATCTAAAGGTGATGTGGAAGTGTACTTTGCATTGGAAACCATTAAAATGGACATGGGGAATAAGGAAACATCCCAGTTTCCAATTGGGCTCTTGGGAGTGATCATAATAAGCATGAAGACAAAAGCAAGGATCTCCAAGGACCACTGGACAAAGGGATGAAAAGCAAACTATTGGCGGTTACCTTTTGTGTACTTTAGTGTAGCCTAAAATAGCTTTGTAAACTTGGGAATATATATAACCAAGTGTAGCAGTTAAAATAAATAAGAGAAGAAAAACAAATAGATTGTATTAGCTATTTTTGAGAGCATTTCTTCTCTACAAATCTTGTAACTGAGCAGCTGTGTACATTCTGTATCACAGATTATTTCCGAAATAAAACACTTCAGTTGGATCATCAAACAATCCAACTGAATTATTTATATCTTGTGTTTTTACTTATTCAGTTCAGTTTTATTTATAAGTGTTTTAAGTTTAAGAAAATATCAAGAATTGTATTCAACCCCCCCCCCCCCCCTTCTACAATTCTGTTAGGTCATTTGGGATTAACAGCCTCCAAGCCACTTTCTTTTCCTTCCCCTCCAAGAAGGTTAAGGTATGGTGGCCCCTCTGCTACTTTTGGTAACAGGATTGCAGCTCTGGAAGGACAGTGTGCTACTTTGAACTCCAAGATGGACTCTCTCTCTCAACTGGTGGTTGATGGTTTTGCTACTACTCAGCTCTCTATCCAGTTCCTCACTGACCTAGTAGCTGCCAACTCAACTAAGGGGGAGAAGGTAGCAAGATCAGAATCATTGTCTATTCAGGAATTAGGTGGAACTCAGGGGGAGCCAGTAACTGTGAAGACCAAAGGGGGAGCTAAGGGGAAAACAATGTCCAAGGGGGAGCAAGTCAAACCAAGCAGTGGACAACCAAAGGATAAAGCTGAAGAGCTTGTTGAAGTTGACTTGGATGGAGAAAGAGTGTTGATGTCTAAGGCAACTCAAGATGCAATACAAAGAAGACCTGCATCTAGACATCCAATTCTACCTCATGTGACAATCAGAGAGCCAACTTCAGCAACTCAAGAATCTGCTCTACAAAGAAGATGGAGAGAAATGGAGGAACAGAATAAGGTTGGGAAATGTAAAGGGAAACTGCCTGAATCCATCCATAAAGGAAATACTTGGTCCAATGGTACTGAGTATGATCAAGAAGAAGTCAATACTCTAATGGTGGATTACAGGGAGAGCACATTACACAATCATGACAGTGAATTTAACAGTTTGGTGGAAGAAGCAATGAATGCTCCAAGCAACCGTCCAACCAACACCACAAAACTGTTAAAGGATCAAATCACCAGTGTCAGTGTAATGGTGAATGATGAGAAAAGATGGGCTGTAAGTATCTATTTCACTTCTAGCATATCTTATTTCATCACAATGCAGTTATTGCAGAGTCTGCCAGCAAAGGTGTTGTGTGCTTTGAAGGGAAAGATCAGGGCAACTCAAACACCATTCAATGAAATTTTGGATATGCAAATCCAGAACCTGATCACACAAAAGCTATCTGAAGTCTACGCAAATCCACCAAGTGTTTTCTACAGATCTAAAACTAAGGATGGCACAAGAAGGAACAACTTCATGAATTTGGTTAGCCCATCCAGAATGGAAACCAAGTCAATTCTGAAAGTGTTAGATGGAATACTCAGTTCAAATGCCAATCCAGGAAGAGTTTATGATGTTCAAGAGATCTACAAAATGCTGGTGTTGAGAGACAAGGCACTGGGAGCTAGAGTGAAGGAACTAATCTCTAGAGCCAATGCCAAAAGAAATGATCAAGGTGGAAGCTGTCTCCCTCAGGATGATGATGATGATGATGATGATGATGATAATGATGATGATGATGAGGATGGAGGTGGTGAAGCTTCTTGAAATGCTGGAAATGCTGGTGGAAGTAATTCTGGGAATACTGGTATTCAATCTCAGAATGAAGGCAATGAAGAAACTCCTAGTCAAGAAAAGAAAGATGCTGGTGCAACAGATGAAGAGGAGCCAAGAATACTGGAAGCTTTGGAGGCAAGCATTCTTAGATGTGCTATTGATTGCATAAATGCAGAAAAAGATGTTGTCACCAAAGGTACTGTCGACAAGGATACTGTCATAGAAGATGCTGTCATGGAAGATATTGTCGACAAAGGTACTGTCAAGAAAGGTTCTGTCAAGGATGAAGCCAAAGCTACTGTCAAGCCCATAAGACTGAAAGATAAAGCAAGAGCATGGTTTTCTAGACAGAAACCTGAAGGAAAGCACAAGTACTCAGGAAAGGAAAAGGCCACTGGATTTGGCAGGAATCTTAAGAAGCCAATTCAATCAATACCTCCCAACAGTCTTAAGATACAACAGATGCAATCTAGAGAAACAGATGCAATCTAGAGAAATCAAGAGTGTTGAGGTTAAGATGGATGCAAATCAAGAGGTCACTGAGTACATTCTGTGGTGGGAAGAATCAAGATCTACCAAGGTTGATAAGGATTTCAATCTGGTATCCACATCAACCAGTGGTAGGATATCAGACTTAGATAAAAGGAGAATTGACTTCTTCTACCTGGAAAGAATGGTAGAGTTGCTGGAGAGCTATGATAATGTTCCAGAGTCTGTTATGGAACATATTCTGAAATATCAAGCTGATAGGGATGCTGAATTCTATCAGAAATTTGGCTACAATTTTGCAGATTTTGATGATGCTGATATTCTCACTGACCTACCAGCTTCTCCTATACCATATCACTGGTACTATGAGTTTGATGATTCACCCACAGAAGAAAGGCAAACCCAACCCAAGCCAAGCAAAAGACCTGACTCTTCTCAGTACTCTCAATATCAGTCAGAACTTGATAAGAAGGAAGCTGAACTCCTGGAAAGATGCAAGACTGCCAACAAGGCAGAAAGTGAAGCTCCAAATTATCAAACATGTATGCTGGAAAATCCCTTAAGAATCAAGCATCTAAAAGAAGAAATCTATGTTTGCAGCTTGCACAAGCTAAAAACAACTATTCTGAAGGATTTACAGTATATGGTAGCTGGATCAATTCATCCCCTGGAGCAGATCTGTTCTGATAAGATAGAGGAATTTTTGGAAAGGAGAAAAGGAGAAGATTCAAAGCTGGACAAGCAAAGGAGGATGTCTCTCAATGCTTATCGTGGAAGTAGATTCAAGCTCATTCATGAAGAACTCCACTTCAGAAGCTATCCATTTGATCAAGAGCAATGGTTGAATCTCAGGGATGCTAGTTCTTTTATTTCTCCTACTATCAAGAAGATCATTGAAGAAATAGAAGATGCTGCAGTCACACCTGCTGAAATCTCTCTTGTAGAAGGTCTAAGAGGCAGCTTGGTAGAAGCTCTCAGAAGAGAGGAAGTAACAAGACAGAAGAGGAAATCTCAAGCTAAGTAAACATTCTAAATCCATTCTGATCTTAGTTAAGTTGTCAGCATATATTGTAAATTTGTTGTTATTATCCATAAAAACAAATTGGGGGAGATTGTTGGGATTTATGGGTGATAGCATAGGAACAACTTAACTTTGTATATACTTAATTTTTTAATTAAGTAGAACATACTGTCACAGCCAAAGTATGTTCTTGTAATCAGTATGCAATGTTATTTTAATTGTGTAATTTGGAAGAAGTTCACTTTCCGTGTTCAAGCCTCAAAGAATGCATATTAGATGACAGCATGAATAAAGGTTACTGTCATAAGCATTGACAGTAAGATTACAAGAAGACAGAATGTTGCAAGTCAAGACAGCATATTCACTCTGACAGCAACATTGGCGGAAGACTACGCGACAACAACTTTAGCCCTCGACAGCAAGTTTGGAAACCTCGACAGCACACTATGCGGGGAACTCCTACTGTCACCAAAAGCACATTCCTGTGACAGCAAGCTTTGCGGCAAAAGTAACTGTCTCGAGAAAGATCCTTGTTCTAGGTATCTTTCTCAGTCAAATCCCGTGACATTTTCAATGTTCAAGAAACAGGCGTGTTGCAGTATCCCTAAGCTGCATCAAGTCTGCAAGACTACGACAGAAGCTTCAAGCACTGCAAACAAAAGCGAATCAATTCAAGAGCAAGGTCAAGTCTCTATTTGCTGAATTGTTTTAGCTAGAAATAGAATGAATCTAGGTTGCTTTCTTTGTAATGTATATCTGACATTGTTAGCAATTTAGGAAAGTAACATGGGTAGACACTTTGTAAGAAGCTGCCACTTGATAATGACAGCAGCTTCACAGACCCGTGTTGACAGTGATAGGATTAGTTTTATACTTAGACTATTAATTCATTCTAGGGATGTAACTAAGACAAGCAAGTGTCTTGAAGAAAAACCGAAGCTCAAGAATTCTCTCTTGAGGTTGTAGCAACACTTTGCAAAATAAATAAAACATTTATTTTGTGAATCCTGTCTTCTCGATTATACTGTTTTTGAATGCATACATATTATTGATAACATTAAATTTTAGTTTTAGTTGTTGAAACCGAGATTGAATTTTATCAGTATTGCATTCATCCCCCCCCCCCTTCTGCAATACATGAGGACCAACAACTGGTATCAGAGCGTTCAGATTAACACACATATCTGAGATCACGACGACAATGCAGAAATCAAACAGTATCAAGATCCCAGCTTTATATAATAGTATTGATTACAAAAACATATTTAGATTATTAGAATTAAATATAAAATATTACAAATATTACAAATATTAAGAAATATTTATGATTTAATACAATTAATTTTTTTAAAAAGAAACAGTACATTATCGAAAATTTTGATAGTATGGTCCTGAATATCGCCAAAATAATCGCAACCGTTAGATTCAATATTTTTAAAAATAGACGATCAAGATTATATTATATATATATAAATTATTATCTAAAAATGATATAAATTAAAAGAGTTGAATTACAATTGGATTTTCAAAAATTCTAAATTTAAAAATAGTTATAACATAACCTATCTAATTAGTACATAAATAATAGAATAGATATAAGTAAATTACCAAAATCGAATAGATATCTCAACATTAAAATTCGTGACTTTCTTTTCTATTTGATTTCAGAGTAGTTCTAATTGGGGAAAAAATTATTAAACTATTACTAAGTTAAAAACATTTTGTGAGTTTCACATGGGCTGTAAAATTGTCCAAAAATCTATTATTTATAACGTAAGATAAAATACATATAGTAAATTGAGCGTGTAAAAATAAATATTATTTTTTTAATCATAATTTTTCTTGGCTAAATATTTTTAACCATAATTTGATCATGTAAACTATTAAAAGTTTGGTAGTCGGACGGTAGTCGGTATTTTGGGCCAGACTTTATGTACTTTAATAATTTAGGTGTAGTCTTTTTAGTTTTTCATGGACTTTCATATTTTGGATTGGGTTTTATGTACTTTAATATCTTGGGACTATTCATTTTAACTTTATGAGCTTTCTTATTTAAAATTTATGATAACATACCAAACTATTTTACTTACATATTATATCCTTATATATAATAAGGGTAAATGGGGTTCTTATCTAAAACTTTGGTAGTCTGTATAACTACTGTACAACAAATTAGTAAAGACAGTTAGATATTAAATAGATAGAGGAGAACCGCCAGATCTAATATCAAAACCTATATTTGATTAATAGTAGGATTATACTTAAATACTAAAAAGTGTATTTTGATAATTTAAACCAAATATAATTAGATTGTTTATATTGAACAGAATTTTCTATATAAAAATTCGTAACTCTATTTCCTCTTTAATTTATGAGTAATTCCAATTAGAATTATTAAATCAAAGATCGAGATATCGATTCATATCAATTATAACATTAAAATATTATTAATATAATGCTCATATATATTATGGATAACAATAATACATGTACGTGGATCCTATGTTAAAAGAGACGTAGGAGAAGTCTTGTACATGTATTTATGTTGCAAATTTTACCGTACAAATTACAAGTAGAATGTGACAACCCGGGTCAAATCCCGAGCCTTTTTCGAAAATCGGGTCAAGTCCCGATTCCGAGTCCGAATAAGCCGAAGCCTACTGGCCCAAACGCAGCCAACTTGGGTAACGACTAGCCCACCACAGGCCCCCAAAATATCATGATTTTGTTGGTGCTAATTAGTAGTAGTACTTTGCCTTATAAACTGAATAGAAGTCCCAAATCTCCTCGATGTGGGACTGGGATGTTACAAACTCCCCCACTTAAACTCTTGACGTCCTCGTCAAGCCTGAACGGATAGCCCATAGGTTCCAAGATCGTTCCTCCCTAGCCATTGTGGGATAATACCGACTGGCTTCGTGTCCCCACCTCCGGACCTCTGTCCATTGTGGGATAATACCACCAGCCTTCGTGTCCCCACCTCCGGCAACTTGTCTCGACAAGTTTTCGAGAGTCGGCTGTGATACCATACTATGACAGCCTGACTTTTCGGACTATTAAATCTAAATCAAAACTAAAATAAAATACATTTATTTATTCAATAAATACAAAATTGCACAAAAGTCAAATGCAGCGGTCAAACTTAATAATCAAAAATATAAAATCGGAGACGCAGCTCCACAATTCCAATAATCAGTCTCTTGCATTTAACAAAAAAGTATTCTAATAGCACAATAAATCTTATCCAATAAATTGCATCAAACCACGTAGCACGAAATTCACAAGTTCACATTCACATTCTCAATATGCTTCCGTAATGTACAAACCTGAAATATTAGAAAAGGGGTGAGCTACACAGCTCAGCAAGTAAAAGATTGACTTACCAATATTCTCAAAATCAGTGGGCGTTTTAGCAAAACATATTTTCTCAAAACAATAATAATTTAAAAGTCTTTGCGAAAATAGATCCAACCCAAAGTTTATATTTTCAAAATCCAGAACAGAAACAGATTTAAAAACATAATTTAAAACAGAAACGAAATTCTTATAAATAACCACAGTCTTGCTCTACGGCCACACTTTCCCAGTAGCCGGGATCTTATTCTTATTCTTATACGTCACACTTTGCCAGTGACCGGCATCTAAAGTTCAATAATTACGCCCCCTTAATAGGTATCTAAAGTTGCACACTTGTGCGCCTACTAAGGGTATCAAAGGCTAGTTCCGGAACTATAGCGTAAATTACGAACGGGTTCGAAACGTAGAGACTGAGGGATTCGAAGATTCTCGATTCTTATATCTTATACATTTCGAAACAATAATCTTATATCTTATACGAAATTCAAAAACAGAATATCAATATCTCTTCCGAAAATAAAAGTAAGTCAAAGAGTACTTACCTCGAAGTCGACTAAACATAACGAAAATAATTGCACCAATAAATCCTAAATAACATTACAAATAACAACTAATTAGAATTCAATAATCATGTCAGATACTTATATATCGAGTTTAAACAGTCAATAAAATACTTATCAAACTAATATTTAACCAATTACACACAAGTCTAGCATGCATGTATTACTGTGAAATAAATTTATGCACATTTTTTTTTAATAAACAAAAGAAACCAGGCCAAACACAAAGAGTGTAAACTGACAAAACAATTAATATAAACCAGATGGGCTTTAAGGCCAAGTATAACATTTACGTGAATTAAACCAGGTGATGTGTAAATTGCAAACAGACACTCGATTTTATCCAACTTTGACATGCTTAAATCATTAAAATAATTAAGTGCCCTGGTTACTGTTGACACATTCATAACATGTTTGATCATTCAAAACAAAAGTGCACTACTAACTTGTAATTAACATAATATTTGTACACATGAATTCATATCACAAATAAATAATCATACTTAAAATTGTTTTAAAAAAACATGACATAATACATGTAAGCTAACTATAGACATGAGACGGAGGGCAAATAATTGCAAGGTGGGCAACACAGTAACATGTATATATTAATTATACACAATCATAACGACTATACAGAGACATACAATAATGTCATGTAAGATGTATACAAAAATGTACATGAAATTTATTTAATCGCAGGTTCAAAACTAGGGGTCAAGACATACCTGTTCGGCTGAAGAAATTGTACAAGACCCTCACTCTTCAAAGGAATTTCTTATATACGCATACTACTCAAACCCTAATTTTATTAAGTAATTCTAAAACTCGCTTTTAATGATTTTACACCTCCTCTAAATAATTTCTAAAATATAAAATTCTATTCACACACAATCTACTTAAATAAAAGATATCGATTCTTAAAAATATTTTCACGCTTCTTTCCATAATAACAAATCTTATCCCAAATTACAAAACTTGTACGAAAAGAATTTCAAAAATCTTTAACTAAATAATTATCTAAATAAAATTTCTTAAATATCTAATATCTAATAATAAAAAAAAAAAAAAATTACGGGATTTTACATTATTCCCTCCTTAAAAGAATTTGGTCCCCAAATTCTCAAAATTAAAATAAATTAAGTCACATAAGAAAAGAAATCATACCTTAATTACGATTGTTGGTGCGACTCCCGTCCATTTTTTTCTCAAATCACAAAACAATTTCTAATACTCACAAATAAATAAATTTTTAAATATATAGTCAATGATCACATAGCACAAAAATCATATACGTCAAACAATTACAAAATAGGTACCCTAAACTCAAAAATAACCTACTAAAAAGTCAAATTCTACACGAAAACTTACAGGAACGCATCCTAGGGAATGCACTAGTCACATACCTAGTACAAACTTATAGGAACGCATCCTAGGGAATGCACTAGTCCCATACCTAGTACACTCCGAAGGAAAACCTGCTCTCTGATACCATATGTGACAACCCGGGTCAAATCCCGAGCCTTTTTCGAAAATCGGGTCAAGTCCCGATTCCGAGTCCGAATAAGCCGAAGCCTACTGGCCCAAACGCAGACAACTTGGGTAACGACTAGCCCACCACAGGCCCCCAAAATATCATGATTTTGTTGGTGCTAATTAGTAGTAGTACTTTGCCTTATAAACTGAACAGAAGTCCCAAATCTCCTCGATGTGGGACTGGGATGTTACATAGAACGACTTAGTTAATTAGTATTAACATAACACTTTTTTTGTTGAAGGACATAACACATTGATTCATCCAAATTATATTATATTTTTTTACACATAAAAAATGTAAAAAGATAATATCAAAATGTTAGTATAAATTGAAAGTTTCATATTCATTAACGATAATTTCGAATATAATACTTATACAGAATAAATATCATGAGGGTAATCTCAGCATAATTTTCCTAAGATCACAACTAATACATGTAAACAAATAAATCTTATCATCTATTTTTAAATATTTACTTACCATATATTTTGATTTGTTTATAAATTAGAAAAGTTGGTAATTAGATAGTTAATGTAATACACTCAAATAATCAATTACTATCTCATGAGTCAGGATCTTTATTCTCATGCTCTTAACATACTAACAAAAATTTAAGTTTCGAATCACCTCAAAAACATATTAATATTACCTATTTCAAAATTTAAGAAGGAGTTTAAATTTTGAATCATATAAATTTGAATAAATATACATAAAATATATGTGTTTTGAACAGGGTAAACACAACACGAAATAATTTATCCAAAAAAATATCATTTTATATTTTATTCATAATTTTGGTCGTCACGGTACAATACCATAAAAACAAATAAGAATCATTAAACTTTAAAATAAATAAATGAGAATTGTGAGATGTTCAAACTCCATCAACAACTTATCAAATAAAAAAATTAATATTTTTATATCTAAATATATTAAAAACAAATCTAGAGTTTTGGTCGTTAATGAATGATAGTATTATAAAAAAAGTAATAAGCATTGGATCTTAAAATAAATAGATGAGAACCGTTGAATATAATGTCAAGTAATATTTTATATTTTAATAGATAAATTATTATTTTCAAAAGTCCAAGGTTCGAAATTCGTTAACAATATATTAAAAAAATTATATTTTAGCATTATAAATATTAATAAAATCAACAAATTAAAACAATTATGAACACTAAGAATAAAATTGTGAATTAATATAATAAAGATATTAAAAATATCTGTGCATCCCACGGGCTATAAAATAGTAATTTATTAAACATATAAAACATAATAAATAAAGTCTAAAAACTAATAATATCAAATTATTAAAAAATTACAAATTAATATAATTATAAATATTAAAAAAAAGTCATACATTGCACGGGTTATAAGCTTAAGATAGTATTATATAATAGTATTGTTGTGGAATAAAAACTGTGTTTACAAATTTAATGCTAGGGTTTAAGAGCTTTCGAGCTTTAATGGTTGGTCTCGTGTTTCGTGACTAAATCTGCCCTCACAAGATACCTACGTATCTCAATCAATGCCGAGAATCAAGCCAAAAAACGTAGTTCTGAGGTGAAAGATCAGGTCCTTTATATAGGCGTAGAGAGCCTTGCATTTAGGGTGGAATTAGGTGATTTGGGGGCCAAGTCACCGTCTTAGAGCAGGATTGTTAATCCTCGTTTGTAGGAGACTGACTCATGTTAGGTTTTTATGTCTTGCTGGCTACTCCTAGTTGGAGTTGGCTCAATTTTGGACTCTTTTATGAGCTGTAGATTTTCCCTATTTATTAATTAAGAAATTAACAAATAATTAGGGTTTCGAGCCTCATTTATCGGGCTTAATTCTTGGACCAATCTAGGTCTAATTCATATGTCATTAATTATGTTTCTAGGATTATTTTCAGCCCATATCATTTGCCCCCCCAACTTCTAAGAAAACCTTTCTGGATTTTTCATAGAAGTTATTTTGATCATACTTCGGGATTCCAGGATTTTTATAATTCTCCTCGAACATTCCTTATTTTTTTAGGAATTTTATTATCTCATGGAAAATATCAGGACAATTTTTATTTTAACAATTTTTCAAAATATTGAAAATAAAACATTTCGAAAATTTTCAACCTCATTTGAGGTCGAAAAAGGGTCTCATTCTGACTCCAGGTCGAACAACATCGACCTGGATTGAGGTCGTGATCCTTCGACCTCATTTGAGGTCGAAAAAGGGTCTCATTTTAGCTCCAGGTCGAACAACATCGACCTGGATTGAGGTCGTAGCCCTTCCACCTCGTTTGAGGTCGAAAAATGGTCTCATTTTAGCTCCAGGTCGAACAACATCGACCTGGATTGAGGTTGTAGCCCTTCGACCTAGTTTGAGGTCGAAAAAAGGTCTCATTTTAGCTCCAGGTCGAACAACATCGACCTGGATTGAGGTCGTAGCCTTTCGACCTCGTTTGAGGTCGAAAAAAGGTCTCATTTTAGCTCCAGGTCAAACAACATCGACATGGATTGAGGTCGTGGACCTTCGACCTCGTTTGAGGTCGATAATAGGCTTCATTTTAGCTCCAGGTCGAACAACATCGACCTGGGTTGAAGTCGTGGCCCTTCGACCTCGTTTGAGGTCATAGAGAAAAACACTTATGTTTTCTTTTCCTTTAATTATTTATCCTTGCTTTCGACTTCATTTGAACTCGAAATTTTGACCATTTTGACTTCTAGGTCGAACAACATCGACCTGGATTGAGGTCGTGGTTTTTCGACCTCCTTTGAGGTCGTACATAGGCTTCATTTTAGCTCCAGGTCGAACAACATCGACCTGGTTTGAGGTCGTAGAGAAAAACACTTATGTTTTTTTCTTTAATTATTTATCCTTACTGTTGGGTTTCGAGGCATAAACACAGCGGAAAACCCGTAATTAAAAATAAAAATCGAAACCCAAAATCAGGATCCATGTATAATATACGGATAATTATGGAGATTCGAAAACTGTACCTTTTTTGAAGCTTTACAAATGGTTGACTAATGGAGGTCCTTGCTTTGATCACCACATATCCCTTTTGCAAAATCTACGCCTCTAAACAGTCCACACGAATGTTCGATCGTCCAACGATCCACGGAGATGGTACTAGCCACAAAAACTGCTCACGATTTCTCTCTCCCGCTCTAGCCTCTCCAAGTTGTGGAGCAGCTAGGGTTTTTCAATAAAAATGAATTAAACAAGTAACCCTAAAATAATACATCATAATGTATTTATAGGGATGAGAAATCTGGGCTTAACCCTAATTAGAGTGGGCTTCACAAACCCAGTCCAATTCTGAGTTATATTATTATTAATTTCGAATTATAATCTGATTAATCAAGTCCCACTTAATTAATCTAATAATTCAAAGTAATAACAATATTTTATTTAAATTCAAAATTTAATTAAAGCTCTGTTTAAAACATTCTTTGTGTGTGACCCTTTAGGTTATTATTACGTTGGCAATAATTTTAATATCTAATAATAAAATTATAAACAATGAGCGGAATCTAGTAATGCATCATTGTTACCCAAGAAATAATAATTGGTGATCCAATTAAATCTTTTGTGAATAATGTTCCATGTAATATATTCCTTTTAACCTTATATTATAGATTAAACTCGAGGCATGATTTATGTCATCCTCTTCAACATTTAATTCCGGTTTACTTGATCAATGAGTAGACTATTAAACAAATCACTATTTGAGCATGGTCATGCATTTTATAGTCTCACTCAATCAAGAGGCCAATAATATCACTCCTAAAATAGGAGGGTTAAATCTTATATCTATCATTCATATTTCTCATATGATTCATAATATACCCAACGTCCACTTTTATCATTACCAGGTCAAAGGTAAATTTGAGTAGAATCAAAGTATATTAATTCTCATATAGAAATTATTGATTTCAAGTCTAAGGATCATTACACCATTATCACTGTGAGAATTATTTATGGCACTTGATAACATTTACCATGAAGAATTTACACGGTGGGTCAATCTAGTGCCATGTTTTTCTAACATGCACTTATGTCTTTTACTTTAGTATCACCATACTAATAACCAATGAGATGTGGTCATCTATCAACAAACATACTAGTCTTAATGCATTATTATTGTCCTCAAATAATAATACTCGACTAGGGATCTTTAGGATTATAAACACTATTCATATAATCTCATTTCTAAGTCACATACTTAGAGCTATAGAATTCATGCTTATATTCCAAGGACATTTATTATTCTAATATTTATACCGCAGTTAATAAAGACATAATAAATAAATAAATAAAATCCATAGAACATATTTATTAATAATCAAAATTTCTTTCCCAAAAACATTATAGTATTGTCTCTAGGGCACAAATACTAACACTTACTTTGGGCCATACCCTTTTCCTTTGGGCCTTATCTATTTTTGAGCCCAAAAAACAATTATGGGCCATAACCGATTACAGCCGATTGTCCTTCCCTTTAACCGGTTGAGTGACCGGCTACCTTGCTTATATAAGAGTGGAGTCTTACTTTTTATCTCTCACTTCTTAAAGTTATTCTGCTAAAAAATTTCTCTAGTTTTTTCCGTGGTAAGGCGATTTTCGGCGAAGTTTTCCGATTAATAATCATCGGTTTCTGGGTTTTTTGTTCAAGGTTTGAAGATTTTCTGGGATTTTCTTTGAAGATTTGAAGACTTTCTGGGATTTCATTTGAATATTTGAAGGTTTCCTGGGTTTTTCTTTGAAGACTTGAAGACTTTCTGGGATTTTCTTTGAAGATTTGAAGGTTTCCTGGGTTTTTCTTTGAAGGTTTGAAGATTTCCTCAGTTTTTCTGGTTTCGAACCTTTATTTGTTGAATATCAATGGCAGAACGCGCAGCTCAACGCCTTTAAAAAATGAATCATGCTTCCAAGCGAGGTACCATCACTATTCATTCTTCATACATGTCTTTACAAGATATGATTAGTGAGCGTGGCGATGCATACCCCTCTGTTTCGCACTTAGATTCCTTTGATTGTAGTAATAAATTTCACGAGGTCGATAAAATTAGAGATTATAATAAAATGTATAGAATAAAAGCCCCTTTAAGACTTGTCCCGGCCGGCCCAGGCGATCGTTCTTGGCATTGGCGGCCCGATACTTTATGTATCAATAAGGATGACATAGTTGCAGGGCTTAGGTTTCCATTTCATGAATTTATTCCTAAGCTTTTAGCTGATGTTCAGATTAACCCTTGCCAACTCCCTCCAAATGCGTGGAGAATAATTATGTGCTTCAGGGTTCTTTGCTTGAAAAACAACTTTCCTCTTTCTATTTCTTTGTTTAAGAAAATTTTTCAATTTAAAAATAGTTCTGCCATTTCTCCTAGTTGGGTTTACCTCAACCATCGTTCTTCCACACCACCCATTTTCATCCAAAATCCATTCCTGATAACAACCCTAGATGGAAGAATGAGTTTATGTACCTGGTTTGGGAAGGCGGGGATTGGGGCACCCTGTTTCATAGGTCATTCAAGAGAGTCACAGACAGAAGTCCTAATGACATAGTTTTAAACGATGAGGAGGCCTACGCCTATGCTGAATTGACTAAGGACAACAACACTACCTTGGCTTGGGAGCTTCTAGACGAGTCCGTCCTTAAGTCTTTAGGCTTGTCAAACGTATCATACAAGGGTAATATTCATTCATTAATTCCATTTATTTATTTAAGATTTTCTTATACCCATTGTTGCCTTCTTTATTTGTTTTGCAGCCGCAACTTTTATTAATAAAACCAACGAGCCTGTAGAAGGAGAAACTACTATAATGAAGAGGGCTCGTGTGGGGAAAGACCCTCGAGCAAACTTTAATGTCCCGGCCTTTCTCATGCCCCATAGGGACCCTGTAGAGGTGACTGAGGCCCATGTCTCGTCTAAATCCTCAAACGGAGTATGCCTTTCTTTAATTTCATTCTTTTATTTGCAAAGTAATGAAAACTTCCAAGGGGTTATTTTTCAAGCCAAAGCTTGGCGCACATATTCTAAAGCTAACCAGGCCAAGTTTGAGAAATCTCAGGAAGAAGTGAAATCTCTTAAGGAGGCTTTGGCCAGGAAGGCGAAAAGTTGGAAGATGCCCAAGCTGAGCTGGTCGTGCTGAGAAGGAGCAAAGATGATTATATCGACGAGTACCTTGACTCTCAGGAGTACAAGGACTTGATTGGTAAACACGATGAGCTTCTCTTTCCAGTCCAGTTCACTAAAGGATGAGATGGTGCCTTGAAGGCTGTTTTAGAGAAGCCCTCACGCTCCTACTCCTTTTGAGTGGGCCTTGGCTGGTGAGGACGAGATGGATGAGGATGACATGATCTTGAGTCCCGTGCATTCTTCGCCTCCTGGTGCAGTTACTGGCAATGACTCCGAGGTCACTCGTTCTAGTTCTAGCTCAGAGGAAGAAGAGGCTGAAACTAGAAACAAGGACGGAGAGGAATAGTTTTAGTTACTTTTATTTTTATGGCCATATGTGGCTTCTTATTTATTGGGTACTTTCAGCCTTCGGGCATGACGTAAACTTTTTATGTAAGTTTAACTTAATGTCCTTTGATTTTCTCAAATTTTTAACTTTGCATGTTTATCAACACTTGATGCGCATAAATTGTCATAAAAATATGGGAATGTTGAATAACTTTAAAATGGGTTCAACCCTTACATAATACTCTACTTTCTACCTCGAGTTAAAAACTCGGATTGGTTTTTTCGACCTTATTTCTATTTGTCCTAGTGGTGAGTTCAGCTAGGAAATACTAAACATAATAAACTTTCAAATTCACAGCATGCCAGGTTTTTGGCACCTCAACCCCTTCAAGGGTTTCTAACTTGTATGAGCCTCGCCCAAACACGTTCTTGACCTGGTATGGTCCTTCCCAATTTGGAGCCAATTTTCCTTTCCATCCAACTCCGGATGCTTCAATCTTTCGGAGAACTAAATCTCCTTGACGAAAGAATCTCTCTTTAACCCTTAGGTTGTAATAGAAAGATGCTCGTTTTTAATGTTCAACTATCTTAGCATTTGCTTCATCTCTGACTTCATCGATTAGATCTAAGGCAAGCCTCATGTCTTCTTCATTTGCTTTTTATTCATAGGCTTCCATTCTTGGAGAAGTATGAGTAATCTCCACTGGAACCACTGTTTCTGCTCCATATGCTAACAGAAACGGATTTGCCCCAGTGGTGACCTTACAAGTGGTACGATATGCCCATGGTATGGGGAGTAATTCATCCACCCAAGTATTCCTAGAGAGTTCAACTCTCTTCCTCAGTCCATCTAGGATAATTCAATTTGCTACTTCAGCTTGCCCATTTGCTTGAGGATGAGCAACAGAAGTGAAACGCAGTTCAATATGATTTTCTCCAAAATACTTCTTGAAATCCTCATTGTTAAATTGAGTTCCATTATCCGTGACCAAAATTCGTGGAATCCCATACCCGCATATTACACTTTCCCACAAGAATTGCATTACTTGCTTAGTGGTTATCTTGGCTAGGGGTTTAGCCTCAATCCACTTAGTGAAGTAGTCGATTGCCACAATCAAAAATTTCCTTTGTGCACTTACCACTGGAAATGGGCCAAGTATATCCATTCCCCACATGGCAAATGGGACAGGTGAATTTATAGATGTTAACATCTCAGGTGGTTATCTAACCACTGGTGCATGCTTTTGGCATCGTTCACACCTCTTCGCATAGTATTTTGCGTTCGCAAGCATATCCGGCCAATAGAATCCTGGACGAGTGATTTTATGAGCAAGGGCTCTGACTCCCAAGTACTGCCCACAAATCCCCTCATGTACTTCCCTTAGGGCTAACTCTGACTCCTGGGGTCTCAAACACTTCACGTAGGGGACAACGAAAGATTTCGTATACAAGATTCCCTCAATCAAGGTGTACCTTAGTGCTCTCACATATAATTTTCGTGCCTCTGAAGTATCTCTAGGTAGCCAACCAGTTTCTAGATGAGACTTGATGGGATCCATCCAACAACTAGCAACATCAATATGTGCTATTAACTTTCCATTGGTGCTTGGGGTCTTCAAGACTTGGAAGTATACACTTCTTGCATAGTTTTTTATTTCAGAAGAAGCAAATTTAGACAAGGCATCAACCTTCATGTTTTCTTATATAGGAATGTGTTCCACATAACATTCATCAAATTGAGTCATGATGGCTTTAACAAGTCTCAAATACTTAGCCATGACTTCATATCTAGTCTCAAATTCTCCATTTACCTGGGAAACTACTAGCCTTGAATCTCCGCATACTTTAAGAGTTTTAACTCTCAAGGCTCCAGCCAGCCCCAAGCCATCTATCAGGGCTTCATACTCAGCTTCATTGTTTGTCATTGGGAAATCCAACTTGAGCGCATACTCTATGAGAAATCCATCGGGACTTTGCAGCACCAAACCTGCTCCACTTGATTTTGTTTTTGATGCCCCATCAAAATAGAGCACCCAACATTCTTTGGACACCATGTCTTCATCTCGATTCTCTTCTTCTTTTCCTTCCAATACTGCTTCCTGCCCCCAGACTTCCTAGTTGTCAATAGTACATTCAACCATGAAGTCAGCAAGTTCTTGAGCTTTTATTGCCGTTCGAGGCTTAGACTTGATGTCAAATTCTCCCAACTCTATAGCCCATTTGATCAATCTTCCACTAACTTGAGGACTGTGCAAGATGTTTCTTAGAGGTTGATTGGTCAAGACTTCTATCTTGTGCGTCTGGAAGTACGGGCGTAGCTTTCTCAACATCTCGTGCCCAGTCGTGGCATCTATTAGAGTATCGATCATTGGCAAGGGAAAACAATCCTTAGGACATGCGTCATTCATATCTGTGAATCTACACACATCCTCCATTTTCCATTGGCTTTCTTGACCATTACCGGGTTAGCCAACCATTCAGGGAATTGAATTTCTTCAATGAACCCTGCTTCTAAGAGCTTGTCTACTTCCTGCTTTATGGCATCTTGCCTCTCTGGAGCAAAGTTTCTCTTCTTTTGCTTCACTGTCTTCCTTTCAGGATCCACATTCAACTTGTGAGTTATTAATTGGGGATCAATCCCTGGCATATCGGCTGCTGTCCAAGCAAAAACATCATTATGTTCTTGAAGAAAAGATATGATCTTGCCCTTCAAGGGTTCAGGTAAAAATGCTCCAACGTAAGTAACCTTTTCTGGTTCACCAGGAACTAAGGGAATTGGAATTAAATCCTCAGCTGATTTCCCTCTTCTTTCTTCATTATCTTTGGTATCCATGTCTTCAATGGGGAGAATCTGCCCCCCCCCCCAACTCCATCAGGCCTCAATGCAGCTACATAACAACTTCTAGTCATTTTTGATCACCTCGCTCCTCACCAATCCCATTCCTTGTTGGAAACTTGATTTTTAGATGGTAAGACGAGGCAACAACCTTGAATGCATAAAGACCCATCCTTCCCAGGATTGCATTGTAAGTTGAAGTTGCATTTATGACTATAAAGTTCAACATTTGAGTAGTTGTCTTCGAACCTTGCCCCATTGTCATAGGGATTTGGATTGTACCTTCCACCTTTGATTCCACTCCATTGAATCCATATATGGGCATATTCGAGGGTGTCAACTGAGAATCAATGTAGCCCATCTTGATGAAAGCATCATGGAACAGGATGTCTACGGAAGCTCCATTGTCAACCAAAACCCTCTTTGTTTCAGAATTGCCTATCACATGTATGATGACCAGGGGTCTTCATAGGGAAATTTCACTCCCTCCAAGTCAGAATCATCAAAACTTATGGCTATCTCCGTCCTGGCACGCTTCGGTGCTTCTCCTACAACAATCATTACCTCTCGGGCATAAGTTTTCCTTGAATTTCGGGAGGACCCAGCAGAAGTTGGTCCTCCAAATATCATGTTGATGACAGACCCTCGGGGTTTTGGATTACGATCTTGATCGTTGTCCCTTTTGTCATAGTCTTTCCTTTCATAGTTTCCTCGTTGATTTCCTCAATTCCCATCCTTAGTGAACTTATCGAGTTTTCCTCTTCGGATCAAGAACTCGATCTCATCTTTCAATTGCCTGCAATCATCCGTATCATGATCAACTTCTTTGTGGAATCGATAGAATTGATTCTGATTCCTTTTAGACAAGTCAGTCCTCAGTGGCTTCGGTCATCGGAGATATTCCTCATTTGCAATTTCCATCAGAATTTGGCTTCTAGGGGTGTTCAATCTCGCATAATCCGTGAACTTTGGTCCAAAATTGTTCTTTTTTGGTGGGGAGTCAGAATCCTTTGATGTCCTATGATATTTTTCCTTAACATCATATTCCTGAGTCTCCTTTCTTTTCTTTGCGGTCCCACTCCCACCAGCAGCAGGTTCATATTTCCTCATGCTCTCTTCAGCCTTGATATACTTTCCAGCCCGGTCTTGTAACTTTAACATGCTTTCGGGTGGATCCTTAGACAAAGACCTTTTAAGATGATTATCAGTGCTTCCTTGCTGTAGGGCTATCATTGCTACCTTGTCTTCTAGATTCGGGACTTTCAGAGCCTCTCTAGTGAATCGATTTATGTAGTCCCTCAAGGCTTCATTTTGCCTTGCTGGATTCCTATAAGAGATGCAGAACTCTTCTCATGTACCCTTCCACTAACAAACTGATTGATAAACGCCTTGCTCAATTCCTTAAAAGATCCAATAGAATTGGGAGGGAGATGACTGTACCAATGTTGAGCCATGCCCGCCAGGGTTTGCAGAAACGCTTTGCATTTGACTGCATCATTGGTAGGCTGCAACAAAAGTGCATTAGAGAAAGTTCTTACATGATTTGCTGGATCTCCTGTTCCATCATAAGATTTAATGATTGGCATCTTGAATTTTCTGGATATATTAGCTTTCATGATATCCTGGGTAAAAGGTGGTGTAGGATCATCAGGATCTCCTAAGGGTAACAACACAGTAGGATCACCCTTTGGAGCTTCGGCCCTTTTGGCTCTTCTTGGTACATGATCTAAATTGATCACCGGGACTCTCCCGGTTGCTTCATTTTGTGCTTTTGCAGCCTTTTCTTCCGCCAATACTTTCTTGAGTCTTGCAGTCTCTGCCTCATAGGCCGCAATCTTTTCCTTAGTGGTTTGGGGTTGTTCCTGATTTGTTTGGGAAGAACGCATCCTTCTTGGGGGTACATCCCTTTCATCATCGGAATTATAATCTTCTTCCTCAGTATAAGGCCCTGAGTAATCTTGAATCAGGGGGGTTTGTCGAGTTTGAGTTTGTGGATTTAGGGGTCCCAGACCTTGGATATAAGGGGGCACATAAGCTTCATGGTATGTTGGATTAATACCACTACTCCCTATTGTGGGCCGAGGTGGCATACCATAGGTTGGCATCCCGAGAGTTTAAGTCGTGTATTGGGGAAGATCCGTGGTATGAAGTTGAAGGTCACGTGGTGCATTCAGAAGTAGTGGAGAGGTTGTGATGAGTTGTTGGAGAATAGTCTCTTGAGGATTAGGTCCATGAGCGACCATTTGTAGGGGATTTGTCCCTTCAACCGAAATTGGGATTTTTGGTCCTTGAGTAGTGGTGAGGGAGATACTCGCCCCTTGTGTGCCAGTAGTTGGCGGCGGTTGGCTTCCACGAGTCTCTATTTCAGAGGTAAGAGGAAATCCTTCAGAAGTCTGAGTTTCTCGATTTGTTCTTCGTGTATTTGTCATGGTTGATGTTGTTTTTCCACATACGGCGCCAAATGTTGTTGAATAAAATCTGTGTTTACAAATTTAATGCTAGGGTTTAAGAACTTTCGAGCTTTAATGGTTGGTCTCGTGTTTCGTGGCTAAATCTACCCTCACAAGATGCCTACGTATCTCAATCAATGCTGAGAATCAAGCCAAAAAACGTAATTCTGAGGTGAAGGATCAGGTCCTTTATATAAGCGTAGAGAGCCTTGCATTTAGGGTGGAATTAGGTGACTTGGGGGACAAGTCACCTTCTTAGAGCAGGATTGTGAATCCTCGTTTGTAGGAGACTGACTCCTGTTAGGTTTGTATGTCTTGCTGGCTACTCCTAGTTGGAGTTGGCTCAATTTTGGACTCCTTTTATGAGCTGATTTTCCCTATTTATTAATTACGAAATTAACAAGTAATTAGGGTTTTGGGCCTCATTTATCGGGTTTAATTCTTGGACCAATTTAGATCTAATTAATACGTCATTAATTATGTTTGTAGGATTATTTTCGGCCCATATCAAGTATATAATGAGAAGAGTAAAAGATTTGGACCACTTTCAAACTGTATTACCTATAGTGTACTCTTACTTTAAATATTTTGAAGTCTGTATTGCCTATGGCGTATAGTGTTCTAAAAAACGGCGATTAATCGAGAATAATCACCTATTAATTATTGTTCGGTGGTTATGAATCCCTGTTCAGTGGTTAATCTAATCGATTTTCCTATAATTAGGTCAAAAAAGGTTTTTTTTAAATAAAAAAAATCGATTTAATTTGATCAAAAATCGGGCCAGTCGGCCAATAATCGGTATTTTAAAAAAAATCAATAAATTTAGAAAATGAAAATACTAAAAAAACGAATAGTTTGAATCTATATTATACATAAAATAATTATATATACTAAAAATGAATATTAGTACAACATCTTATTCTACGACTTTTACTTCTTTTGTTTCAAATTTTTAAAAAATTTATAAATAGTTGCTCAAGTCTATATTATACGTAAAATAATTATATATGTATTAAAAATTTAATATTAAATTAATTTTAATAAATAACTCGATTAATTATTTCAATTAATACCCAAATATCTGATTAATCATTGTTCCGTGACTTCATCGAACAACTCCAAATCTCGTTTTTTAGAACCCTCCTACCGTAGCCTTATTTTAAATATTTTAAATATATTTTTCAATGCACAGGAAGATTTATAAATTATTTATATAAATATATTTTATAAATTTTATTTATTTTTCCAAATTTTTGTTTATTTGTAATCATATATTAAAGTAAATATAAGTTGTATACTAATTTTTAATTTTTAAAAATGTTTGTACTCGTCAGGAATCGAACCTTTAACTTATTATTTAATAACACAATTACTTAATTTATACTGTATATTAGTGATGAAATTTTATGTCTTTGTAAATTTTAATTTATTAAAATTAAGAAGTTATATAGTTTTTAGTTTATAATATTCAATTTTATATTTTTTTAACACTACTATAATATTCAGATACTAACAAATATTAGTTTATAATATTCAATTTTATATTTTTTTTAACAGTGCTATAATATTCGGATACTAACAAATATCTTAATACTGTTTTCTATAAATTTACAACACTGACAAAGGAAAAATAAACACTTGCAACATGTTTCCTCTTTTATCTCCTATACTGTATGTCGCTTTTTTCTTTTTTCTTAATAATTATTATTAATTTACTGATTTAGCTCTGACGACCAAACCACCTAAACTCTTTTATGCCAATTAATTATTAATTTACTGATTTAGCCCTGACGACCAAACCACCTAAACTCCCTTATGCCAATTATATATAGGATATAATTTGAAGCCATTTACGTAATGAACTGGGTTGCTCAAAAGATTTCCTAACCGACACTAATACGCGTTTGCAATCCTATGAAAATCTGAAAAAGTCAAATCTTCCTCAAAAGCTAAAGAGTTTTTGATTTACCTTTCTAGGTGGTACCACTTTATATGGCAGCCGGTACTGAGAGTGAGACCTATAAGCCTATAAGTCTATAACTATGCGCCTAACTATGCATGCATACATATCTACTCGATCTGTCCCTCTCAATTTTTACATTGGGGTTGTACACGAGTTAAGAAAAAATATAATTTAGGAAAAAAAAATAAGAAAAATTAATAAAGTGATGAAATCAATTAATATTTAATGTATAAAATGAAGATAGTTGAAAAAAATAATAAATGTAATTAATTTTTATATTATAAAATTGTATTATTTTAAAAAAAAATTAAAATATAAAAAATTGAGAAAAACCTCCAAAACAAAATGTAAAGATTTGAGAGATAGAGGGAGTAACTATTATTCGTCAAAGCATTAAAGTCAAGTTGTTGAATAATTTCCTACTTTTAGTTTAGGCCTTAGGGTGACATATATGTTGACGAATAAGAGATACGTGTAATTTCAATACTCTTATCCAGTGTAAGTTAATGTATTATTTTTTTAGTTTGTAAAAAGTGAAAAAGTCTTCTGGTTTTCATGTTTAATAATTAAAAAAAACTACTCCCCTCTCTCACCCTCAATTTTTTATATTAGAGGATGACACAAAGGTTAAGAAAAAGTGTAAATTAATAAAAAAAAGTAAGAAAAATGAGTAAAGTGGTGTGACCAATCAATATTTAATGTATAAAGTATGTATAGGGAAGGAAAGTAGTGAATGTGATTGGATTTTTTATTATAAAATGTTACTATTTTTTGTATGTAAAGAAATGAAAGGAACAAAACAAAAAGGAAAGTGTAAAGAAAGGAGAGAAAATATATTTTTTCGCCGTAACGGATTGGTGGATATTTGAAATCTAAGGCGTGTTTGATTCAACGTTTTTCAGAAACAGAGTATTCATCCTCGAAAAAGAAGTAGTGCAAAATTTTTCAATATAAAAGGATAGACTTCTATTTCTTAATAATCCATGCTAAGATACATTGTTTATGTTTCATTACTCGAAATAATGTACAATTACTAGAAAAGAAGACTTCCGTCGCTAAGTATCAATCTTTCTGTACATTCTTTATATGTAAAAAATTAAAAACAAAAGGAAAACCAAAGAATCAAAGAACATTTTTTAATATTGGGAAAAAAATTAACCCAAAAAGATTATTTTTGATTCTAATGACCAACACCGGGGCTGGGAACGGATCGGAGCATACGATCAAGGGCTGCGAGATGACGGGCAATGAGCTTCTCGTCGACGACGAAAGAGTGATGTTGTTTGCTAGGAGCAGAGCTTGGGACAGTGCCTTTTGGAAGTGAGGATAGATACAAGCTGTCTTGTGAAGATGGTGGTGGTGGTGGATATGACTGCTGCTGCAATTGCTGCTTCTTGTTTTCATGCATGCTATTGTTGAGCTTCCTTCCATGAATTGTAGTCACAAAAGAAGCTAGAGTAACCAAATATAATAGAAATATAACACTTGAACGAGCCATGTAAATATATTAATTTATGTGTTTTTGGATATTGGTAAGCTTTTGAAGTGTTCTCAAATGTGTGGAGAAATTTGAGAAAGTGTTGAAAGAGGTTTTGGCTTTTTGAATGTGCAAGGAATTAATTATTATATAGAAGATTGTCGGGGGGGGGGGGGGGGGGGGTGAGAGAAGAGAAAGAAGGGGGAGCATGGGGATCAAGTTAGAAAGGGCCAAGTCAAACTGAAGTTTTGGTGTAACAAAAGTCTAGAGAGAGAGTAAGAGAGGAAGGGGCCGCGTGGAAGGGGAGGGTGGGTAGGTGGGAGTGAGCTAGCCCGCCGGCCAATGTTTAACAGAATTTTCTATAAATTTTCTGGGTATTTTCGTTTTCAAACTCTGGTCACTATGACCCTCACCCTCTCTCCCTTAATTCTAGGCTTAAGTGCTTAACTTTCTTTTTCTCTCCTTAATCCTCTATTCTTTGACTTCTTTTCTGATTACTACTAGTGCCTCTTCATGCTTTACCATTTTAGCCATCCTTTTTTTTTGCGTTATATGTTATCTGTCCCGAACCCGAAAAAATCTCCAAATTTCCGATTTGAAAGGGGCAAAAATCGAATCAGGATCAAATGGGACGGATAAAATACACATCCCTAATGAGAAATTGTTTTTATTATGATTCCGCGTTTTTGTCCACGAGGTTTACAGCTATTAGTACTTGCTAGTAGCATCCAACTGCATTGAGTAGACAAAATCAACTTCAAAACTAAAATATTAGTTCGAATGCTGACTCAGAAAATTAAACTTAGACGTGGCAAGCATAGTATAGCTGGACCAGGTTGACTCTTCTAATAATCTATTTTTTGATGCATTGTCATTAAAATAGGCCTCTATACTTCCATATACAATAAAAGATAAAATAGCAGATATTTTATGAACTAATTAATACTCCATTTAGTTATATAAATATGTGCAGTGTATTTGGGTTTTGTTCAACTGTCTAAATGGTAGCCAGATAAGAAAATCATAATGCAAGACTCAGCTTACAACTATATTAAATAATTGTGATAATAGTCGGTTAAGTTTGTTATACAAAATGTTTGCTTCAGATACAGAGTACCCCCTACTTACGGACGAGTGTGGTTCGGTTTAGTACGGTTTCGGTCAAAAATTAAATCATAATCAAAATTGTGTAGTTTTTAAAATTAGAAACCAAAACCAAATCAAAGATCATTAGTGCAGTTCGATTTTCGTAAATTCGATTTCGGTTCTAAGTGGTGCGGTTTTGGTTTTAGAATCAAATCTAATCATAGATAATATAATATAATTTTTTCGGCTTTATGATATGATATAATTACGAATGTCGATCTAATGCCAATATTAAGCTATTGCTTCATCAAGTGTTGCCTCATCTGAACATCCCAGATTATCTAAAATATACAATGAACCCTGTACTCCATGTATCACAAGGGAAACTACATTCAAGTCCTATATTTTCTATGTTAACAGAAGACAATAGACTAGACAGAAGGTTGGATAAGTCGACTAATAAATTAAGTACAAACTTTAAGCCATCCTTAATAAATGTTTTGAATTGAGCTAGGACTTGTGACTTCACTTTAGTTGGACCAAACTATAAAATTTCAATTTAGTTGATTCACTGGACAATTTACAGCTTAATATTGACATAGTGATATGTATAAAAATTCTTCTAAATTAATATTATTTATATAATTATTTTTAATATATATAATGTTAGATATAATTGCTGATGATTGTTTATCAGTGTTTAAGCAACATGTACTCATCAGAGTTTATGATAGAAGCCAGTCAGAGTTTGTTAAAGTCTGACGGGGTGAAAGTTTGCTGAAGCTGTCGGTGCTAATATGAAGATTCTAGAAGCAATATATCTTGAAGATGGAAAGAAGCAAGATATATTGAGATAGCTAAAGAAACGGGACAGAAGACAGAAACAATCCTAATTTGATATAAATTGTATAGCTAATTTGTAGGAATATCAATTAGAGATTGAATCTATGTAACTGTGTACTATATAAACACAGATAGGTTAACCCTAAAAGGGGCGCGAATACTGAAAACATTATTCTTGTAACCTAGCAGCTCTCTGTGATAATTTACATCACTGAGAGAAGAGTTATTTAATATAATTCAGTTTATTGTTCATAAACAGAGTTCTTGATTGTTATTCTCATACATATATTGATTATATATTGTGTATTCGGCCTAACAATTGGTATCAGAGCCAAGGCTGTTTAATATATACAGTTTATTGATCTAAAACACAAGTATAATCATGACTGAAAACTCTCAGGAAGGTTCTATTGCTCAAAAGGTTCAATCTGCTTCTGTAAGTCGATATGAATCAATCAGGGTTCCAATGCTCAAACCAGTGGAATATCCAATATGGAAGGTTAAGATGACCATGTTTCTAGAAGCCACAAATCCAGAATACCTTGATAGAATCTATGATGGTCCTCGTATGCCAACTAAACTGTCTCCTGTAGTTGCTGGTCAAGAACAAAAGACTGTTCCGAAGGAAAAGAAAGATATGACTCCTGAGGACATCTCATCAATTGCGAAGGATGCAAAAGTTAGACATCTTCTTCATAGTGCCTTAGATAATGTCATGTCTAACAGAGTTATTGGTTGCAAGACTGCCAAAGAAATCTGGGATGCTTTAGAAGTCAGGTGTCAAGGAACAAGTGCTATAAAGAAGAACAGGAAGACTATTTTAACACAGGAATATGAACACTTTGACTCTAGATCTGATGAAACTTTGACAGATACATATGACAGATTCTGTAAATTGTTGAATGATTTGTCTCTTGTTGATAAAGAATATGATCTTGAAGAGTCAAATCTCAAGTTTCTACTATCTCTACCTGAAAAATGGGATTTAAAGGCAACATCAATAAGAGATAATTATGATCTTGCAGAAACAGATCTTGATGAAATTTATGGGTTGTTTAAAACTCATGAACTTGAGATAGATCAAAGAAACAAAAGGTCTGGAAAGAAGACAAAATCTGTAGCTCTCAAAGTTGAAGAAAAACTCTTGAAGAAAGAAACATCAAAGAAGAAAGCTAAGGGAAAAGCTTTGGTCATAAACTCTGAAAGTGAGTCATCAAACTCTGATGATGATTCAAACTCTGATGCTTCTTCTGAATCTGAGGATGATGAAGAACAACTGATGCAAATGGCTGCTTTGATGGTGAAAACCTTCAAGAAGATGGGTTTTAAGAACTTCAAGAAGGGAAAAAGATTCTCGAGGAAAGATTCAAACTCTGAAAGAAAGAGTTTCAAAAAGTCTGAAGGAATGGATACCAAGTATGGAAAGAAAGACAAGTCTGAGATCCAGTGCTACAAGTGTAAAGAGATGGGTCATTATGCTCCAGAGTGCAAGAAAGGAAAATCTGAGAAAGCACTCATCACTAAAGGAAAAGACTAGGCAGACACTTCAGACTCTGATGAAGATGTCAGCTATGCTCTTATGGCAACTGTTGAAGATAAATCTGAGACATCTGAGAATAAGGTACCCCTAACAACTTATGCTTATGATATTGATAATATATCTGAATTGAGAATTTATCTTAAAAGCATACATGTTAGTTATAGAGATCAGACTTTAGAAAATGAGAGAATTAAATCTGAGAATCTTAAGCTTAAAAATAGAAATAAATTTCTTGAAGAAGAGCTTGTTAACATGCAACAAGTTCAAAAGGAAAGAGATGATGCTGTTTATGTTGAACAAGAGTTGTTAAAGAGATATAGGAAAATTGAATCTGAATTAGAGAAAGAGAGGAAAGTGATTAAAACCTGGACTAATTCTGGAAAGGACACACATCAGGTTTTTCAAACAGATACAGTTGGGTTAGGTTACTGTGAGGAAGATGAACTTAGGTTTAAAGATAAAGTTAAAGTCAAACCACAACTTAAACCTGTGAAATTTGTTTCTGAATCCAGTAAGCTAAAATCTGTAGTTGTGAAAGAAGCTGTTAAAGAACCAGTAAAAATCTGTAATAAACAGGTTAATGTTGGTTTGATGACAGAAAAACAATTCAAACATAAGCTCAAAGAGGTAAAGTCTGTTAAAAAACATAAAGTGTCTAAGAAAAAAAGGAATGGAAAAGTAGGCATTAATAAAAGAAATGATTATCTGCCTAATTTTGATGCTCCTAGAAAGACATGTCATAGTTGTGGTAGTACTAACCATCTTGCAAGTTTCTGCACAAAAAATAAAGATATTAATTCTTTACCCTCAAAGTCTGGAGTGAAGGATGATCATGTTAGGGTTAGACCACAGACTTTATGCACTCACTGTGGGAGCACTTGGCATTCCATTTATACTTGCAAGAGTTATCATGCTATTTATCACAATTATTATGAGTTGAAGCCCAACTTGAAATGGGTTAGAGCAAACTCTGCACGTGTAAAGTCTGATACTGTTAGCTTAAACTCTGTTGATAGTAATTCCGCTGCAAAAGCTAACAATGTTAAGAAAGCCAAAGGATCCAAGCAAGTCTGGATCCTTAAATCTAACTCTTTGTAATTGTTTGTGATTGCAGGGTGTTAGGCCGAATACACAATATATAATCAAGTATGTATGAGAATAACAATCAAGAACACAAGTATATAAATCAACAAACTGAATTATATTAAATAATTCTCTCTTAGTGATGTTAATGAATCACAAAGAGCTACTAGGTTACAAGAATAATATTTCAATAATCGCGTCCCTTCTAGGGATAACCTATCTGTGTTTATATAGTACACAGTTACACAATCCTTATCTAATTGATATTCCTACAAATTAGCTATACAAGTTATATCAATTAAGGATTGCTTCTTATCTTCTATTCCGTCTCCTTAGCTGTATCAATATATTCTGCTTCTTTCCATCTTCAGAATATATTGCTTCTAGAATCTTCAATTCAGCACCGACAGCTAATTCAACTATCACCCTGTCAGACTTTAAATAAACTCTGACCGGCTTCCTTTAAACTCTTCACCCTGTCAGAGTTTAATTAAACTCTGACCGGCTTCTGATAAACTCTGGTCAGTACCTGTTGCTTAAACACTGATAAACAAACGTCAGCAATTATATCTAACAATCTCCCCCAACTTGTTCATAATAAAATGTACAAGTTAAACATATAATTGATGATGTCAAAAACATTTAACAAATGCAGTGTTTAACATATAACAGAGTTTAATTTAAAACAGAGTTTAAATTTGACTTAGAATAGAAAATATATTAAAAACTTACAGTCAGACTTTACTTGATTTCTTGAATATCAGGCACTGTCCTGATATAGTCTGATAGCAATTTCTTTTCAGCTCTTTCTAGCTCTTCCATCATGATCTTCTTCACTTTTTTCAACTCTGGATCAAATTCTCCAGTCTGATAAATTGCAGCTCTCAGAGAATAGATGGAATTCTTCCTCATCTCATTCCCTAGCTTAATATAATGAGCTTTATCAGATTCTAAATTGAATTCAAGAACTTTTGTACCCAGTGCTGTTCTGAACTTAGCACTGTTTCTTTTCATCTCAACAATCTTCCCATGTGCATTTCTGTATTTGGGAATGTATACACTTGATACTCCTCCTCCAAGCATCATCTTCGATCTTAGCATCTTTTCTCTGATAACCGAAGCAGCATTGTGAGTATTTCTATTTTTGACTTTTAACAAGTACAGAACATACTCCAATTCTTGATAAGATTTGAGATTTATGTCAGACTCGGCAACCTTATAAACTCTTCCATCATTCATAAAGTACAACAAAAATTCCTTCTTCAACACCTTATGAAAGATCATTTGAACAGAGTCTAGCATATCAAGATTTTCTTGAGTAATAATACCAGATTCTGCCAGTGAAATGTTGTCTTGAGATCTGTTATTTGTTCTTCTCTCTCTGTGTGAACCCAGTCCAGATTTATCATAGGCTTCTTTTCCCAATACTGTTCTGGTTTCAGAGAAATTCACAGCTTCAAGCTTTAAGTCTTCAAGAATTTTTGGTTTGCAGAATCCTGGAAGTTGTGTAGATTTCTGTACAACTTGAGCAACGTCAGAGGTTGTCATAACTTTAGTAGTATCATCAACTTGAGTAGCGTCAGAGGTTGATTTTGCTAATCTTGTTTCAACTTGAGCAATGTCAGAGGTTGAATAAATCTTCTTTTTCAGGTTAGGCTCTTCAATCATTATGCCTTTACCCTTATCATAATTTCCAATCACAGGTCTCCTTGTATATTGTATACTCTGTTGTGTATTCTCTTTGATAAAAATACCAACTTCTTTCTTTCTAGGAGCCTTGATTTCCTGTTTCTTGTAGATTCTAGCTTCAAGATTTTTCTTGTGTTCCTCAGCAAGCATTTGCTCTTCAGCCTGGATATCTTCAATAGTAACATTCTTTCCATGCTCTTTTACGAATATTTTAGCAGCAATCTCTTCATCAGTAGATGGATTAGTTGAAACAACTAAACTCTTGAGTTTTGAAGTAGATTGACCACCAGAGTTTATCTTGTCAGAGTTTGTTTGTCTAACAGAGTTTACTCTTGTCCTGCTTTGCCTTTGAGCAAAAATCTTTCTTTTATTTTCTTTGCTTCCCTCATCAGTAGAATCATCCCTCCGTCTCAGAGCTTGAGTGTCTTTGCATTTGTCTTTAGGTACACTCTCCCCCTTTTTGACATCATCAGAAAGTAATACTGATGTCAGCAATTCTAGAGCATTAGAAATAGAATTCAATTGAGTAGACATTTCAGTCTGATTCTCCTCAACTTTTACAAGCCTCTTCTTAATTTCCTCAGAATCCTTGGCTTGCTGCTTGAGCATAGTATAATAATAAGTTCTGTCAGACTTGAAAGTAAGATCCTTCATACTGGCTTCATTCCTTAGATTTGTAAGCATTTGTTGATTCTCATCAAATCTATTATTAAGAGATTTGACTTGAACAACAGTTGCCTGTAAGCTTGTAAGTACATCAGTATTTGAGATCTTCTTGACAGAATCAGATAGAAAATCTGCAGCCCTTTGTGCTGGGAAGACACAATCTGCATCAGCCCATTTGTTGTAGTACATATTCTGAAAATGTTCATTTGTCTGTCTATTGACTTCCCTTGCTTCAGCACTATTGACATCATCAGCCAATGAAACTTGAATACTAGGGTGTGAATGAGAACCCTCAGCATCATTTCCAGCTTCTTCATTATTGTCTGCTTCATTGTCAGGAAGAATATTTTCAGCAGTAAACTGTGCAGCTTCATCAATTTTCTCCTCTTCTACAGCTTCAGGAATATCAGAGTGAACCTGAGCAAAAACCTCTGCTTCTCTTTGAACAATCTCAACAACAAATTGTTGCAAAGCTTCAAGAATAACATTCTCAGAGTTTAGCTCATCAGCATCCTCTTGTTCCTTTTCCATCACAGCTTCATCAAGAATTGGCTCTGTGATTTTTATCATCTGATTAACCTCCTCACCTTTGTCAAGATCACAAGAAATAATTTCAGTGTGAGTGGCCAGAGATTCTTCTACCTGATCAGTTACTTGATCAGCTTCCACACCCTCTGTATAGTGATCAGAATGTATAGAGATGTGTGCTTCAAAATCAAAAACTCTGCTATCAGAATGAGTAGCAGCTTCCTCAACTACATCATTAGCCATTGATGTAGGAGTTTCTATATCCAAATCCATCATATTAGCATCAGTATTTGTCCTGTCTAGATTGACAGCTTCAGTATTTGCAGCATCCTCCTGAACAAACACTTCAGGAGCTTCAGTGTTTACAAACACTCTGTCCTCATTAGCATTTAGAGTTTCCTCCTCAACAACAATTGCAGGAGTATCTTGAGGAACAATTTCAGTCACAATCTCCTCATTCTCTGATGCAGGAGCTTCAGTTTCCTCAGAAACTCTGTCCATATTGACATTGATAGCACCAAAAAGATGTGCAGCTACTAGTCTTCTTTTTCTCTGATGAAGAGTTTCTTCATCAGTTTCAGTCTCTGAGTCTTCAATAACAGACTTTGCCCTATTGGCTCTTCTTTTCTTTAGCCTTGTCTTCTGAAGCATCTCTTCAGGTCTTGATACCCCAGCTTCAGTAGATGGTCTCCTTGCAGGTTTAGTACCAATATGTTTGGTCCTACCTCCCCTTGCAAGTTTAACAGAAGTTGATGGAGGTAACTCTGTGTTTAAAGGTTCTGGTTGAGATTCAGCTTGTGTTTGTGGATTTACTTGAGCATCCACAAACTGTTGCACAGAAGCAGGTAGCAAAAGGTCTCCAACAATTCCTTTCTTAACATCTTTGTTAATGAGATCAGAAAATACTCTCTTGTGTAATTTAAAACAAGAAACATCTTCATTAACAACATCTACCCCTTCAACACAGTAAGAGAATAAAGTCTGACAAAATCTAGAAAAGTATACTACTCCTCTATTCTCTGTCATTTTCTCTCCTAAATTATTCAAGACAAGTCGTGCAATATCAAAATGATTATCGAATAAAAGAGAATACCCGATTTGCAGACTGTCCGTGGGAATAGCATCCCAGTTTGTGCATTTCTTTCCGAACGTTCTCGTAATGCAATCAAAGAAGAAGCTCCACTCCTTCCTTAAGAACGGTCGCTTCAGTTGTCCAATTTTATTCAAGGGACCAGAATACCCAATCTCTCTCATCATCCTTAGCAAATCAGAGTCACCCATTCCAATGGTATAAGAAGGATACTCAGGAAACCCCATTGCAGCTCGAACAGTACCAGCAGTAATAACATACTCTGTTTCTTCAAACTCAAAGATTATGGATGGGTTCCCAGTGTCACCACCATCATCATAAACCCCTGACTCCCAGAACGCCTTGATTTGTAAACCAGAAAGTTTGGATGGTTCAACTAAAGCACGCCCAATCGCTGACTGAGCAAGAAACTTTTGAATCATATGAAATGCTTCTGGTGCGTTTGCAGTGTTTAGTGGTGCGGTATAGTTGTTTGGAACGAACTCTAACCCAGACGAAATGAAAGCTGTGGTTGCCATTAGAAGATTTTGAAGAAAGAACAAGTAATTGATGCGAAAGATTAACAGAGTTTATGTGTAGAAAAGTGTTTGTGACTATGTGTGTGTGATAATAGATGTGTATGAGTAAGATGTGAAAAGTTTAACTGAAGATGTGTGTATTGTATTTAAAAGAAAATTAAAGATTAAAAACTGAAGAGTTTTAATCATTAATACACAACTGTCTTACTCCTGTAATCATGTGAATGGGACACGTGTCACACATGCAGTTTCCAATACGCATGCGCAGTAAAAACAACAATAATTACCGCCTGTTACACTTTTCTATGCAATTAACCTCTCTCCTCTGTTTAAAACATTCTTGAACAACTTTCCAATCATACTCTTTTTAAATTTTCAAAACAAATGTCTAATCTCAAAATTATAAAATGTCTGAAACAAAGAAATTATTTTAACCATCAGAGATTAAAACAAAATTACCTCGGCATATGTCACACAATACATCAGTGTTTACCATTTGTCCTTCTTTGTCAATAAACTCTTTTCTCAAACTGTACAGGTGTGAAAATATGTGTGTGCAATAGCAGAGTTTACCGAAATCAATATTTAGATCATCTCAAAGTGCATAAAATCCACAAACTAAATTAGTAAAAACTGGTTGCCTAAACTCTCATGTATAACATAGAATCTGATTTTTTATATCTAAACTCTGTAGTACTGATATCCTTTCATTTGGATATGTCTTTTATTTTTCACCCCCTTTATATATATATATATATATATATATTTTTTTATATATATATTTTTTTTCCAGTAATCAGTGGTTGGCACTAGTCACCAAAAATCAAAGATTTTAGCCCTTATTTCATACAATAAGTTCCTGGATCTTCCTAGGCACAACATGATCTCAAAGGAATTTGTGCTCTTTTTGGCATCTTTTGATTTGAGGGTGAATTATTTGCAATTAATAATCAGAGTTTAGACTTTTCATCAGTTAATACAATTAATTTATGAGAGAAAATTCAAACAGCTAATACAGACTCAGTGTATAGGATTAATAAACTAAGAGATGGTATAAATACAGAGACAGTATCATGCTGTGTTAACTTACTGCACATGTTTGAGATCAGAATCTATACAACTCTTAAGGATTCATAATTACTTACTGAGAATTATGCTTCATACAAATTTCTTCATTGGTCCATATGTTTCAGACAAAATTACAATCAGAGTATAGCATTAAACTGTAACAATCAGAGTATGACCAACATTTTATGACTAACAGAGTTTAGCATCAGAGTTTAACCGACAAAGTTTATGACATTGGTACTCATAACAGTTAATACATGCAAGGAATCATGAGCATTAAAAATCAAACATGTATAGATTTTGAGTCTAACCCGTATCTCTAGTCAGAACCAGAGATCATCCCAAGTTCATTTACCAATCTTGTAAAAGTAGCTTCACTCAAAGGTTTGGTGAAGATATCTGCAAGTTGTTGGTCTGTAGACACAAAATGAAGCTCAATGTTCCCTTCTTCCACATGTTCTCTGATAAAATGATACCTTATGCTGATGTGCTTGGTCATGGAGTGCTGTACTGGATTTCCTGTCATAGCAATAGCACTTTGGTTATCACAGAAAATAGGTATTTTAGAGTACCTTAACCCATAATCCAGCAATTGATTCTTCATCCATAAAATCTGTGCACAAGAGCTACCAGCTGCTATATACTCTGCTTCAGCTGTGGATGTGGAAATCGACTTCTGTTTCTTGCTGTACCAAGAAACTAATCTGTCACCTAAAAATTGACAGCTTCCACTTGTACTTTTTCTGTCTATCTTACAGCCTGCAAAATCTGCATCAGAGTAACCAATTAACTTAAACTCTGATTCTCTAGGATACCACAAACCCAAGGTTATGGTTCCTTTGAGATATTTGAAGATCCTCTTTACAGCTGTGAGATGAGGCTCTCTGGGATCTGCTTGAAATCTTGCGCAAAGACATGTTGCATACATGATATCAGGTCTACTTGCAGTAAGATACAGTAAAGACCCTATCATTCCTCTGTAGTTTGTCATATCTACTGAGGCTCCTGTGTCTTTGTCTAGCTTTGTTGCTGTAGCCATGGGAGTTGTAGCAGATGAACTATCAAGCATACCAAATTTCTTGAGAAGATTTCTGGTATATTTTGCTTGATTGATAAAAATACCATCATCTGTTTGCTTGACCTGTAAGCCTAGAAAATAACTAAGCTCTCCCATCATGCTCATTTGGTACCTGGACTGCATAAGCTTTGCAAACTTCTTACAAAGTTTGTCATTAGTAGATCCAAAAATAATATCATCTACATAAATTTGAACTAAAAGCAAATCATCACCAGAATTGAAATAAAACAAAGTTTTATCAATTGTACCTCTTGTGAACCCACTTTCTAAAAGAAATTGAGCAAGAGTTTCATACCATGCTCTTGGTGCTTGCTTTAGTCCATATAATGCCTTGTCAAGCCTGTAGACATAATCTGGATTCTTGGGATCTACAAATCCTGGTGGTTGTTCAACAAATACTTCTTCTTCAAGCTTCCCATTGAGAAAAGCACTTTTTACATCCATCTGAAAGACTTTAAACTTCTTGTGTGCAGCATAGGCCAGAAAAATCCTTATGGCCTCCAATCTTGCAACTGGAGCAAAGGTTTCATCATAGTCAATTCCTTCCTGTTGTGAATAACCTTTAGCCACAAGTCTAGCTTTATTTCTTGTAATCACACCTTCACTGTCAGTCTTGTTTCTGAAAACCCACTTTGTACCTACTATTGATCTATTCTTTGGTCTAGGTACAAGTGTCCAGACTTCATTTCTTTCAAATTCATTTAACTCTTCTTGCATTGCTGTAATCCAATTAGCATCTTGAAGAGCTTCTTCCACTTTCTTTGGTTCTGTTTGAGACAAGAAAGCATGATACAGACACTCATTATTTGTTGCACTTCTAGTTCTCACACTAGCATCAGGATCTCCAATTATGAGATCAGGTGTGTGTGCCTGTGTCCACTTTCTTGCTGTTGGTAAGTGGTTTCTTGCATCATTATTGGATCCTCCCCCTTGATCCATGCTCTCCTGATTCATAAGTTGACTTTCTGCAGCATCTGAGGCTCCCCCTGAATTGGATGGCTCAGAGTTTGAACTGTCAGAGTTTGAATCAGTTTCCTCAACTGACTCATTTTCTGTGTCTTGTTGAGCTTCTTCACGCTCCCCCTCAACTGGTTCTCTATGTTGTTCAATTTGAGAATTTTCAGTTTCTCCATTATTTACCAGTAGAGGTTCAGAGTATGCTTCGTCAGAGTTTGTCAAACCTGCTTCATCAGAGTTTATATCATCAGAGAATAGATCTTCATTTTCAAAACGTAGTTGATCATATCCATCCTTGTCTTCAAGTCCAATTATTTTCTTGTCATCAAATGACACATGTATGGATTCCATGATCACCTTAGTTCTTAGATTATAAACTCTGAATGCTTTTGTTGACAATGGATAGCCAACAAAGATTCCTTCATCAGCTTTTAACTCGAACTTTGTCAACTGTTCAGGATGAGTCTTCAACACAAAGCATTTGCATCCAAATATGTGAAAATATTTCAAATTTGGCTTCTTATTTTTCACCATCTCATATGGTGTTTTCCCATGCTTGTTGATCAGTGTAGCATTTTGAGTAAAACAAGCAGTTTGAACAGCTTCTGCCCAGAAGTATGTTGGTAATTTTGCTTCATCAAGCATAGTTCTGGCTGCTTCAATTAAAGTTCTGTTCTTTCTTTCAACTACACCATTTTGTTGTGGAGTTCCAGGTGCAGAAAACTCTTGTTTCACTCCTCTTTCCTTGCAGAAAGCTTCCATGATTGAGTTTCTGAATTCAGTTCCATTATCACTCCTTATAATTTTGACTTTGTGCTGTGATCCTTTGTCCAGTAGATTTACATGATCCATCAGAGTTTGAGCAGTTTCATCCTTCTTTGACAAGAAATACACCCATGTATATCTAGTATATTCATCAACAATTACTAGAGCATATTTCTTTCTGCCCATGGACATCACATTCACTGGTCCAAAGAGATCAACATGTAGAAGATGATAAGGTTCCACTACTGAAGATTCAGATTTGCTCTTGAAAGATGACTTCCTTTGCTTGGCTTTTTGACAAGAATCACATAAGCCATCTAGACTGAGTATAGATTTTGGAAGTCCCCTTACAAGATCCTTTCTTATTAGCTCATTTATGTTGTTCAAATTGAGATGAGAGAGCTTCTTGTGCCAATTCCAACTCTCTTCATTTGACATTCTTGCAGTCAGACACACTGTTTTTCCATCAGAGTTTGTTACCAAACTTGCTTCATAAATGTTATTGCGCCTATGTCCAACTAGAACAACTTTTCCAGTAGATTTACTGATGACTTCACAGTATTCACTATGGAAATCTACATGGTTTCCTCTGTCACAGATTTGACTCACAGATAACAGATTATGCTTGAGTCCTGAGACTAGAGCTACATTTGTGATGATGACACTTCCAAGATTAATATTGCCATATCCCATAGTGTGTCCTATGTTGCCATCTCCATAGGAAACTTTTGGGCCAGCCTTCTCCTCAAAGTCTGATAGCAGGGCTTTATTTCCAGTCATATGTCCTGAGCATCCACTGTCCAAGATAAGTGTGCTCTCTATTATACCCTGCAATCACAAACAAATACTAAGTGTTAGTTTTAAGGACCCAGACTTGCTTGGATCCTTTGTCTTTCTTAACAGTGTTAGCTTTTGCAGTGGAATTACTATCAACAGAGTTTAAGCTAACATTGTCAGACTTTACACTTGCAGAGTTTGCTCTAATCCACTTCAGATTGGGTTTTAGCTCATAATAGTTATGATAAATAGCATGATAACTCTTGCAAGTATAAATGGAATGCCAAGTGCTCCCACAGTGTGTGCATAAAGTCTGTGGTCTAACTCTAACATAATCATTCTTTACTCCTGATGTAGAAGATAAAGAATTAATATGTTTGTTCTTAGTGCAAAATCTAGCAAGATGATTAGAACTACCACAATTGTAACATGTTTTCCTTGAAGCACCAGCATTAGGCAAATGATTATTTCTATTATTTATGCCTATCTTTCCATTCCTATTCTTCTTGGACCCTTTTGGTTTCATAGCAGATTTTACTTCTTTCAGCTTATGATTGAACTGTTTCTCTGTCATCAAACCAACATTAACCTGTTTTTCACAAGTTTTTACTGGTTTTCTAACAGCTTCTCTTTCCATAAGTTTTTCTGTTATAATATTTTCCTGTTTTTCACAGGCTTCATCTGATTTCATATCAGCTTCTCTTATTACAACAGATTTTAACTTATTGGCTTCTGGAACAAATTTCACAGGTTTAAGTTGTGGTTTTACCTTAACCTTGTCTTTAAACCTAAGTTCATCATTTTCACAATAACCTAAACCTACAGAATCAGTCTGAAACACTTGATGAGTGTCTCTTCCAGAATCTGTCCAAGTCTTGATTATTTTTCTTTCCTTTTCTAAATCAGATTCTAGTTGCCTATACCTTTTAAGCAACTCCTGTTCAACATAAACAGCATCATCTCTTTCTTTTTGAATCTGCTTCATACTTTCAAGTTCTCCTTCAAGAAACTTGTTTCTATCTTTAAGACTAAGATTCTCAGATTTAATTCTCTCATTTTCTAAAGTCTGATCCCTATAGCTAACATGAACACTTTTCAGATATACCCTTAACTCAGATATATTATCAGTATCATAAGCATAAGTAGTTAGGGGTACCTTATTTTCTGATGATTCAGTCTCATCTCTGACAGTTGCCATAAGAGCATAGTTTTCTCCATCATCAGAGTCTGAAGTATCTGCCCAGTCTTTGCCTTTAGAGATGAGTGCTTTCTCAGATTTGCCTTTCTTGCACTCTGGGGCATAATGACCCATCTCCTTACACTTGTAGCACTGGATTTCAGATTTATCCTTCTTGCCAGATTTGGTCTCCCTTCCATCAGACTTTCTGAAACTTCTCCTTTCAGAGTTTGAATCTTTCCTTGAGAATCTCTTTCCCTTCTTGAAGTTCTTGAATCCCATCTTCTTGAAGGTCTTGACCATCAATGCAGCCATTTGCATCATCTGTTCTTCATCATCATCAGAGTCAGAAGCTTCATCAGAGTTTGAGTCATCATCAGAGTTTGATGACTCACTTTCAGATTTAATAACTAAAGCCTTTCCCTTGGCTTTCTTCCTTGATGATTCCTTCTTAATGGGCTCCTCCTCAACTTTGAGAGCAATAGATTTTGTCTTCTTGCTGGATCTCTTGTTTCTTTGTTCTATCTCAAGTTCATGAGTCTTTAACAATCCATAGATCTCATCAAGATCTGTATCAGCAAGATCATAATTATCTCTGATTGTTGTTGCCTTTAAATCCCACTTTTCAGGTAGAGATAACAGAAACTTGAGATTAGACTCTTCAAGTTCATATTCTTTATCAACCAGAGACAGATCATTCAACAGTTTGCAAAATCTGTCATAAGTCTCAGTCAAGGTTTCATTAGTTCTTGAATCAAAGTGCTCATACTCCTGTGTGAGTATTGTCTTTCTGTTCTTCTTGATAGCACCTGTTCCCTGGCATCTGACTTCTAAAGCATCCCATATCTCTTTGGCAGTTTTGCAGCCAATTACTCTGTTAGACATAACATTATCTAAAGCACTGTGGAGAAGATGTCTAACCTTTGCATCTTTTGCAATTGATGAGATGTCCTCAGGAGTCATATCTTTCTTTTCCTTTGGAACAGTCTTTTGTTCTTGTCCATCAACAACAGGGGACAATTTAGTTGGCATATGAGGACCATCATAGATTCTGTCAAGGTATTCTGGATCTGTAGCCTCCAGAAACATGGTCATCTTAACCTTCCAAATTGGATACTCTACTGGCCTGAGAATTGGAACCCTGATTGTTTCATATCGACTGACAGAATTGGGCTTAACCTGTTCAGCCTTAGGAGCAGTTTGATTTTCTTCAGACATGATTAATACTGTGTTTGAATCGTAAAACTGTATATATTAAACAGCCTTGGCTCTGATACCAATTGTTAGGCCGAATACACAATATATAATCAAGTATGTATGAGAATAACAATCAAGAACACAAGTATATAAATCAACAAACTGAATTATATTAAATAATTCTCTCTTAGTGATGTTAATGAATCACAAAGAGCTACTAGGTTACAAGAATAATATTTCAATAATCGCGTCCCTTCTAGGGATAACCTATCTGTGTTTATATAGTACACAGTTACACAATCCTTATCTAATTGATATTCCTACAAATTAGCTATACAAGTTATATCAATTAAGGATTGCTTCTTATCTTCTATTCCGTCTCCTTAGCTGTATCAATATATTCTGCTTCTTTCCATCTTCAGAATATATTGCTTCTAGAATCTTCAATTCAGCACCGACAGCTAATTCAACTATCACCCTGTCAGACTTTAAATAAACTCTGACCGGCTTCCTTTAAACTCTTCACCCTGTCAGAGTTTAATTAAACTCTGACCGACTTCTGATAAACTCTGGTCAGTACTTGTTGCTTAAACACTGATAAACAAACGTCAGCAATTATATCTAACACAGGGCATAAGGGAAAGCACCCTAGTCTTGGACAGTGGATGTTCAGGACACATGACTGGTAATAAAGCCCTGCTATCAGACTATGAGGAGAAGGCTGGCCCAAAAGTTTCCTATGGAGATGGCAACATAGGACGTACTATGGGATATGGCAATATCAATCTTGGAAGTGTCATCATCACAAATGTAGCTCTTGTCCCAGGACTCAAGCATGATCTGCTATCTGTGAGTCAAATCTGTGACAGAGGATATCATGTAGATTTTCAACCTGAATACTGTGAGGTTGTTTGTAAATCTACAGGGAAAGTTGTTCTAGTTGGACACAAACGAAATAATATATATGAAGCAAGTTTGGTAACAAACTCTGAAGGAAAAGCTGTGTGTCTGTCTGCAAAAATGTCAAATGAAGAGAGTTGGAAATGGCATAAGAAGCTCTCTCACCTAAACTTGAACAACATCAATGAGCTAATTCGAAAAGATCTTGTAAGGGGACTTCCAAAGTCAATACTCAGCTTAGATGGTTTGTGTGATTCTTGTCAAAAGGCCAAGCAAAGGAAGTCATCTTTCAAGAGTAAGTCTGAATCTTCAGTTGTGGATCCTTTTCATCTTCTTCATGTTGATCTATTTGGTCCAGTGAATATAATGTCTCTTGGTAGAAAGAAATATGCTCGTGTCATTGTTGATGAGTACACTGGGTACACTTGGGTGTATTTCTTAGCAAAGAAGGATGAAACTGCCTTAATTCTAATGGATCATGTAAAGCTACTGGACAAAGGATCACAGTATAAAGTGAAAATTATCAGGAGTGATAATGGTACTGAATTCAGAAATGCAATAATGGAAGAATTTTGTAAAGAAAGAGGAGTGAAGCAAGAATTTTCTGCACCTGGTACTCCACAGCAAAATGGTGTAGTTGAAAGAAAGAACAGAACTCTAATTGAAGCTGCCAGAACAATGCTTGAAAAGCAAAATTGCCAACCTACTTCTGGGCAGAAGCTGTTCAAACAGCTTGTTTTACTCAAAATGCTACACTGATCAACAAGCATGGGAAAACACCATATGAGATGGTAAAAGAAAAGAAGCCAAATTTGAAATATTTTCATATTTTTGGATGTAAGTACTTTGTGTTGAAATCTCATCCTGAACAGTTGACCAAGTTTGACTTAAAAGCTGATGAAGGAATTTTTGTTGGATACCCGCTGTCAACTAAAGCATTCAGAGTCTACAATTTGAGAACTAAAGTGATCATGGAATCAATACATGTGTCATTTGATGACAAGAAGATAACTGGAATAGAAGATGAAGAATATCATGATCAACTTCGCTTTGAAAATGAAGATCTAAACTCTGATGACGTAAACTCTGATGAAGCAAATCCAACAAACTCTGATGAAGCATACTCTGAACCTCTACTGGTAAACACTGAGGAAGTTTCTCTGACAGAACAAAATAGAGAACCAGTTGAGGGGGAGCGTGAAGATACTTCAGCAACATCTCAAAATGATGACTCAAATTCTGAAAGTGAGTCAGCTGAAGAATCAAATAGAAACTTTGGGTTAAACTATGAGCAGTTCAATTCAGGGGGAGCCTCAGAGAATGCAAATGGTCAAGAAGAAAATCAGGAAAGCATGGATCAAGGGGGAGGATCTAATGATACTAGAAGCCAATTACCTACAGCAAGAAGGTGGACACAAGCTCACACACCTGACTTGATAATTGGAGATCCAGAAGCTAGTGTGAGAACTAGAAGTGCTACAACTAATGAATGTCTGTTTCATGCATTCTTGTCTCAAACTGAGCCAAAGAAAGTGGAAGAAGCTCTTCAAGATGCTAACTGGATAACAGCTATGCAGGAAGAGTTAAATGAATTTGAAAGGAATGAAGTATGGACTCTTGTACCAAGACCTAAAAACATATCTATTGTTGGTACAAAGTGGGTTTTCAGAAACAAAACAGACAGTGATGGAGTGATTATAAGGAATAAAGCTAGACTTGTGGCTAAAGGCTATTCACAGCAGGAAGGAATTGACTATGATGAAACCTTTGCTCCGGTTGCAAGATTGGAGGCCATAAGGATTTTTCTAGCATATGCTGCTCACAAAAAGTTCAAAGTCTTTCAGATGGATGTGAAAAGTGTTTTTCTCAATGGGAAACTTGAAGAAGAAGTCTTTGTTGAACAACCACCTGGATTTGTGGATCCTAAGCATCCAGACTATGTCTACAGATTGGACAAAGCATTATATGGATTAAAGAAGGCACCTAGAGCATGGTATGAAAATCTGGCTCAATTTCTTTTAGAGAGTGGGTTCACTAGAGGTACAATTGATAAAACCTTGTTCTATTTCAATATTGGTAATGATCTGCTGTTAGTTCAAATCTATGTGGATGACATAATCTTTTGGTCTACTAATGATAAACTCTGTAAGAAGTTTGCAAAGCTAATGCAGTCAAGATACCAAATGAGCATGATGGGAGAGCTTAGTTATTTTCTAGGCTTGCAAGTAAAGAAAACAGATGATGGGATTTTTATCAATCAAGCAAAATATACCAGAAATCTTCTCAAGAAATTTGGTATGCTTGATAGCTCATCTGCAACAACTCTTATGGCAACTACAACAAATCTAGACAAAGACACAGGAGCCTCAGTAGATATGACAAACTACAGAGGGATGATAGGGTCTCTTCTTTATCTAACTGCAAGTAGACCAGACATCATGTATGCAACTTGCCTTTGTGCAAGATTTCAAGCAGATCCCAGAGAGCCTCATCTAACAGCTGTGAAGAGAATTTTCAAATATCTCAAAGGAACCATAACTCTTGGTTTGTGGTATCCTAGAGAATCAGAGTTTAAATTAATTGGTTACTCTGATACAGATTTTGCAGGTTGTAAGATTGATAGAAAGAGCACAAGTGGAAGCTGTCAATTTCTAGGTGACAGATTAGTTTCTTGGTACAGCAAGAAACAGAAATCAATTTCCACATCCACAACAGAAGCAGAGTATATTGCTGCTGGTAGCTGTTGTGCACAGATTTTATGGATGAAGAATCAATTGCTGGATTATGGATTAAGGTACTCTAAAATACCTATTTTCTGTGATAATCAAAGTGCTATTGCTATGACAGGTAATCCAGTACAGCACTCCATGACCAAGCACATCAGCATAAGGTATCATTTTATCAGGGAACATGTGGAAGAAGGAAATATTGAGCTTCATTTTGTGTCTACAGACCAACAGCTTGCAGATATCTTCACCAAGTCTTTGAGTGAAGCTACCTTAGCAAGATTGGTAAATGAACTTGGACTGGTCTCTGGTTTTGATTAGAGATACTGGTTAGACTCAAAATCTATACTTCTGTGATTTGTTGCTCATGATTCTTTGCATATGTTAACTGTCATTCATACCAGTTTGTCAAACTCTGAACTCATACTCTGTTAGTCATACTCTGTCAATTATACTCTGATGTTAAACTCTGATTGTGATTTTGTCTGAAACATATGAACCGATGAAGAAAATTGTATGAAGCATGATTTTCAGTAAGTAATCATGAATCTTTCTGAGTGATATGAATTCTGATTTCAAAATGTGCAGAAATTTTACACAACATGATACTGTCTCTATATTTATAGCATCTCTTAGTTTATTGATCCTATACACTGAGTCTGTATTATCTGTTTGCACTTTCTCTCATAAATTAATTGTATTAACTGATGAAAAGTCTAAACTCTAATAATTAGTTGCAAATATTTCACCCTCAAATTAAAAGATGCAAAATAAGCACAAATTCCTTTGAGATCATGTTGTGCCTAGGAAGACCCATGAACTTATTATATGAAATAAGGTCTAAAATCTTTGATTTTTGGTGACTAGTGCCAACCACTGATTACTGGAAAAATAAAAAATAAAAAAAAAAAATCGAAGGGGGTGAAAATAATAAATTTAGAAGTACAGAGTTTAGATGAGATCAGATTTTATATTATACATGAGAGTTTGGGCAACCAGTTTTTACTGATTTATTTTGTGGATTTTATGCACTTTGAGATGATCTAAATATTTATATTCAGTAAACTCTGCTAAGTCACACACTATTATTCACACCTGTACAGTTTGTGAAAAGAGTTTATGAATAAAGAAGGAGGATTGGTAAACACTGATGAACTGTGTACTCTACGCCGAGGTAATTTAATTTTAATCTCTGATGATTAAAATAAATTTTGTTTGTTTCAGACATATTATGATTTTGAGAAAAGACATTTGTTTTGAAAATTCAAAAGAGAATGATTGGATAGTTGTTCAAGAGTGTATTAAACAGAGGAGAGAGGTTGAGTGTCTAGGAAAGTGTAAAAGGCGGTAATTATTGCTATTTTTACTGCGCATGCGCATTGGAAACTGCCAATTACTGCTGTCAGTCATTGCATGTGTGCCACGTGTCCCACTCACACGATTCACGGAGTAAGACAGTTGTGTGTATTAATTAGAAACTGTTCAGTTTTTAATTCTTTCTTTTTGTATTAATATACAATACACAAATTCGTTTGAACTTTTCACAACTTACTCTAATTCATACTCTTACTATCACACACACATTTTCACAAACACTTTTCTGCATACATCTCTCAAACACATTCTTGAAGCATAAACACTGTTTTCTTTGAAATATTCTAATGGCAACAACTATGTTTCAGTCTTTTGGTCTCGAATTTGTTCCTAACAACTATGCATCACCACTATCTACTGAGAATGTCCCAGAGGCATTTCATCTTTTTCATAACTTTCTTGCTCAATCTGATATTGGGCATGCACTGGTGGCACCAGCAAAGTTATCTGGTTCTCAAATCAAAGCCTTCTGGGAGACAGGCGTGTATGATGATGGAGGTGAATCAGGCACTCCTTCTATAATCTTTGAATTTGCTGAAGAAGAGTATGTAGTTACTCCAACTACTGTAAGAGATGCTCTTGGATGTGAAGATTTCAATGCGTTCACCATTTCTGTTGGTGATTCTGATCTTCAGCGTATGATGAGGGAGATTGGTTATTCTGGGTCTTTAGCAAGAACAGGAAATTTGAAGCGACCGTTCTTGAGGAAGGAGTGGAGTTTCTTCTTCGATTGCATTACAAGGGCGTTCAGGAAGAAGTGTACAAATTAGGATGCAATTCCAATCGAAAGTCTACAAATTGGGTATTCTCTTCTCTATGGTGCTCATTTTGACTATGCTAGACTTGTTTTGAACAACATAGGTGAAAAGATGACAGAGAATAGGAGTGTAGTTTACTTTTCTCGTTTCTGTCAATTAATCTTTTCTATGTGTGTTGATGGGGTTGAGATAGCTGAGGAGGATGTCATTTCCTCATTTAAATTACATAAGAGAATATTCTCTGATCTCACAAACAAGGATGTTAAGAAAGGGAATGTTGATGACTTGATGCTTCCTGCTTCAGTCCAACAGTTTTTAAACCCTCAACCACAACCACAGGCACAACCAGAACCAATTCAGCCTTTAAACTCTGAACCTCTTCCATCTACATCTCAAAAACCAAAGGCTGGGGGTAGAACAAAACATAGGGCTTTTAAAGTTTCTAAATCTCTAAATACTGATGATGTTCCAGTATCTGTTGGTACTTCAAGGAGAAAGAAGAGGGCACACAGACCTGTTTCTGATGCAAATATGCCTTCTGATGAACCAGAATCTGCTAATGCTAAGAAAAGGAAGCTTGTTGCTGCTTATTTATTTGATGGATTGATTCCTGGTTCTACATCTATTGAATCTCCTGAGGTTGTAATTGAAGATTCTACTGTGTCTGAAGAAGCCAGAGCAGACACTGATAATAATGATGCTGTCAATGATGATTTTCTTGAACCCATCTTGGAGATGGATTTTGAAGATGAAATTGAAGCACATCCCTCTGCAACTCTAGAAGAGTTTGGAAGTATAAATGAAACAGAGGATGTGGCAGATGATCAACCTACACTTATCATAGATGAGTCACTAGCTACTCATACAGAGGTTCTCTCTGTCAATCACCAGGTACTTGAGAAAGGTGATGAGGTTGATCAGACAGCAAAGGCTGTAGATGCAGAAAATATTATTGAAGAAACTGCAGAGAATAATGTTGAAGAAATTGCAGAGATTGTTGTTGAATCTACTGATGTTCATGCTGAAAATGAAGAAAATGCTCAAGATAATATAAACTCTGAGAAGCTTGCAAATGCTGATGCTCAGGAAACATTTGCTGAGACTATTCCTCATTCTTCAAATGCTAAGTCTTCTACAAAGTCTGATGATGGTCAAGCTACAAAGTCTGATGATGATCAAGCTGATTCATCTTCTTAAAGACTTTCTGTTCAACAAAATTCAAAGGATATTCAGCATGCCACTGAACTTCACTATCAGAATATGTACTTTTCCAAGTGGTCAAACAAGGATTGTATATTCACTGATCAAAGGGCTGCTGACTTTGTAACAAACTCTGCTGCATCAATTACGAATCCAGAACTTCCTACACATCTCAAGGCAACTATTGTTCAAGTCAAATCTCTTCATAATCGTTTTGATGAAACTCAGAAGTCAGTTACTGGGTTGAGAAATGATGTGGTTGCTAGAGATATGTCTCTAAAGCAAGATAAGTCTATGCTGCTTACTCTGGTCAAAGATCAAGAAGTTCTCAAGAACAGATTGACTAAGGTTGAAGACAATCAGACTGTAATGTCTGATAAGCTTGATTCCATTGCTGCTTCAATAGAATTGCTCACATCAGTATTACTTCAAGATGATGTCAAAAAGGGGGAGAGAGTACTTAAAGACAAATGCAAAAAGTCTCAAACTCTGAGTAGACAGGATGATTCTAATGATGGTGGTGCAAAGGGAAAAGATTTCAAATCTAAATCTACTCTAAAGCAAGGAAAGCTAAGATCAAACTCTGATGCTACAAACTTTGAACGGATAAACACTGGTGCTCAATCTTCTTCAAGAGCTAGAAGTTTATTGCTTACTTCTCATCCAGTTACTGATGAAGAGATTGCTGCTCAGCTGTTTCTAGAAGAACATGGTGCTGATGCAACCATACAAGATATCCAAGCTGAAGAATTGATGTTAGCTAAAGAGCATGAGCAGAATCTAAAGTCTGGGAAAGTAAAGAAAGTTTTAAAGGTTTCAAGACCTAAAGAGAAAGGAATTGTAATCAAGGAAAATGTAAACTCTCAACAAAGTTACAACAAGCAAAGAAGGCTGAAGAAACTAGCTCAGATAAAGGTAAAGGGAAGTTAGTTAAAGAATCAGTACAGAAGAAAGCTCAAACAACCTCTGACAATGCTCAAGTTGTTAAAACATTGGAAGCTGTGAGAACCTCTGATACTACTCAAGTTGTACAGACTCAGTTATCGTCACAATTACAAAGAACTTTTGCTAAGCCAATCATTGTTCAACATTCTTTGATTCCAGCAAATATAAATCTTCTCCAAAGCAGAACACTCATGGGAAAAGAATCAAGAGATAAATCTGGGCTTGGATCTCATAGAGAGAAAAGAGTGAACAATAGTCCAATGGATCACACTTCTTTAGCTGAACCTGGTGTTGGGGTAACTCAAGAAAATCTTGATACTCTAGAATCAGTTCAGTTAATATACCACAAAGGGTTAAAGAAGGATTTTCTGTTATACTTCAAATCTGATGGCAGAGTATACAGAGTTAGTGAAGATGATATTGGTTTAAAGATGAAAGAAGAATTGGAATATGTGTTGTATCTGTTGAAAGTTAAAAATCAAAGAACTCATCAAGCAGCCGAGGTGTTAAGAAGCAGAATGATGAAAGCTAGAATTCTTTCTGGTTTAAAGTCTGCTGGCTCTTACATACCAAGGTTCAGAGATTACAATGGAAAGCTTGTTGAGATGCAAAGGAACAGTGCAAGACTCAGAACAGATCTTGGCATAAAGGTGTTGGAATTTAATCTGGAATCAGATAAATCCTTCATAATAAAGCTAGGAAATGATATGAGGAAGAACATCATTTATTCACTAAGGGCAGCTATCTACCAAACTGGAGAGAGTGATCCAGAGTTAAGGGAGATAAAGAAAATAATGATAGCTGAGTTAGAAAGAGCTGAAAGAAAACTACTTCAGGACTACATCAGGACTGTGCCTGACATTGAAGAGATTAAGTAACTGAAGTCTGTAAGTTTTTAAAAGTTTTCTGTTCTAAGTTAAAAATAAACTCTGTTATGTTATAAACACTGCATTTGTTGTATGTTTTGACATCATCAATTATCTTTTAACTTGTACATCTTTGTTATGCACAAGTTGGGGGAGATTGTTAGATATAATTGCTGATGATTGTTTATCAGTGTTTAAGCAACAGGTACTCATCAGAGTTTATGATAGAAGCCAGTCAGAGTTTGTTAAAGTCTGACGGGGTGAAAGTTTGCTGAAGCTGTCGGTGCTAATATGAAGATTCTAGAAGCAATATATCTTGAAGATGGAAAGAAGCAAGATATATTGAGATAGCTAAAGAAACGGGACAGAAGACATAAGCAATCCTAATTTGATATAAATTGTATAGCTAATTTGTAGGAATATCAATTAGAGATTGAATCTATGTAGCTGTGTACTATATAAACACAGATAGGTTAACCCTAAAAGGGGCGCGAATACTGAAAACATTATTCTTGTAACCTAGCAGCTCTCTGTGATAATTTACATCACTGAGAGAAGAGTTATTTAATATAATTCAGTTTATTGTTCATAAACAGAGTTCTTGATTGTTATTCTCATACATATATTGATTATATATTGTGTATTCGGCCTAACATATAAATAATAATATATATTATTAATATTATTATGGTTCGGTTCTGTTTTTATTCGATTTAAAAATTTTAGAAACCGTAACCAAATTATTGGTGCGATTTTTATTCGGTTCGGTTTTAAAATGGTGCGGTTTTAAATAATACGATTTCGAGCTATTTTTCGTGGTTTCGGTTTTGATTTTAATTTTTGGTTTGATTTTGCTCATCCCTACCCATACTCGTAATAATATACGCGCTAGTTGAGAAGAATGATTCAATTAAGGGATATTCAATTTGGTACCATTGTACAATTGGCTTTTCCATTTGGTACCACACAAAGTTTTTGACTTTCAAGTGGCGTCATCATACTTTTGGCTTCATCCACATGATACCACTCCGTTAACTAGACGTTAGTCGGCCGTTACAAAATTATGAGATTATCCATTTTGTACCACTCAAAGTTTTCGACTTCCAAGTGACATCATTCTACTTTAGGCTTCAATTCCAAAATACCACTTTTTAATTAATCTAATAAATCTATTCAAATTTCTTGATTTTATGCCTCTCAAAAAAATTATTTCGCATCTCTTTGCCCACCAAAAGTCAAGGAGTTTGATGAGAATGATCAGATTCATTGAATTTATTAACATAGTGGTATTTTGGAGTTGAAACACAAAGTAGAAGGATACTACTTGGAAGTCTAAAATTTTGAGTGGTACCAAATGAACAATCTCATAATTTTATAACGGCCGACTAACGTTTGGTTAACGGAGTGGTATCATTTGGATGAAACCAAAAGTATGATGACTCCAGTTAGAAGCCAAAAATTTTGAATGATACCAAATGAAAAAGCTAATTAAACAATTGTATCAAATGAAATATCCCAATATCCCTTCAATTAATTAATAGTTCATAACTAATTAGAGGAAGCAGTTAGCTAAGTTGGTAGGTTTTTACTTTAACAATACAAGAGTCAACAAATTAAAGTAAACAACTTGGTTTATTTCGAAACTTATATGCCTATTATAATTAGTTTGTTGCAGGCTGTAAAATGAATTTAGCGAAAATGCCAATACGCAGCAATGTCGGCAAAATTTCCCATTTTCAAGTAGTCAATTTAAAATATTATCTTATATAAAAAGACAGTGAAAAAATTATAAGTAAAATATTTGTCAAATTACCTAAGTTCTGTCAAAGAGAAGAGCATGCTAAGTTTTGTTTTTTAAGTAATCCTAGCCGATAACCCGTGCGAAGCACGGGCCGAGATTAAAATAATAATCGAAACCTGGATGAAATTCAAAAAAATAAATCTTTAAATTATGTAGTTATAGGGAATCGAAACCGGGGTGAAAACAAAGAAATTAAATCAAATAAATAAATCTTGTTTAATTATGTAGTTGTAGGGAATCGAACCCGAATTTTGTGTTAACCAAATTTGGTACTTTGGTACTTTTGTACCGCGCACCATTTTCACATTGTTTTGCTTATTAATACTAGCTTATAGCCCGCGATGCACGGTTACTTAAATTTTATTTATAATTATTCTGTTTCTAATTATATTTTTATTACAATGCAACACACAATTGTTTTTTTAATATTTATAATTATATTTATTTATGAATATTTTAATATTTAAAAGTTATTAGTTTACATGATTAAATTATTGTTAAAAAAGATTTAGCCAAAAAAAATTATAATTAAAAATTTGATATTTATTACATTTTACACGCTCAATTTAATATTTGTTTATATTGAGTTATAAAAGTTAGATTTTGCCAATTTTACAGTTCACATGAAATTCACAAAATAATCTTTAATTTAGTTGTGATTTAATAGTTTTTTTTTCAATTAAAAACTATTTTAAAACTAAAAAGAGAATAAAGTGACGAAATTTAATGTTGAGAATTCTATTCGATTTATGAAATCTACTTAACTTATATGTAGTTTAGATTATTAGAATAACCTTTATTAACCAAATACATGTTTTAATGTTAAATCTAACGGTTTTCACCTATCTATTTAAGATTAAACGATTTTTATTATTTTGGTTATAAATGGGTTTCCTTATTTAATTACAACTATTTTTATGTTTTAACTTTTTGGAAAATCCAATCCTAATATAATATCTTTCAACTTATATCATTTTTAGATAATAATTTCTTTTTAAATGATATAATCTTGATCATCTATTTTTAAAAGTATTGGATCTAACGGTTGAGAATGTTTTTGCGGTATTTAGGACCAAACTACCGGGATAACATCATTAATTTTTCTTAATATTTATAATTTTTTTAATTTTTAATTTTTTTAAATATTTATTGCTAAAATATAATATACTTTTTTTTGTAATATGTTAATGATTCGGGAACTTTGAACTTTTGAGAAAATAAATTATCAATTAAAATATATATATTTTTGTAATAGTTCTTCTTTTAAAGTAGTACACCGTGACGATCAAAATTCTGTATAAAATTCATTTTTTTTTATAGTATATCCCGTAAATATCTATGTTATTTTATTAAAGACTAAATAATGAAAGCTTTCTTATAAGTGTGGTCGATTTGTTTGATCACTCAATTCATAATCGTTGTATCTTTCAAATTAAATTGTTGAGAAACATTACATATAACATTAAAATTATCATGTAGAATGATCTAAGATTTGAATCTACCAACAACATATTAAAATTTACAGGGTTTTTTTAAAAAAAATTATTCATTTTTTTTCTTTCAGACATAGGTTATTTGATAATATTTTTTGTAAAGTAAGATTTTTCAGAAAAGTACTATACTAATTGATTAACAAACTTTTAAAGTTTCGAATTTAATAATTTACAATGTTTATAGGTTTTAAAAGTTAGGTCTGTTCTGTAGCCGAGTCTACAATTTCAAAATACAGTTTTTTTTAATATGAATATAGTCTTGCTAACAATGAAATTAGGTCTCTATGAGTGCTTATAAAACAAAATCACCATTTGCGTATAATTTATTATTTAATAATAAATTATATTTGATTAGTTATGATATATAACTTAATAAAATAGGATAAAAAATATGCACAATTTTATAAAATTTTATCCTCGTATTATTATATTCTTTGTTTATTTGAATTTTTCTTAGATTGATTTTAATTTTTGAACATAGATTTCTAAATTTAAAATAGTTAGAAAAAAGTAATTAAATTGGCGTTAAAATAATGATGATATAATAATCATTATTAGAATTTAAATACTCACTTTACTGATTTGGGCTTTATATTGTGTTTTAAAAATCAGATTTTGACGATTTTACACCCCATGTGAAGATAATTAAATTATTTTTAATTAAAAGATGGTTTAACAATTTTTATCTAACTGGAATTGTCCATGGAAGAAAGTCACGGATTTTTTACATGGAGAATTCTATTCAATATAGAAAACTTATTTATATTTGGTTTAAATTATCAAAATACACTTTTTAGAATTTAAATATAATAATATTATTAATAAAATACACTTTTTTAATATTTGATCAAACGATTTTCATTTATCTAGTTAAGATCTAATAGTCCTTATTAATTTGGTTGTCACGATCAAAATTTTGGATAAATCGCTATAATGTTATTATATAAAAGAGTTTAATATAATAAGGATATCAAGTACATACTGATATAAGTATCTTACTAACTGCTTTTACTTTTAATGTTTCGGTTTTATTTATAGTTATATAAAATTTTAAATACATTATTACTTTAAAATTATTAAACAAAATAAAAATTATATTATGATTATATAAAATTTTATTCTCATATTATTATAGTCTTTATCGATTTGAATTTGTTCTTAATTTATTTTAATACTTTATTGAAAAAAAGATAAAAATTTCTATATTTAAAAGAATTAGTGGAAAAATAAATAAATTGGTGCTACAATTATAAAAAAAATATTTATTAAAATTTAGATACTAACTTTACTATTTGGGTTCTATCCTGAGTTTTAGAAATTGAATTTTGACGATTTTACAACCTATGTGAAACTAACGAAATTATCTTTAATTTAATGATGATTTAATAATTATTATCTAACTTGACCAGTTGACCTACCCATAAACCGAAAAGAAAAGATGGTTAAGTATTATATTCAAAATTATTGTTCATGAATATGAAACCCTCAATATTTTAATAATATTTTGATATTATCCTTTTATGTTTGTTATATGTAAAATAATATAATTATAATTTGGATTAATCAAATTGTTATGTTCCTTCAGAAAAAAAATGTTTAGATTTATTCATGTACATGAGTTCTCCTAAGTCTCTTATAACGCAGGGTCCACATGTATCATTGTTATATGATATAGCATTATATTGATAATTTTTAATATTGTAATCGATATGAATTGTTATCTGATATTTGGTTTAACAATTATTATCTAACTCGAACTATACATAAATCAAAGAGAAAAGATATTTAAGAATTTTTACATAGAAAAATTTTAAATTATTAAAATACACTTTTTAGTATTTAAAATATAATTCTATTATTAATCAGATACACTTTTTAATATTAGATCTAACAATTTTCATCGATCTATTTAAGATCTAACTGTAATAATTAATTTGGTCGTATAGTGGTCGTACACGGACCAGATCGATTTTAATTTTTTCTTAAATTGATTTTAATATTTTATTGAAATAAACATAGAATTTATAAATTTAAAAGAATTAGAAAAAAAATTAAATTGGTGCTACAATAATAAAAAAAATATTAAAATTTAGATAATCACTTTACTGTTTGGGCTCTATCTTGAATTTTAGACAACAAATTTTAACAATTTTACAGCCCACGCGAAGCTAACAAAATTATCTTTAATTTAATGATGGTTTAATAATTATTATCTAACCGGAACTATCCATAAACTAAAGAGAAAAGATAATTACGATTTTTTACATAAAGATTTCTATTCAATATAGAAAACCTATTTATAATTGGTTTAAATTAAAAAAATATATTAAAATTTAGATAATCGCTTTACTGTTTGGGCTCTATCTTGAGTTTTAGACAACATATTTTAACAATTTTACGGCCCACGCGAAGCTAACAAAATTATCTTTAATTTAATGATGGTTTAATAATTATTATCTAACTGGAACTATCCATAAACTAAAGAGAAAAGATAATTACGATTTTTTACATAAAGATTTCTATTCAATATAGAAAACCTATTTATAATTGGTTTAAATTATCAAAATACACATTTTAGTATTTAAATATTATCCTATTATTAATCAAATACAATTTTTAATATTATATCTAACGGTCCTCATCTATTTGAATATTTATAGTTTTATAATCCAACGGATCATATATTTTTGGTAGTACAGTGACCGACCAAAGTTTTGGATAAGATCTCACTTACGCTTATTATATATAAGGAGTTAATAGAGTATAGATTTTGGGACGGTACATGACTAAACAGGACCTAAATAGTAAATGTAGTCGAATTAGCCATTTGGTTGATGGAAGTAGAGGGGGTCGAACGGGTGACTGAGTCATGCCGTGTTGTGTCGGGTGTTTTAAGTGTCGAGTTGGCATTGAAGGAGGACAAGATCGACACTTTTTTGATGGTGAGTCATGCCGGACCGTGTCATGTTCAAGAAAGTCCGACTCGTGCACGTATAGACGGATTGGCGGGTAAGGCGGTTCAAATAATTTTTTAAAAACTTTTTATTTGATTAAATATTATTTAAAATTATACGATTTTTTTTGACATAAAAGAGGACGGACCTCTATAAATTTTATTAATTAAAAAAATATTTTGAGAGGATTACTCTCTAAAAAAATGGAACAAATCGCATTAACATATTAAAAGAAATACAAACCAAACAAATTTTAAAAATACAAAACAAAAAATCTAAAACAATTAGCGGATTAAAAACGAACTTGAACGTAATTTTAGAAGCGGGCCTTGGCGAGCCGAGTGTACCAGACGAGTTATTAAAATTTAGAGTTAATTATGTGTACATATAGTGCAATATAGTGCAAACAGATAAGCATTAAAATGTTTAAATATGCAACTTAAAAGAAGTTTGGTAAAAACTACGAATACACAATTATATAGCACCTTATAGAGCCGAGTGTTCCAGGCGAGTTGGCGAGCCAGGGTGGGACGCGTGCCGGGACGGGTTGAGTGACATGCGGGTTGTGGGTCGCGTGCCGATCCCGATTCAAAATTTATGAACTTATATACGCTCTGTTTCATATATCGGTTTGTGCCGATTCCGAACCAACCCACTATGAGTTGAGTTATAGCTAGAGCCGGCAATTTGATACACGACACGTGAACACGGTACGAACACGACACGGATAATTAGTGTTTGGATGCAAAAATTTGGTACACGAACACGCAAAAACACGAATATAATTAGTGTCGGGTTTGGGTTTTCACAATAGGTACACGACACGAAACGAAAGTACACGAATTAATGAAGTAAATAAATAATTTTAAAAAATATATATTATTTATAGTATTGCATATTTAGAAAATATATAAGGAATTACATATGAACAATAAATAAAAGTTTCATGACTAATTAGCAGTAAGTTATACATTTATATATAAGAAGTATACATTTATATATATAAGTTATATTTACAAATTTTTGTAAAATTGTATGTATTACATATTTAATACACATTTCATAAAAATTTACATAATTAAAATAGTTTTATAATATATAAATTTTAATTTAATTAAATTTATATTTTTCTTTAATGTACACGAATACGCCACGTAAAGTACACGACACGTTTTGAATTGGATATGTGTTTCAAATTTAGTACACGAATTCAAAACGGGTCGGATATGGGTTTTACATTAAGTACACGACACGAAAGTACACGACACGGTCCAATTGCCAGATCTAGTTATAGCAGTTATTTTGACGAGTCGGGTCCGATTCATCCGTGCGAACCCGGCCGTTTGACCACCTCTATATGGAAGTAATCTGCATTTATTTAATCACCTATATTCAACATGCAGGGCTGCTTTTGGTTAAACTTTGGAGTTTGGGAGTGATAAAGTTTAACTTCCAGATTATCTATGAAGGGTGTGTCAACGGTCAACCCAACCTATGAATCCAACTTATAACTTATATGTTGATAAGTTGAATGTTAATAACAACGTACTTTTTCTTTAACTTATTGCTTGAATTTTTTGTTTTTTTAATAATTTATATTTTTACATTTGCGTTTTTAAATATTTTTTAATTTAAAATGCATGTATTGAACTCATTGTATTTAATAATTATTTTTTCAAATGTAAATTAACAAACTTTTAACTAATTCATAAGTAAATTTATCGAAATACAAATATAACTTATAAGAATCCATCAACTTATCACTTATATAGGGCATGTTTGGCTGATGCAACTTATGCATTATAAGTTGATAAGAGCTTATGGGGGGTGTTTGTGTACCCAATTTATTTGATAACTTATAATTTATAAATTGATAGGTTGAATGTTAGAAATCACCAACATTTTACTTAAATTATCAACTTATTCTTTGATTTCTTTATTTTTCTAATATTTTATATTTTTACATTTGTGTTTTTAAATATATTTTTAATTTAAAATACAAGTGTTGAAATCATTGTATTTAAAAATTATTTTTTCAAATTTAATTTAGCAAATTCTTCACCAACTTATAAGTAAATTTATCCAAACACCCGTATAACTTATAAGAATTCATCAATTTATCACTTATATGACACTTACTCATTTTAAGCTATAAATCAATTTTTTGGTGATAACCAAAACACGCACATAATAATTATTCATTTTAAGTTATAAGTTAACTTTTTTAAAATATCCCCAAACACAGATTATGTATCAACGTGCATGAATTTGTTGTTTAATTTATTTATTAAATATCGACTTGTAAATTGTAATCACGATCAATTTTAGATTTGGACATGCCATTGTCAAACTGATCCCACATGGGGGATGTTGAAATTTGTTACACGAGGGAGTATTTTAATCTCTAAATCATGATATTGTATGCATTACGAAAGTCAATATCCTCTTGTGCATGAAGTTGTTGTTTAATTTATTTATTAAATATTCTAAGGGGTCGTTTGGTTCGCTGGTATGAGGAATCAGGTATGGGTTTAGAATGAGCAAAACCCATACCTCATGTTTGGTTCAAATTTTTTTATTATCAAACTCATACCTCAAACCCCCAAGGTATGAGATTTTGATACCCTATAGGGGAGGTGGGTATGAAAATGGGATATGGGTATCAATTATATATCATTTTATTAATTTCATGCAAAAAAATATTATAAATATTAAAAATTATTTTACATACAAACAAATGTTATTAATAACAATAAAATATTTTAAATTTTTTTAATAATATAATAAATTAATTAAATATATAACTTAATATCATTTTAAAGATCATTCCAGAACTGAACCAAACACGTAATATCATAAATGATCTTTCAACCCCATACCACCTTAACCCGATTCCTGATTCCAAACTCATACCACTCCGTGAACCAAACGACCCCTAAATTGTAATCAGGATCAATCCTGTTTGGGTTGTTTTATTTATACATTATAAATTAACAAGAGTTTATGGGAGTGTTTGTCGACCCAACTTATGACCTCAACTTATAACTTTTATATGTTGATAAGTTGAATATTAATAATTGGGTACATTTTTCTGAACTTATTGACTTATTACTTCATTTCTTTGTTTTTAATACTTTATATTTTTACCTTTGTGTTTTTAAATATTTTTTTAATTTAAAATGCAAGTGTTGAAATCATTGTATTTAATAAGGGTTAATTATCTTGTTGGTCACTGAAGTCGGCTTAATGTATCAAGATGGTCAATGAACTGAAATTAAAATCAAGTAGGTCACTATCTCGAGTCATTTGTTCAGCCCGTTAAGTCGTTTGACTTTTTTAGACGGAAGTTGCTGACCTGTAAGCTTTGTATCTATGTGGCTAACGCCTGTTAGTGTAACTCTAATTAGTTAACTATAGTTAGTGTAAACCCCAGTTTAGAATCAAATTAAACTTTTATCATAGAAAAAATTAAAACACTCCATTAAATTACAGTGCGATAGAATTGGGGAAAGTAAAACCCTAATTCTGAAATCTAAAATTGGTGCTAGATTGTGAAGTTATTGGAAAGCATCTCAACTAGTAAGGTATAATATATCGATTGTGTTCTCTATATCAATTGTAACGCTTATGTCAATTATTTATTTTCAATTTTGTAGTATGTCGACAAGGGTTAACATATATGTACATCATCATGGTGATTTGGATAATTTGAAACCGAGCTACAGGGGTGGGAAGGTGGATACGGTCAATCTTGGGAACTATAAAGTTTGAAGTAGGTTTGAGATTCTTGTCTATGGATGAATTTAGGACCACTGTTGTTAGACAGTATGGTCTAAATGAAAGGAGAGCAGTATATTTTGCAAAAAATGATTCTCAGAGGTGTCAAGTCATATGTGAGGAAGGGTGCCCATTCTATATATGGTGCACCAGAATTAAAAATTCCGAGAATGTGCAGATTAAGACATTGGTAGATAATCATTCTTGCACAAAGCCCTACATGAACAAGCATGCTACAATTAAGTACCTAGCAGGAAAGTATGGTGATCGAATAAGAAAAGACCCCCAATGGAAAATTAAAGACTTGATTGAGGTCATTAAACAAAAAATGGAGATAGAGATTCCAAGAATTAAATGTATTAGAGTAAGAAAAGCTGCATTAGATGGGGTTTATGACAGTCTTAAAGAACATTATGCTAGAGTGAGAGATTTTGCTTGTGAAGTACTAAAGGTGAATCCTAAAAATACTGTCAAAATTAGTACTACTAGGATGGATATCGATTCTCAAGCCAAGTTTAAGCGAATGTATGTATGTTGTCATGCTCTCAAGGAAGGTTGGAAACTTGGTTGTAGACCTATTCTTGGGTTGGACGGTTGTTTTTTGAAGACAATGTGTGGTGGGCAGCTATTATCGGCTGTGGGACGAGACAGTAATAATCAAATGTATCATGTGGCATTTGCTATAGTGGAGAGTGAGAGTACAGACTCTTGGAGATGGTTTATGGAGCTACTGGTGGAGGATTTAAAGATTGGTGATGGCTATGGTTTTATTGTCATAAGCGATCAACAAAAGGTACATTACTTGCATTTTTTGTCATTTATATGTCTAATGTCATTTTAATATTTCTGATGTTTTGTCTATTATATATTACTTGTGTGTAGGGCCTGGAAAACGCAATGAGAGATTTCATGCCTTACATTTAAGCTCATGACTAGAATTTAAAAAAAAAAGAAGGAAGAAATGCTTAGCAGTGATCAAATCCTTTGTCCAAACATTAAAAAAAAACTTGATTTGTATGTAACTGAAGCCAGAAATTGGAAAGCCCATGGATTTAGAAATTATGTTGTAAGTAAAGTTAAATTTAAAATGAGCTTAGATAGTTTATGGAGCTAGGCAATATTTATATATGAAGTCTTTGTGCAGGTTAAACAAGGTGTGATGGTTGTAACAGTTGACTTGGTTAACAAAACGTGTGCTTGTCGAGTATTCCAATTGACGGGAATTCCTTGTCCACATGCCATAACAGCTATACATGATAGCAGGCAACAACCAATTAACTTTGTTTCTGATTTCTTTAAAAGGGATAGGTACTTACAGTCTTATAGTCAACCTCTTGAGGCCATAAAATGAGATGAGTTCTGGGAATTTCAGACCACAGATCCATTGTTGCCACCGGATATTCCCAAAAAATTGAGAGGCCGTCCAAAAAAGCTTCGAAGGCGGGAGGAATGGGAGGGAGGCAACAGGAGTAGAGCAAGCCAACCAATACATCAAGGTTCAGATATTCTAAGGTATACCACAACAAGAGTCATGCATTGCAGTGTGTGTGGTGCTACTGGGCACAGAAAAAACAAGTGTTCAACTCCACAAGAGGAATTCAGTAAAGGTAAAGAGAAGTCAAAAGAGACTACAATGACAGAGACTACAACAGAGAATACAACAGACAAGCCGAAAAGGACATACAAACCAAAAAGAAAAGCTTGTATACCGTGGAGGACTAAAAATACATCATCTCAAGCATTTTAGTTGAAAAGAGCTCCAAGCCAGAGAAAAAAGTTGGAAATAAGGAGGAAGCCTGCACTGTCTATCAGGGAAGAAGATGAAGAATACCTTGATCAATACTTTTAAGTCAATTTGAATGTAGCCTTTCTTTTGTTATCAGACTTGCATTCTGGAAATTATCTTTTATTACTAGGTTTATGTTATGTACACGCTGGATATAATCTATGCTGCTATGACATGATCTTTTGTTAAATAATATTTGGATTTTCTGCTATTACATTATTCTTATTACATAACACTGCATATCATAAAGATTCATTTGAATTCATACTATTACAACACAAATAAGATCTGAAGAGATATATAAGATGAATTAAACTAATACACACTCTTTAAGAGAAATTGATTTTAAAAACTAATAACCCTAACATATATTATAGATACATACATATGTATGTATACATATACAGGGGAACGGATATTCATATGTGTCATATGACTTAACAAATATAACAGTTGGGACACGCCATGTCAACATCTTATCCACGTCACAACAATTTCCGTCTAAAAAATTCAACGACTTAACGGGCTGAACAAATGACTCGAGATAGTGACATACTTGATTCTAATTTCAGTTCAGTGACCATCTTGATACATTAAGCCGACTTCAGTGACCAACAAGATAATTAACCTTATTTAATAATTATTTTTTCAAATTTAATTTAGCTAACTCTTAAATAACTTATAAGTAAATTTATCTAAACACCCGTATAATTTATAAGAATTCATCAACTTATCACTTATAAAATAGTTACTTATTTTAAATTATAAGTGAAATTTTATGTGATACACTTAAATTTGGACATGCCATTGTCAAACTGATGCCACGTGGGTGGATGTTGAAATTTGTTATTCGGGGAGTATTTTAATCTCTAAATCATGATATTGTATGCATTACGAAAGTCAATATCCTCTTGTATGTCTAAGGACTAAGGAGTAAGGATAGGCGCTTTGGCATTGCTGTCTAACAATAATTTTTGTCTTGTCTTTTCCGAAAATTAGGTAAAATATTATTTGGTAAACTTTAAAAATAATTTTCTAAAAAATATTTTTGCTGAAAAACTTCTTTTAAAAAAAGCATATTCCCTATTTTTGAAAAAAAATAATTGTTCTTTAACTTTTGCGTGAAGCAGGATTCAATATCAAACATCACCAAAATTATTATTTTTTTATATTATATCCCAAAAAATTAATTACTAAATAATTATCTAATTTTTATAATAATGTATATCTTAACAATATTTTTTAACAGCGCAACAATTTTTAACAGAAATCACAGACAAAAACTAAAATATATAAAAACATCTCATTTGCATAAGATCTAATTAAAAATGACATATATCTAACTAATCTAAGCTGGGTTGGGTATGATTTTCTAACGAAAAACTGCTAGGAAATGCAAATAATGTTTTGAATTTTTTTTCTTTTTCTAAACAAAAGCAGGTATATATTTGGTATCCAAACATAGATTTAGGCTCGGTTTTTTTGTAGGAAAATATTTTCAGAAAATAATTTTTTAATTTTCTGGCGTTTGCTTGGCCTTTGAAAAATATTTTCTCAGAAAAATATCTTTTGTGTGTTTATTTGACATTTTGGAAAATGTTTTTCAAGTTTTCCTGTGTTTATTTGGTTTTCAGGAAAAAAAATATATTTTTCAAGAGTAGAAAATTTATTTAAGAAAAGTGATAATTTTTTGGAAAATGGCTTCTCCTTTTCAGAACGGGAAAATATTTTTCAAATTGAACAATTTCTCACTTGTATTCATAATTTTTTATGGAATTTTTTTTTCAAGATATTTTTTTCAGAGAAATTTTTCCCGAAATTTTTTTCTCGAGAAATTTTTCCCGGAAAGTGTTTTCCAAAAACATTTTTTCGAGAAATTGTTTAGGGGAATTTTTTCCAAAAAAATTCTCCCGAGAAATTTATTTTTGTGAAATATTTTCCGAAAAATTTTTTCCGTGAAATTTTTTCTAAAAACTTTTTCCAAGAATTTTCTTCTTGAGAAATTTTTTGGAGCTCAAATATTTATAAAAAATATTTTTCAAGAAAATATATTTTATAAAAAATATTTTTCAAAATCCAGTTATTTTCGGGGACCTTAGGGAAATTTACTTTGGACGTGATACATATCTTGACACTTGTCAGTTGTTACGTTCTCTTTTCACACAGAAATATCGACCTGAAACAATTCTTCGAGGTCACCCTCGGTCCTTGAGGTCAATATATACAGTATTTATGTATCTATCCCTTCTCATTCAAAAGCTTTAATGACATTCTTCTGGAATTGTAACATTACTAATGTCACACGACCCTTATGAAGTCACTTTACTCCTTCCCAAACTTCTAATTCTTGAAGATTGCAGACAATGTACGTGGGGTTGGTCGGCATTAATGAATTTATTCATAATCTTTGGATATATTCGTTACAAAGTGTGCAATAATTAACGAGATCAAATCAATTCTCGTCGAAAGTAAATCGAACATATTTTCTCTGGTAGTGTTTACACAGGCTGAATTGTCGGAATGAAAAGGACCTAGCCTTTTGAAATTGAGGGTTTTTTGGAAGGATGTCTACACACGCCACTTATCAAATTAACCATGTTTGCAGCTCACTTGACAAACTTGCGACACTTGTTATCACTTGCTATTTGATAATGCTGCCGAAAGTGTATACTTTCTCAATAATACATGTCTGGATGATACTTCTACCCAAAAAACGATAGAAATTACATAATTAAACTTATAGTTCGTAAATAATTTATAAATTTTCAATGTGATGGGAAAAAGTGACCACAATGGTAACAATTAAGTGCAGAATTAACTTATTTGAACAATATTTATCCCTACTTGTACGAACCTTCGATGAAACAAACAAGTAAAACAAAAATAAACAAAAATAAGACACCAAAAATTATACGTGAAAACTCCCTCAAAGTTGAGGAGTAAAAAACCACCGGACTGTAGTCCACCCAAACAATTCACTATCACAAATTATATGAGAATATACCAACTTTTCTCTAGCTAGAAGAATACAATCACCTTCACACTCTTGGAATAAGTCGTCAAAAGTTTGACTTCAAAATATGACAACAATGAGAAAAACCCGCACCCGCGGGGGAGGTTTACCTTCATCGTGGTGCAAACGGATTCTGTTAAGCCCTTTAAGAACCGACTTCTGGACCTCAGAATCCGATCTTTACCGTTCAGAATTTGGATACCGGTGTAAAGAAGATTCTGTCCGAAATTCAGGACGATCCGACCGGTAGAACTCTGGGAATCACAAATACAAGGCAGCTTGTGTAACCAGAAAAATTCCTACAAATTTTTCACTCTAAATCTCTGTTGTGTCTATTTTTCCTCTCTCTTATTTTTATTATAACCCCCCTATAATTATATATAGGGTTCCCTTATTTTTATCTCCTTGTGGGCCAAAATAAGGGTAATCCAATTGGAATTTTAATCTCATGGATAGAAATTAAAACCCAAAAAATCTCCCCCTTTCTAGCTATGAGAAAGAGTTCGACATTCCGGCGATTGAACAACATACCTTCAACTTCCCTTTAGCTAAGGACTTTGTCAACATATCAGAACCATTATCATCGGTGTGATACCTTGTCCACTTCAAACAACCCTTTCTTCAAGAGCGTCTCTAATCCAATGATATCTCATATCGATATGCTTAGCTATGTCAATAGCTGTTTGATTATGCTAAAAAAACCACACAGCGTTGTTGGGGAAAGCCAAACTCCTGTATCAACCGCTTCAACCACAACAACTCTTTACAAGCTTCAGTTTCTACTACATACTCCGCCTCCCCCGTAGAAAGTGAAACACCATTTTGCAACCCTGATTGCCATGAGACCGCTCCCTCTCCCAAAGTCATCAAATATCCAGAAGTGGATTTCAACGAATCCTTATCTCCTGCCAACTCAGAATCTGTATATCCAACAAGCATTGGTTTACCATTCCCAAATGTCAAACCCAATTTGGAAGTACCTCTAAGATATCTCATAAATCACTTAACTGCTTCCCAATGCTTTTTACCTGGATTTGTTAGATAACGGCTGACAACACCAACTGCAAAGGCTATATCAGGTCTCGTAGATACCATAACATACATCAAACTTCCTACTTCTGAGGCATATGGAACTCCATCCATCTCTGTAATTTCTTCCGTCGTAGAAGGAGAATCCTTTCCAGTTAACTTAAAGTTGGTAGTAAGAGGAGAACTAACAAATTTTGATTTATCCATGTTGAACCTGCAAAGCACCTTCTCGATATACTGCTCCTGTGATATATGCAACTTCTTGGCCACTCTGTCTCGATGTATACGAATGCTAAGAATCTGTTTCGATGGCCCCAAGTCCTTCATAGCAAAGGACTTACTTAACTGCTGCTTCAACTGGGAAATTCTTCCAGCATTTATGCTAACAATAAGCATGTCATCCACATAAAGCAATAATATTATAAAATCATCATCTGCAAATTTCTGAACAAAAATACAATGGTCAGAAATAGTCTTACGGTAGCCTTGCTCCTTCATAAATGACTCGAACTTTTTATACTATCGATGAGGTGCCTACTTCAAACCATATAGACTCTTAAGAAGTGACATAAACAAACGACAAGTCAATTTTGACAAAACGTTTTCTCGTACTAATCATTATCTTTGGATAAGTTATATCTATGGAGTTATATATCCTAGTCTAGAGTTTTGTGGTACATTTAAATGCAAAGTCAGAAACGGCACAAATATCAATATATTCCCGAACACTGATTTTACGAAGTCAAAATGAGAGTTTTATTTAAAACAGTGTCATTTCAAATTTTTTATCCTTAAATATATTTGATATTATCTTCAAAGATATTATTTTCAAAGTACCATATTTTAGGACTTGCCGAAAGTACGAAAACAGTTTTTATCCCAAAACCCCTAACAGTTTTATTCAAATGGATAAATTCATCAAATATTTATCTTAATGATTACTTTGACCTAATAGTCATCATTTCACAAGGAATACTATGGATGAATATATTTCAAGTCAAATCTTTAGTCTTGGAGTCGTTTAGTTCCGCTAAAAGACTAACTTAGTTTATTAAGTCGCGTAAGGACTATTTATCGAAATATTTTTGAATAAAATATCTCCACATGATTTTACGAAGACCTTTGATACCTTCTTGAATAACCTTCAAGTGGTGCTCATTTTAGACACTTTTAGTGGTGTTTTGGCTTGTCTTTAGCCTGAGTTTAACACCCCTCGGCCAAGCATCTTTGGGCAGTGCTCTTGCACGTTTTTAGCAGCCCTTAGAGAGTTCTTGGATGTGTCTTTGAGCTGCCATTATCATTTACTTGAATACCTTTCAAGTGGCACTCTTTTTAGACACTTTAAGAGGTGTTTTGGCTTAGTATTGACCTCGGTTTAACACCTCTCGGGTAAGACTCTTTGGACAGTGGTTTTGCACTATTTGTGCAGTCCCTAGAGTGCTTCTACTTGTGTTCTTGAGTCACCATTTACCTCTCCTTCCATACATTTGCATTGATGCTCATTTGGAACACTTTTCGTCTTGTTTTCTTACACTTATAACCAAGTATACACTTGTTCTTATAGTTAATTCTTTAAGTGTATCTTGATAAGTTGTAACACACCAAGAAGAGTATCTTGAAGTATTTCTTGATCTCTCTCTAAGTCCTTAGTAACCACTTGGTGAACATTTGGTTTAAAGGCTAAGAACTATCTTTTGATTTGTGCTTAAAACGCATAAAAACTTGTTTATGCCTTAAGCAGTTTAGAACTCGTTTTGTGTTGGTATCAAAAGAAAGTTTCTCATTGTCTTGATTCACATAAGTCCTTTCAATATTAATTGATTTATAATCTTTCAAAGGACTTAAGAACAAGACCATTCGAATTTGTTTTAAATCAAAACGAACCATTCAGCCATTTACTTAAAGAATATTCATTCGACCAAATATTTGTTGAGTTTAGAAGCTTGTTTAATATTTTACGGAATATTTACAACTTGCTCTACCTCATATCCACTTGTGGTTGTGTAATACAAGTAAATGTATATTTAACTTTGTTTATATTTGGTTAAAACCGAATATTTACTTAAGTAAGTATACTTGGCTATTATTTTTATTAACTTGTTGGACTTCTTAATATTTATATTTAGTCTTTGTGTTCTAGTTGTATTACTAGTTCAATTTAATCTTTCACAAAAGGATTATCAAGTCGTAATGATTGTATTATATTCTTTTAACGTGAGATGAAGTTAGGTGAGGTGATTATCACTCTAAGACCCAAGTCTTAGACACGTCAACGGGAAGTTGAGTGTCTTTGCACCGTGAGGAGGATAAAAGACCCAAGACCCAAGATCTGAGATCCAAGATCGTAAAAGGGTGTAGATACGAAGTCTACGCAAGGGTTTACTTACGTGGTTGTGAGGAGGTAGTGGTTTAGCTACGCTCCAAGATAAACTCGTAAGGGGTTACTTGTATTGTATTTGAGGAAGTAACGGGGAGTTACATTCCAAGATAATCTTGCAAGGAGTAGACTATATTATTTTGAGGAGTTAACATGTAGTTAGTCTCTAAGATAGATATATAGTTGTTGTAAAGGCTTCTCCGCCTACTATAAGGAGTGTTTTACTTATAGTGGAAAAATCTCGAATCCGGGGAGGAGTTCGGGGACTGGAGTAGGGGTGTTCGAATCCGTTAGTGGATTGTGACATCGCGAATCAGGATAAAATCGATTGTGTCATACTCTTTATCTTTCTCGCTTTTACTTTCCGCATTTTAAGTTGCTTATTCATAAGTAATTTATTTTAAAGTAAGAAGGAATTTTTAAAACGCCAAGCTCAAATTTTAAAAAGGGTAATAAGCTATTCAACCCCCCTTCTAAGCTTATTCTATCCCTATCCGGGAACCTATCACTCATCTTCATCACTCGATCCATCACTTAGACTGTCACTAAATCCAGCAATAGTAGAATGCTCTGTTCCAATGGAGTAACTAAATAGTCTATATTTTGTAACATTTTCAGTATAATGTTTTTAAAAAATCACTTTGAAGAAAAACATACCAACATTCTAATAGTCATCCGCATATACATTTTCTTTAAACAAACGTGACGCAGATGAATCTGGGACTTCTTTAGCAACAATTCTCTTTTTTTTCTTACTTGCATCGACTTCAGTTAAGCATGATTTCCCAGTTGAGCTACCTAGAACACAAAAAACAGGTTTAAAACTTGGTTAACACAAACTAATATTCAATCCAAATGAAATCAATGCACACCTAATGATCGGTTCAATTTTTCAGAAACATCGGAAAAGGGAGTTTTGACACCAATTGAATTATTGTTCATAATTGCAATATCAAAATTGAATAATATGAAAGTACACAAACAAAAAATAATAACAACATAATTATAGCATTACACTAAAAAATGATTGATACATGTAGATTTCTTCGTATTAGTTTGGTTATTGTTCTCCATGTTAGTATTGCAGTGCTTTGAGATTGTTCTCCATGTTATTGTCAACAATTTTTCTTGTTTTCTTCACCTTGGAAACTAAATGAAAAATCTATCATATAAAAAACGAGTAACATAACCATTGAAAAAAGAAAGTGTTGCCCAGTAATAATCTATTGTAGAAGGGGGGTTGAATACAATAGAGTAAGATAATCGACTTCTTAATGTATATATCACAAATATGAAAAGAAAGATAACAGCTTTATTAAATCTGATATAAAACTGTTACAAACTCTCTCAAGAAATTCTGATGTTCTTGAGAGCTGCTAGTTTACAAAAACTCTCTCAAGAAATTCTATGTTCTCGAGAGCTTCTATTCGATTATGTTCTCTCTCGAATGAATACATAAATCGAAACCAAGACTGTGTTTATATAGTGCACACAGCTTCTCTATCAATAACAAGATAAGTCCTAATCAATAACAAAGATAGAAACCTATCCTTAATCGATAGCTACATTCTACAAACCAGGAACAAATAGAATAAACTTCCATGTTTATCTAGACTCCAAATATAACTCGAAGTAGGAATCCTGATCAGCTTCAAGTTCTGATGATCAATCCTGATCATAGTCTGAGTAGGAATCCTGATGATCAATAAGATACTGACGCTTGATCAAATACTGATGACCATGCAATACTGATGACGTCAGCAATCCTGATCAGTTGAGTCTAGCTTCTGACGATCATTGAATTCTGATCTAACAATCTCCCCCAATCTCATACTTTGTGAAATAAAGTATAGATTCCAAATATTCAATGATGTCAAAAACATGTATCAAAATGTACGAGTATCTTCAGAAACAACTTAACAGATAGTGAACATATTTCAGTTCCTGTGTAGTTTTCATCAGCAGATCTTGAATAGATAGAATCTTCACACTACCATCTTTCATGAAGTACAGAAGCTTTTCTTTCTTTTCAAAACCATCATGACAATCTATAACTATATCAACAGCTAATAAATTGTTCAGATTTTCAGAAGTTAAAGTACCTCCAATTTTAGTTAAGGAGTAAGGATCAACATAAGTCATGTTTAGAAATTCAGCATCCCTGTGTCCAATACCTCCTCTTGTGTAACTTGACATTTGCTTCAGATTCGAAAACATCTTTAACCAGAGTGTTTTTGATGTAGCCATATCAGATAAATCAACAACACTTGAAGCACTTGTAATAATTCCACCAGTCTGAAAATTGATAGGTGTATCACACTTCAGTGTACTTATGTGTTCCCACTTCTTGTCTTTCTCCTTTTCATGAGTGTAGCTTCTTTCAAGTAAAGATTCTTGCCTGCTTGTATTTCTCCATTTTCTTTCATTTGAAACTTTAAGCCTTTGTAGATAGAGATTGAAATCTTCATATGTTCTTTTTGTAATATCTCTTCTTCTGGTTTCTTCTTCTTCATCTACTTCTTTGTTGTGACAATCAACAACAGTAGATAAGATTATCAAATCAACCTCTTGCAGAATTTCTGATTCGTCAGGATCTTGAATATTGTCAGGATTAGAATCTTCAATTTGATTTGTATTGCTGAGAGTTGATTTACTTGTTTTTCTTCTCAATTCAGGTTCTTCTTCAACAAATTCCTTGTCTTCTTTCTCCATGATATCCTTGATAACAGGATCTATTAGATTTTGTGAAGCTTCAAGAATTTCTTCAATTCTTAACCCTCTAGACCTTGTCTGTCTAGGTACTGTTTGAGTTGAAGAACCTCTTTTACTTCTTCTAGCACCTCTCCTACCTCTGCTTCCTCTACCTCTAGCAGGAGCAGTATAGCTTTCCATTGTCTCTCTTTGTAGTCTCAAGAATTCTTCATGTGAGAGATCTGGATATTCTTCACTTGCTGTAGAGAGTGCTTTTCTTGCATATAATTGTTGAACTCTTTTATCAGTGTGATATAGAGTAACAATTCTGCCATCTTTTGTAGAAAACTTCTGGAATAAATTTGATGCATCTTCAGGATTATCAATAATTACATCTTCATCACCTTCAGGAATTGTAGCAAGAATGTGTCCATGACCAGGTGTCAGGATTTGATCTTCCGTCAGGATCTGAGATTGCACCAATGTTCTTACTGTCTTAACTCCAGAATCAGAAACATGAGTTGACTGCGTTGTTTGACTTTGAGAAGTTTGGATTGTCTTCATAACAACAGCATCAGAGGTTTCTCCTTGTATCACTTTGTCACCACCATCATCTCCAGTATCATCATCATTATTTCTTAATACTAGATCAGGTGTACATTTTGTCTGAATAACCTTCTCCCCCTTTTTGACATCAGGATTTTACAATAATTGCAAAATTAAGGAAAGAGAGGCTTGAATTTCAGTTACCTTAGTATCCAGAGAATCAATTCTTTGATTGATTGAGGTTTGTTCTGAAACAACAGATTTCACTTGGGATTCCACTACCCTTAGTTGTAAAGTAGTAGGCACCTTTGTAAAATTATTAAAGATATCAGTCCTCACTTTTTCAGTTGAGCCCTTGATAGAATCAATCTCACTTTTCAGGCTTTTGGATAACAGAGTAGTAGCCTTCAGATGATTCTTCAAGTCTTGATTCTCTATAGATTTCACTGCATTATAGGCATGTTCAATAGCAGAAGAAAAACTGATAGATTCATCAGATTGGTGCCATGAATTGTTCCATTCATTCTGTCTAAATGCCTCTGCAGGATCAAAGGAAGGAGTAGAAAAATCTTGTCTCTGATCTTTCCCAGTGAAAGCATTGCTAGCCATATATGTACTTGATGAACCAAAATTAGTTCCAAGACTAATTTTGAGTGCTGTAGCAAGCTGTTCCTTCTCTTTTCGATTCTCATTATCATCATCACTATCATCAGAAGTATCATCAGCAGTATCATGAGTAATATCAGGATCAGGAATAGCAATACCTTTCAGTTTATCCTGTGGTTCTGAGATAGGATGATCCATTGGTCTTGAACGAAGTGGCTGTATCAAAATAGGTTCATTATCAGGAGCACCACTAGCGTCAGGATGAACATCGTCAGGATTTGATATGCGCGCATCAGTATTTGCTACCAATGGTTCTTGTGGAGCTTGAGGTTCAGAAGCTTCTTCAACACTTTGAGTTAAAGGTTCTTGTGTGCTTCCCTCATTGACAATGTTCTCGACCAATCTTTCAACAGAAGCTGTAGCTTTGCCTGCATCTTCACTTTGAGAAGATGGTTCTTGTGTAGCTGGAATGTTGATGTCTTCATTCTCCCTTTGAGAAAATGGTTCTTGTGTGACCATTCCACTAGCTAAGCCTTCACCCAAACTTTGATTGAGTGGTTCTTGTGTGGCAGGATCAACAGTAGCTGCTGAATTACTCTGAAATTCAGGTTCTTGTGGACTTGATCTTTTCAGCTTCTTCTGTCTCTGATAGACTAACTCTTCTGCATTCCTCTTTTTCTTTGATGTAGGTGTAAGACCAACCAAGGAAGCAGTTGTAGAAACCTTCTCCCAAGAAATTTCTCTAATCTGAGATGGAGAGGCTGGAGAGTCTGATAGAGAGACAACTTTTGTTGTTGCATCAGGAATACTAACATCAGGATTTGCTAGAGCATCAGGAGTAGATGACTCATCAGGATTTGATGTCTGAATATCAGTATCCTTCATTTGCACTGTCAAAGGAATATGATACCTGCTCTTTGATAATTTCCTTGTGTATTTAGACTGATTAATAAAAATCCCTTCATCAGTCTGTTTAACTTGAAGACCCAGAAAGTAACTCATTTCTCCCATCATGCTCATTTGATATCTTGACTGCATAAGCTTGGAAAACTTTTCACACAGCTTATTGTTTGTTGACCCAAAAATGATATCATCAACATAAATCTGAACTAACAGCAACTCCTTACCATGATTCAAATAAAATAGAGTTTTATCAATTGCACCTCTTTTGAATCCACTTTCTAGTAAGAATTGAGCTAAGGTTTCATACCATGCTCTTGGAGCTTGCTTTAGTCCATAAAGTGCCTTATCCAGTCTGTAGACATGATCTGGATATGTAGGATCAATGAAACCAGGAGGTTGTTCAACATAAACTTCTTCCTCCAGTTCACCATTTAAGAAAGCACTTTTAACATCCATCTGGAAAACCTTGAATTTCTTATGTGCTGCATAAGCAAGAAATATCCTGATGGCTTCTAGTCTTGCAACAGGAGCAAAAGTTTCATCATAGTCAATTCCCTCTTGTTGGGAATACCCCTTTGCAACTAGTCTAGCTTTATTTCTGATAATGACTCCATCAGAATCAGTCTTGTTCTTGAAAATCCACTTTGTACCAACAATTGATCTATTCTTTGGTCTTGGTACCAGTTTCCAGACTTCATTCCTTTCAAATTCATTCAGTTCTTCTTGCATTGCAGTAACCCAATCAGCATCTTTAAGTGCATCTTCAACTTTCTTAGGCTCCTCCTTGGATAGAAAGTTATTATATAAACATTCATTCTGAGTTGCACTTCTTGTTTGAACACCTGCATCAGGATCTCCAATTATCAAATCAGGAGAATGATCTTTTGTCCATTTCCTTGCTGGTGTCAAATTGTTTCTTGAAGTAGATGCTCCCCCTGGATTGGTGTTATCTTGATTGAAAGAATTTGATTGATTTGAAGCTCTCCCTGAATTATTGATATGCCCTCCTGATGTGTTATCAGGATCTTCACTTGAATCAGTATCTGAAGAATTCTGTCCTGATGATTGAGTTGACTCTGAACTTGTAGTTGAATGCCGTTGCTCTACCTCAACATTAGCACTACTAGTTGTATCACTGTTGTTTGCATCATCAGTATTAGCACCATCAGTACCTGGTGAGTCATCAGGATTTGGTGACCCATCAGTATCTGATGAATTGACAGGATCTGATTCAATTTCTTCAGGTTCCTTGGAAGCTTCATTATCAAATAACAATCTATCATGCGAGTCTTCAATGATTCCAGTTATCTTCTTATCATCAAAAGATACATGAATTGACTCCATGACAGTTCTTGTTCTCAAATTAAAAACTCTGAAGGCTCTTGATGTAGGATAACCTATGAATATTCCTTCATCAGCCTTTGTTTCAAATTTCCCTAGCTGTTCAGGATGAGTTCTGAGAACAAAACATTTACAGCCAAACACATGCAAATGCTTCAGACTTGGTTTCTTCTCCTTGAGTGACTGATAAGGAGTGACACCATGCCTGTTTATCAATGTGAGATTTTGTGTATAGCATGCTGTGTTGACTGCTTCTGCCCAGAAATATGTAGGTAATTTAGCTTCTTCCAACATAGTTCTGCCAGCTTCAATAAGAGTTCTATTCTTCCTTTCTACTACTCCATTTTGCTGAGGTGTGCCAGGAGCAGAGAATTGTTGAATGATTCCTTTGTATTTGCAGAACTCTTCCATCTTTGAATTCTTAAATTCAGTACCATTATCACTTCTCAGAATCTTGACTTTGTACTTTGTGGTTGTCTCAATCATCCTCACATGATCCAACAGAACTTCAGGAGTTTCATCTTTTCTATGCAGAAAATACACCCAGGTGAATCTAGAATATTCATCAACAATTACAAGAGTGTACCTTTTCTTACTGATGGACATGATGTTGACTGGACCAAACAGATCAAGATGTAGCATGTGATATGGTTCTTCAATAGAGGATACTGATTTACTCTGGAATGATGTCCTTCTTTGTTTTGCTTTTTGGCATGCATCACAGAGTCCATCAGGTGTATATAAGACATTAGGTAATCCTCTTACTAACTCTTTCTTAACCAACTCATTGATGTTGCTGAAGTTGAGATGAGAAAGCTTCTTGTGCCAATTCCAACTTTCATCTACTGAAGCTTTACTGATGAAACATGTAGGGGAGCCATCAGTATCTGAGAGAATGTTGGCTTCATATATGTTACCATGCCTGTAGCCAGTTAGTGCTATCTTCCCTGTTGCTTTACTGACTACTTCACAATGTGTGGAATAGAAATTGACATGATAACCTCTGTCAGTGATTTGACTAATACTCAACAAGTTGTGTTTTAGTCCCTTTACTAGAGCTACTTTTTCAATGATGACATTTCCAATGATTATATTGCCATATCCCAAGGTTTGTCCAATGTTGCCATCTCCATAAGACACAGTTGGGCCAGCTTTTTCCTCATATTCTGATAACAGGGCTTTGTTTCCAGTCATGTGCACAGAACATCCACTATCCATGACTAACACATTTTTCCTTTTACCCTGCATCAGAATAGTAAAACACTAGTCAGAATGTTTAGGAACCCACACTTGTTGGATTCCTTGTTCATGCATTTTATTAAATTTAACAGCAGAAGACTTTTTGACTTTAGCAGTCCTGACAGGATTTACTCCATCAGGATTTGCTTTGTCAGTATCAGTATTAACAAAAGCATGCTTCACTATGACATTTTCAGTTCTATCAGACTTTGTACTACTTTCAAACTTAGGCAATGGATCATAAAAATTATAGTACAAATCATGATACTCTTTACATGTATAAATAGAATGCCATAGACTACCACAATGAAAACAGGACTTCTGCGGTTTATAGAGTACTGATCTATTCCTCACATCAGATTTAGAAATATCAGCAATCTTCTTTTTAATCTTCTTACAATCAATAGCAAGATGATTAGAGTTACCACAATTAAAACAACACTTTCTAGGTGCATTTGGGATATACTTATAACCATTTTCTTTATTGATCCCAATTTTACCATTCCTGTTTCTCTTAACAGTAGCTTCCTTTTTCTTATCTGTAACCTCACAGATTTTATCTTTAAGCTGTTTTTGAGACAATAGACCTACATTCTTAGTGACTTTGTTCATGACAGGTTTAGACTTTATAATTTTAATTCCTTGAGTAGAAGAAGATCCCTTTTCAAAAGTAGAATTGGAATCCTTACCAAAAACAAAATTAACAGGAGTAATCTTAGATTTGGTTGAGTCTATAACATGTCTATAGGTCTTTGGACTGACTGTCTCATCAATGACAATTTTCTCTGCTAATTTCTTATCTTCATCTGACTTATATCCTAGACACTCTTTCCAATTCTTAGAGGTATTAATCTCATGAAATTTCCTACCAGAGTCTGTCCAGGTTCTGATTTTCTCATTAGCATATTCAAGTTCTTTTTCAAGGGAAGTACATTTAGATGTCATCTCTAAGTGCATGTGTTTAGCATTATCACATTCTTTTTGTACTTCTTGCATACGAGAAAATTCAGCTTCTAATATCTCATTCCTCTTTCTAAGGTCAGACATCTCAGATAAGATTCTAGTATTTTCAGCAGTTTGACTTCTAAAGCTAATATGTAATGACTTTAGAAAACGTCTTAACTCAGAAGCATTATCAGTATCAAAATCAAAGATAGTATTTAGTACCTTATCATCAGGAGCAGCAGTTACATCAGCATTGGCCATTAACGCATAGTTGACTACCTCAGTATCAGATTCTGAGGAAGAGTCCATCCAATCCTTGCTTGATGTGATGAGTGCCTTTGTCTTGTTGCATTCAGAAGCAAAGTGACTCATACCATTACACTTGTAGCATCTAACCTTTGACTTGTCAAATTTGCTACCCTTGCTGTCCTTTTTGATATACTTGTCTTTGTCTGCTTTGAAGATCTTTTTCTGAAAGTTGCCTTGTCTTCTATTCTTCCTGAACTTCATCCTTCTGAAGTTTCTGACAATCATAGCAACCATCTCTTCCATGTCTGAATCAGAAGATTCATCACCAGTATTGGCATCAGAATTGCCATCAGTATCTGATGAAGAGTCGTCAGGATCTGACTCAGCTACTCTTGCTTTCCTTCTAGAGACCTCCATAGCTTTCCCTTTTGATTTTGCTTCTACATTCAAAGCAATTGACTTTGCCTTGCTGCTTTTCTTGTTCTTTCTCTGTTGAACTTCAAGATCATGAGTTCTTAGCATCCCATAGATCTCATCAAGAGACACAATGTTCAGATCATACTGGTGTCTAATGATTGAGGTCTGAGTATCCCATTCTTCAGGTAAAGCTCTAAGAAATTTGGTGTTTGAATCTTCAGTTTCATATACTTTGTCAACTAAGGATAAGCTGTTCAATAGTGTCAGAAATCTATCATATAGATCAGTCAGGCTCTCTTCAGGTCTTGCATCGAATTGTTCATATTCTTGAATCAAAAGAGCCCTTCTGTTTTTCTTAACAGATGCAGATCCCTGGCACTGAGTTTCCAAAGTATCCCAGATTTCTTTTGAAGACTTGCATGCAATCACTCTGTTTGACATAACAGCATCAAGACCATTGTGCAAGATATTCTTTATCTTTGGTTCTCTGAGTACATGAGCTTTTTCTTCTGGAGTCCATTCAGATTTAGCTTTGACCACATAATGTTCTGGTACAGTATCTGTTCGTTCTACGAACTTTGTTGGTATATATGGTCCATCACGAATCCTGTCCAGATTGTCAGGATCCATAGCCTCCAGGTACATCAACATCTTTACCCTCCATGTAGGATATTCTGATATCTTCAAGATGGGAATCTTCATGCTTTCATACTTGGTTGTCGACATCTTAGATCGTATCTGATTCAGAATTAAATCAGTTTGCTCTGATACCAATTGTTGCCCAGTAATAATCTATTGTAGAAGGGGGGTTGAATACAATAGAGTAAGATAATCGACTTCTTAATGTATATATCACAAATATGAAAAGAAAGATAACAGCTTTATTAAATCTGATATAAAACTGTTACAAACTCTCTCAAGAAATTCTGATGTTCTTGAGAGCTGCTAGTTTACAAAAACTCTCTCAAGAAATTCTATTCTTAAGAGCTTCTCTTCGATTATGTTCTCTCTCGAATGAATACATAAATCGAAACCAAGACTGTGTTTATATAGTGCACACAGCTTCTCTATCAATAACAAGATAAGTCCTAATCAATAACAAAGATAGAAACATATCTTTAATCGATAGCTACATTCTACAAACCAGGAACAAATAGAATAAACTTCCATGTTTATCTAGACTCCAAATATAACTCGAAGTAGGAATCCTGATCAGCTTCAAGTTCTGATGATCAATCCTGATCATAGTCTGAGTAGGAATCCTGATGATCAATAAGATACTGACGCTTGATCAAATACTGATGACCATGCAATACTGATGACGTCAGCAATCCTGATCAGTTGAGTCTAGCTTCTGACGATCATTGAATTCTGATCTAACAGAAAGAACATTAGTGTGAAGATACAAACCAAAATCAGATTTGTAAAAATTGAAATTATCAAGACGTAAATGGTTATAGTTTGCATGCAACAACACAAAAACAAATTTGAATAGTCATGTAAGATTTTTTACAAAATCTAAATAATACTCTCCCGCTTCTTCGCTCTTTGTAGATAGGAATATGTAAGTCTTCTGGATCTGGTACCAAGGCATAGATTGATGTCCCGTCTCGTGGGGATGAAAGATCAGCAAGAGTAAGAAAAAACAAGTAGGTAGGCAGGCGTAGCAGCTAGAAAAGCTTATCTAAAACACCTCTTTCATTATCTAAGAACTCTAAAAGGAGGAAGAACTTGAAAAACCAGTTTCTAGAGAAAACTAAACCCTTAAACAATTGAATTCAAATTTGAAAACAAATGGTACTCCTGTAAGAAAGAAGAACTTAGCTTATTTTGGAAGGTTTTCAAAATTCAAACAAAGTTTCTAAATTGTATGCACTCCTGTAATCGTCAAATAAGCTGAATTTGGAAGGGGACAAAGCAAATAGAGTAGTAATGGGCAACAACTTCAGACAACTTTCGTACCAAGTAGAACCACTACGAATAGCTGTCATTCATAAATAATAGAAAACTATAGACTTCGTTTTTGGATAGTCACGTGAGAAACATATGTTGTTAACGGTGTATAGATGTTTAGGTAACATAAATGCATAATGCCATGAGTCGTAAATAAGTGTGAAGTCTTGGGGTAGGGGATGTAATTTAAAATGGCAACCGGATTTATTATATATATAAACTAGGTTACTAAGTCGCGCTTCGCAGCGGCATTATAATATATTAGTTAAGAAAAAGAATATTAGAATAAAAATTGTGAAATTAATATCTATAAAATTATTTAAATTATCAAATAAAATATATTCTATAATTAAAACACTTTTTTCTAACAAATTCTACTCCTCTTCAAAAAATATCACGGGCAATTACCTTTAAATTAAAGCATCCCGTGATATTTTTGGAAAAAGAGTAGATTTTGTTAAAAAAAATGTTTTAATGATAAAAGGTAATAAGCTAGTTAGTATTTTTATATTATCTACTTATCTACTTATCTACTTATCTATCTATTACTATATATTATATGTCAACACAAAGGTAAAGTTTGTCATTTTAATGACTGTGAAGTTACGATTTTACCCTTATATTTTCTAAAATTACAAAAATGTCATTCATTAATAATTATGAAAAAAATAGTGAAAATATGTTAGTGTTGAGAATTGAACACCTGACATTTTCCTACCAACCCCATACCATAACCAGTTGAGCTACACTCTGTTTTGAGTTTAGTCTCAAACTCTTATTAGATAAACCACATTTTCTTCCATCTTTAAAAATATATATTTTTTAGTAAATAAACATTACTTTATATTGTTTCTAGAATATTGCACAGTATATAGTTACAATAAATATTTTTAACGGTTGGGTATAATCTACAATTCTCTTTTTCCAATTTAAATTATTGATATATGTCATTTTAATATCTGTGAATTTATGATTTTGCCCCTACATGTTAAAAAATTATAAAAATACCAATCCTTTTCTATTTATAGAAAGAGTAGATGAAATTATATTAGTGTAGAGAATCGAACCACTAACCTTATTTAATCAAACTCATATATAAATCATTGTACTACATTTTATTTTGAGTTTTCTTTAAAATTTTATTAGATAAACCACATTTTCTCCTCTTCTCCCAGATTTTTTTAATTTTTTTAAATTTTTAATGGATTGAGAATACTCTCCAATTATATTTTGTCATTTTAATTGATTGATATAAAAATTAAAATTTTAAAATAACATAAAAATTATAGATAGATGTAATCGAGTCTGAGAAAAATATGAATTTATTTAAGTTCGTCTTCGTGTATATATTAAATTATTGAAATAAAAATAAGATTTGATTTTAAGAAATATTTATTTATTTTTATTTATCAAATCATATATAATAAATGACTGCATCACATAATTTTTAGGTATAAAAAATTTTAAGTATGCGAGTTATATTAAAGATATTTGGTTGGCCAACTATTTAGACTTTCAACGATTTAGAGATATGATTGATCTAAAAACATAAAATATAAAAAAAAACAAAATAATTGAATTTATGTTATATACTCACATCAGTTAAACTATAACTCGAATAAAGTATGATAATATGAATTTTTATATAATATAGTAAATTGATCAATACAATATGTAATAGTTGAGTTATACATATTCTTAGATCAATCTACGATGAAATCAAAAAATTTGATCTTTGATATCATGAAGATGCACATGTTATTAAGGTCGTCTAATCATAATTTACATTGATCAAAATATTTGTGAAAATTTAAAGTCGAGTTAAAAAGTAATTCGAAATTATAAGATAAAAAATGTTTTAATTTACCAAAATTTTAAAATAGAACTTCAATATTGTGTACTAAATATTAGACTAAAACTAAATATTTGAGTTTAAAAGTGTATGAATATGTACAAAAATATATTAAAAAAATGAGTGAGACGCCGCATGGATGACTTTTACATAATATTAATAGATTCTGTAATATTTCTCAGCCTTACGTATATATCGATTTCTTACAAATATAATCTGACAATGTTAAAATACCAATATTTTTGCTAAAATATTTATTTATTTTGTACTCAAATAATCAATTGAAAAAGTTTATATCACGTCATTGAAAACCATATTAATATTTTAGCAATTAAAAATAATCATGTGATTATTATCGTACAGATATTTATCCAAATTTTATGAAATCTAATAAAGTTATAAAATATTAGGTTGATGTAATTGACATGCCATATTACAAAAGTACTATAAAATATGAGATAAAATCAAAATCTTATCTTTTCAATTTTCTAATTACAAAATTATCTGAATATATAAACGATTTCGGGCGAGAAATAAATCTATCTATTACTATATATAATACGCCAACACAAGAGCAAAGTTTGCCATTTTAATGCTTGTGAAGTTACGATTTTACTCCTATTTTTTTAAAAATAACAAAAATACCATTGTTATATTATTATGCAAAAATATGTTAATATTTGTTATTGTAGAGAATCGAACCCCCAACCTCCTTCTAAGAAGTCCAAAGCCTAACCACTATGCTAAGTTGCTTTTTGAGTTTACTTTAAAGATTTTATTAGATAAGTCACATTATTTTCTCTAATTCTATATTCTTTTTTTTTTATTTTGAACCTTTGAGTAAATAAAATATTGGTCCATATTATTTATATAAATTTGTATTTTTTATTTACGTTATTATATATATATATATATATATGTAAATCTATCTATCTACTTATATATATTAAATGGCGTCTAAGGGCAAATTGAGCCCAAAAAATGGTTGTGAAATTACAATTTTACCCTTATTTGTTGAAAAATCACAAAAATGCCACTTTCTATAAGTTATGCTAAAAATTAATTAATTTGTGTTGTTATTAAGAATTGAACCCTTAACTTCATGTTAGCAATTTCATGTCTTTTGATTTGTCATTTAGAATTCCTATTAGGTAAATCACATTATCTCCTTTTATTCTTTTCATAATTTAAATTTTAAGTATATAGAATGTTGACTTATATTATTTATATACCATTATGTTTGTTTTTGTAGCTTTGTATATAACTACATATCCGATCATGTTTGTAAATTTTTTATTATACATGTTTCTTTTCAATTAAAAAATACCAATTATATTGTTAATTGATATAATTTATATTTATTTGAACTGGTCAAATATTTATACATAAAATATAATAATAATATTTGATCTAATATAAATTACATATTAGATATAAGGATCTCATTATTCGTTAGTTAATATTTTTTAAATTAAGAAAGTTAGTGTTGATATTTTTCATTAAATTATGAAATAATTATTATACAATTTGTTCGTCTCATTCATTTGTTAACAGTTTTATTTTCGAAATGTACACTCCTTTATTTTTATCTTTCCAAAAGACATATTATTCTTTACAACTTTAATAAATCTCACATGTCACTAATTTGTCCATTTTTTTATCATTACTTCACCGTTCACATCTTTCACAAAAATTTGATTTATGACACGAAAATTTAGTGTTTGATTTAATTTTTGATGCATGAAATTACACGAACACGAAAATAAATGATAAAAACGTAAAATGTCTTATTGACATGTATTGTAGACTTTGTGATTATACAATAACCGCTCATATATATTATCTATACTTCCGCCAAAAAAATCTTAACTCACAATTTTTATTTAAGGGGTTGTCATTAACCAAAAAGTTGGTGATAAGACCCCTCTTTACTGTTTTCTTTTGATTTTGTTTTCGATTTGTATAGGTCTCTCTCATTATTGAGAGTTTTAGTACCCCGTTTAGTGGATTTTCTCTACCCATTCTTCGGGTTTGTTCTCTTTCCTTGTGAGAGTTTGATTTGTTTTAGTATCCGTGATCGTAGATCTGTAGGATTTATAATAGTCGTTCATTGATTTGGATTGTATGGAGTCGCAATTACGATTAATTGTTCGAATACGTATGGAAGAATATATATATATATATATATATATATATATATATATATATATATATATATATATATATATATATATATATATATATATATATTGCACGACTACAACAGATTATTAGATTGTCTCTCTAAAAAGGCTGCAAATTTCAGCGATATGAACGAGTGATGTGCTACAATGAATGATTTGCTCAACAATCATAGTTCGGGGTGAAGAAAATTCCGATTTGATCTATTTTATTACGTGTTTATTCTATTTTGATTATTTTTGTAGATGTCGTATGGCCGTTTATTAATGAATTACTTGATTATCAAAAAAATATATTATGTATAAGATATAAAAAATTAAGAAAATTTGTAATATATCTGAATATATAATCTCACATACATGATTATCTTTTTTTACAAATATACTTATATTACATTAAAATCACATGAGTTTACAAACATCTATGTTATACACGAACAATTATGCTATAATAATTATTTATGTTACACTTAATTGATCATTTTAATAAATTTCTTTTCACGACATTGGAAATTTAATTATTATTTAAGAAATTAATAATAATAATAATCATGTCATTTTAATAAATTTCTTTTCACGACATTGGAAATTTAATTATTATTTAAGAAATTAATAATAATAATAATCATGTAATTATTATCGTATAGATATATTGATCCAACTTTTTAAACCTGATCAAATTATAAAATATTTGGTTTATGAAAACGGCATACAATATTATAAAATTAATTTACAAATATAAAATAAAGTTGAAATACTATAATTTACCATATATTTAATTATAAAATTATTTCGAAGATGCTGATTTGTGCGAAAATTATTTTCTTAAACAGGCCCGTGCGATGCACGGGCTTCTACGCTAGTTACTATATATAATAGGCCAACACAAGGGCAAAAGTTGCCAAATAAATGGCCGCGAAATTACTGTTTTACCCCTTTTTTTTGAAAAATAACAAAAATGCCACTCGTATATTATTATACAAAAAGTTTTTAATAGATGTGTTACTACAGAGATTCGAACCTCCAACCTTCTTCCAAGATATCCATGGGCTTAACCACTATGCTACATGCTTTTTTGAGTTTTTTTCAAAAAACTTATTAGATAACCCACGTCTTTTATCTCTTATATTTTTTTTTACTTTGGTGTTTGAATAAATAAAATGTTGGTTTGAATTATTTATATAAATTTGCTATATATAATAGGCCAACACAAGGGCAAAAGTTGACAATTAAATGGCCGCGAAATTACTGTTTTACCCTTTTTTTTTTGAAAAATAACAAAAATGCCACTCGTATATTATTATACAAAATTTTTTTAATAGATTTGTTACTACAGAGATTCGAACCTCCAACCTCCTTCCAAGATATCCATGGGCTTAACCACTATACTACATGATATAATAGGCCAACACAAGGGCAAAAGTTGCCAAATAAATGGCCACGAAATTACTGTTTTACCCTTTTTTTTGAAAAATAACAAAAATGTCACTCGTATATTATTATACAAAAAGTTTTTAATAGATGTGTAACTACAGAGATTCGAACCTCCAACCTTCTTCCAAGATATCCATGGGCTTAACCACTATGCTACATGCTTTTTTGAGTTTTTTTAAAAAAACTTATTAGATAACCCACGTCTTTTATCTCTTATATTTTTTTTTACTTTGGTGTTTGAATAAATAAAATGTTGGTTTGAATTATTTATATAAATTTGCTATATATAATAGGCCAACACAAGGGCAAAAGTTGACAATTAAATGGCCGCGAAATTACTGTTTTACCCTTTTTTTTTTGAAAAATAACAAAAATACCACTCGTATATTATTATACAAATTTTTTTTAATAGATTTGTTACTACAGAGATTCGAACCTCCAACCTCCTTCCAAGATATCCATGGGCTTAACCACTATGCTACATGCTTTTTGAGTTTTTTTCAAAAAACTTATTAGATAACCCACGTCTTTTATCTCTTATATTTTTTTTTACTTTGGTGTTTGAATAAATAAAATGTTGGTTTGAATTATTTATATAAACTAGCTTCGATACCCGTGCAAGGCACGGGATCGCTCTAACTGATAGAGCTTGATGATATTTTGTAAAGAAATTTTCTATTTCACGTCAGTTTAATTTTGCGATGATAAGTATTCTTCAGTTTGCTGTGGTGATCCCGCCACCAGTTTGAACTTGTTGGTGGCGCTATGTGCCGTGATTCAGAGGAAGATCGGTTTGGTAATAGTCCGGAAAAAGATTTTGTTATTCGTTGAATGTATTTGATGATTAGTTTTATAACCTAATTAATAATCAGATATGAATTACTTGAAGGTATCAAATAAATGCTTCATTTCGAAAGTACCAATTCTCTTCATAATTCTCTATATACAGCCGGAGTAGTATACATGTCCTTAATGCATGAGGTGGCGGGATTGAGTTGCACTTAAATTCGTATTCGAAAAAAATGTTCGATCTGGTTAAAAAAATCGGGAAAAATCTGATTCAAAAAAGTTCACATCAATTGGATCCAGCCCGCTGCTTGAAGGTATCAAATAAATGCTTCATTTCGAAAGTACCAATTCTCTTCATAATTCTCTATATACAGCCGGAGAAGTATACATGTCCTTAATGCATGAGGTGGCGGGATTGAGATGCAATTAAATTCGTATTCGAAAAAAATGTTCGATCTGGTTAAAAAAATCTGGAAAAATCTGATTCAAAAAAGTTCACCTCAATTGGATCCAGCCCGCTAGCTTAAACGGGCCGCATATTTTTCACAAAACCCTAGTCCGGTTCGAGCCGAATAAACCCAAATTTAATCTCGATTTGGACGTAATGTTGATAAGGATAAAAGTCAAATCCAAAAAGTTAGAATTTTTAATTATATCTCGGATAAAAGCTTAAAATTTCAATTAAATTCGAAAAAATAAAAATAAAAAAAGTTAAAGTTATCAATATCTAATAATTTGTAAAAATCCGATTTGGTCCCTTCTGATCCGGCCCTATCTACGGGTATAAATATTTTTGAGAAAATTTGTCCCAGTTTAAAAGAGCCCGGCCATATCGGATATCGAAAAATCCGACCTAAATCCGGATTACGTTAATCTCTAGTCGGGGTAACAACTATAAAGGTGCTTAGGTTATTACTTATATTATCTGATATGTATGAACCGAGTTGAGACAAAATGATTAATATTTTGTATTATTTGAGCACGTAGTTAACATGAAAGCCCGTAGTTGTTTTAATTCCCTACCCCATATAAATTTTTTTGCAGTAGAATTAACATCCTGATAAGTATTGGATGCATTTTTTTGCAGTAGAACTTACATCCTGATAAGTATTGGATGACCGGACTAAAAAGTGATATAATTGAATTTATTTAAAAAGATACGTGTTTATTGGATATGCTTTATACCAATAACCACTTTTATTAATAATTAGACGAATGAAATTATCACGAAAGAATCTTGAATAAAAACTAAAGTGTAAAATAATATATGTGAAAGACATAACCACACTAATGAGTTTTATATCACAACAAAAGAGCCCAAGTAGCTCAATGGTTAAATTGGAGACTTGAAATACTTAGTAGTTAGTATTGAAGTGTCTTAGGTTCGATTCTCATCAAGATGAAGATTTTCTTACATTTTTATAACATTTGACTTTGGAGGGGCATTAAAGTAAAATTATGATGCATTGAAGGGTATAATTGTAAAATTACTTTGAATAAAATAGGACATGTTGCCCTATTATATATATTATATATTATATATTATATATTATATATTATAGATTATAGATTATAGATTATAGATTATAGATTTGTTTTTTTTCCTTTTCAGCGAAATTACCGTTTTACCCTCTTTTTTTTTTAAAAAATAACAAAAATGTTACTCGTATATTATTATACAAATTTTTTTTAATAGATGTGTTACTACAAAGATTCGAACATCTAACCTCCTTCCAAGATATTCATGTACTTAACCACTATGCTACATGTCTTTTTGAGTTTATTTCAAAAAACTTATTAGATAACCCACGTATTTTATCTCTTATATTTTTTTTTACTTTGATGTTTGAATAAATAAAATGTTGGTTTGAATTATTTATATAAATTTGTTTTTCTTTTTTCCTTTTCATGCCACTCGTATATTATTATACACATTTTTTTTAATAGATGTGTTACTACAAACATTCAAACCTCCAACCTCCTTCAAAGATATCCATGGGCTTAACCACTGTGCTACATGCCTTTTTGAGTTTATTTCAAAAAACTTATTAGATAACCCACATCTTTTATCTCTTATATATTTTTTTTTACTTTGATGTTTGAATAAATAAAATGTTGGTTTGAATTATTTATATAAATTTGTTTTTCTTTTTTACTTTTCGTAATTTTATATATCTATATATTCAATCACTATATATTATTGTAGTTTTATGTTTTCAATTTAATATATATTAATTATGTTGATTATAATTCATAATTTAAATTATACTTTATTTGAATTAAATTAATTATTCATACATAAAATATACTATTAAAATTCGATATAATAAAAGAAATATTATACACATTATATCTCTCATTATTAGTTATTTCTATAATTTTTAAATTAAGAACATTAGCATTCAAATTATACAAAAAATTTGTCTACGTACTCTGTTCTTCGCATCCATTTCTTAACAATTTTCTTTTCCAGAATGTATTGTTCATTTGTTAACATTTTATAAAGTAACATGTCATTCTTTATTAACTTATCTATATATTTTTTTCACCTTTCTAACCCCCTCCCCTTCAACCCCAGTGACGTTCGTGTCAAAAATCGGGGTGATTTTTTAAAATATAGGATATTACATAGTATATAATTACATAATGATCAGTCAGACTGTTAGTAGATGATAAAGTCGGGGAAAATTGAAAATTACAAATTTTGAAAATGGAATTTCAAATTGTATTCCAAAAATTATTGTACGATGTTAAAAAAAAGTATAATCTTTCATAATAATAATAGAACTTTATAGAATACATTAAATTGATTCGTAATGTCATATAATCATTTTGATAAAATAAAATTCTAAATAGGGTTTGTGGGTCCTTAACGACATCCTCTACAACATATACAATATTTCTTATATTAGGTTGAATTTCAATAGTATATTTTATGTATGAATAATTATTTTAATTCAAATGAAGTATAATAAAGATGTATAATATAAAAGTATGAATTTTAAACAACATAATTAATATATATTTAATCAAAAACATACAACTGTAATAAAATTCAGTGATTGAATATATATGTATATAAAATTACAAAAAGAAGCCTCCGGGCCTGTAGATGAGTTGGTGAGAGCACTGGTTATTGACCAAAGCATTCAAGGTTTGATTCATGGGAGCGTGGGGAATTCTTCCTGCACTTTAGGGTCTGGCGTGATACCGGTTGGGGTGTCCGGAAAATAAATTTTTTGACCAAAATTACGAAAAGATGAAAAGAAAAACTGATTTATATAAATAATACAAACCAATATTTTATTTATTTAAACATCAAAATAAAAATAATATAAGAGAAGAGAAGAAAGGCGTGGATTATCTAATAAATTTTTTGAAGTAAACTCAAAGAGGCATGTAGAATAGTGGTTAAACCCATGAACATCTTAGAAGGAGGTTGGAGGTTTGTTTCTTTGTACTAACAACTATTAATATATTTCTGCATAATAATATATGAGTGACATTTTTGTGACGACCATTTAATTGGAAATTTTTGCCCTTGTGTTGAGGTTTAATATATAGTAATAAATTGGATTAAAATGTGTAACTGTAAAACGAGATTCCAAACACATTCTTAATGCATTTACTAAGTGTGTTAATATAATTTAATATAAATATGAACACATGAGAGGAGTGCAGAATCAGTTCCCAAGTAAAAAACCAAAAACAAATAGGTGACATGAATACTCCAAACTGTAATAGATGTTCATCTCCCAAGGTGTTTATCACAAACTTGGGTGATGTGAGGGTGTGCAAAGATGCGTCGGCCTTCAGTTTCTTTTTAAAATCCTCTATCTTATTCATGCATGTTCGATTATATTACAACAACATTGCATGCATATAACCTATTCATAACCTAGATTGCAAAAAAAAAAACCAATCAATTCTCGAAAAACATATAACAACCGCTCTCTAACGCAAATTACCAATCTACAAACTATCATTTCTCTGACACACAAAACACAGGTAAAGCTGCTTATAATCGCAAGAAGAACAATAGTACATTCGTGCTTCAAATTCTACATTATTTCAATATGGTCTCAAAATCAATAATAGTCACTATAAACAAGTCTTAGAGCCTTGGCATAGTTACGTTTGTGATTCAAAGTAATTACACTATTCGCCAAAAAAATTCTTTACTCCTCACTATGCATGAACCATACTTCTCATTTTACGCTCTCAAACTTAAGACTACACAATCCTTAATCTAATAAATCGATCACGACCAACTTTTTCACGATAAAAATTATTGACATCTCTATGCAGGCCCGTGCCTTGCACGGGCTGTTACGCTAGTATATATTAAAGCCCGTCTAGGGGCAATTTGAGCCATTTTCTTGGCTGTGAAATGACAATTTTGCCCTTATTTATTGAAAAATTACAAACTTGCCATCCATTTATCATTTATGTAAAAATAAAAGATTTCTGTTGCTCTTGAGAATCGAACCTCGAACCTCTGACCTCCTCTTGGAAAACTCATGTTATAACCATTGTGCTACATTCATTTTTTGCTTTAACTTAAAAATCTTATTAGATAAGCCACATCACCTCTTTTTGTCCTTTTTTTTGTTTAAGTAAAATGTTGGGTTATATTATTTATATATAACTTGGTTTTTTTAGTTTCAAAATCTTAATGTATAATTATATTTTATCTACTTTGTATATATTAAAAGCCAACCAAGGACAAAAAAAGTAAGAAAATGGCTATAAATTTATTATTTTACTCTTATATTTTTAAAAATTACAGAAATGTCAACCATTTATTATTTAAGCTAAAGTAGATTAGATTTGTGTGAACATTGATAATCGTATTTCCAAATTTTCTCATATAATTTCATCTAATATCCAATTGCGTAACATTGAGTTTGAGTTTATTATTAAAATATTATTAGATAAACTACACTCTCATCCTATATTTTTTTTATTTTAATTTTTGAGCAACTAACATGTTTATATAAAACATGTTCATTCAATTTTTTTAATTTTACATTTTCAGTAAGTTAAATGTTAGTTCATATTATTTATATAGGTCCATTTTTCAAATTTTCGTTATTCTACATATAATTATGTATTCAGTTATATTTATAAATTCTCATTTCACTTATATTTTTGAATTATATATTATTTATACTGTAAATTTTTATATGATTTATACTTTACATAGGTTATTTAGGTATTGATACACAAATATAATATAATTTAGAATATATTTTTAAAATTAGTATCGTAAAAAGTGTGAATCAGAGTTTAGGGTTGTTTATGGATTGTATTTGCCGAGTTGAAAGCATTTTTGCAATCCGACCAAGTTAAATCGGTTTGGAAAAATTTCATCACACCACACAAAATATTAATTCGTGACCCAACTCTTAATCGTACATCGATTTGGGTCAGTTTAGGTCGATTTAATTGGCTTAAATTATATATATGTGTGTGCATGTGTGTATAAATATTATTGAACAAAATTTGTAATTTAAATCGGGTTGGGTAGGGTCGGTCAAAAAAAATAAAACTCATACCAACCTATACTCATACCCAACCTATTTAAATTGGTTGGGTAGGCTTGGCTTGGTTGGCCGAAAAGAGAGCGAGAGTTGGTTCAGTTTGATCAGGTTGGTAAATCATGAACAATCATAATTGGAGTAATCTGTGGATGTATTACTTAAAGATTAAATCGAATAAGTAGAGATTATTAGAATGATTAGTGGGGATCAATTTAATATTATATATATATATATATATTGTGTAATAATTTTAATTATATGTATATTATCACATAATTTAAATTTATTTAAAAATATATTATGCTTGAAATAAATAAAATTTATAGATTAAAATTTTGGATTAGTGATCAAGTTGTGTGATAAAATTAAGAGAATTCGTGATTTTGACCGTCTAAAATAAGAAATACAGAAATAGGTATACAAAAAATGTTGTTATTATTATTTATTCAAATTCCAACCTTTTAATTTTGGAACTTTTACCGATAAATTTCCTAAAATTTATAAATAAGGCCAATATTGGAAGGATTAGACTGAATTTTATGACCTCTTCACCAGCTTTTATCAAAACCGATTTTAACATAATCAAAGCGATTAGTTACCGTCTAACGATTATCGGGATTATTAAACACCAACTTTTAGAACATAGATTATACATAAAAATATAATTGAGTATGGATTAAAAAATTTCTTTAATTATTTTTATTATATTCAAATGTTGAATTTGATAAAATTCATTTTACATCATTTAAAAATAAATATATATATTTTTAATTAAAAATAATAATTTGATCTTTATCTTATAGAAATTAATCCAAATTTTATGAAATTAAAAAATATTTTAAAAATACTAAACAAATATAAGTTAAATTCGAAATATTATCTCTTAGCACATTTCTAATTAAAAAATTTATTTCAATATATATATATAAGTTCGTGTGAGAAATTATTGGAGTGTATAAACTGGCCCGTGCCTCGCACGGGCTTTTACCCTAGTATATATTAAAGCCCGTCTATGGGCAATTTGAGCCAAGAAAATGGCTGTGAAATGACAAGTTTGTCCTTATTTATTGAAAAATTACAAACTTGCCATCCCTCTATCATTTATGTAAAAATAAAAGAATTCTGTTGCTCTTAGGAATCGAACCTCCAGGAAAACTCATGTTATAACCATTGTGCTACACTTACTTATTGGTTTAACTTAAAAATCTTATTAGATAAGCCACATCACCTCGTTTTGTCCTATTTTTTTGTTTAAGTAAAATGTTGGGTTATATTATTTATATAACTTGATTTTTTTAGTTTCAAAATCTTAATGTATAATTATATTTTATCTACTTTGTATATATTAAAATCCAACCAAGGACAAAAAAAGTAAGAAAATGACAATAAATTTATTATTATACTCTTATATTTGTAAAAATTACAAAATTGTCAACCCTTTATTATTTAAGCTAAAGTAGATTAAATTTGTGTGAAAATTGATAATCATATTCCAGACTTTCTCATATAATTTCATCTAATACCCAAGTACGTAACATTGAGTTTGAGTTTATTATAAAAATATTATTATATAAACTACATTATCATATATATTTATATATATATATATATATATATATAATTTTGAGCAAATAACATGTTGTTTTATATTATTTATAAAAACATGTTTATTCAATTTTTTTAATTTTACATTCTCAGTAAATTAAATGTTAGTTCATATTATTTATATAGCTTCATTTTTCAAATTTTCATTTATTTTATATTATTTATAAAAACATGTTTATTCAATTTTTTTAATTTTACATTCTCTGTAAATTAAATGTTAGTTCATATTATTTATATATCTCCATTTTTCAAATTTTCGTTATTCTACATATAATTTATGTGTTCAATTATATTTATAAATTCTTATTTCACTTGTATTTTTGAATTATATATTATTTATACTGTAAATTTTTATATGATTTATACTTTATATAGATTATTTAGGTATTGATACACAAATATAATATAATTTAGAATATATTTAAAATTAGTATCGTAAAAAGTGTGAATCAGAGTTAGGGGTGTTTATGGGTTGTATTTGCCGAGTTGAAAGCATTTTTGCAATCCGAGCCAATTAAATCGGTTTGAAAAAATTTCATCCCACCACACAAAATATTAATTTGTGACCCAACTCTTAATCGTACATCGATTTGGGTCAGGTTGGGTCAGTTTAATTGGCTTAAATTATATATATATATATATATATATGTTATGTAATATCTTTCGAAAATTAAAAAGCTGCTTTTAAACTCGATAAATATATATATACATTACTCTTTTCGTTCATGTACAAGTATGGAATAATGATATGCGGTTCTTTTATGTAAATATTAACACTTAAATATCAAATATTTGACGAAGGATAAATGTTAAATCCGATTAATCACCTATTTCCAAATTCAAGAACATTGTAAAATACGTATAAATTGGGATTTTAGTACTAATGTTTTAGTTTGATTAACATTATAATTTTAGTAATGTAAATTATGTTGTAAATCGTGTGCATATGCATAAAATGTAAGCACAATTATAATTGAAAGTACGATATATCATATAATGTATGGTAGTATATAATTTGTGTGTGTATATATATGTGTGTGTGTGTGTGTGTGTGTGCGTGCGCGCGCACACGTGTGTGTGTATAAATATTATTGAACAAAATTTGTAACTTAAATCGGGTTGGGTAGGGTCGGCCGAAAAAATATAAAACTCATACCCGGCCTATTTAAATTGGTTGGGTAGACTTGGCTTGGTCGGCCGAAAAGAGAGCGATGGTTAGTTCAGTTTGATCAGGTTGGTAAATCATGAACAATCATAATTGGAGTAATCCGTGGATGTATTACTTATGGATTAAATCGGATAATTAAAGATTATTAGAATGATTAGTGGGGATCAATTTAATATTATATATATATATATATATATATATATATATATATATATATATATATTGTGTAATAATTTTAATTATATGTATATTATCACATAATTTAAATTTATTTAAAAACATATTATGATTGAAAAAAATAAAATTTATAGATTTAAATTTTGGATTAGTGATCAAGTTGTGAGATAAAATTAAGAGAATTCGTGATTTTGATTTTTGACCGTCTAAAATAAGAACTACGTATACAAAAAAATGTTATTTTTATTTTTTATTAAAATTTCAACCTTTTAATTTTGGAACTTTTACCTATAAATTTCCTACAATTTACAAATCATTCCAATATTGGAAGGATTAGACTGAATTTAATAACATCATCACCAACTTTTATTAAAACCAATTTTAACATAATCAAAGCGATTAGTCACCGTCTAACGATTATCGGGATTATTAAACATCAACTTTTAGAACATAGATTATACATAAAAATATAATTGAGTGTGGATTAAAAAATTGTTTAATCTACTTATATATATTAAAGCCCGTCTAGGGGCAATTTGAGCCAAGAAAATGGCTGTGAAATGACAAGTTTGCCCTTCTTTATTGAAAAATTACAAACTTGACATCCCTCTATCATTTATGTAAAAATAAAAGCTCTTTGTTTCTCTTAGGAATCGAACCTCCGACCTCCTCCTGAAAAACTCATGTTATAACCATTGTGCTACACTTACTTATTGGTTTAACTTAAAAATCTTATTAGATAAGCCACATCACCTCTTTTTGCCCTATTTTTTTGTTTAAGTAAAATGTTGGGTTATATTATTTATATAACTTGATTTTTTTTGTTTCAAAGTCTTAATGTATAATTATATTTTATCTACTTTGTATATATTAAAAGCCAACCAAGGACAAAAAAAGTAAAAAAATGGCAATAATTTTATTATTATACTCTTATATTTTTAAAAATTACAAAATTGTCAACCCTTTATTATTTAAGCTAAAGTAGATTACTGTTAGATCAGAATTCAATGATCGTCAGAAGCTAGACTCAACTGATCAGGATTGCTGACGTCATCAGTATTGCATGGTCATCAGTATTTGATCAAGCGTCAGTATCTTATTGATCATCATGATTCCTACTCAGACTATGATCAGGATTGATCATCAGAACTTGAAGCTGATCAGGATTCCTACTTCGAGTTATATTTGGAGTCTAGATAAACATGGAAGTTTATTCTATTTGTTCCTGGTTTATAGAATGTAGCTATCGATTAAAGATATGTTTCTATCTTTGTTATTGATTAGGACTTATCTTGTTATTGATAGAGAAGCTGTGTGCACTATATAAACACAGTCTTGGTTTCGATTTATGTATTCATTCGAGAGAGAACATAATCGAAGAGAAGCTCTTAAGAATAGAATTTCTTGAGAGAGTTTTTGTAAACTAGCAGCTCTCAAGAACATCAGAATTTCTTGAGAGAGTTTGTAACAGTTTTATATCAGATTTAATAAAGCTGTTATCTTTCTTTTCATATTTGTGATATATACATTAAGAAGTCGATTATCTTACTCTATTGTATTCAACCCCCCTTCTACAATAGATTATTACTGGGCAACAATTGGTATCAGAGCAAACTGATTTAATTCTGAATCAGATACGATCTAAGATGTCGACAACCAAGTATGAAAGCATGAAGATTCCCATCTTGAAGATATCAGAATATCCTACATGGAGGGTAAAGATGTTGATGTACCTGGAGGCTATGGATCCTGACAATCTGGACAGGATTCGTGATGGACCATATATACCAACAAAGTTCGTAGAACGAACAGATACTGTACGAGAACATTATGTGGTCAAAGCTAAATCTGAATGGACTCCAGAAGAAAAAGCTCATGTACTCAGAGAACCAAAGATAAAGAATATCTTGCACAATGGTCTTGATGCTGTTATGTCAAACAGAGTGATTGCATGCAAGTCTTCAAAAGAAATCTGGGATACTTTGGAAACTCAGTGCCAGGGATCTGCATCTGTTAAGAAAAACAGAAGGGCTCTTTTGATTCAAGAATATGAACAATTCGATGCAAGACCTGAAGAGAGCCTGAATGATCTATATGATAGATTTCTGACACTATTGAACAGCTTATCCTTAGTTGACAAAGTATATGAAACTGAAGATTCAAACACCAAATTTCTTAGAGCTTTACCTGAAGAATGGGATACTCAGACCTCAATCATTAGACACCAGTATGATCTGAACATTGTGTCTCTTGATGAGATCTATGGGATGCTAAGAACTCATGATCTTGAAGTTCAACAGAGAAAGAACAAGAAAAGCAGCAAGGCAAAGTCAATTGCTTTGAATGTAGAAGCAAAATCAAAAGGGAAAGCTATGGAGGTCTCTAGAAGGAAAGCAAGAGTAGCTGAGTCAGATCCTGACGACTCTTCATCAGATACTGATGGCAATTCTGATGCCAATACTGGTGATGAATCTTCTGATTCAGACATGGAAGAGATGGTTGCTATGATTGTCAGAAACTTCAGAAGGATGAAGTTCAGGAAGAATAGAAGACAAGGCAACTTTCAGAAAAAGATCTTCAAAGCAGACAAAGACAAGTATATCAAAAAGGACAGCAAGGGTAGCAAATTTGACAAGTCAAAGGTTAGATGCTACAAGTGTAATGGTATGGGTCACTTTGCTTCTGAATGCAACAAGACAAAGGCACTCATCACATCAAGCAAGGATTGGATGGACTCTTCCTCAGAATCTGATACTGAGGTAGTCAACTATGCGTTAATGGCCAATGCTGATGTAACTGCTGCTCCTGATGATAAGGTACTAAATACTATCTTTGATTTTGATACTGATAATGCTTCTGAGTTAAGACGTTTTCTAAAGTCATTACATATTAGCTTTAGAAGTCAAACTGCTGAAAATACTAGAATCTTATCTGAGATGTCTGACCTTAGAAAGAGGAATGAGATATTAGAAGCTGAATTTTCTCGTATGCAAGAAGTACAAAAAGAATGTGATAATGCTAAACACATGCACTTAGAGATGACATCTAAATGTACTTCCCTTGAAAAAGAACTTGAATATGCTAATGAGAAAATCAGAACCTGGACAGACTCTGGTAGGAAATTTCATGAGATTAATACCTCTAAGAATTGGAAAGAGTGTCTAGGATATAAGTCAGATGAAGATAAGAAATTAGCAGAGAAAATTGTCATTGATGAGACAGTCAGTCCAAAGACCTATAGACATGTTATAGACTCAACCAAATCTAAGATTACTCCTGTTAATTTTGTTTTTGGTAAGGATTCCAATTCTACTTTTGAAAAGGGATCTTCTTCTACTCAAGGAATTAAAATTATAAAGTCTAAACCTGTCATGAACAAAGTCACTAAGAATGTAGGTCTATTGTCTCAAAAACAGCTTAAAGATAAAATCTGTGAGGTTACAGATAAGAAAAAGGAAGCTACTGTTAAGAGAAACAGGAATGGTAAAATTGGGATCAATAAAGAAAATGGTTATAAGTATATCCCAAATGCACCTAGAAAGTGTTGTTTTAATTGTGGTAACTCTAATCATCTTGCTATTGATTGTAAGAAGATTAAAAACAAGATTGCTGATATTTCTAAATCTGATGTGAGGAATAGATCAGTACTCTATAAACCGCAGAAGTCCTGTTTTCATTGTGGTAGTCTATGGCATTCTATTTATACATGTAAAGAGTATCATGATTTGTACTATAATTTTTATGATCCATTGCCTAAGTTTGAAAGTAGTACAAAGTCTGATAGAACTGAAAATGTCATAGTGAAGCATGCTTTTGTTAATACTGATACTGACAAAGCAAATCCTGATGGAGTAAATCCTGTCAGGACTGCTAAAGTCAAAAAGTCTTCTGCTGTTAAATTTAATAAAATGCATGAACAAGGAATCCAACAAGTGTGGGTTCCTAAACATTCTGACTAGTGTTTTACTATTCTGATGCAGGGTAAAAGGAAAAATGTGTTAGTCATGGATAGTGGATGTTCTGTGCACATGACTGGAAACAAAGCCCTGTTATCAGAATATGAGGAAAAAGCTGGCCCAACTATGTCTTATGGAGATGGCAACATTGGACAAACCTTGGGATATGGCAATATAATCATTGGAAATGTCATCATTGAAAAAGTAGCTCTAGTGAAGGGACTAAAACACAACTTGTTGAGTATTAGTCAAATCACTAACAGAGGTTATCATGTCAATTTCTATTCCACACATTGCAGTAAAGCAACAGGGAAGATAGCACTAACTGGCTACAGGCATGGTAACATATATGAAGCCAACATTCTCTCAGATACTGATGGCTCCCCTACATGTTTCATCAGTAAAGCTTCAGTAGATGAAAGTTGGAATTGGCACAAGAAGCTTTCTCATCTCAACTTCAGCAACATCAATGAGTTGGTTAAGAAAGAGTTAGTAAGAGGATTACCTAATGTCTTATATACACCTGATGGACTCTGTGATGCATGCCAAAAAGCAAAACAAAGAAGGACATCATTCCAGAGTAAATCAGAATCCTCTATTGAAGAACCATATCACATGCTACATCTTGATCTGTTTGGTCCAGTCAACATCATGTCCATCAGTAAGAAAAGGTACACTCTTGTAATTGTTGATGAATATTCTAGATTCACCTGGGTGTATTTTCTGCACAGAAAAGATGAAACTCCTGAAGTTCTGTTGGATCATGTGAGAATGATTGAGACAACCACAAAGTACAAAGTCAAGATTCTGAGAAGTGATAATGGTACTGAATTTAAGAATTCAAAGATGGAAGAGTTCTGCAAATACAAAGGAATCATTCAACAATTCTCTGCTCCTGGCACACCTCAGCAAAATGGAGTAGTAGAAAGGAAGAATAGAACTTGAAAGGCATATGAAATAGCCTATTTGTAATTCGAGGATTCTACTCAACTTAAACAAGAATGTAATAAGTAAATATTAGATCAGATGTCACAGGAATCTCAGAAGATTATATCTGTCAAAGAATGAAGATTAAAGTCATCTACAGACTTGAAGTTATTCTACATTGAAAGAAGCTCAATTTATTGATCAAGCCTCAATGAAGTATTCAAGCTCAGTGGATTTATTAAAGTGACGGAGATTTCAAGTGGTGACAGAAAAAGATACTGATTACGGAGTTCTTGAATGAGAAGGAAGTGAATCACTGCTTAAAGTTAAATAGATAAAGAACAGACATTGCCGTTAGTCACTCATGAACCAGACAGTGCATCGAGTGTCAACGTACTATTGTGTTTGTTATTTATCTAAGTTTTAAGTGATTCTGGAAATAAGTGAGAAGTCAATTAATTCTATTTATTCTCTTATAAATAATTAATACTATTGAGTAAATTATTTATTGAATTAATTCTGTAAAGAATTAATTTAATACATAATTTATTTAGTTAATTATTTAAATTAGAATAAAAAGAAATTAATTGAGAAGTCAACTAATTCTATTTATTCTCTTATAAATAATTAATACTATTAAGTATATTATTTATTAAATTAATTCTGTAAAGAATTAATTTAATACATAATTTATTTAGTTAATTATTTAAATTAGAATAAAAATGAACTAGGAAGACTTAGGTTTGAACTAGGAAGACTTAGAAAAATGAACTAGGAAGACTCACAAGTGAGTCTTCCCGAAAGTCTTCCTAGGCCAATCCCTTGTCTTACCGATTGTCTTCTTAGTACAAAGATTGTCTTCCCGAAAGTCTTCCAAGGCAAATTGGATTGTTTTTCTGTAAGTCTTCCAAGGCTTAATCTATTCTGTTGAAGTGGCCTGCACGTGGGAGTTAAAAGAAAAGCAATTGATTTAAATACAAGACAGAAGACAATTGGCCACCCTGAATTCATTCATTACAAAAAAAAAGAAGAAAAGCAACAGAGTACAAAAACATTACATTTCTCTCTGTCTTCTTCAATTGAAAACTGTCCGAGCATTCAATTTCCTCAGGAGATTTAATTCTTGTTTGTTCTTAACATTTAATCCATAAGAATCATTTCTCTTGTACTGCTTTGACTTTCTAGCGGATCATAATCCCTAGATTTTATATCGAACTACTTTTTAGTATTCGATCCTTTTTATTACAAAAATAGATAAATTCATGTCGAATTTATTCTAGATTTGTTTTATCAAGAACCTTTGTAATCAGTGATCAAATTGTAACACTCGTCAAGTTTAATATATTTTATATTTAACTTGAATATTGTTTCAGTTTTTATTCCGCATTAATTTGTTCTAATTTGTTAAATCTTTAAAAGGACAAATTCGATAAAACGGTATAGTTTGTATTCAACCCCCCTTCTACAAACTTATCAGGACCTAACAATTGGCATCAGAGCCTTTTGATTGATATACAAATCAAAGATCCAATTGTTTTGAGATTTTTCTTAAACTCTGATTTTTTTATTATTCCTAAAAATCTCAAAAGATGTCTACTACACAGAAAGTGGGTACAGTGAAAATCCCAATGTTCAGCAAGGAGCATTATCCAATGTGGAAGAAGAAAATGCTCCTATTTCTTAAGGTTGCAAATCCTAAATACATTGATGTGATGAAGAATGGACCAAAACTTCCTATGATTATTGAGGAAGAATTAAAAGAGGGTAACATTGTTACTAGGGCTGCTAGGATGTACCCTAAAGATCCCAAGGATTTCACTCCTGGTGAAAAAGAGGATGTTACCTTGGATTCCTGTCTACAGCTGATCCTTATTGATTGTCTTGATCCTATCATGCATAATCATGTCCTAAACTGTGATACTGCCAAACACATTTGGGAAACCATAGAGATAATCAATGAGGGGACAGAGGAAGTTAGAGAGAATATGCTGGAAATTCTCACCTCACAATATGAGCATTTCAGATCAAACCCTGGTGAAGGTATCACTCAGGTTTTTGAGAGATACAACAAATTAATCAATGATCTGAATCTCAATGGGAAGCACTACACCAACAAGGAGATTAACAAGAAGTTCCTTCTTACACTTCCACCTCATTTGGAGCACAAAATATCTGCCATTAGAGAAGCAAGAGATATGAATGAGATTGCTTTGGAGAGATTGTATGGTGTTCTGAAGACCTATGAGCTGGAGCAGATTCAACAGAGGGAGCTGTATGGAACTGGGAAGATTGTTGGTACCTCTACTGAATTGACTGCTGAAGTCCCACAGAAACTGGAAGTGAAGGCTGTTCAACCTTCCAGTTCTAACATGAATGTTATTGATGCTGAATATGGATTAACATCCATTGATCAATCTGGTGGTGACTTCTATTCTTTAGAAGAACTTGATCAGCTGGAGGATGGTGATTTGGCTTTGATAGTCAGGAAGTTTGGGAAGTTTAGATTCAAGAGGAATCCCAATCTTAAGTTCAGGCCCAGGTTTCAGAGAGGTGATTCCTCATCTTCAAGTGGCACAAGGGGTGGCTACAAAACTGGAATTGTGGAGAGGAGCTCAATCAGATGCTACAATTGCAATGAGTTGGGTCACTTTGCTACTGAATGTAAAAAGCCAAGGCAAGTGACAAGGAACTCATTTGATTCTAGCAAGAAGAATAAGATTGAGAAGGCTTATGTTGCTGAAGGGAAGAGCTGGGATGATACAGACAGTGAAGATGAAGAAGTTGGAAATCTTGCACTTGTGGCAAAAGGAGGCAAACTCTTTGATTCCATGTTATCTTCACCAGACATGTCTGAGGTAAAACTTACTGATGCTGAAATGATTTATCATCTTGGTGGCACCATAAGTTGTGCACGCACTGAAAATGATAGAATAAATCTTTTAAACACAAATCTTGAAAAGGAATTAAAAGATTTGAAACTTGTGCATGTTAATCAGGATGAACTTAATGAGAAAATTGCTTTTCTGGAGAATAGGGTTAAATGTTATATTCAACTGGAAACCATTCTCAAAGAGCAGATTAGTGAGCTCAAAACCAAAGCTAATGCCTATTACAACTCTTGTAAAACGGCTAAAGAAATTTTCAATAAACAAGCTATTGGTAATCATGTCAGTATAGGTTATGATTATAATGAGGCTATAGGATTGCTTGGTATTAATACACCTTGTAGGGTCAGAGAAGAAGGAAAGGCTGTTCCTTATATTCTTAAGGGTATTAAAACACCCTTCTGTAAGGAGTCTGAGGCAGAGCCTCTGAATGAATCTTCTATCATTATTGCTGAGGAGATTCATGAAGAAGATGTTGCCTTAGAAGCTGAGAAATCCAAAAAGTGTATATCTGATATTCCAGTCAAAGTTGCTACAACTAGAAAGACTAAATCAGATATCCATAAGTTGGATCAAAACAACTGTAGAACTAACATGCCTGCTGTTAATTCTTCTCATAAAGCATGTGGTGTGATTAATTGCATGTCTTGTGCTTTCAATGTTATGTATGCTTACTTTAATAAAAAGCATGTATCTAAAGATAAGACTGCTCCACGCCAACATGTTAATAATAAGAAGCATGTTAGAGCTAATACTACTAGTCCTCATAAGACTAGAGTGGATTCATTTATCCCTAAGCCTACTCAGAAATGTGTTAAGGCTGGATATAAATGGAAACGCTCTTATGTGAAAGAGGTTGAAGTAGTTTTAGTTAGAAATGTTGTTTTGCCTGACAAAGGCCAGTTTTTTAAGTATGCCGGACCCAATCAATTTTGGGCTCCGAAGAAGGTCTAATCAATCTGGTAGTGCAGGGAGTTAAACAGGTAAACCGTGTTATGTGGATTCTTGACAGTGGCTGTTCAAGGCATATGACCGGAGATAGAGCCCTGCTATCAGATGTGGTTGAGAAAGCTGGCCCAGTACTTACCTTTGGAGATAACAGCAAGGGTATAACTGAGGATATGGCCTATTTGAAATCAAGAAATGTTATCAGTCAATAAGAACATCAATGTTACATTTGATGACACCAAACTCCCTAATATCCAAACAGAAAATCCATCTGAGAAACTAAAGTTTGAAGAAATGTCAGATTCAGAATCAGATGATAAGAATCCACCTGAGGTTGTTGCTGGTGATAACAATGATAATGGTGAGAGTGATGGTGGTGGAAACATTGGTTACAATGGAGATACCACTAACACTGGAAAAGAATCACCAAGACAATCTGCCAACAACTCAGGGGGAGGAAATGAAGGGTCAACTAGTCATTCACAACACCATAATGTAGAACAAGGCGAATCATCAAGATCAAATCTTTTGAGCTGATTATTGGTGATCCAGGTGTTGAAGTCAGAACTAGAAGTGCTACTCAAAATGAATGTCATTATTCAGGGTTTCTTTCTGAAATGAAACCAAAGAAGATTGAGGAAGCACTAGGTGATCCTGATTGGGTGATTGCTATGCAAGATGAACTCAATCAAATTGAACAACAACAAGTTTGGAAGCTGGTACCTAGACCGAAGAACAAGAAAGTAGTTGGTACTTGGTGGGTATTCAGAAATAAATTAGATGAAGATGGCATAATCACAAGAGACAAAGCACATTGACATCAGGTATCATTTTATCCGAGAGCATGTCATGAATGGTACTGTGGAGTTACTCTTTGTACCCACAGAGGAACAAACAAAAGATATTTTCACTAAATCTCTTGATGAATCCATGTTTACCAGATTGGTTGGTAAATTGGGTATGTTAAATAGTTTTAGTGATTAACTCTGTTTATTTTTTATGTTTGTTCTTAATTAAATTTACAAGTGTTCATTTGTTGTATATATTTTTAAATCACTTGTAAATTTATTTTATCATCTCAATTTTCTCTTATGCATGTTGATTGTAGATTATTGCCATGTCTTGTCTAATTGTTAAGCTTCTTAGTTTGAGTAAGTTAAGATTAATTATTTTCTCTAAAAATATTTTTCTCAAATTTTACAAGTTAAAATTGTAGAGAAATCTATTTTTATTGAAAATCTTTTATTTTAAAATATTCGAATATTCTGTATAGTTATTGCATGTAAATAGTTTACTGTAAATATTTTTTATTATTTTATATTTTAGTTTATTATTATTTTAGTTTATTATTATTATTTATTATCTTTTATTTTCTTTTTGTCTTAGTTGTTTTTAATAAATATATTGTATATATTATTTCTGATCTAGCTCTTGCTTAGCTGGAAATTCAGTGCCAAATCCAATTCAGGTATTACTTTCTATCTCTCAATCCACTTCTTTTACTGTTGCCGAACCCAAGTGGTTGTTAGGGCTGACCAAGGGATTGTAGATCCACAATCTTTATCCCAGGTCTTAGAGCCAAACAATGAGTCTACAACTTAATTACTTGACCTCTCAGCCTAAACAGAAATCAATGTTAAATAAAGAAGTATTTTGATTGAAACAGTGAGTGATCCCACAGCTCTGCCTCCTCTAAAAAATTCAATATATACTGAGGCATCTGTTAGCCCATCTGTATCCTCTCAATAGGATATGGACTTTGAAATGGCCAATGAACTGTATCTAGAGACATTCTCTCAACAGGATGAATCTATTGAAATTCGCCATAGGGCCATGGCACTTTGTACTGAGTCAAGCACACTCTCATTACTCACAATGGGAGAAAACAATTTCATTAGATGAAACTCAGGACACAGTGAAAGCAGAGCACCTGCAACTGGTTACAGTGCCTACCATTGTTACGGTAGAAGTGCCTTCACAGGCATCTGAGGGAAAATTTGATTCTTTGCCTAATTTAAATAGAATCATTTTCTCCCCTCCCAGAGTGAACACCTCTGGCTCCCAAAGGGATTTTCCACTCGCAGATTTATCTGGAGAAAGTGGAAGGCAACTTGGTCAGTCTATCACTGAAGCAATTCAGATTTCAAATCCAAGTGATTTGATAGACATGATTGAGGATCGGGATTTGCGAACTCCCATTGCACCACCACTGACCTCTCTTGAAGAGGCTAGGGTGAGTTTCAATGCAGGTACTGATCAAAAAGGAGCAAACAGACAGCTAATGTTGAGTGATAAGAGTCAAACACTGAGTGAAACACATGCACGTGAGATGAGTGATACACTTACAAGAGAAATTCAAGTGAGTGCACACACAGACACATACACTGCAATGTAGTTAGCTCACATAGCTGATCTACAGGAACATCTATTCTAAACCCAGGCTGATAAAGAAATTTTGCAAGCACAAGTGGTTGAACGGTCTTCTTCTTCCACCTCTGTCAACAATCAGCTGGGACTGCTCAAGGAAATCTTGAAGACAAAGTTACTACCCAAGATCAACTCCATCAACTATCTCAACTCCTACTGGCTTCAGATACTCATAAAGTTAAATCTGTAGAGAATTCCTCAACTAAGGGGGAGAAGTTTCTAGACAAGTTTCTACAGAAGTTTGGGGAGAAGTTTCTATCTACTTCTAAGGGGAAGAAGTTTCTAGAGACTTTTGGTGAAGCTAGTAAAAGGGGAGCTGAAAAAGATATAAAAGTAAAAGGAGGAGTTTCAGGGGAGTAAAGGTAATTAGCTCTGTTTTGTAAATGTTATATGCATAGAGCTTAGGTAAATCAAGACAGGTTAAATGTTATCATATGTTCAGTCTAGAGGAACACCTGTCTTGCATTTATCTTTACTGGTGAAATCTGGAAATGTCATATTTGATCCAGAACTTTCTAGTATTTACTTAGGCTTAAGAGTCCTATCTTTTTCTTGGTTTTAGTTGAGTGATCCTCTAGGTATTTGGTTGTTATTTTCTAACAAACAAATAGGGGGAGATTGAAAGGCATATGAAATAGCCTATTTGTAATTCGAGGATTCTACTCAACTTAAACAAGAATGTAATAAGTAAATATTAGATCAGATGTCACAGGAATCTCAGAAGATTATATCTGTCAAAGAATGAAGATTAAAGTCATCTACAGACTTGAAGTTATTCTACATTGAAAGAAGCTCAATTTATTGATCAAGCCTCAATGAAGTATTCAAGCTCAGTGGATTTATTAAAGTGACGGAGATTTCAAGTGGTGACAGAAAAAGATACTGATTACGGAGTTCTTGAATGAGAAGGAAGTGAATCACTGCTTAAAGTTAAATAGATAAAGAACAGACATTGCCGTTAGTCACTCATGAACCAGACAGTGCATCGAGTGTCAACGTACTATTGTGTTTGTTATTTATCTAAGTTTTAAGTGATTCTGGAAATAAGTGAGAAGTCAATTAATTCTATTTATTCTCTTATAAATAATTAATACTATTGAGTAAATTATTTATTGAATTAATTCTGTAAAGAATTAATTTAATACATAATTTATTTAGTTAATTATTTAAATTAGAATAAAAAGAAATTAATTGAGAAGTCAACTAATTCTATTTATTCTCTTATAAATAATTAATACTATTAAGTATATTATTTATTAAATTAATTCTGTAAAGAATTAATTTAATACATAATTTATTTAGTTAATTATTTAAATTAGAATAAAAATGAACTAGGAAGACTTAGGTTTGAACTAGGAAGACTTAGAAAAATGAACTAGGAAGACTCACAAGTGAGTCTTCCCGAAAGTCTTCCTAGGCCAATCCCTTGTCTTACCGATTGTCTTCTTAGTACAAAGATTGTCTTCCCGAAAGTCTTCCAAGGCAAATTGGATTGTTTTTCTGTAAGTCTTCCAAGGCTTAATCTATTCTGTTGAAGTGGCCTGCACGTGGGAGTTAAAAGAAAAGCAATTGATTTAAATACAAGACAGAAGACAATTGGCCACCCTGAATTCATTCATTACAACAAAAAGAAGAAAAGCAACAGAGTACAAAAACATTACATTTCTCTCTGTCTTCTTCAATTGAAAACTGTCCGAGCATTCAATTTCCTCAGGAGATTTAATTCTTGTTTGTTCTTAACATTTAATCCATAAGAATCATTTCTCTTGTACTGCTTTGACTTTCTAGCGGATCATAATCCCTAGATTTTATATCGAACTACTTTTTAGTATTCGATCCTTTTTATTACAAAAATAGATAAATTCATGTCGAATTTATTCTAGATTTGTTTTATCAAGAACCTTTGTAATCAGTGATCAAATTGTAACACTCGTCAAGTTTAATATATTTTATATTTAACTTGAATATTGTTTCAGTTTTTATTCCGCATTAATTTGTTCTAATTTGTTAAATCTTTAAAAGGACAAATTCGATAAAACGGTATAGTTTGTATTCAACCCCCCTTCTACAAACTTATCAGGACCTAACAATTGGCATCAGAGCCTTTTGATTGATATACAAATCAAAGATCCAATTGTTTTGAGATTTTTCTTAAACTCTGATAAACAGGCATGGTGTCACTCCTTATCAGTCACTCAAGGAGAAGAAACCAAGTCTGAAGCATTTGCATGTGTTTGGCTGTAAATGTTTTGTTCTCAGAACTCATCCTGAACAGCTAGGGAAATTTGAAACAAAGGCTGATGAAGGAATATTCATAGGTTATCCTACATCAAGAGCCTTCAGAGTTTTTAATTTGAGAACAAGAACTGTCATGGAGTCAATTCATGTATCTTTTGATGATAAGAAGATAACTGGAATCATTGAAGACTCGCATGATAGATTGTTATTTGATAATGAAGCTTCCAAGGAACCTGAAGAAATTGAATCAGATCCTGTCAATTCATCAGATACTGATGGGTCACCAAATCCTGATGACTCACCAGGTACTGATGGTGCTAATACTGATGATGCAAACAACAGTGATACAACTAGTAGTGCTAATGTTGAGGGGGAGCAACGACATTCAACTACAAGTTCAGAGTCAACTCAATCATCAGGACAGAATTCTTCAGATACTGATTCAAGTGAAGATCCTGATAACACATCAGGAGGGCATAACAATAATTCAGGGAGAGCTTCAAATCAATCAAATTCTTTCAATCAAGATAACACCAATCCAGGGGGAGCATCTACTTCAAGAAACAATTTGACACCAGCAAGGAAATGGACAAAAGATCATACTCCTGATTTGATAATTGGAGATCCTGATGCAGGTGTTCAAACAAGAAGTGCAACTCAGAATGAATGTCTATACAATAACTTTCTATCCAAGGAGGAGCCTAAGAAAGTTGAAGATGCACTTAAAGATGCTGATTGGGTTACTGCAATGCAGGAAGAACTGAATGAATTTGAAAGGAATGAAGTCTGGAAACTGGTACCAAGACCAAAGAATAGATCAATTGTTGGTACAAAGTGGATTTTCAAGAACAAGACTGATTCTGATGGAGTCATTATCAGAAATAAAGCTAGACTAGTTGCAAAGGGGTATTCCCAACAAGAGGGAATTGACTATGATGAAACTTTTGCTCCTGTTGCAAGATTAGAAGCCATCAGGATATTTCTTGCTTATGCAGCACATAAGAAATTCAAGGTTTTCCAGATGGATGTTAAAAGTGCTTTCTTAAATGGTGAACTGGAGGAAGAAGTTTATGTTGAACAACCTCCTGGTTTCATTGATCCTATATATCCAGATCATGTCTACAGACTGGATAAGGCACTTTATGGACTAAAGCAAGCTCCAAGAGCATGGTATGAAACCTTAGCTCAATTCTTACTGGAAAGTGGATTCAAAAGAGGTGCAATTGATAAAACTCTATTTTATTTGAATCATGGTAAGGAGTTGCTGTTAGTTCAGATTTATGTTGATGATATCATTTTTGGGTCAACAAACAATAAACTGTGTGAAAAGTTTTCCAAGCTTATGCAGTCGAGATATCAAATGAGCATGATAGGAGAAATGAGTTACTTTCTGGGTCTTCAAGTTAAACAGACTGATGAAGGGATTTTTATTAATCAGTCTAAATACACAAGGAATTTACTGACAAGGTTTAACATGCAAGACAGTACTCCTGCTTCAACTCCCATAGCTACAGCTACCAAACTTGATCCTGATCAAGGTGAAGAGGTAGATGTAACTCACTACAGAGGAATGATTGGCTCTTTATTGTATCTCACTGCCAGTAGACCAGATATCATGTTTGCAAGCAAAACCTAGAGAACCACATCTGATTGCAGTCAAAAGAATTTTCAGATATCTCAAAGGCACTCCTTCACTTGGCCTTTGGTATGCAAGGGAATCAGATTTTGGGTTGTGTGGTTATTCAGATGCTGATTTTGCAGGATGCAAAATAGACAGGAAAAGTACTTCAGGAAGTTGTCAGTTTTTGGGTGGAAGACTAGTTTCATGGTTCAGTAAGAAGCAGAAATCTATTTCCACTTCAACTGCAGAAGCTGAGTACATTGCTGCAGGAAGTTGTTGTGCTCAGATAATGTGGATGAGAAATCAGTTGTTAGATTATGGCCTGTCATACTCAAAAATCCCTATTTATTGTGATAACCAAAGTGCTATTGCAATGACAGGAAATCCAGTTCAGCATTCTCTTACTAAACACATAAGTATCAGATATCACTTTATAAGAGAACAGGTTCTGGAAGGAACAATTGAACTTCACTTTGTTCCTACTGATCAACAACTAGCTGATATATTCACCAAGCCACTACCTGAAGCTATTTTCAATAAATTGGTGAATGAACTTGGAATGATGAATTTTGAGAATTTCTGAGGAAAAGCTACAGAGAGGAAATCCTGATAACTGTCAAATTCTGATGGTTATTCAGAAAGGTATGTATCTTTGATCAAATCCTGATAGGACTCAATCCTGACAGGAAATCAATTGGTCAAATCCTGATGTTCAGATATTGAAGCTGGTATGAAAACCAGAGGTTCTATGCTAATTTGTCATCAACACTCCTGGTAAACTCTGAACAATTAGATTATTACTTAGTCTTTGATTAAGTTTTCAGTCTTAATTATCAATCTCAATTTCATTATTATCAGAGTTTATTATTTATCATCTCTATATCACTATGAGTGTTACTAACAAATTTTGCAGGCAAGTACAGGAAGAACACAATTGAGAAAATGGACAAATTTCATTAATACTTGAAGGTTCATTACACATGAAAATTGGAAATTACATATTTGTTTTCCTAGTCTATTTTCTACTCAGGAACACGTGCCCTGCAAATTAGCATGAACGCTTCTGAGCAGCTTCACAGTCCATCAGAACTGGAAGGTCTCTTGTTCCATCCTTAAGAGACAAGGAGGGGAGCAGATGCACTTGAAGGCGGATCGTCGTCGTGATCACCGGGATGCTTCCTTGCCTCCACCGTGCATGAAGCACTTGCATCAAGCACTTTCCTTCTTCTCCTCTCTCGCTCTTCAACGAGGTCCTCATCCTCTTCATCATCCTCATCGTCTTCATCCTCTTCATAGATGAGATTCTCAAGAGGATTCCAGCCAGGATTGGCTTGCACAAAGTCGTGCCACACCACATCAACCATGGCGTTTATAAACGCTTCATATTCCTGAGGGTCAGGAACTGGTTGTGGCTCCATATCAGCAAGAGCCTCCTCCATCTCCTGCCAAATCAAGTCAAGCTCTTCATCAGGTATGTTGTTTTGATTATTGGCAGCCATTGAAAAATGAATAAGGTGGAAAGTTTTTGGTAAGTTTTTATTCTTTGGCGAGGGTTTTTGTTAGATAGATGCTGTTATGATTAACAGTTCTCTTTTATAGAGAATGTATTTTAAGAATGCAGGTCATTTTTACAATCTCAAGGAGACGGTTCGGTTTTCCATAAATATTTTTGCCTCGTTTGATGGTAAGTGTGTTTTAATTCTATGACCATTAATTTGGTTATTTTTCTTAAACCAAAACGCTATTCAGGATTGTTAAAATAAATTTTGTTTTCTTAAAATAAAATTTTATTTTAATCTTATTGAATATTTTTTTTCAATCCTGATATGGCAAAATATTTTGTGCGGAAATGCTTTTATTCCTGATGAGGTTAGGTTTTTCTTACATCAGAAAATGCCTACTCGTTATGGACTACTTTCTAATGCTATGGGGCAAGGTCCAACCCACCTTGTTCCTGACACAAGCATGCAACCTAAACAGTCTAAACAGTTAACAACCACCTCTACTGTCTCTCAAAAGACTTTAGTCGTAAAATCAAAGAAATCAGCTAGAACTGATGTGTCTGGAAGGCAATCAGGTTCAAAGGATTTTTCCTCTACACCACTCACTAAAAAGAAGATACAAGGGGGTGTACAAGGGGTCCTGGTGAAGAAAGCTGATAAGGTTGTTAAGAATGTTCCTGTGAAAAGGAAGTTAAGGTTGATTGATGAAAGTGATTCAGAGGATGACTTACCTATATCCTCTGTGATGAATGTGAACAAGGAAGTTGCTGATACTGCTACTAAAGCTGTGGTACCTTTATCAAAACCACAAAAGACAAGGAAATTATCAAAGAGCAGGTATCATATTCCTTTGACAGTGCAAATGAAGGATACTGATATTCAGACATCAAATCCTGATGAGTCATCTACTCCTGATGCTCTAGCAAATCCTGATGTTAGTATTCCTGATGCAACAACAAAAGTTGTCTCTCTATCAGACTCTCCAGCCTCTCCATCTCAGATTAGAGAAATTTCTTGGGAGAAGGTTTCTACAACTGCTTCCTTGGTTGGTCTTACACCTACATCAAAGAAAAAGAGGAATGCAGAAGAGTTAGTCTATCAGAGACAGAAGAAGCTGAAAGGATCAAGCTCACAAGAACCTGAATTTCAGAGTAATTCAGCAGCTACTGTTGATCCTGCCACACAAGAACCACTCAATCAAAGTTTGGGTGAAGGCTTAGCTAGTGGAATGGTCACACAAGAACCATTTTCTCAAAGGGAGAATGAAGACATCAACATTCCAGCTACACAAGAACCATCTTCTCAAAGTGAAGATGCAGGCAAAGCTACAGCTTCTGTTGAAAGATTGGTCGAGAACATTGTCAATGAGGGAAGCACAAAAGAACCTTTAACTCAAAGTGTTGAAGAAGCTTCTGAACCTCAAGCTCCACAAGAACCATTGGTAGCAAATACTGATGCACGCATATCAAATCCTGACGATGTTCATCCTGACGCTAGTGGTGCTCCTGATAATGAACCTATTTTGATACAGCCACTTCGTTCAAGACCAATGGATCATCCTATCTCAGAACCACAGGATAAACTGAAAGGTATTGCTATTCCTGATCCTGATATTACTCATGGTACTGTTGATGATACTTCTGATGATAGTGATGATGATGATGAGAATCGAAAAGAGAAGGAACAGCTTGCTACAACACTCAAAATTAGTCTTGGAACTAATTTTGGTTCATCAAGTACATATATGGCTAGCAATGCTTCCACTGGGAAAGATCAGAGACAAGATTTTTCTACTCCTTCCTTTGATCCTGCAGAGGCATTTAGACAGAATGAATGGAACAATTCATGGCACCAATCTGATGAATCTATCAGTTTTTCTTCTGCTATTGAACATGCCTATAATGCAGTGAAGTCTATAGAGAATCAAGACTTGAAGAATCATCTGAAGGCTACAACTCTGTTATCCAAAAGTCTAAAAAGTGAGATTGATTCTATCAAGAATTCAACTGAGTTGGTGAGGAATGATATTTCTCAAAATTTTACAAAGGTGCCTACTGCTTTTCAGCTAAGGGTAGTGGAATCCCAAGTGAAATCTGTTGTTTCAGAACAACCTCAATCAATCAAAGAATTGATTCTCTGGATATTAAGGTAACTGAAATTCAAACCTCTCTTTCCTTAATTTTGCAATTATTGTCAAATCCTGATGTCAAAAAGGGGGAGAAGGTTATTCAGACAAAATGTACACCTGATCTAGTATTAAGAAATAATGATGATGATACTGGAGATGATGGTGGTGACAAAGCGATACAAGGAGAAACCTCTGATGCTGTTGTTATGAAGACAATCCAAACTTCTCAAAGTCAAACAACGCAGTCAACTCATGTTTCTGATTCTGGAGTTAAGACAGTAAGAACATTGGTGCAATCTCAGATCCTGACGGAAGATCAAATCCTGACACCTGGTCATGGACACATTCTTGCTACAATTCCTGAAGGTGATGAAGATGTGATTATTGATAATCCTGAAGATGCATCAAATTTATTCCAGAAGTTTTCTACAAAAGTCGGTAAAATTGTTACTCTATATCACACTGATAAAAGAGTTCAACAATTATATGCAAGAAAAGCACTCTCTACAGCAAGTGAAGAATATCCAGATCTCTCACATGAAGAATTCTTGAGACTACAAAGAGAGACAATGGAAAGCTATACTGCTCCTACTAGAGGTAGAGGAAGCAGAGGTAGGAGAGGTGCTAGAAGAAATAGAAGAGGTTCTTCAACTCAAACAGTACCTAGACAGACAAGGTCTAGAGGGTTAAGAATTGAAGAAATTCCTGAAGCTTCACAAAATCTAACAGATCCTGTTATCAAGGATATCATGTGTAACGATTCTAAATTTCGACTTAAATATTTTAATGAAACTTACATTTTATTGTTAGGTGTTTATTATGTGCAATAATTGTTATGTGCTTAGAATTGTGAATTTATTCACTCTGTGAGTAATTAGTTAATTTCGTATCTGATTTCTAAATTTTATTTAAGTGCTCTGTAAATTTATTTAAGTCATATAATAATTATATTAAATTTAGAGTATGCTAAATTATTTAATTAGTAGCATAAAATATTTCTTAGCATTATTTTTATTTTATTTTATTTTTAAAACTCATGATTTAAATTTTTATAACCACTTCATTATTTTAATTAATTATTTTGAGAGATGCTACACCTTCTAGATTATTTATTTTCAATAGGTAATTTATTTATTTACCTAGTGAATGGTAAGATTCTATTTAAAATTTATTTTTGGGATTAAAAGACATTTTATTTGATTATTCTTTGTAAATGTAATTTTATTTAACTAATCTACAAAAGTTATTTGTAGAATAATATTTCTATGGAATCTAGAAATGGGATTATGAATTTACATGAAAGCCCTTGATTTTTATCATGTTAGTATTTTATTTAATTGGACATTTTTGTCATTTAATAATTAAATAACTAAAAAGTGTTTACTTTTACACTACTTTAAGTCCCCTATAAAAACCCCTACCCACCCCAATCGGCTCCCCCACCCGTTCTCTCTCTTCTTCTTTTTTTTCTTCTTCTTCTTCTTCTTCTCTCCCCAACACCCATTTCTCTCTCTTGTTCTTCATTTCTTACAAAATCAAAACCACCATAACTTGTGTTTCTCTCACCCAAATTACAAGTGTGAGTAACCAAAACACTCCTCTCTCAAATCTCTACAACCTTCTTGTGTCCATTTTAAGTTTTGATTCAATTTTTAAATTCGTAAATTTTCGGATTCTTCTTCCTTTTGTGTAAAACTTACATGCAATGGTTGATTACTTGTTATAGGGATGATTCTCGGTGAGATCCCTTATTTTGGGCTCATCCGAGAAGAAACCCGACCATGGCAATGATCCTTGTGAGCCATGGTCTTGATTTTTATGTTTAAAAGTTGAACTCAAGTTCATTTTGTGATGCATGTCACTAATTTTATGATCCATGATGATTTTGATTAAAGTTTGTTAGTGGGTTTCAATTTTTATTAGTTATATATGTTGTAGGTAATATGGGTAGTAGAAATTTGAAATATTATTGGTTGCATGTAAGGGATTCTTGAAGATCTTAGTGATTATGGTATTAAAGTTTGATGGGTTATTAATTTCAAGATGAAATAGAACTTGTATATATGTTAATTAAATGTATTGTGAGTTGCATGTTAGTTTAAGAGAAAGTATGATTTTTATTTATAAATGTTAGTTACAATTGAAAGTTGTTGATTGAGCTTTGGGTTGAGATTGAAATGATTTATGGTTTGGAAGATGGGAGTTAAGGTGGAAGGAGATTAGAAAGAGAATGAAAAGAGGGAGAAGCCGAGAGAAAGGGAAAAGCCGAGAGGGGGAGAGAGGTCGAGTGAGGGAGAGAGAGGCCGGGAGGAAGAAATGAGGAGAGGATGAGGGTGAGCCGAGAGAGAGATGGAGATGGAGGGGAAGGAGTTGAGTGTTAAATTGTGAGCATGGGAGTGTGATTAGAAAAATGGATTTTGTGTGTGTATTTTCAAAATGTGATTATAGGTGTGTGTATTTTCAAAATGTGTTCATAGGAGTGTGTATTTTCAAATGTGATCATAGGAGTGTGTATTTTCAAATGTGATCATAGGTGTGTGTATTTTCAAAATGAGTTCATAGGAGTGTATTTTCAAAATGTGATCATAGGTGTGTATATTTTCAAAATGTGTTCTTAGGTGTGTGTTAGTCTAAAAATGTAATTTAGGTGTGAGTGACTAAAAGAGTGATTTTAAAAGTGTGCGTAAGGTTTAAAAATGTAAACTTGGGTAATGTGTGTTTTCGCAAAGGTTGTGTAACTTGAGTTAGTGTATGTGTGTGTGTGTGTATTCTTTTAAAATGTTTTCACCATTGTGTCCTTGTGTGTGTGTACTTGTTCGTGTGTGTGGTTAGATGTTAGTATAGTGAGAGAGTGAGAAAAAGGAGAAAGGCCGAGAGGCCGAGGAGGAGAGAAAAGAAAGAAAAGAGGGAGAGGCCGAGAGGCCGAGAAGAAGAAGGGAAGAAGGGAGGAAGGTGTTGATGGTGGTATTGTAATGTCATAATCTTATTTATCTTAAGTGGTATACATGGTCCCTTCTATGCTAATTGTTTAGTTGAACTTTAATTGAGATAGGTTGTCGTCAATGGAATAAGTATGTGGTATAATTCTTGAGGTACGTATACATGGCTTATATGATTAAGTGTTAAGGATGTCATGTGATGTTAAGTGACTACATGATTGAATATTAATTAAGTCGTTAAAGTATTATGTGCCTCTTACGTGATTACTTGGTTATATATAAGGATATATGGTTGTATAGCGATGGGGTAGAAGTACTTAGAGATACGTAAACAAAGCTGAGGTACTAAGAATTAGAGACTAAGACAGTATTATATTCTTGTATAGGTTCCAGTAGAAGGCTAGGCAAAGAGCCAGTGGAAGTGAAGTTGGAACCCTGAGATTCAGATACTGAGATATTTTCAGCTTAAGGCAAGTATACGTTAAACTCTTACTTGTCCCTTATTTATCATTATGCAATCGATTCCCATACCATGTTACGGTGTTCTTTTTCACCTTACTCTATATAAAACCTACCATTATTCCTTTACCTTTGCTTTGTTCACATAAGCCCTTTTCCTTGACTTATACTTTGTTGACCTTTGTTAATTTTTGAATACCCGGAGCATAATTATCCCTTTGCTCACTTACTTACCATGCCTTTCAATTGATTCATTCTTTAAGCCCTTGCAATAAAATCTTGAAATAACTTATGCCCTGAAATGAATATCGGAAATGTTAAAAGCCTCTTGTTCATTTAGACCTTTTGTTTGAATTACTCATGAATGGAACAACTTTGGCCGTGGCGGCGGTCCTGGTTACTTATGTATGTATTTTTAGGCCAATGTGTGCCTATGGATCCTGAATGTTAGGACCTTGTGAAAACATGGTCTGGAGCTTTATGTGGCTGATCACCCATATAGCTCGTACCGTCTTACCGGAAGTTCCAATTCCATTTCTTAAATCTTTTCCTTTGAATAGAGATGCATATCTTGAAACTATTGATTACCATTTGATTACCAGTTAATTACCATTTGATTACCAGTTAATTACCATTTGATTACCAGTTGATTACCATTTGATTACCAGTTGATTACCATTTAATTACCATTTGATTACTAATGGATTTCTAGTACATATGTTGTTGATTATACTTGCTGAGCATTATTTGGCTCATTTTCTTGTTTTTACCTTAACCTTTCAGTGAAATCAGAAGATGGTCCGTACATTCCGCACTGCTAGGAAGTCTTTTGCTAGAGAGTATGCTGCTAGGAGCGGCCCGTGGTTTGGGTTCCCGACCCATGCACAGGTTTTAGATGCTTAGGTACTTTTGGTTTCCTAATAGACTTAAGACATTTGGTTTAAGTTGTAATATTTAAATCGTTTAGACTTGTAAAACTTAATTAGTAACTCATTTAAATGTTGGACTTAGATATGTTGTTTCATACTTTGACCTGGTAGCGATCTTGGCTTGGGGTATGGTTTCCATTTATTAGATGCATGCCTAGGCTGTATGTTATATTATGTTATATTATGTAAATGTTCGTGACACTGGTTTGGGGGTGTCACAGGTTTGGTATCAGAGCCACAGGTTGAAGTCACTGAAACAACGTAGGAAAATTGAACATAGGATAGGAATTATAGATCACTAAAGATAGGAATTAGCTATAAGTCATACTAAGTTAGATAGATTATCAAGGATAGGATTTATCAATTAAGGATAGGTTAGATAAAGGTTATCACCTAGGTAGGATTTTATTATTAACGCAGTAACTATTATTATATATGTGTTACGTTATTATTGCAGTACCCGGATGCTAGTGTAGATGAGTCAGAGAGACGCCGTAGGAGAGGAGGATCCCCAGATACCCCACTTGAGGTTGATTCTGATGCTGAGACCGATCCATTTGATGATTCATCCTTTGATGGCTCTGATGAGTCTGAGACTGAGCTAGTGTTCCAGCCACCTCCCCGAGTTTCTAGATCACCATCACCACCTGTTGTGTCCCCATCAGTTATGCCTGGAGTTCCTGTTCATCCATTTAGCCGCACTAGTGTTCCGCATAGCGTCTATGTGTTGTTAGCTCGTCAGAGTGATACTCTCTTTGGACGGGATTCAGAGGTCCGTACTTTGGTCGACTCCTTAGTAGGTGGAGCCCCTGCACCATCTCCTTCTTCAGGGTTAGGTGTTAGACTCCAGTCATTAGTGGATGTGACTAACCGTGGGCTTCGTGGACTTGAGACTTGCGCTGACAGAGATAGAGGTTTTGATGAGATTATCAGGATGGTTCGTTTCTTGCTGACTAGGATAGCTAGGACTTTGACAGGAGAGGGTTCGACCGCTGATGACTAGAGATGGTTTCTGATGCTGCTGTGAGGTTGCCATAGTTGTTTAGTGGCAGACCTATTTACTCTATGTTATGATTAGCTGTTAGGTGGCATGGCCATCGTATTAGACATTATTTATGGGTTGTACTATTATCGTTGACTCTTTTATTCGTACTCTGTATCAGATTCGTACTGTTGATGACTGTTTATCAGTCAATGGTTTATTTATGTGATTTTTTTATCGTACCCATACATACCTCTATATATCAACATCCTGTTTACATTTCAGTACCATATTGCTTAGATACTGCCAAATTTCGATACTATAGAACTGTATAACCAACTATTTTCCTCTTATCAGTAAGATGCCTCCAAAAAGAAATACTCGTACCAGAAACCAGAACCCGCCAGAGGGGCAAGACAACCCCAACATGGCTGAAATGATGGAACTTCTCCGACGACAAACAGCTGCCCTTACCCAACAACAACAACTACTTCAACAACAGTTTCAGCAACAACCACAACAAAATCAACCACCACCTGCTCAGACTATAACCTTCAAAACTTTCCAAGGTGTTAAACCCCCAGAATTTGAAGGTACCACTAACCCAATTGCGGCCAAAACTTGGTTAAAAGAAATAGAAAAAGCTTTTGCCTTAGTGAATGTTGGAGCTGACCAGAAGATGATATTCGCTAGTTACTTGTTGAAGGGAGAAGCTACTTATTGGTGGGAATCTGTTAGCGCTTTAGAAGAAACTGCTGTGATAACATGGGATAGGTTCACCGAGTTGTTCTTAGACAAGTACTTTCCAAGGTACGTTCAAAATCAGATGGAGTTGAAATTTTTCGAACTTAGGCAAGAAAACTTGAGCGTCGCAGAATACGAGAAGAAATTTACGGAGTTAGCAAGATTTGTACCCGAGTATGTGAATACTGAGGAAAAGAAAGCCAAGAGATTTCAGCAAGGACTTAAACCGTGGATCCGCAGTAGAGTGGCAGTTTTTGAATTAAACACATATGCGGGAGTGGTTCAGAAGGCAAGTATTGTGGAGAGCGAGAGTGAGTACTCCCAGAAGGAAAAAGAAAGCAAGAAAAGGAAGACAGGTCCGTTAGATCAAGGACAAGGAAGTTTCCAAAACAAGGACAGAAAGATTGGATTTCAGCAGAACAGAGGAGCACCCTTGTGACGCCCCCAAATCCGGGGTCAGGATTTGGTGCCACTATCACTCTGAATAAAACATAATTAAACAAACGACCCCTCAGCTAAGGATCGATCACAGGTTATGGTGTGAAACAAGAATCTAAAATATCAAAGTTTATTACAATATCTAATTCAGTTTTATTACAAACCATTTGCCACCATCTAACCATTGGTAAGAACTAGCATGAATTCTATCTGCTTGGCAACATGGAACCTACAATCTCGAATCAGGCCTTCTCACAGTCTCCTTAGCGGTTACTCGAAGATAGCTAACTTCGTTCTTAACTGAAAGGTTAGGGAAAAATAGCAAGAGTGAGCCAACAATGCTCAGCAAGTGTATAATAGTAGCCAACAAACATTGAACAGGATATAAGAAATGAATCAGGATATCTGATAAATAAACAGGGTTTCATAACAAGAATCAATAAATAAACGGATTGGAATTAGAGCCACACGCTACGAGCTAAGCTAGGTGATCAGCCAACGCATTAGCTCCGGGTCACATATTTAATGTGACTCCAAACACACACTGGATCCATAGGCAACATATTGGCCTTAAATAATTCATAAATCAGACCGGCGTAACGGTCAAAATCAAATCTCCAATTCCAGGGTTGAATAAAATTTCAGATTATTCATAATGAATAAGGGTGTCAAGATTTCAATTATGAATCAAGTCTATATGAACAACTTGTTTCAGTTTCACAGATTTCAATTCATGATAACGCTTCAGGGATTCAAATGATAAACAAAAGTAGAAAGATCATGCTATAGGGTCAAGCAAAGGTATTAGACAATAATCAAGCTATAAGTAAGCATGGAAATAGATGGGTTTAAGACAAAGCAGGATAGGTACAAAGATATAGTTGCAAGGTGGAACAAAATGTTCAAAGGTATTATATGAAAAGAAAGGTAAAAGAAAGAATTCTGGTTAGAGAAAACATTCGTATAATAATTTAAGAGAAACTGCCACTTGAACAATAAGTGGAGGGAATAGACACTTGCCTCAAAAGCCGATAAACTAACTCAATAACTTATATCTCACAACTCCAACTTTACGTACACGAGCTCCTTTTCTTGCCTCCTACTTGTACCTATATACAAAGGTATAATACCCTATTAGTACCTCAGCTTGTTTACATTAGCCTATTAACCCATATTCTACCCCAACGATATTTATTTACATGCATATACCATATTATAATATAGCACGTTGCCACATAACACATGATATTTATATCACTTATAACTCTTATCCATATAATAAGCACAAAACTCACATAAGCGCACATTTCCATTCAAGTTCACATAATATACTCCTATAATACATATATATATAATTTAACTTTCAAATCATACCACACTTGGTATAACATTAAATCAACTTGATCAATGCTAACCATATCCTTAACACCTTCACAAATAATGCATTCAATCTCAAAAGCTGAAAATTCTGCTACGCACACTCTACCAAAATATTTATCATAAATCCAAAAATAATGAAACAAATACCACATTTGACAGGATACTTCCTGATTACTAATAAAACTTAGCATAAAAGTTTCAACTCCAAAACAATTCATTTAGACTAAAAACGAACAGGTTAAAGTATGTACGGAAGCACAGAAAATTCCTGCTGCGCAACTTTTAGTAAAACATGCATAACTCTTTATTCGCTAACTCTATTGATACAAGGTTTGCGTGTGCACAAACTAGACTCCGATTAGAAAAACTTCCTCCTAGACTTTCTGTCTAAAACCGGCAGCAACCATTCAAAATTAACCAAAACAGAACAGACAGTTTCTGGGTATTTCACATCCTTCCATATAAACCTTTAAACACTAACATTTTTAATAAATCACAAATTCATGATATCTATTTGAAATTTTCATGAGACCTTCATAAACCTACTGACTTGCTACAGAAAAAGTTTCAACTTGAAATTAAAAGTTTAAGCAATTAAATTGTAGCTTAGAAAATCAGAAACCGTAACAGTTTTATACTATGCGCGTACACTACCAAAATAATCATAATAAATAGCTCAAATATCGGATTGCTTCCAAATTTTCGCGTGCTTACACTATATTCTGAGGAGCTCATGAATCTCAGAGAATTACAACCCAAGGGTGACCTTGAGCTGCTTGAAACAGAGCTCCAACAGAGCAGTGTTGCTGCAGAAATTTGAGCGACTATGGACTTACGTAATTACAACAATACTTTACACATTCTATACAATCCACACACCAACCACACAAACACATATCTCATACACACAATATATTTTTGAAAGAAGCACTCACACGTAAAGATATAATTTTTAAAACAAGAAACACTTACACGAAATATATTTTACGAAAATGAAACACTTCCTTTGTGAAAATCTCCTCAAGAACATAGTTTTAAAAAGAACTCACACACACAAACACACTTTGAAAGATCACACATTTACTCACTCAAAATCATATTTTAAATCACACACACAAAATCATATTTTAAGAATCCAAACTCTCTTTTCCTTACTCCCTCAATCTCTCTCACCATCTCCCTCAATCTTCTCCTTCTTTCTCCATCTCCCTCTCGGTTTCAAAAACTCCTTTCCACCTTAACTCCCATCTTCCAATCCAAAAATCACATCACCAAGCAATAATATTTCAATTACTAAAACTAACATTACTAATAATCAAAGCTCATCATAAAGCTAACATGCAAGTTTAAATCTTCAACATAAATCACTTTCTCAACACATACACCACTTTTATAAATACAACTCATTCAAAATCATACTAATTACTCAAAAATCCTTAAGTTTACTAACATGCACTTCATAAGAGATTGAATTCATACTATCCATATCACATACAACTCATATTCTTAACAAAAATCAAAACCCACTTCTAATCTATAACTAATATCACCAATTATCATAAAATAAATGACATGCATCAACTTATAACACTCAATCAAGCAAGAATAGACATGAATCAAACTTGTAAATACAAAATCAAGACCATGGCTCACAAGGATCATTGCCCATGGTCGGGTTTCTTCTCGGATGAGTCCAAAATGATGGATCTCACCGAGAATCAACCTTATTACCAATAATCAACCATTGCATGTAAGTTTTAAACAAAGAGAAATGAAAATCCGAAAATTACCAAATTCAAAATTGAATCAAAACTTGATATTAACACAAGAAGGTTGTAGAGATTAGAGAGAGGAGTGTTTTGGTTACTCACACTTGAAATTTGGATAAGAGAATCACAACTTGTGGTGAGTTTAATTTGAGAAGAAATGAAGAACAATGGAGGAGGGTTGGGCTCGGGAAAAGAAAACAGGGGAGAGGGAAAGCCGAGAGAAATGAGAGAGAAATGGGGTGGGTGGGCTTTTTGGTGAGTGAAGAATGAAATGAAAACAAAGTAATGTTATCTCTTAAATAGTTTAGAAATAAATTATAATTTACAAAATTGTCCCACTAACTCTATTGCTAAATTAATAAAAACAAGGGCTATGATGTAAATTCATAATGGCCACTCTAGATCAATTAGAAATATTATTCTACAAATAACTTTTGTAGATTAGATAATTAAAATTGCATTTACATAGAAATAATCAAATAAAATGTCTTTTTATCTCAAAAATAATTTTAAGTCAACATTTACCATACTCTAGGTAAATAAATAAATTACCTATTGAAAATAAATAATCTAGAAGGTGTAGCATCCCTCAAAATAAATAATTAAAATAAATAAGTGATTATAAAATTTAAATCATGAGTTTAAAACTAAAGTAGAAATAAAATAATGCTAAGAAATATTTTATGCTATTAATTAAATAATTAAAGCATTCTCTAAATTTAATATAAATATTTTATGACCCAAATAAATTCTCAGAGCACTTAAATAAAATTTAGAAACCACATTCACAATTAACTAATTATTCACCAGACACACAATTCACATTTTAAGCACGTAACAATTATTGCACATAAAGAAATTTCAAAATTATAAGACTATATCAAATAATTATTTTTATCTCAAATAAGTATAACTAAAATACGAGCTTACACATAAATCACATTATACCAAGATCATCATTGCTAACTAAAATTTCAAGAATAAAATCTCAATTGCTATTACTAGCAATAAATATAAAATAATTTTAAATAGCTCTTATTAACAAAATAAATTTAAGGCTACTCTAATTAGCACAAAGAGCCTATTAAACAATTATCATACACATAAAAAAATAGTGGTTAATAAAATAAAATTTTAATCACATTCACACAATATAATATTTTATAAACCAAAAATTGTAAGGCGTTACATCCTTCCCCCCTTAAAAGGATTCTGTCCTCAGAATCTATTACGTAAACAGCTGAGAGTACTTTTCTAACATTTTAGTTTCTAACTCCCAAGTTGATTCTTCAACCTTGGGGTTTCTCCATAACACTCTCACTAGTACAACTATTTTATCTCTAAGCACTTTCTTTTTCCGATCTAAAATTTCTACTGTTTGCTCAACATAGTACAAATGAGTTTGAATCTCTATCGACTCATATTCTATTACATGGTTAGAATCGAAATAATACGTCTTAAGCATAGACACGTGAAATACACTATGGATATGTTCCATATATGGAGGTAAGGCTAGCTCATACGCAATCTTACCCATGCGCTTCAATATCTTAAAAGGTCTAACTAATTTTTTTTTTTTTTTTGGACTAAGCTTTCCTTTCTTACAAAATCTCGTTAGTCTTTTCCATGGTTACACTTAATATGACTGACTCTCTTACTCTATAATCTATACCTTCCCTGGTTTAATCCTCATATTACAGTCGTCGATTCCGAGTAGCTATTAATCCTTTTTGGATGAGCTCAATGGTTCTTTGGTCTGATACATTAACTCTGGTTCTAATCTCGTGCATTTATCAACTTCTTTTCAACCTATTGAAGATCTACATCTTTCTCCGTACAAGGCTTCATAAGCTGGCATTTCAATATTCGCGTGATAGCTATTGCGGTAAAAGAATTCCACTAATGTCAAACGATCATCTCAATTGTCTTCAAAATTCATCGTACAAACTCTAAATTTGTCTTCGATTGTCTGAATAGTCTATTTACCTTGACCATATGTTTGAGGATGATACATGGTACACATGTTCAACTTGGTTTCTGAACATGCCAACAAGTTTTCTCCAAAATCTTGAATAAAATTGCGGGTCTTGGTCAAATTCGATTAATAATTGAATCACATGCCTCACTACTATCTCTTATAGTCGATAAACCAATTTATCTAATGAAAGTTTCTTGTTGATGGGAAAGAAAAGGTACCAACTTGGTAAATCTGTCGATCATAACTCAAATGGCATCATGAGATGTTCATTCTTAAATTCAGGAATTTCTAATGGTTGTAATAGTCCACTAAATCTCTGATGTTCGGTTTTAACTCTCTGACAGGTGAAACACCTACTCAATAATCCTATAATATCTCTTTTCATATCTGTCTACTAAAATTTTCTGTAGGTCTTGGTTCATCTTAGTACATCTGGGGTGGATCGAATATTTCGGATCATGAGCCTCACTTAATATCTCATTCTTTAAATCTGTCACTTTGGGTATCTAAATTGTTGAAGAAAAATCTTACAATTCCTTTATCATCCTTTTGACTCCTTTTTTCTTCTCCGGTTAAGCTACTTGTATTTTGGTCCATCATTTCAGCTTGACATCTTCTAATCTTCTCAAACAGTTTCGGTTGGAAAGTCCTTGTATATATCATCTCCGTAGTTGGATCTGAAATACGAACCTCTACTTCCACTTCCTCAAATTCTTTGGTCAATTCTTCAAATGAAGTCATCATCTTCAGTCTCTCATTTCTACTCAAAGCGTCTGCTACCACATTTGCCTTGCCTGGATGGCGGGTGTTAGTTCAATCATATCCCTTGATCAGTCTTAACCATTTCCTTTACCTTACATATGTATATATAGCTCCTTTTGGGTGAAAATATAATTCAAACTCCTTTGATCCGTACAAATTTCGCACCTTTCTTTGTACAAGTATTGTCTCTAAATCCGTGCAAAGACTATTTCGGCAAATTCCCCATCAGGTGTCGAGTATTTCTATTCGTGGTTTTTCAGTTATCTGGAAGCATACGCAAATCACCTTATCGTGTGGCGTCAGTCTTGATTCTTAACATGAAGCTGCCATCTCAATTTAGTTCTTGGTATTGTCCTAAGGTACATGAGTCATAATAGTCTACTAGAAATGAATATAGTTTACTAACATGGCTCGTCTAAAGAATTTCGTTCCTCTAGAAATTTAAATACTTCCGTATCTATTTATCCAATTCTTTCTATATCACAAAATATCCTTGTTATCCAGTTGCACTAACATTGGAGAAGTTATCAGTCTCCTCTTTAACTCCAGAAAGATTTCTGGTAAGCTTGGTTAATGGTGTGGTTATCTTGGAAAAATCCTTGACAAACCTTCGATAGTCTCCATCTTATCTCGTAAAATTTCTGTAGGTGTCTTAGGCTTTACCCAATTCATTACCACTTCAATCTTCGCTGGATCCACTTTGATTCCTTCGCTACTGTCTACATGTCCTAGAAATTGTAACTCTTTCAACCAAAAATCGCACTTAGAAAACTTTGTGTATAATCTCTTTCCCTGTATGACAAGTTAGAATTTCTCTGTTCGTTTCTGACCTGGGAACACAACTTCTACTTTATATGTGGCTCGCAATTCCATTTTTCCCATACTCATTTAACCAATCCATTCTTAGAATTTACATCAAATCTCCCTAACTTGACGGGAATCAAGTCATCCTAAGAAAATGGTGATCTACTATATCAATCTCACAGTGAGGAAAAATCTAGATGAATCGATATACGCTCCTGATTAGCTATTCCTATAGTCAAAGCTTTACTTAATAGTTGAATCGTATAATGCGGTTTATGAGAAAATTCTATGGATATAAAAGGCTTGGTAGCTCCAAAATAAATTAACACTTTGGCATTTCCATAATCTATTTGAAACGTATTTGTACTACATCCTTATTTTCACTATATCGCTCATGGTCATATTAAGGGTTCTTGTCCTTGGTTTCTTTGTAAATGGTGGTCCATTCATCCTTAACATATTGATTAATGGACTTAACGATTGCAATCTCTTAAGAAACGTCACACCTCTCCATAGTTGTTCACGTAACTCTTGCCTTCGGTTTATGGCTCTCATTGGCGTAGTGTCCTTTCTGATTTCCCTTGTAACGTACCATATTGATCTTATTACAAACTCTCAGTGGCTTCTTTCCACAAGTTCTACATTCTGGTATCGGAGGTCTCATAGGTCTTTGTTGATCCAAATCTTGTGGACGATTCCATTGCCCATCACTTCCAGTTTCTGGTCTTCCAAATCCAACATTCCTATTTGACTGAAACTCAGGCCTTATATTGAAACGGTTCTGAAAGTTCCTTAATTATTGGTCTTCTCCCCGTGTCTCCGCCTTCCCTTTTCTAGCTTCTTCTGTTTGTAATCAATAACTTTACTTCTAATCCATGACCTTACTTCATGTTGGAGTCTCTTAACTCTCTTCTCATCGATATTCACATATTCGAACACAAACCTGGCTAGCTCTATAAACTTTGATTCATACTCCGCCATGCTCAACTTATCCTGCTTCGGTTCTAAAGTTTATGTCCAACATTTGGTCTCAAGACGTTCAAAACCTCGCAATGGTCTAACTACTATATCCAAAGTGAAATATAGAATAAACAGGTGCTCATATATATACTTGCCCGACAAGTAGAATAGCAGTCTTCCACAAACAATAACCAATGCCTCTCCAATGTCACTTTATTTCATACTTCATCATGATTAGTATTGGTACATCCTTGTTACATTCTCCTTATTCATACCAAACTCTCAGTAATAATAAACCTTGTAATCGTATTGTAAGTCTAATGAGCAATCTAACTCGACGTTTAGTCCTCTTTTTAAAACAATTTCCCAAACTCAATCAAAACAAATTTCCAGTCAATGTAAGTACACCTTAACACTCAGAATACCGTCATCTTCGCCTTTGCGACTTCCAATCTTTAATACCTTTAAGAGTCGTAAGAGTTTCCGACAAAATGAACCAATAGATACGAAGGTGTCAACAAATATGGAAATATAATAAGCATGTTTAGTAAGAATTCCTGATAAAAATAATTTAACTAAGAGATCAAGATGATTATCGAACTTTATCAGGTTGCATTTGTCACTTTAAACAACACAGTACAGAAGGTGGCCAACCTTTAGTACTTTCGTGACAAACACACAACCAGTGGCGTCCCACCGGACTTCTATCACACAGATAGAAAGTCCCTGAATCCCCTATATATATAGGGTTGTTCATCTTAGTTACAACAAGGAGGATCAAAAATTTAAGAGGAATATATGAAAGGTTTAAGAGTTTCAAAAGTTTATATAATATAATATTGGATCAAGTAGCCCCCTGAACAATAGAGGTATTTCGTAAAGAATAAAATAATAGAAGTGAAAAATTGAATCTTTTTAAAAAGGTAAATTGAATAAAATCTGTGACTAGTTGTGAATAGACTTATCCTTACATCGAACGAATAGAGGTAATCACGCCTTGTCTCATGTAGATGGTCCTTAGGGGAGTAAATTTCTAGTCTGAGTTTATAGGTATGTCCCGTTAGTAAATCAACTTGTGCAATCTTGTATAAAGAAGGAATATACACGTTGGCCACTCCTTTGGATGAATGTCCCTATCACGGGGGTGAAATCGTTATCATATCGCAAAGAATCTATCTAAGTCTTTCTAGACGTTATCTTAGAGCTTCTACTCTCAATCGACTCTAACTAAACTTGGTTCGGAACTCTGCGCGGTGTTTCCTATAGCGTTCGCGATGTAGCCGAAGTCGTAGATGAAATTCTGGAAAGTACGTAAAGATCTGCAAGTGATGTCTTCTGAACTGGTAGCTCTGACTCTCTGATTGACTCCTCCAGCTTCGAATTAGTTGCCCCGTCCGTAACCCGATCTTCAAACGGTTCAAGCGTATACTTACTCGATATGTCGGAATACTATATAACATGGAAGTGCGTAACTTAAGTTAATATTTATACAGAAAAATCGGCATGACCTGTTCGTAAAATGGACTATGCCCTGTTTTAACAATATCTCCAATACTTACTCAGTCATCCACACATAATCCATAATTCGTTCAATATTCCATCCATCTCCAATCCCTTTCATTCTACACGTAAGAAACAACTCTGCCTTGACATGCAGCTATACTATAAGAAAATAAATTTACCCAAGGGGTAATGGAAATCTCCACTTGGTCGGGTGCAAGCACTGATACTGATATTGACGACTCTGGCTTAGGAAAAGGAATCTCAGATGAAGGTTAATCTCTCAAAATAGCCATTATCTATAACAACACAATAATAAACCAAGAAGATACTTAAACGGTAAAGGGTTATCTTAATTCTACTAATACTCATCCTAAAGGTAACCTACATCTACAAATCCTATCTTACCAATGAAGCTTAAGTCCTAGAGCGAACCTATCCTATTGGTCAAAACTATATTCATAAATCCTAACTCAAACTCTATGTGACTTTGTTCATTGTTTTTCCTATCTTAGATTCTTCTACCAATTCTTGTTTCAGTGACCAATAACCTGTAGCTCTGATACCAACCTGTGACGCCCCCAAATCCGGGGTCAGGATTTGGTGCCACTATCACTCTGAATAAAACATAATTAAACAAACGACCCCTCAGCTAAGGATCGATCACAGGTTATGGTGTGAAACAAGAATCTAAAATATCAAAGTTTATTACAATATCTAATTCAGTTTTATTACAAACCATTTGCCACCATCTAACCATTGGTAAGAACTAGCATGAATTCTATCTGCTTGGCAACATGGAACCTACAATCTCGAATCAGGCCTTCTCACAGTCTCCTTAGCGGTTACTCGAAGATAGCTAACTTCGTTCTTAACTGAAAGGTTAGGGAAAAATAGCAAGAGTGAGCCAACAATGCTCAGCAAGTGTATAATAGTAGCCAACAAACATTGAACAGGATATAAGAAATGAATCAGGATATCTGATAAATAAACAGGGTTTCATAACAAGAATCAATAAATAAACGGATTGGAATTAGAGCCACACGCTACGAGCTAAGCTAGGTGATCAGCCAACGCATTAGCTCCGGGTCACATATTTAATGTGACTCCAAACACACACTGGATCCATAGGCAACATATTGGCCTTAAATAATTCATAAATCAGACCGGCGTAACGGTCAAAATCAAATCTCCAATTCCAGGGTTGAATAAAATTTCAGATTATTCATAATGAATAAGGGTGTCAAGATTTCAATTATGAATCAAGTCTATATGAACAACTTGTTTCAGTTTCACAGATTTCAATTCATGATAACGCTTCAGGGATTCAAATGATAAACAAAAGTAGAAAGATCATGCTATAGGGTCAAGCAAAGGTATTAGACAATAATCAAGCTATAAGTAAGCATGGAAATAGATGGGTTTAAGACAAAGCAGGATAGGTACAAAGATATAGTTGCAAGGTGGAACAAAATGTTCAAAGGTATTATATGAAAAGAAAGGTAAAAGAAAGAATTCTGGTTAGAGAAAACATTCGTATAATAATTTAAGAGAAACTGCCACTTGAACAATAAGTGGAGGGAATAGACACTTGCCTCAAAAGCCGATAAACTAACTCAATAACTTATATCTCACAACTCCAACTTTACGTACACGAGCTCCTTTTCTTGCCTCCTACTTGTACCTATATACAAAGGTATAATACCCTATTAGTACCTCAGCTTGTTTACATTAGCCTATTAACCCATATTCTACCCCAACGATATTTATTTACATGCATATACCATATTATAATATAGCACGTTGCCACATAACACATGATATTTATATCACTTATAACTCTTATCCATATAATAAGCACAAAACTCACATAAGCGCACATTTCCATTCAAGTTCACATAATATACTCCTATAATACATATATATATAATTTAACTTTCAAATCATACCACACTTGGTATAACATTAAATCAACTTGATCAATGCTAACCATATCCTTAACACCTTCACAAATAATGCATTCAATCTCAAAAGCTGAAAATTCTGCTACGCACACTCTACCAAAATATTTATCATAAATCCAAAAATAATGAAACAAATACCACATTTGACAGGATACTTCCTGATTACTAATAAAACTTAGCATAAAAGTTTCAACTCCAAAACAATTCATTTAGACTAAAAACGAACAGGTTAAAGTATGTACGGAAGCACAGAAAATTCCTGCTGCGCAACTTTTAGTAAAACATGCATAACTCTTTATTCGCTAACTCTATTGATACAAGGTTTGCGTGTGCACAAACTAGACTCCGATTAGAAAAACTTCCTCCTAGACTTTCTGTCTAAAACCGGCAGCAACCATTCAAAATTAACCAAAACAGAACAGACAGTTTCTGGGTATTTCACATCCTTCCATATAAACCTTTAAACACTAACATTTTTAATAAATCACAAATTCATGATATCTATTTGAAATTTTCATGAGACCTTCATAAACCTACTGACTTGCTACAGAAAAAGTTTCAACTTGAAATTAAAAGTTTAAGCAATTAAATTGTAGCTTAGAAAATCAGAAACCGTAACAGTTTTATACTATGCGCGTACACTACCAAAATAATCATAATAAATAGCTCAAATATCGGATTGCTTCCAAATTTTCGCGTGCTTACACTATATTCTGAGGAGCTCATGAATCTCAGAGAATTACAACCCAAGGGTGACCTTGAGCTGCTTGAAACAGAGCTCCAACAGAGCAGTGTTGCTGCAGAAATTTGAGCGACTATGGACTTACGTAATTACAACAATACTTTACACATTCTATACAATCCACACACCAACCACACAAACACATATCTCATACACACAATATATTTTTGAAAGAAGCACTCACACGTAAAGATATAATTTTTAAAACAAGAAACACTTACACGAAATATATTTTACGAAAATGAAACACTTCCTTTGTGAAAATCTCCTCAAGAACATAGTTTTAAAAAGAACTCACACACACAAACACACTTTGAAAGATCACACATTTACTCACTCAAAATCATATTTTAAATCACACACACAAAATCATATTTTAAGAATCCAAACTCTCTTTTCCTTACTCCCTCAATCTCTCTCACCATCTCCCTCAATCTTCTCCTTCTTTCTCCATCTCCCTCTCGGTTTCAAAAACTCCTTTCCACCTTAACTCCCATCTTCCAATCCAAAAATCACATCACCAAGCAATAATATTTCAATTACTAAAACTAACATTACTAATAATCAAAGCTCATCATAAAGCTAACATGCAAGTTTAAATCTTCAACATAAATCACTTTCTCAACACATACACCACTTTTATAAATACAACTCATTCAAAATCATACTAATTACTCAAAAATCCTTAAGTTTACTAACATGCACTTCATAAGAGATTGAATTCATACTATCCATATCACATACAACTCATATTCTTAACAAAAATCAAAACCCACTTCTAATCTATAACTAATATCACCAATTATCATAAAATAAATGACATGCATCAACTTATAACACTCAATCAAGCAAGAATAGACATGAATCAAACTTGTAAATACAAAATCAAGACCATGGCTCACAAGGATCATTGCCCATGGTCGGGTTTCTTCTCGGATGAGTCCAAAATGATGGATCTCACCGAGAATCAACCTTATTACCAATAATCAACCATTGCATGTAAGTTTTAAACAAAGAGAAATGAAAATCCGAAAATTACCAAATTCAAAATTGAATCAAAACTTGATATTAACACAAGAAGGTTGTAGAGATTAGAGAGAGGAGTGTTTTGGTTACTCACACTTGAAATTTGGATAAGAGAATCACAACTTGTGGTGAGTTTAATTTGAGAAGAAATGAAGAACAATGGAGGAGGGTTGGGCTCGGGAAAAGAAAACAGGGGAGAGGGAAAGCCGAGAGAAATGAGAGAGAAATGGGGTGGGTGGGCTTTTTGGTGAGTGAAGAATGAAATGAAAACAAAGTAATGTTATCTCTTAAATAGTTTAGAAATAAATTATAATTTACAAAATTGTCCCACTAACTCTATTGCTAAATTAATAAAAACAAGGGCTATGATGTAAATTCATAATGGCCACTCTAGATCAATTAGAAATATTATTCTACAAATAACTTTTGTAGATTAGATAATTAAAATTGCATTTACATAGAAATAATCAAATAAAATGTCTTTTTATCTCAAAAATAATTTTAAGTCAACATTTACCATACTCTAGGTAAATAAATAAATTACCTATTGAAAATAAATAATCTAGAAGGTGTAGCATCCCTCAAAATAAATAATTAAAATAAATAAGTGATTATAAAATTTAAATCATGAGTTTAAAACTAAAGTAGAAATAAAATAATGCTAAGAAATATTTTATGCTATTAATTAAATAATTAAAGCATTCTCTAAATTTAATATAAATATTTTATGACCCAAATAAATTCTCAGAGCACTTAAATAAAATTTAGAAACCACATTCACAATTAACTAATTATTCACCAGACACACAATTCACATTTTAAGCACGTAACAATTATTGCACATAAAGAAATTTCAAAATTATAAGACTATATCAAATAATTATTTTTATCTCAAATAAGTATAACTAAAATACGAGCTTACACATAAATCACATTATACCAAGATCATCATTGCTAACTAAAATTTCAAGAATAAAATCTCAATTGCTATTACTAGCAATAAATATAAAATAATTTTAAATAGCTCTTATTAACAAAATAAATTTAAGGCTACTCTAATTAGCACAAAGAGCCTATTAAACAATTATCATACACATAAAAAAATAGTGGTTAATAAAATAAAATTTTAATCACATTCACACAATATAATATTTTATAAACCAAAAATTGTAAGGCGTTACAACCCTTTCGAAGGCAAGAAGGGGGAAAATTGAACCCAGGGAATCGCCCACAGAACCACCCACAAAACCGACCACAGAATACTGAGCAGCCAATATTGCCAAGACCTCCAATAATGGAATGCAAGACTTGTGGGAAGAAGCACGCCGGAGTTTGTAACAAACCTAGCATGGTGTGCTATAGATGCAACCAGAAGGGCCACTTTGCTAACGAATGCCGCAACCCGAGACCGAACGTCACGTGTAACAAGTGTGGAAAGGTCGGACACATTGCCAGGGAATGTAAGACTCCAGTTCAAAGTGGGAATTTGTTAAGGCTAACAGCGCCTCCTCCGCCTAATCAGGCTCAAACAAGGACTTTCAATTTGAATATCAGAGATGCAGTTCAGAACCCAGATGTAGTTGCAGGTACGCTTTTCGTCAACACCATAAGTGCCAACGTGTTAATTGACTCTGGTGCTACTAGGTCTTTCATTTCTAAGGAATTTGCTGCTAAATTGAATTGTGAAACTCAAGTATTAAACAAGTCCTTAGATATTGTGATAGCTAATCAAGATCGCATACCCGTAAATCAAATTTGCCCCAGTTGTGAGATAGATATCTCTGGAACTCTCTTTCTTGTGGATTTGATACCCTTCAAGTTAGGAGAATTTGATGTAATCCTAGGAATGGATTGGTTGGCCAAAAATGAAGCACAGATCGATTGTAGGAATAAGAAAATGACTCTGCGAACTCCGACTGGCGACACCGTAGTATTTAAGGGTCGGAAACAGACCAAGACCTTTCTCACCATCATTCAGACGAAGAGATTGCTACGACAAGGTTGTGAAGCCTATCTTGCACACGTGGTAGATACAAGGAAAGAAACACTAGGTATGGGAGAGATCCCAGTGGTCAATGAGTTTCCCGACGTATTCCCAGAAGAACTTCCAGGATTACCCCCTGACAGGCAACTGGAATTCGCCATCGAATTAGTACCCGGCGCGGAACCAGTTTCGAAAGCTCCTTATAGAATGGCACCCATAGAAATGAAGGAATTGGCAACCCAACTGCAAGAACTTTTGGACAAAGGCATCATAAGGCCAAGTGTTTCCCCGTGGGGCACACCCGTGTTATTTGTAAAGAAAAAGGATGGAAGTATGAGGTTATGCATCGACTATCGAGAATTGAACAAGTTGACAATCAAGAATAAGTACCCTCTTCCCAGGATAGATGACTTGTTTGACCAACTAAAAGGAGCATCATATTTTTCCAAGATCGACTTGAGATCCGGATATCATCAGCTAAAGATCAAACCCGAGGACATATCGAAAACAGCCTTCAGAACAAGGTATGGACACTATGAATTCTTAGTGATGTCTTTTGGATTAACTAATGCACCTGCTGCTTTTATGGACTTAATGAACCGAGTCTTCAAGAAGTATTTGGACAAGTTCGTGATCGTATTCATTGATGACATACTGATATATTCTAAGACGGAAGTAGAACATGTTGAACATTTAAGGATAGCTCTGGATATCTTGAGAAAGGAGAAGCTGTACGCAAAGTTCTCTAAGTGTGAGTTTTGGATGAAAGAAGTGCAGTTTCTCGGGCACATAGTCAGCAGTGAAGGAGTAAGAGTGGATCCAGCCAAGATAGAAGCAGTGGTAAATTGGGAAAGACCAAGAACCCCGACAGAAGTAAGAAGTTTCATGGGATTAGCCGGATACTACCGACGATTTGTTAAGGACTTCTCCAAGATAGCCACACCTTTGACTCATCTTACCAGAAAGAATCAGAAGTTTGAATGGAGTGATAAGTGTGAAAAGAGTTTTCAAGAACTAAAGAAAAGATTGGTGACTGCACCTGTTTTAGCACTACCTGATGACCAAGGAAACTTCGTGATTTACAGCGATGCTTCGCATAAAGGATTGGGATGCGTATTGATGCAACGTGACAAGGTGATATCGTATGCTTCTAGACAATTAAAACCCCATGAGCAAAAGTATCCCACACATGACTTGGAACTAGCTGCTATAGTGTTTGCGCTAAAGATTTGGAGACACTACCTCTACGGAGAAAAATGTGAGATTTTCACCGACCACAAGAGCCTGAAGTACATCTTCACCCAAAAGGAATTGAACATGAGACAAAGAAGATGGTTAGAACTGATCAAGGACTACGATTGCACCATCAATTATCACCCGGGCAAGGCGAATGTGGTAGCGGATGCGTTAAGCCGAAAAGAAAGATTGAACATGTTGACCATGACCAAGGAGTTGTCTAAAGAATTTGAGAAGTTGAACATAGAAGTTTATGCCCCAGGATCTACCAGTGAGATGCTTTACACCATGACATTTCAACCAGAACTATTGGAGAAAATTAAAAGATGCCAAGAAGAAGTGATGAATCATGAGGTCAATGATTTGACCGGAGAAGAATTGTGCACGCAAAAAGATGACAAGGGAATTTTGAGATTTTCTTCAAGAATTTGGATACCCAATGTGACAGAACTGAAAAGCGAGATTTTGCACGAGGCTCACAACTCGAAGTATTCAATTCATCCCGGAAGCACTAAGATGTACCATGACTTAAAGGAAAACTTTTGGTGGCCTGACATGAAGCGAGAAATTGCAGAATGGATTAGTAAATGTTACACTTGTCAAAGAGTCAAAGCAGAACATCAGAGACCGAGCGGATTGCTACAACCACTAGAGATTCCCGAGTGGAAGTGGGAACACATTGCGATGGACTTCATTGTGGGATTACCGAGAACTAAATCAAATCACGACGCTATTTGGGTTATCGTGGATAGACTGACGAAATCAGCTCACTTCCTTCCGATCAACGAAAGATTCTCAATGGATAAGCTCGTTCACTTGTACCTGAAAGAGATAGTGGTACGCCATGGAGTTCCCGTGTCTATTGTATCAGACAGAGATCCCCGATTCAACTCAAGGTTTTGGAGACAATTTCAAGAATGCTTAGGGACTCAACTGAAAATGAGCACAGCTTACCATCCACAGACTGACGGTCAAAGCGAAAGAACCATTCAAACAATTGAAGATATGCTAAGGGTCTGCGCATTGGATTTTGAAGGTAGTTGGGACGAACATTTGCCTCTAGTAGAGTTCTCGTACAACAATAGTTACCACGCCAGTATCGGAATGCCTCCCTACGAAGCTTTGTATGGAAGAAAATGTCGATCGCCAATATGTTGGGATGAAGTTGGAGAGCGCAAGATATTTGGACCGGAATTGATTCAGAAAACGAAAGAAATTGTGGAACTCATCCAGAAGAGATTGATAACTGCTCAAGATAGACAAAGGAAGTACGCAGATCCAACCAGAAAGAATGTAGATTTTGAAGTAGGTGAACCCGTGTTACTAAAGGTGTCACCATGGAAAGGTTTGACTAGATTCGGAAAGAGAGGAAATCTTAGTCCGAGATTTGTCGGCCCTTTTGAAATTCTAAGACGTGTAGGGAAAGTTGCGTATGAACTAGCTTTACCACCCCATATGCAGCACATTCACAATGTATTCCATGTTTCGATGCTCAAGAAGTATCATCCTGATTCCAAGCATGTAGTTGAGTATGAACCGGTAGAAATTCAGACAAATTTGTCGTATGTAGAACAACCAATTGAAATATTAGATCGTAGAGAGAAAGTACTTAGAAATAAAACAGTTGTATTAGTAAAAGTATTGTGGAGGAACCCCAAGGTTGAGGAATCAACTTGGGAGTTAGAAAGCGAAATGTTAGAAAAGTACCCTCAGCTGTTTACGTAATAGATTCTGAGGACAGAATCCTTTTAAGGGGGGGATGATGTAACGATTCTAAATTTCGACTTAAATATTTTAATGAAACTTACATTTTATTGTTAGGTGTTTATTATGTGCAATAATTGTTATGTGCTTAGAATTGTGAATTTATTCACTCTGTGAGTAATTAGTTAATTTCGTATCTGGTTTCTAAATTTTATTTAAGTGCTCTGTAAATTTATTTAAGTCATATAATAATTATATTAAATTTAGAGTATGCTAAATTATTTAATTAGTAGCATAAAATATTTCTTAGCATTATTTTTATTTTATTTTATTTTTAAAACTCATGATTTAAATTTTTATAACCACTTCATTATTTTAATTAATTATTTTGAGAGATGCTACACCTTCTAGATTATTTATTTTCAATAGGTAATTTATTTATTTACCTAGTGAATGGTAAGATTCTATTTAAAATTTATTTTTGGGATTAAAAGACATTTTATTTGATTATTCTTTGTAAATGTAATTTTATTTAACTAATCTACAAAAGTTATTTGTAGAATAATATTTCTATGGAATCTAGAAATGGGATTATGAATTTACATGAAAGCCCTTGATTTTTATCATGTTAGTATTTTATTTAATTGGACATTTTTGTCATTTAATAATTAAATAACTAAAAAGTGTTTACTTTTACACTACTTTAAGTCCCCTATAAAAACCCCTACCCACCCCAATCGGCTCCCCCACCCGTTCTCTCTCTTCTTCTTTTTTTTCTTCTTCTTCTTCTTCTTCTCTCCCCAACACCCATTTCTCTCTCTTGTTCTTCATTTCTTACAAAATCAAAACCACCATAACTTGTGTTTCTCTCACCCAAATTACAAGTGTGAGTAACCAAAACACTCCTCTCTCAAATCTCTACAACCTTCTTGTGTCCATTTTAAGTTTTGATTCAATTTTTAAATTCGGAAATTTTCGGATTCTTCTTCCTTTTGTGTAAAACTTACATGCAATGGTTGATTACTTGTTATAGGGATGATTCTCGGTGAGATCCCTTATTTTGGGCTCATCCGAGAAGAAACCCGACCATGGCAATGATCCTTGTGAGCCATGGTCTTGATTTTTATGTTTAAAAGTTGAACTCAAGTTCATTTTGTGATGCATGTCACTAATTTTATGATCCATGATGATTTTGATTAAAGTTTGTTAGTGGGTTTCAATTTTTATTAGTTATATATGTTGTAGGTAATATGGGTAGTAGAAATTTGAAATATTATTGGTTGCATGTAAGGGATTCTTGAAGATCTTAGTGATTATGGTATTAAAGTTTGATGGGTTATTAATTTCAAGATGAAATAGAACTTGTATATATGTTAATTAAATGTATTGTGAGTTGCATGTTAGTTTAAGAGAAAGTATGATTTTTATTTATAAATGTTAGTTACAATTGAAAGTTGTTGATTGAGCTTTGGGTTGAGATTGAAATGATTTATGGTTTGGAAGATGGGAGTTAAGGTGGAAGGAGATTAGAAAGAGAATGAAAAGAGGGAGAAGCCGAGAGAAAGGGAAAAGCCGAGAGGGGGAGAGAGGTCGAGTGAGGGAGAGAGAGGCCGGGAGGAAGAAATGAGGAGAGGATGAGGGTGAGCCGAGAGAGAGATGGAGATGGAGGGGAAGGAGTTGAGTGTTAAATTGTGAGCATGGGAGTGTGATTAGAAAAATGGATTTTGTGTGTGTATTTTCAAAATGTGATTATAGGTGTGTGTATTTTCAAAATGTGTTCATAGGAGTGTGTATTTTCAAATGTGATCATAGGAGTGTGTATTTTCAAATGTGATCATAGGTGTGTGTATTTTCAAAATGTGTTCATAGGAGTGTATTTTCAAAATGTGATCATAGGTGTGTATATTTTCAAAATGTGTTCTTAGGTGTGTGTTAGTCTAAAAATGTAATTTAGGTGTGAGTGACTAAAAGAGTGATTTTAAAAGTGTGCGTAAGGTTTAAAAATGTAAACTTGGGTAATGTGTGTTTTCGCAAAGGTTGTGTAACTTGAGTTAGTGTATGTGTGTGTGTGTGTATTCTTTTAAAATGTTTTCACCATTGTGTCCTTGTGTGTGTGTACTTGTTCGTGTGTGTGGTTAGATGTTAGTATAGTGAGAGAGTGAGAAAAAGGAGAAAGGCCGAGAGGCCGAGGAGGAGAGAAAAGAAAGAAAAGAGGGAGAGGCCGAGAGGCCGAGAAGAAGAAGGGAAGAAGGGAGGAAGGTGTTGATGGTGGTATTGTAATGTCATAATCTTATTTATCTTAAGTGGTATACATGGTCCCTTCTATGCTAATTGTTTAGTTGAACTTTAATTGAGATAGGTTGTCGTCAATGGAATAAGTATGTGGTATAATTCTTGAGGTACGTATACATGGCTTATATGATTAAGTGTTAAGGATGTCATGTGATGTTAAGTGACTACATGATTGAATATTAATTAAGTCGTTAAAGTATTATGTGCCTCTTACGTGATTACTTGGTTATATATAAGGATATATGGTTGTATAGCGATGGGGTAGAAGTACTTAGAGATACGTAAACAAAGCTGAGGTACTAAGAATTAGAGACTAAGACAGTATTATATTCTTGTATAGGTTCCAGTAGAAGGCTAGGCAAAGAGCCAGTGGAAGTGAAGTTGGAACCCTGAGATTCAGATACTGAGATATTTTCAGCTTAAGGCAAGTATACGTTAAACTCTTACTTTTCCCTTATTTATCATTATGCAATCGATTCCCATACCATGTTACGGTGTTCTTTTTCACCTTACTCTATATAAAACCTACCATTGTTCCTTTACCTTTGCTTTGTTCACATAAGCCCTTTTCCTTGACTTATACTTTGTTGACCTTTGTTAATTTTTGAATACCCGGAGCATAATTATCCCTTTGCTCACTTACTTACCATGCCTTTCAATTGATTCATTCTTTAAGCCCTTGCAATAAAATCTTGAAATAACTTATGCCCTGAAATGAATATCGGAAATGTTAAAAGCCTCTTGTTCATTTAGACCTTTTGTTTGAATTACTCATGAATGGAACAACTTTGGCCGTGGCGGCGGTCCTGGTTACTTATGTATGTATTTTTAGGCCAATGTGTGCCTATGGATCCTGAATGTTAGGACCTTGTGAAAACATGGTCTGGAGCTTTATGTGGCTGATCACCCATATAGCTCGTACCGTCTTACCGGAAGTTCCAATTCCATTTCTTAAATCTTTTCCTTTGAATAGAGATGCATATCTTGAAACTATTGATTACCATTTGATTACCAGTTAATTACCATTTGATTACCAGTTAATTACCATTTGATTACCAGTTGATTACCATTTGATTACCAGTTGATTACCATTTAATTACCATTTGATTACTAATGGATTTCTAGTACATATGTTGTTGATTATACTTGCTGAGCATTATTTGGCTCATTTTCTTGTTTTTACCTTAACCTTTCAGTGAAATCAGAAGATGGTCCGTACATTCCGCACTGCTAGGAAGTCTTTTGCTAGAGAGTATGCTGCTAGGAGCGGCCCGTGGTTTGGGTTCCCGACCCATGCACAGGTTTTAGATGCTTAGGTACTTTTGGTTTCCTAATAGACTTAAGACATTTGGTTTAAGTTGTAATATTTAAATCGTTTAGACTTGTAAAACTTAATTAGTAACTCATTTAAATGTTGGACTTAGATATGTTGTTTCATACTTCGACCTGGTAGCGATCTTGGCTTGGGGTATGGTTTCCATTTATTAGATGCATGCCTAGGCTGTATGTTATATTATGTAAATGTTCGTGACACTGGTTTGGGGGTGTCACATCATGGAGAAAGAAGACAAGGAATTTGTTGAAGAAGAACCTGAATTGAGAAGAAAATCAAGTAAATCAACTCTCAGCAATACAAATCAAATTGAAGATTCTAATCCTGACAATATTCAAGATCCTGACGAATCTGAAATTCTGCAAGAGGTTGATTTGATAATCTTATCTACTGTTGTTGATTGTCACAACAAAGAAGAAGATGAAGAAGAAAAAGCCATAAGAAGAGATATTGCAAAGAGAACAAATGAAGATTTCAATCTCTATCTACAAAGGCTTAAAGTTTCAAATGAAAGAAAATGGAGAAATACAAGCAGGCAAGAATCTTTACTTGAAAGAAGCTACACTCATGAAAAGGAGAAAGACAAGAAGTGGAAACATATTAGCACATTAAGTTGTGATACACCTATCAATTTTCAGTCTGGTGGAATTATTACAAGCGCTTCAAGTGTTGTTGATTTATCTGAGATGGTTAGATCAAAAGCACTCTGGTTAAAGATGTTTTCAAATCTGAAGCAATTGTCAAGTAATTCAAGAGGACGTATTGGACACAGAGATGGTGAATATCTGAATATGTCATATGTTGATCCTTACTCCTTGACAGAAATTGGAGGTACTTTAACTTCTGAAAACCTGAACAATTTATTAGCTGTTGATATAGTTATAGATTGTCATGATGGTTTTGAAAAGAAAGAAAAGCTTCTGTACTTCATGAAAGATGATAGTGTGAAGATTCTATCTATTCAAGATCTGCTGATGAAAACTACACAGGAACTGAAATATGTTCACTATCTGTTAAGATGGAAGAACCAAGTGTACAAAGTATGGGCTGACATGATTTTGTCAACTATAAGAAGAAGACTGGATGGAAACAGTAATTTCGATGGTAATTATATTCCCATGTACTTAAATCAAAGAGGTCAGGATGTGGAAATGCAAAGAGGTACTGTTGTTAAAGAAGTAACTTTTGGTATGACTCAACTTACTCTCAATCCTGATGGGAAGGAAATTGCTTATCTTTTGCTTGAAGAGCACAGTCTACAGAAAAGCTCCATACAGAATCTCAGAGCAGCTATCTACCAGATTAATGAGGAAGATGAAGAACTCAGAAATCTTAAGGAAAGACTGATTCAAATTCTTGAAGAAAAAGAAGAAAGTTTATTATCCAACTTCTTGAAGATGAATCTGTTCTATCAAAAAGCTTAAACAGATAAGTTGTTTCTGAAGATACTCGTACATTTTGATACATGTTTTTGACATCATTGAATATTTGGAATCTATACTTTATTTCACAAAGTATGAGATTGGGGGAGATTGTTAGATCAGAATTCAATGATCGTCAGAAGCTAGACTCAACTGATCAGGATTGCTGACGTCATCAGTATTGCATGGTCATCAGTATTTGATCAAGCGTCAGTATCTTATTGATCATCAGTATTCCTACTCAGACTATGATCAGGATTGATCATCAGAACTTGAAGCTGATCAGGATTCCTACTTCGAGTTATATTTGGAGTCTAGATAAACATGGAAGTTTATTCTATTTGTTCCTGGTTTGTAGAATGTAGCTATCGATTAAAGATATGTTTCTATCTTTGTTATTGATTAGGACTTATCTTGTTATTGATAGAGAAGCTGTGTGCACTATATAAACACAGTCTTGGTTTCGATTTATGTATTCATTCGAGAGAGAACATAATCGAAGAGAAGCTCTTAAGAACAGAATTTCTTGAGAGAGTTTTTGTAAACTAGCAGCTCTCAAGAACATCAGAATTTCTTGAGAGAGTTTGTAACAGTTTTATATCAGATTTAATAAAGCTGTTATCTTTCTTTTCATATTTGTGATATATACATTAAGAAGTCGATTATCTTACTCTATTGTATTCAACCCCCCTTCTACAATAGATTATTACTGGGCAACAATTACATTTGTGTGAACACTGATAATCGTACTCCAAACTTTCTCATATAATTTCATCTAATACCCAAATACGTAACATTGAGTTTGAGTTTATTATAAAAATATTATTATATAAACTACATTTTTCAAATTTTAGTTCATATTATTTATATAGCTCCATTTTTCAAATTTTCGTTATTCTACATATAATTATGTATTCAATTATATTAATAAATTCTTATTTCACTTGCATTTTTGAATTATATATTATTTATACTGTAATTTTTATATGATTTATACTTTATATAGGTTATTTAGGTATTGATACACAAATATAATATAATTTATAATATATTTAAAATTAGTATCATAAAAAGTGTGAATCAGAGTTAGGGGTGTTTATGGGTTGTATTTGCCGAGTTGAAAGCATTTTTGCAATCCGACCCAATTAAATCGGTTTGAAAAAATTTCATCCCACCACACAAAATATTAATTTGTGACCCAACTCTTAAAAAGCTGCTTTTAAACTCGATAAATATATATATACATTACTCTTTTCGTTCATGTACAAGTATGGAGTAATGATATTCGGTTCTTTTATGTAAATATCAACACTTAAATATCAAATATTTGACGAAGGATAAATGTTTAATAAATCCGATTAATCACCTATTATCCGAGTAATCACTACAAGGTAACTTTACCGACTAATGTCGATTTTCATATTTAAGAACTTTGTAAAATACGTATAAATTGGGATTTTAGTACTAATGTTTTAGTTTGATTAACATTATAATTTTAGTAATGTAAATTATGTTGTAAATCGTGTGCATATGCATAAAATGTAAGCACATCTATAATTGAAAGTACGATATATCATATAATGTATGGTAGTATATAATTTATATATATATATATATATATATATATATATATATATATGTGTGTGTGTGTGTGTGCGCGCGCGCGCGCGTGTGTGTATAAATATTATTGAACAAAATTTGTAACTTAAATCGGGTTGGGCAGGGTCGGCCGAAAAAATATAAAACTCATACCCAACCTATTTAAATTGGTTGGGTAGACTTGGTTTGGTCGGCCGAAAAGAGAGCGAATATTATAAAATTAATTTACAAATATAAAATAAAGTTGAAATACTATAATTTACCATCTATTTAATTATAAAATTATATCGAAGATGCTGATTTGTGCGAAAATTATTTCCGTATATGAACAGGCTCGTGCATCGCACGGGCTTCTACGCTAGTATATATTAAAGCCCGTCTAGGGGCAATTTGAGCCAAGAAAATGGTTGTGAAATGACAAGTTTGCCCTTCTTTATTGAAAAATTACAAACTTGTCATCCCTCTATCATTTATGTAAAAATAAAAGCTCTTTGTTGCTCTTAGGAATCAAACCTCCGACCTCCTCCTGGAAAACTCATGTTATAACCATTGTGCTACACTTACTTATTGGTTTTACTTAAAAATCTTATTAGATAAGCCACATCACCTCTTTTTGCCCTATTTTTTTGTTTAAGTAAAATGTTGGGTTATATTATTTATATAACTTGATTTTTTTTGTTTCAAAATCTTAATGTATAATTATATTTTATCTACTTTGTATATATTAAAAGCCAACCAAGGACAAAAAAAGTAAGAAAATGGCAATAAATTTATTATTATACTCTTATATCTTTAAAAATTACAGAATTGTCAACCCTTTATTATTTAAGCTGAAGTAGATTAGATTTGTGTGAACATTGATAATCGTATTCCAAACTTTCTCATATAATTTCATTTAATACCCAAGTACGTAACATTGAGTTTGAGTTTATTATAAAAATATTATTACATAAACTACATTATCATCATATATATATATATATATATATATATATATATTAATTTTTGAGCAAATAACATGTTGTTTTATATTATTTATAAAAACATGTTTATTCAATTTTTTTAATTTTACATTCTCAGTAAATTAGATGTTAGTTCATATTATTTATATAGCTCCATTTTTCAAATTTTCGTTATGCTACATATAATTATGTATTCAATTATATTTATAAATTCTTATTTCACTTGTATTTTTGAATTATATATTATTTATACTGTAATTTTTTATATGATTTATACTTTATATAGGTTATTTAGGTATTGATACACAAATATAATATAATTTATAATATATTTAAAATTAGTATCGTAAAAAGTGTGAATCAGAGTTAGGGGTGTTTATGGGTTGTATTTGCCGAGTTCAAAGCATTTTTGCAATCCGACCCAATTATATCGGTTTGAAAAAATTTCATCACACCACACAAAATATTAATTTGTGACCCAACTCTTAAAAAGCTGCTTTTAAACTCGATAAATATATATATACATTACTCTTTTCGTTCATGTACAAGTATGGAGTAATGATATGCGGTTCTTTTATGTAAATATTAACACTTAAATATCAAATATTTGACGAAGGATAAATGTTTAATAAATCCGATTAATCACCTATTATCCGAGTAATCACTACAAGGTAACTTTACCGACTAATGTCGATTTTCATATTTAAGAACTTTGTAAAATACGTATAAATTGGGATTTTAGTACTAATGTTTTAGTTTGATTAACATTATAATTTTAGTAATGTAAATTATGTTGTAAATCGTGTGCATATGCATAAAATGTAAGCACATCTATAATTGAAAGTACGATATATCATATAATGTATGGTAGTATATAATTTATATATATATATATATATATGTGTGTGTGTGCGCGCGCGCGCGCGTGTGTGTATAAATATTATTGAACAAAATTTGTAACTTAAATCGGGTTGGGCAGGGTCGGCCGAAAAAATATAAAACTCATACCCAACCTATTTAAATTGGTTGGGTAGACTTGGTTTGGTCGGCCGAAAAGAGAGCGAATATTATAAAATTAATTTACAAATATAAAATAAAGTTGAAATACTATAATTTACCATCTATTTAATTATAAAATTATATCGAAGATGCTGATTTGTACGAAAATTATTTCCGTATATGAACAGGCCCGTGCATCGCACGGGCTTCTACGCTAGTATATATTAAAGCCCGTCTAGGGGCAATTTGAGCCAAGAAAATGGTTGTGAAATGACAAGTTTGCCCTTCTTTATTGAAAAATTACAAACTTGTCATCCCTCTATCATTTATGTAAAAATAAAAGCTCTTTGTTGCTCTTAGGAATCGAACCTCCGACCTCCTCCCGGAAAACTCATGTTATAACCATTGTGCTACACTTACTTATTGGTTTTACTTAAAAATCTTATTAGATAAGCCACATCACCTCTTTTTGCCCTATTTTTTTGTTTAAGTAAAATATTGGGTTATATTATTTATATAACTTGATTTTTTTTGTTTCAAAATCTTAATGTATAATTATATTTTATCTACTTTGTATATATTAAAAGCCAACCAAGGACAAAAAAAGTAAGAAAATGGCAATAAATTTATTATTATACTCTTATATCTTTAAAAATTACAGAATTGTCAACCCTTTATTATTTAAGCTGAAGTAGATTAGATTTGTGTGAACATTGATAATCGTATTCCAAACTTTCTCATATAATTTCATTTAATACCCAAGTACGTAACATTGAGTTTGAGTTTATTATAAAAATATTATTACATAAACTACATTATCATCATATATATATATATATATATATATATATATATATATATATATATATATATATATTAATTTTTGAGCAAATAACATGTTGTTTTATATTATTTATAAAAACATGTTTATTCAATTTTTTTAATTTTACATTCTCAGTAAATTAGATGTTAGTTCATATTATTTATATAGCTCCATTTTTCAAATTTTCGTTATGCTACATATAATTATGTATTCAATTATATTTATAAATTCTTATTTCACTTGTATTTTTGAATTATATATTATTTATACTGTAATTTTTTATATGATTTATACTTTATATAGGTTATTTAGGTATTGATACACAAATATAATATAATTTATAATATATTTAAAATTAGTATCGTAAAAAGTGTGAATCAGAGTTAGGGGTGTTTATGGGTTGTATTTGCCGAGTTCAAAGCATTTTTGCAATCCGACCCAATTAAATCGGTTTGAAAAAATTTCATCACACCACACAAAATATTAATTTGTGACCCAACTCTTAAAAAGCTGCTTTTAAACTCGATAAATATATATATACATTACTCTTTTCGTTCATGTACAAGTATGGAGTAATGATATGCGGTTCTTTTATGTAAATATTAACACTTAAATATCAAATATTTGACGAAGGATAAATGTTTAATAAATCCGATTAATCACCTATTATCCGAGTAATCACTACAAGGTAACTTTACCGACTAATGTCGATTTTCATATTTAAGAACTTTGTAAAATACGTATAAATTGGGATTTTAGTACTAATGTTTTAGTTTGATTAACATTATAATTTTAGTAATGTAAATTATGTTGTAAATCGTGTGCATATGCATAAAATGTAAGCACATCTATAATTGAAAGTACGATATATCATATAATGTATGGTAGTATATAATTTATATATATATATATATATATATGTGTGTGTGTGTGCGCGCGCGCGCGTGTGTGTATAAATATTATTGAACAAAATTTGTAACTTAAATCGGGTTGGGCAGGGTCGGCCGAAAAAATATAAAACTCATACCCAGCCTATTGAAATTGGTTGGGTAGACTTGGTTTGGTCGGCCGAAAAGAGAGCGAATATTATAAAATTAATTTACAAATATAAAATAAAGTTGAAATACTATAATTTACCATCTATTTAATTATAAAATTATATCGAAGATGCTGATTTGTGCGAAAATTATTTCCGTATATGAACAGGCCCGTGCATCGCACGGGCTTTTCTACGCTAGTATATATTAAAGCCCGTCTAGGGGCAATTTGAGCCAAGAAAATGGTTGTGAAATGACAAGTTTGCCCTTCTTTATTGAAAAATTACAAACTTGTCATCCCTCTATCATTTATGTAAAAATAAAAGCTCTTTGTTGCTCTTAGGAATCGAACCTCCGACCTCCTCCTGGAAAACTCAAGTTATAACCATTGTGCTACACTTACTTATTGGTTTTACTTAAAAATCTTATTAGATAAGCCACATCACCTCTTTTTGCCCTATTTTTTTGTTTAAGTAAACTGTTGGGTTATATTATTTATATAACTTGATTTTTTTTGTTTCAAAATCTTAATGTATAATTATATTGTATCTACTTTGTATATATTAAAAGCCAACCAAGGACAAAAAAAGTAAGAAAATGGCAGTAAATTTATTATACTCTTATATCTTTAAAAATTACAGAATTGTCAACCCTTTATTATTTAAGCTAAAGTAGATTAGATTTGTGTGAACATTGATAATCGTATTCCAAACTTTCTCATATAATTTCATTTAATACCCAAGTACGTAACATTGAGTTTGAGTTTATTATAAAAATATTATTATATAAACTACATTATCATCACATATATATATATATATATATATATATATATATATATATTAATTTTTGAGCAAATAACATGTTGTTTTATATTATTTATAAAAACATGTTTATTCAATTTTTTTAATTTTACATTCTCAGTAAATTAGATGTTAGTTCATATTATTTATATAGCTCCATTTTTCAAATTTTCGTTATTCTACATATAATTATGTATTCAATTATATTTATAAATTCTTATTTCACTTGTATTTTTGAATTATATATTATTTATACTGTAAATTTTTATATGATTTATACTTTATATAGGTTATTTAGGTATTGATACACAAATATAATATAATTTATAATATATTTAAAATTAGTATCGTAAAAAGTGTGAATCAGAGTTATGGGTGTTTATGGGTTGTATTTGCCGAGTTGAAAGCATTTTTGCAATCCGACCCAATTAAATCGGTTTGAAAAAATTTCATCCCACCACACAAAATATTAATTTGTGACCCAACTCTTAAAAAGCTGCTTTTAAACTCGATAAATATATATATATATATTACTCTTTTCGTTCATGTACAAGTATGAAGTAATGATATGCAGTTCTTTTATGTAAATATTAACACTTAAATATCAAATATTTGACGAAGGATAAATGTTTAATAAATCCGATTAATCACCTATTATCCGAGTAATCACTACAAGGTAACTTTACCGACTAATGTCGATTTTCATATTTAAGAACTTTGTAAAATACGTATAAACTGGGATTTTAGTACTAATGTTTTAGTTTGATTAACATTATAATTTTAGTAATGTAAATTATGTTGTAAATCGTGTGCATATGCATAAAATGTAAGCACATCTATAATTGAAAGTACGATATATCATATAATGTATGGTAGTATATAATTTATATATATATATATATGTGTGTGTGTGTGTGCGCGCGCGCGCGTGTGTGTATAAATATTATTGAACAAAATTTGTAACTTAAATCGGGTTGGGTAGGGTTGGCCGAAAAAATATAAAACTCATACCCATCCTATTTAAATTGGTTGGGTAGACTTGACTTGGTCGACCAAAAAGAGAGCGAGGGTTAGTTCAGTTTGATCGGGTTGGTAAATCATGAACAATCATAATTGGAGTAATCCGTGGATGTATTAATTATGGATTAAATCGGATAATTAAAGATTATTAGAATGATTAGTGGGGATCAATTTAATATTATATATATATATATTGTGTAATAAATTTAATTATATGTATATTATCACATAATTTAAATTTATTTAAAAAAAATTATGAATGATTTTTTTTTATAGATTTAAATGTTGGATTAGTGATCAAGTTGTGAGATAAAATTAAGAGAATTCGTGATTTTGACCGTCTAAAATAAGAACTACGTATACAAAAAAATATTGTTATTATTTTTTATTCAAATTTCAACCTTTTAATTTTGGAACTTTTACCTATAAATTTCCTAAAATTTGCAAATCAGACCAATATTGGAAGGATTAGACTGAATTTTATGACCTCTTCACCAAAATTTATCAAATCCGATTTTAACATAATCAAAGCGATAAGTTACCGTCTAACGATTATCGGGATTATTAAACACCAACTTTTAGAACATAGATAATACATAAAAATATAATTGATTATGGATTAAAAAAATTGTTTAATTATTTTTATTATATTCAATTGTTGAATTTGATAAAATTCATTTTACATCATTTAAAACTAAATATATATTTTGGTAATTAAAAATGATCATTTGATCTTTATCTTATAGAAATTAATTCAAATTTTATGAAATTAAAAAATATTTTAAAAATACTAAACAAATATAAGGTAAATTCGAAATATTATCTCTTACTACATTTCTAATTATAAAAATTATTTCAATATATATACATGTTGGTGTGAGAAATTATTCGAGTGTATAAACAGGCTCGTGCCTCGCACGGGCTTTTAGGCTAGTTTAATATTAATGGTAATATGTTTTAAATTAAAGGTAATTGCCGTGATATTTTTGAAAAAATGAGTAGATTTTGTTATAAAAAGTGTTTTAAAGATAAAAGGCAATCAGCTAATTACTATTTTTATATTATTTTCTTAGTTATTTTCATCCTATTAATAAACATTTTTTCCTCAGGCGACATTATGGGGAGAGAGTCTCCACTGATTTGCAATTTAGTAGAGAGGTGAGCAAATCTCTCTCTCAGGGATAACACATACGGTGTATCCAGATTTGTATAAATTTTACTATTTCTTGTGGTAGAAAAGCTAATTGTATCTTCATATAAGAGTAAATAAATGGTTAAAAAACTAATATAAGAATTAAATCAATAATATCAGTGAAACAAATATTTGTATAATATCTAATGATATTCGTTCAATCGAGATAAGATAGATTTATATATGTGCAATTTCTAAAACTATATATCATAAAAAACATTAATAAAGATAATTACTTTTAAATTTTTTAATCTGGGTAGATGTGGCAATTATTATATAGGGTCCACCATCCTCCTTGTATAAATTTGTATCAACCATCTTGACCAACGTTTCCCACAAAGTTATGGTACTGGTGATGGAGCTGTTTAAGAAAAAAATTAGAACAAATTAAATAAGTAAAATAAATAAATTGGGGTAACCAAAGAAATAATATAAAATTACAACAACAATAAAAAACAATTAACATTTATATTAAAATTAATATAATGCATAACTTACTAATTTGTGACAATTTTGAGATCTCTTTTTTTCCAACCGCCTTTGACAACTTCAATGCCATCCAAGTAGGTCAAGCAGCCCACAACATCTAAATCAACATAGAAAAAATAATATTACAACATGATAGTTTGAATTATAACTTATATAATAGTATTACTTATATATTACTCTAATATATTACTGCATCAAAAACCTGAGAGTATGTTGGTGTCATTAATACGTGCATCAATCATATCCGGACATATGAACTGAAATCCATGCAGTGATATGTTGACGATGCCTTCTTCCAATCTCTTAGGCAACGTTATGCGTATGAAGAGCAATTTAGACCCATGTGATAGTGGTCTATATTTCCCTGTACTTGAAACAACTTTCAGATTTTTGATGTTGTACACAAAGCCTTCCTCTAAAAGATTTTTGAACCGAGAGACCAGAATCTTCGGGATCGTAGCATGGATCAAATTTTCCTGTCATACAACATATCTTAGAAAAGTTAATAACATCATAAAATTTGAAAAACTAATAAGTTATAAGTATATTGATTTATTAACCTTTTCATCGATCAAAATCATGTCAAGACTGATCAGTTCTTCGGTATTTGGATTGACAGATTCCCACATTCTACACACTCGTACTCTTATCATCCAGGTATAGCTGATGTCGTTCAAAGCATCCAACATGGTGTAGGCCATAGTTGTATTGATTGTAAATATGGTTGTAAAAATTTGAAGCTATGTAAAAAAGTTTCGGTGTAGATTTTTTGTTATGAATGACCTTTAATTTATAAGTGTTTGTAAGGTGAATAACATGGAAATCCGTTATGTTTAAAAGTCAAGAATTATTATAAAAGAAAAGTTCTATAAAATTTGAAAATAATAAAAGAAAGTTCTATAAAGTTTGAAAATAATAAAAGAAAGTTCTATCAAGTTTGAACATAATAAAAGAAAGTTTTATCAAGTTTGAAAATAATAAAAGAAAGTTCTATCAAGATTGAAAATAATAAAAGAGAAAATTGCAATTATTAACATAAGAGTCTAAAAATTCGAAAATAATAAGGAAGTTGTAATTTTCTAAATCAAAGAAAGTTCTATCAAGTCCTACAAATTCGAAAATAATAAGGAAGTTGTAATTTTCTAAATCAAAGAAAGTTCTATCAAGTTTGAAAATAATAAAAGAAAGTTCTATCAAGTCTACAAATTCGAAAATAATAACGAAGTTGTAATTTTCTAAATCAAAGAAAGTTCTATCAAGTTTGAAAATAAAAAAAGAAAGTTCTATCAAGACTACAAATTCGAAAATAATAAGGAAGTTATAATTTTCTAAATCAAAGAAAGTTCTATCAAGTCCTACAAATTCGAAAATAATAAGAAAGTTGTAATTTTCTAAATCAAAGAAATGTTCTAAATCAAAGAAAGTTATATCAAGTCCTACAAATTCGAAAATAATAAGGAAGTTGTAATTTTCTAAATCAAAGAAAGTTCTATCAAGTTTGAAAATAATAAAAGAAAGTTCTATCAAGCCTACAAATTCGAAAATAATAAGGAAGTTGTAATTTTCTAAATCAAAGAAAGTTTTATCAACTTTGAAAATAATAAAAGAAAGTTCTATCAAATTTGAAAATAATAAAAGTGTAATTTTCAATTTCCTTCCTACAAAATCGAAAATAATAAAGGAAGTTGTAATTATTAAAATTAAAAATTGTGAGAAATTTAGAAAATTAGAAAAATAGAACGGAGCGATTCTAGAGGCGCCACCTCACCACCCCGTTTTCTCCTTTATATAAGTATATTGATTCTATGTAAAAATAATCTCCTAATATTGATAAAAGAAATTCATGATTATATATCGCAATATCTCCCATATTGTAATGAGTGTTTTTTCTAGGGTCATCCTTATAAATTTCACTTATTGTAGTAGCTACCCTAATTTATTCTAATTAAAAAATAATTTAATAATATAAAAATAGTAGCTACCTAATTGCTTTTTATAATTAAAACATATTTTTTTTTTATTTTTTCTAACAAAATCCACTTTTTTCCAAAAATATCAAGAACAATTATTTTTTCCAATAAAAAAATGTTAACTTTTCTATTTGTCCTTCCTAAAATTCATCATTTTCCAAAAATAGCCGAAATATTGAAAGTTTTGGTTATCTTTTATAATTAAAACATATTGCCTTTTAATAAAAATATATTACCTTTTATAACACGCCTAAAAGTAAAAATTAGTATAATGTACCTTTCAATCATTAATATTGCCTTTTTAAATTATATATCTTCTTAATATTGTATATCTTTCAATTATTAATACATTCTAAAAAATATCAAACATTATATCTTCTTAATAAAAATGTCAATTATACTATATTCTATATATTTTTATTATTAATAAAAAAATATAAAATATTTTTTACTATAAAAAAATATTATATTATATTAAAAAAGCTCGTGCTTCGCACAAGTTACAAGCTAGTAAAGTTAATAACTAAGTAAAATAAAGTAATTTCAGATAACCAAAATTAATATTTTTATAATATTAATAAAGTAATGTTATAAGATATAAAATGTTAGTACAAGTAATTTTAGTATAAGATATCTAATAGAGTAAAAATATGTACAGAAGCTTCGCAAAATTTGAATGAAAATATATAATTAATATCTAGAACAGGCTTGTGCTCATATGAGAATCCCATTAATTGTGAGAACTGAGATATAATCTCATTCACACATTTTTTATATTTAAACCAAATCATAGCCACACAATTAATAATTTAATTTTTATCTTTTTAATCTTTCATCCATCTACCCACCACCACCCACCACACCTCCACCTGCCTCCACCACCACCACATGCCTCCACCCACCAACAACGTCACCACCTACCTTCCACCACCCCCGCTGCCACCATTATCCCCACTACACGTCGCCGCTGCCGCCGTCGTCGTCATCCCCCCCCCCCACAAAGCCACCTCTCTCTCCCCTCTCTCTCTCTCTCTCTCTCTCTCTCTCTCTCTCTCTCTCTCTCTCTCTCTCTCTCTCTCTCTCTCTCTCTCTCTCTCTCTCTCCTCTCCCCCCCCCCCCACCCCCACCTACACAATTATTCCGACCACCACCATTTCACCGCCTTCTCTCCGATCTAATTCATAAACATTTTATAAACATCAACCTCCATCACTCATATACATAGACATACACATATACATATAATTTTTTTTTTTTTTTTGAAACTGACATATAATTTTTATTTAATTTGTATAACATGTTCATCATCTCCGATTTTGCCCGATCTGAAATTTGAATATGGCGGTGGTTGGTGATTATGTAGTTGAGATAGGTGCGATAATGATGGATCCGAAGAATATATATGATTAGAACTCCGATGGGTTTCATTCGAATTTTAGTGATTTTATGTTGACTTTTTGCTTTATGTTAAAATTCTGGTGCTTTTATAACCAATAATCAATTTTGGGTTTTGTTGATGGGTTGGTTTTGACGGTGGATGTGGTTTAACGGTGACAGTATGATGGCATTGGTGGTGATTAGTGTTGACGTTGCGGTGATTATGTTGATACCGGTGGTGACAATGCTGATTATTGGTGGTGATAGTGGTGATTATGGTGACGACGGTGGTGATTTTTGATAACATATGGTGATTTGGGATGACAACAGGTGGTGATTTATGTTTTCCGGTGGTGATTTTTTGTTTTCCGGTGGTGGTCGGAGGTGACGGTAGTGGGGTGATTTTTTTGTTTCCGGTGATGATTTTTTGGGTTGGTCGGAATTGGTCGCCGAAGATGGAGGTTCCCGGTGGCCAGAGGTGGTGGATGGGTGGAGATGGTGAAAAATTAAAATATTAATAAATTTAATAAGTGGTGGGAGATTAATATAGTGTATTTAAATGAATGACTATGATTAGATCTCATATCTTACAATAGTGAGAGTTTTCATTTGAGCACGACCCATCTAGAACATGGCAATTATCCAACACTTGTAAACAATAAAACAATAAATACAGTGTACAAAATAATAATTCAACACGAAGTCAACAAATCACCAGAAAACATGCATTCAGTAAAATCCTTATAAATTAATAACTTGGGCTCAGAAAATTTTATTATTTTAACGAAGCTATTAATTTATCGATTACTGAATATTTTTTAATTTTATCAATAAATTAGTATTGAATAATTTGCATGTTAATTCATATCAAATATTTTTTTATCCAATATACAAGCAAAAATACTAATTCAAATATATATTGATACATGCCTCAAAATTAATAGATTTATGTATCAAAAAATAGTTAATTAATTGGTTTATGGACCAAAAATAAAATTAATGTTTGCAATTTCCAACAGATATACAAAGTAATAATTAGTTTGAAGAATACATAATGTACGATTTATCCCTTCCACAAAATTATATTTTATTCTTATAAAAAAAAGAGGAAGTAGTCAATTATTAAGGCTCTCTTTGGGATTGCTATTAAAAATCGTTGTCCTGTTGAAAAAAGTGTTGTTAGAATAAGTGATGTTATGAAAATCAGATAACTGTTTGGTAATATTTTTGATAAGTACATGTTTTGGGGTATAATATGAAAAAATAATATTTTTGATGAGGTTTGATGTTGAAACCAATTGTTCTTCCGGCAAAAGCTGAAAATCAGTTTTTTTTTCAAAAGCATGGGTGAACCAACTTTCTCTAAAAACAGTTTTTCAACCAAAAGTGCTTTTTAGAAATGTAGTTTTTAAATTTTACCAAACAATATTTTACATGCTTTTCAGCAAAAAGCTCACAGTAAAGCCAAACGGGACCTAAGATATATTTTAGCAAAATCTTCTAAAAAGAATTCAAGTATTATGTTCAATGTATAAAAAAAGTTATTATATTTAATGAATTATTATTTTATATTTTTAGTGGGCCTTTAAGAACGTTTGTTAAAATTATTATCTTATACATTTAACGGTAATATTAATTTATCGCATTGGCCCAATCGGGACCGGAAAAAATTATTATTTAATCGAGGTTATTAATTTATCGAATATTCATTTATCGAGGTTTTACTGTATATGCTAAGAAGGATTTATCAAATTGATGAGGTTATTTACCAAATAGTATTTTACATGCTTTTCAGCAAAAAGCTCACAGTAATGCCAAACGGGACCTAAGATATATTTTAGCAAAATCTTCTAAAAAGAATTCAAGTATTATGTTCGATGTATAAAAAAAGTTATTATATTTAATGAATTATTATTTTATATTTTTAGTGGGCCTTTAAGAACGTTTGTTAAAATTATTATCTTATACATTTAACAGTAATATTAATTTATCGTATTGGCCCAATCAGAACTGGAAAAAATTATTATTTAATCGAGATTATTAATTTATCGAATATTCATTTATCGAGGTTTTACTGTATATGCAAAGAAGGATTTATCAAAAAGGTTATTATACATAGTTGTTAAATGCATGAGAAACATTATTTTATTAAATATATTAGATAATTATCTGAGATTTATCTCAGTTTCATTATCTCCTCTATTTAAAATAACTTCTTTATAATAATACTTTCTCCATCCCATTTTTATTGTCCAGCATCCAAATTCATATTTTACTCAATCATCTTAAATAAACAGATTGTTACCAAATAATTGTATTTTTTTTCACAAAAATTAATATGACTAACACATAATTTATCATAATAATCAAATGTGAACAATAACTTTGAAACAAACGAATTAGAAAATAGTGGATAATAAAAGCGGTACGAAGGGAGTACTTTTCTCTATCTAAACAATATTACTCTAGTAGAACCCCTATCGAAAAAATTTATCACTTTAGAGAGTTGATCACATAAGAGAAGTTTACACTTTTACAATTTGAAAATAATTAATTTTTTTTTACATAATAATATATTCGCTATATATAAATTTTTTGAATTCTATAATATATACTAACATTATATATGTCAACACATTTATATAAAAAAATAACTTATAATTTTAATAACATTATATATTTTTATGAACATCTCTCACATATGAAGATCACAACGTTCAATTAAAGATAATAAAAATGATAATAAATAATTTTAAAGTTATTAGATAAGAAAATTTTCGCTAAAATATTATCATGAAATATTTTTCGTACTCGTGAAATAAATAAATATGTGTATATTATATATCACTTTATGTGAAAGTAGTACCCATATTTAACATTACATTTTCTTAAAAAATATATTAATTATAACGATACAGTTGTTATTAAATTTTAATCAGTCCATTTGGTACCGATACTTTTTATTAATTTATGCTGATGATTACGCTCTCCCCCTCCGTCAATCTCATTTCTTTACCGTTTTTTTAATATTGTTTAACATATATTTTAATAAATTTATCAATCAAATGCGTGCTGAGCTCCGTTCAAATACAAAGAATTAAGGGGACGGAGTGAGCGGTATATTAGATTTTTTGCGGGTGTGTCTAGTGTCTCTATCAGGACTTGCCATTGATGTGTGGTTTATAATTCTCCAACACCGAAGTGTCTATGTATGTTTTATATACGATCAGTTGCTTGTATACTTTTATTTTTTAATAGCCCTTTAAATTTCTTTACTGTGTTTTTATGTGTTTGCTTGTAAAAAAACAATCTTTATAGTTTTAGCTCAAGAAAATGGATGGTTGCTGTTATACTTCTTCTATCACTTCTTCCTCCACCATTCTCAATTTCAAGGTATTAAACCCATCTCTAGTTTTACATGATTGTGTGTGTATATGTTTTGAAACTTGTTTATAATTTATTTATCATGATTGTTTTTTTTTGTTTTTTAAGTTTGTTGTTAGTAGTGATTTAGTGAACCTGGTTGGTTAATGAATGGTAAGTGTTTGAAACACTGCCTTACTAATGCATTTTAGTTGTTTGAATAGTGGCCTGTGATAAGTGAAGCAATTTGAATGTCGAAAAACATGTGTTGCTATTGGTTGGTTGAGTAGAACAGAGGAATTGTTGAGTAACCGCGCCCATTTTTAGGGCATTAATTTGCCTTTGTGTCCTCGTAAATTGTGAGAGTCGAACTCGTGACCCCCGCCGATCAGAGCTCTGATACCATCTTGAGTAACCAGCTCATCTAAAACCTTAAGGTGTTAGAGGAAGGCCCCAAATGGATCTTCTGCTATATTTCAACAGGAATGTATGAAGTGAAAATTTGGACAAAATGATAGGGCGTAATTGTTTTATCACAAGATTTGTGAAGAGTATGATTACGGATAGGAACAATGAAGTTTTAGTTCAAATGTGGAATGAAATCGAGGGAAATGGATATTATTATAATATGCATAAATCTATACTAAAACAGCTTAGTTTTCGTTCCTTTCTCACCGTATTCTGTTACTAACAGCTAATAAAATGATTGTTTAACGTATGATCCGCAGACAAAATGACGAACAAATCAAAATATATTATCTGCATTCGTCTTTTGTTAAAGATAGGAAATCAAATTAAGCTTATATAACATGATATTAGATATCGAGTGGTCTTGATTTAAGTTATATCCAATCCCTAATTGTTATCGAAAAGGTTTGAATTGCACACTAAAAGGGATACATCCCCGAAAAGACAGGCTCCTTCTGATCCACTTTCTAGGAGCAAAAAGGGGTTCTTGAATGTGAGGAAGTATTACGTTTTACATTCTTTCAAGTTTTAATTAGTACTTATATCTTTATCAATTTTGTATGTAATTTTTTATGGTTGGAACATATAAAGAACACTATTTTTCCTTTTTTAACATTCTGACTGATATTTCAGGGCGGGTCATTTTCTGCCAACAGAAGATTTTGTAGAACGGGTTCAGGTCCTCAATTTCAGTGCTCTACACTTGCCAACCCATTTCTTCAACTTAAGAACAACTTTCAATCCTCAATACACCAGAATAGCTCTTCCTGTCTAACTTTGAGATCATATAAGGGGATCATATCCGCCGAAGCTGATAAGAAAGGTTGGGATTTTGGCAGATTTGTAAAAACTTTATACTTTTTTAATGGGCCTCCATCCCCTGCTAAGGTCTGTGATTGCCAAACTTTTTTCGTTGCACTTATCTATCTATTAACAAATTGTTATATTATCTTTTGTTATTTCGATGAAACTGTTATATCATAAATATTGAATACTTTAGGAGGGGGGTGAATTTTATTGCTTCAACTGACATGTATACAAATTTTCTTGAAAAATTTGAAGTTCTTTGATTTTCTAGTTGAGAAATTGACTGGACCAGCACCTAGTGAACCCTTAAAGCCAATGGATACTTCTGGAATCGTCCTAGTGGCCGGAGCAACTGGTGGTGTTGGCAGGAGAGTTGTTGACGTTTTAAGGAGAAAAGGTTTACCAGTTAAAGTTTTGGTAACTACACATAACTTGTTATCCATCTGTTAGTGCATGTTTTTTGTTTCTTCATATTTTTGGCTGGAATGCGTATTTGGTTTTCAGACTAAGCGTTTTGCTGTTATGACAAAACTTCTGTGGAAGAAATGTGTTAAGATTTACTCAAATAACTTACAATTGTACTTAATCAGCTTCTTGTACTCGTCTTTTTATTATTATATGATATCATATAATGATTTTTTCAGGTCAGAAATGAAGAGAAGGCCAAGAAAATGCTTGGTTCTGATGTTGACATGGTAAGCATCTTCTTTTACTTTTATTAGACTGTAATTCAATTTTCAATATGAATTTATCTTTTTCACTAGCCATGGAACAAGGATTATAGTCTTGTGATCTTAAGATACATGTCCAGGATTCTCTCCAGAAACTTATCTATAGGATGCCATTGTGATCTTTATTTGTCTACAGATCATTTTGTTAGGGTACATAAGTGGATTTGCTACACATGCAATCTGTTTGTGGTGTGCAAATTCTTATGACAAATACTTCATAAAGTTCTCTTGTCCTGCAATACATATGTCAAAGAGTATTTACTTGTCACGTTCGTTGTTATATGAATAGAGTCTGGAAGAGGGAATTTGGAATTAACTGCAATAACAACATTGATTACAGAGATGTGTAATATACAAAGGAATAAATATATTTTTCAGTGTCCTTATGGTTTGTAAGAGCAAGTCCAATGCGTAGCTATATTTTGTCCTATAGCTATAACATAGAACCAAAATCACAAAATTCAACTCCAATGCAGAGCTATCATTAGTTGGATAAATGCATAATTGGATACTTAATTGTACATTTAGAACCAAGCATAGCTAAGATATTCTTGCGACATCATTAATTAAGTTGAAATGAGTGCAAAGAGGTCCACTTTAAATGAAAGTGAATGAGTTGGATAAAATGTTTTTGAAATTTGGAATTATTTGGTTGTAAAACGTAACTATCATTGGAATGCAAGTGCTATTTGGTGCCATAATCGTAATTGGACCTAATTGGTTGAGGTACCAATTTAGGATTAATTGGGTAATCGGGGATCCATTGAAAAGATTGATCGGAGCACTAATCGGATGTATTCTAATAATAAATAATGTTAATGTATAATAAAATAATTATTACATAATGTTTAAAATTAACGGGTTTTAAAATATTTAAATAACCACATTTAAAGATAAATTTTTGTAAAACAAAATTATTTTGTGATGTACAAGTTTTGTAACTTCGTTATATAATTGTAATATCTTAGTGAATATTATGACTGCAATATAGTAATTGCACTACATAATGTGGCGTATACATGAGTAAAATCGTGAAGTATATTGTTATCTGTCCTTTTTCCGTAAATAAAAAAATGGGTTTTGGGTTCTTGGAGATCAACGTCTTTTTCTCCATTCCCTTCAGTACTGTGTTGTTCTTCGTCTCACTTCCTTCATAACTCTTCAAACTCACTTGTCTATCTAAAACTTCCTTACAGAATCACAATATTATGTCTAAACTTCTCCGATTTCTTCCGGTGTTGACCCGATTCATGGAGATTTTGACCCATTTGACCGATAAACATTTTTTTTTGGGCGATTTCACCTTATTAGATCGGTAGCTCTCCGTTTACAGATTACTCGGGCAATTTATCGGACAAATCGCAGATTTTAGAACCATGGCCATAATATAGAAATGACTACGGTCATCGACTCATTTTACATCTAGCATTGGACTTGCTGTAAGTGTTCAGTAGTATCCAGTTATATGTACTGTAGAAATTAGTCAGACAAAGGAAAATTATGACTACAAGCACGAGATGAGAATATTACGGGACTTTCCGCTTAAGCCAGTACACACAGTATACAGCTTTTGGGTCTGCTACTGAAGCTGATGGCTTTTATGCTTTAAATTTGCGCTAGTGTTTTACATATATACATGCATCAACAATGGTGGCAGATGTATTATCTTTGTTTTACAACAATGTATCTTTGTACTAGTATGTTTATTGACTGGGTATGATATGTGTTTTTAGGGAGGCAATTTTTCTTACATAACCCATAATGTCTTTTTCAAAACTTATGTTTGAAGCGAATAAATGTGAAGTTATTTTGTCATTCTTTTACAATAGTTATAATTTTCGCAAGGTTCTTATGCTGCAATTGAATTCTCTATGACGAATAGCATGTCCCTTCTTTGCTTGACAAAAATTGCGTGCCAAATTTGTAGTTAAGATTATGTACTTGAGTTTATGGATTTTCAGTCTTTTTTTAATTTGGAATTTTTTAAATTTTTAAAAAAATTTAATGTGTATGTGTGTGTGTGTGTTTCAAACAGAAGATCATAGATGACAGCAGGTTTTAGATGGAGATATAATATCAAATCAATAAATATGTCAAATTAGAGAAATTGATATTGCTGTACTGTGCATAACTATACACGGGCTGTCCAATTGTCAGACACGCATTTGTAAGAAATGTGTAAATGTAATTGTTCCTCTACATGTTCTGATATAAATTATTGATCTTGTATTTATGATTAAATTCCAATTAATATCTGTACCTGGATTATATAAAGAAATAAAAATAATTAATTAAGAAATTCCATATCTTCCGTGCTACTCAATCCTGATGAAGCTTGTTGTGTTCAAACAAATTCAGATTGTTGGAGATATTACCAAGGCTAGCACACTGCTCCCCGAGTATTTCAAAGGAGTGAAGAAAGTTATTAATGCTGTCTCAGTTATTGTTGGCCCAAAGGAAGGAGACACTCCTGAACGGGCCAAATACAGTCAAGTACATATCCAAGCTATTAGAATAAAAAAATTTATTCAATTTTTTTAAAAACTAATGAAGTTGTAATAGCTCATAAATGAGAATCTCGCTTTGTGAGTAACTTTTTATGTGTATTTATTTTTCTTCCTCGCTCACTGCTCAATATGGTTTTGCACAGGGAATCAAATTCTTTGAACCAGAGGTGCTTTCAGTTGACCTTATTGCAAGATTTCCATTCCATTAGGCAGCTTGTTTCCAAAACGATTACTTATATTCTTCGTCATCATCTAATCAAATTTGAAAACTGATTGATGGAAAGCAGATTAAAGGTGATTCTCCTGAAATGGTGGAGTACATTGGTATGAAAAATCTGATAAATGCTATAAAGGAAAGTGTAGCACAACGAAGTGGAAAGCTAGTGTTTGGTTTTGATGGTATGTTTGGCACAGTGAAAATCTTTGTACAATCCACTTCATCTCATTGTCTAGTCACAAAAGTCGAATTGTAAGGACTCGAATTTCAAGTCGAATGCATTGGTCATATATATATATATATATACACACACACACACACACACACACATATATAAATTTAGACACTTGTACCCTGGAATGAGTTTTAAAGTGCTTTTGTTTTATTCTGTTCCTGACATCTTGTCATGTCTATACAAACAGTTAAGAATTAAGTTAAGGTAGAGAAATGCTATTCATAGTGAAATTTTTTTTACTTCCTTGGGATTTAAAACTCTTGTGGGTAGGGGTGGCAAAATTTGACACGACCCGAAACCCGACACGAACCCGACACGGAAAAGTACGAATTCGGGTTGAGTATTTTGAGTTTCGGGTCGGGTCGGGTTGGGTAAAAATTTACCCGAAATTTTCGGGTCAGTTTCGGGTTGACCCAAAATACCCGAACCCGACCCGAAAATTTAATATATATAATAAATTATTTAAAATATATGAATTTATATTACATAATTATTATAGACATATGTGATATATATTCATAATATTTAAATAATTTAATTCATATATCACATAATAAATTTTTTATTATATATTTTTAATATTTTATAAATAAAATTTAATTTTTTTATATATAAATAATTATTTTTAATTATTTTCGGGTTAAACGGGTCATTTTCGGGTTGATCGGGTACTAACAGGTCGGGTTCGGGTTGAAAAAATTTAACCCGTTTCGGGTCGGGTCGGGTTGACTCAAAAATAGGACCGGGTATAGCAAACCCGACACGAACCCGACCCATTACCCGAAATTGCCACCCCTACTTGTGGGTAACCAGATTTGCAATATAGTTTCTGTGCATTAATAGAGATAATGTGCAAATATGACATGTCGGAAAATTGCATCCAATGATTTCTTTCTTTTCTCTCAGTTAATGTTAGATCTTACAATCATGCAGGTGATTCATCTAGAGATCTTCCTTGGGGTGCATTAGATGATGTTGTAATGGGAGGGGTTAGTGAAAGCACATTCCGTATCGATCCAACAGGGGGTGAAAATGGCAAACCCACTGGGCTCTTCACAGGTTTGTTCTTCTCAAACACTTGCGAATTACATACATGTTCTTTTTCATAAATCTTGATTACTTGTGCATTTCAGGTATAGTTTCCACTTCAAACAATGGAGGCTTTACCAGTATAAGGACAAAGGTCAGTTGATTTTTCTTTTGTCCTTGTAAAACCAGACATAATTTTGTGCGATGTAATGTTGGTAATATCCACAAACGTTAAGTTGATAGTCAAGCATGATGCTGTCTTACTTAAATATACTGTGTTGTTAGTAGGGCTGAGTATTCGGTAAAAACCGAACCGAACCGAATTTTAATTCGGTTAACCGAAACCGAAATTCAGAAAAAACCCCTACCGAATACCGAACCGAAATAAATTCGGTTTTCAAACCGAACCGAAGTTTTAACTTCGGTTATTACCGAAAACCGAAATGTGAAACCGAAATTTCAGACAAGTTACTAAAAACTAAAATTGCATAAAAACTAAAAAGAATTCAGAAAAATATTCATTTAACACACTGCCTGCTAGAGTGCTAGTTTACATCACGAATTTAAACATTAGAAAATTTAAATTTGAGAGCTCGATGTTTACATCCAAAAACAAAATTAAAACATAAGCTTGAATCTTGAGATGAGAATGATAAAGTTTCTGTGCTCCTTGTCCTGGCGACCTGGCCTACTGGTGTGGCTACTGCTGCTCCTTGTCCTGGTCAGTGGTTCTACTTCTGTAGATTGTAAAATATAAAAATTATATTTAACTCTATTAAAACTCATTGCAGGAACAAGTAGCCAAGAGATTTCTAAGTGGAGAAAAGATTGAAGAATGGAGTATTCTCTAACTCATTTTCAACAAAATAACTAAAACAACACACCGCAACATTATGAACTTGACAAACGAAGACTACAACACGTAAGAGTAAACATCTAAACAAGCCAGACAATGTGTAAATAAAGGCACTGGAGATGCTAGCCTGACTAATAAATAATAATAGTATTATTATAATTATAAATATTTTATAAACATAATTAAAATTCGGTTTTATTCGGTTTTTTCGGTTAACCGTGATAAAAAACCGAACTACCGAACTACCGAAATTCTGGAATTAGCCTACCGAATACCGAACCGAAATATTACATTCGGTTAACCGAACCGAAATTATTTCGGTTTTTCGGTTCGGTTTTCGGTTAACCGAACCGAATGCTCAGCCCTAGTTGTTAGCATCCCTCACAAAGGACACTACTTACTTGAGAGGTATAATAGGAGGTAAACAATCTATATGGTTGGTATGCTCTATGTAAAGTGTCAATTATACCTTTAGAAAATTGATTTTGAATTTCTATTTTTCTTCCCAAGGCCTCATTTGTTAAATCTGAACAACTTTTCTGAATAATTAAGATTTCTGAACGAATACTAAATCTGAATGCTGGACGATTAATATTGTTTGATAATTAGTGTAAAGTTTTCTGAACGATAATATTTTCGTAGAAATATATAATTTAAAAATAATTTTTGAGCAAATTGTAAATATTAATAAAATTTCTAAATTATGCTCTGATACTGAAAATTAACTTCATAGTTTTAAAATTTTCCAAAGAGACAATCATTTATAAGTTACTTTTCAAGTTTGATTAATAAAATATATAAAGTTATAGTATAATTGAAAAATAAAAGTAATATTTGAACATAAATATTTCTAAATAAAAAATAAACGCACACAGAATTTAATGAAGATGAATGGAAGTATAAATGTGAAGGAGTGCTTAAGAGGGATGTCAAGTCATTTGAATGATTCAGCTAAGATTTTGAGCAGGAATCGTTCGGAACAATTTTGATTTGTCCAGACAATTCACATACATGGCAAACAATCTGAACAGCTAGTATAGGAACGAATCAGTTCAAAATCCTTGGTTCAGCTCTAAACAAATGGGCCCTAAGTGACTGTGGTGAATGCCGTTGCCTATTTAGTTGAAAAAACATATTTAGGCTACAATATGTCAGGAGTTATAAGACACTTCTGATAGTTTAACTGTTATACTATATTTTGTAAGGTATTCAATTTTTCCCCTGCAAAAAATTATTATGCTTTCAAAGGGGAAAATAAAATATAGAAATAAAAGAAAAGATCTGAATGTAGTGTAGACGAGTCATCTTCTAAGGTATGATATGTGTCGGCCTGTATGAATCTCCGAAGGAATGGTGCAATATTGCAATATAGAAGGATGCAGGCCATTTGAATCCACAATTCAGATGCAAATTATGAAACTCATGTAACACGGTCACATTAATATCTGCCGAGCTATAGCTAGTAATGGGTAATAAGTACTATTACAATTGTTGTTGCTGATCCTACATGTCATTTGACCAAAACCTTGTGTCCATCCTACAAGTCATATGGCCAAAATTTTTATCCTTCCTGTATTATGATGTTCTGACCAGGTTGTCTATAAAAGGTTGATCAAGAGAGAGCGTAATGTGTCAGTAGTGAATAAAGAATTCAAATGTCTTTGTTTTCAGAATTTCACAGTACCCGAAGATGTTTCGGCATATGATGGATTTGAATTACGAATTAAGGGTGATGGGCGCCGCTATAAACTTATTGTGCGAACTAGCCGTGATTGGGATACAGTTGGTTATACTTCAGGCTTTGACACTGTAGAAGGATGGCAGTGGGTGAGTAACAAAGAAAAGACATGATTAAATACTCATATGCAATATATTTTCCTCTATTTACTGTTAATAACTTGTAGGTACGTGTTCCATTTTCTTCTTTGAGACCAATATTTCGAGCACGAACAGTACAAGATGCAGCCCCCTTTGACCCAAGCCAAATTATTTCACTGCAGGCATGTTACTGCATTTTTCCTTTCTACTTGTTCATTAATTTTCTGTGCATATTAATAGAAGATGCAATTCTCTTTCAGCTCATGTTCAGTAAGTTTGAATATGATGGAAAGCTCAACCCCACATTTGTAGAAGGTCCATTTCAGCTTCCAGTTTCAATTATACGAGCATATATAAAGGAACCAATCACTCCCAGGTCAATATTTAATTTTATTGATAAACTTAAATTATTGCATCATGATGTATCAGGATTGATATTTTGAACTTAACATTTTCACACTTCACATTATGTGTGAAACGGCTATTTGGTTAGAACAGGTTCATACATGTGGGCTCCGCTGGTGTTACCAGAGTTGAGAGACCTGGACTTGACCTTAGCAAGCAACCTCCAGCTGTACGCATGAATAAGGAATTGGGATCTATTTTAACCTTCAAATTAAAGGTTATTCTCAACCTATATTCTATTATTCGATTATCAATAATGATCCTAATTACTTAATCTCACTGGTTGCAATGATCAGACTGAAACCAATCTCATATATATTTCCAAATATCATTCTATGCTGTTACTTGCATATTCTATAACAATTCTCTAATTGGTTTAATTTGTCCTGTAACAGGGGGAGGACTTGATTCGTGAAAGTGGAATTCCATATACAATTATCAGGCCTTGTGCCTTAACTGAGGAACCTGCAGGGGCTGATCTTATATTTGAACAAGGAGACAATATAACGGTATTTGCACATAATTTTATACTGTATTTATGTGCTATAGTATATCGTGCCAACTAGAATTTCATATTAAATATAACGACTGTAAAATGTTGCAGCTAATGATTTATAGTGTTATGGTTTCTGGCCTGTAAATTTTTATCTATCTCTTTTGCAGGGGAAGATATCGAGGGAAGAAGTTGCTCTAATATGTGTTGCTGCTTTGGAAAGCTCAAATGCATGCGACAAGACATTTGAGGTTGCTATTGTACTTCCATATGTTTTATTGAGTTGAGGATATTTATGTGATGCTGTGGTGCATAGGATGAATTTTCCAACCATTGATATCAGTAATTGAGTGGTTAATATTGCAAGTTTTGGTTCAAGTCTTTACAAGTCTATTGCCCAAACCCAGGATGTATTCTTGCCTACATAAATTAATATATATTAGTTGATATTACTAAAACAAGTATAATAATTTTATGCCCTCTATTTTCCAAGTTAAATAGACTTGTTATCCATAAACTCTTCAAGATGGAGGGACATCTCTTTCGAAGAAGATAAATTAAAAGACTTAAAGTGGGTACGACTGCTAGATACTCTGTCACTAATTCTTATTTTTGTTGCAGGTTAAAAGTGTAATTCCATTTAGTGAGCCATTCACAGTAGATCCAGAGAACCCTCCACCTGAGAAAGATTATGATATCTACTTCAGCACTTTAAAAGATGGAATCACGGGGAAGGAGGCCTTGGAAAAGAACCCTGTTCCTGTTTAATGGGTATGTATGATTGATCGGACCAAAGTTTTACTTTAGATATGATACAGATAGCGGTGATCTATTAGCTACTGACAGTTCTATTACTTCTACTTATAGTTTTACATGTTCTGAACAAGTTCCTCATTTCTTTGTTGGTTTGTGGTAGTGACTTGATGTCAAGCAATGGATCAAACTTGACAAGATAGAAGAAAATAAATACTTGCTTTTAGGTCCAGTGAATTTCAGTGTTTTACTACTGCTAGTGTATGTATTCATAAATTGGACATGGAGAAGCGGAAGGAATCCGAAACATATGGTGCATGTGTTTAGAAGACTTGGTGGCCTTTTAAGACAAATTCTAGATACATCCAAGTACAATGATCGAATTACTCGTAGAGATTTGTGTACATAATAGTATGAATATATTTCTGAAGGTAAATGTATTCAGTGAACGTATATAAAAGTTTTTGTGCTGTAATTCGTGAATTATTTACGTAATAAATAGAAGAAATAGAAGTTTTACGTTTGATAACAAAATGATCCAAAAAAACGAGAGATGTGAATCAATATGAATCTTGTGCATATCTATTGGAGAAAATGTCCAATCTGAAGCTCACAAACGGAAGATATATGTTTTGACTTTTGCTTTAACCAAGGTGATATCTCTGGACTCTTTTATACCAGTAGCCCCTAGAAAATTCCCTTGATTGTATTTGACTACAACCAGTACCCCTGTGGAATTTCCCTTTCATTATTTGACTACAACCAATACCTCTGTGGGATTTCCCTTTTACGCTTGTTCCTCGTCAGTCCAGCCCCAAGGAAAGTTAGATTAGTGATGAGGTTTTGAGTCTTGAGACTGTTGGAACTAGAATGAGCTAGAAATTTTGTTTTACATGGGTCATAGATCTGTCCTTATGACCACTTTCAGCAAGCTTAAACAACTAACTCTTGCTAGATGTGATAACTAGGTCAAATTTTCAAACCCCAAAGAGGAAATCTGAGTCAAATCTTGAATGGAGTCTGAATTAGGTGTGTTGTACTAGTCCAGGGCAATATCTGAGTCTGCCAAAGATGTTTCTGCAATGAAGACATGTAGGGTGCTGTTCAACATAGGCTTCAAATTCATCTTAAACAGTCTAAAAGAGCCACAGCTAGTTTGATTTACAGACCGATCTTTTATATCTGTTTCGGAGAGATCCAACTTTAGAAGATAGCTTATCAACATGACTTTAGTCTTATTTCTGATCTTCATTGAGTAGATAGAAAAGTTAGAATAATTGCTAATTCTAAGGTAGTCCCACGTAAGTTGCCTAATCCATCTCTTATTATAATTTCATTTTTTCTACCTTTTTTGGAAAGGCATTCAGGATTTTGATAGGGGCTCAAACTTTGACCTGTCAGGCTGTCACTCATCTAGAGTGAAATATGATGCGTAAAAATAATGTAAACTGCAAGCGTACAGTGTTCAGTTGTAGTAATTACAGATCGATCCACAGAGACTATGAATTTTCAAAACCCTAACAATTAACTCAGGCGAACTAGACAAATAAGATTTGAATTGAGATTTGTTTAACTTAATTAACAATTAAAATTAGATATGGAAAAACTAGGAATCTGAATCCATTAATCAATCACAATTAATATCAACTCGCCCTAAAATCAATTCTCTTTTTTTCACAAATAAGATATATCAATTAACGAGACAAGCATATACTATGAAACTTGTTATCTAACAATAACCTATCAAAACTTCATAGAGCAAGCATATGCTATGAAAAATAAATCCGGTAACAATAATATATCAAAATCACTTTGTCAATTGAACAATTAAGCGCCAAGAAAAATTATGAGAACCAATTAATAGGAACAAGAAGATATCAACAATAATTAAATTAACTTCATCTTCATCCTAGGACAATAAATTTAGCTAGACATAATTATAGAATTAACGAAATAATTAATATAAGAGTTACCACTAATAAACATGAATCGTGAACAAGTTACTAGGATAATCAATATAATTATTATAATATATATAAGAATAGCATGCGGCAATCGAATGAAAACAAGTTGATAATATTAAAACTAACTTAAATAAACTAAAGATTATGAATTTGAATGAACGCAGATGGTGAATGTAAAGTAAAGCACGTGAATGACGTACAGGAAGAAAACTAAAGCTAAAAAAAACACTATATTCTATTAACGGAAGAAATAGAGTAATTGCAGAGTGTTGCCGGATAAATTTACCAGCCAAAATATAAAACAAAGAAGCAAATAACAATTAAATTTTAGGTGTCTCAAATACAAGAGAGGAGATCTATATATATAGGAAAAATAATGGGCTTGGGTTCTTTGACTACAAATCGGATTCTGAAAATATTTCCTCAATTCCTTTTTCTTCTCCGATAAGTTTTCCAATTTTTCTCCAATTTCCTTTTGACTTCAAGTATTTCCATCTCCTTGCCTTTTTCACCTTTTTCTGCTTGAAATATGATTTTATTTATTTTCCTACAAAACAAAAGAAAACAATTTATTAAATAATAAAATTACGAAAACAAACATAAAATAGGTATTAAAAATGTATTAAATTATGGATCTATCAAAATACATCTTTACCTAGAAATATTTTTGTATGCACGTTTGATGGACTGTTCTGAGGTTCAATTAAACAAGTTGCGTAATCAATATTACAAGTAGGACCGTAATTTGAACCGAGTTGAGTCGAGTTTGAATTTTTTATAATCGAGTCCGAGCTTTTTTTTATCGAGTTAAGCCGAACCTAAAAATAATCGAGCCTGAAAAGAGTGTTTGAGTTTGGCTCGTTAATTAACCGAGTCGAATTCGAGCCGCTCATGAGTTTTCGAGCTTAACGAGTTTTTTGACGAGTTTTCGAGATAAACGAGTTTTTTAACGAGTTTTCGAGATATCAGGTTCTTATCGAGTTTGTCGAGTTTACCGAGACTACCGAGCTTTTTACTTGATTTTCAGAAAAATTATTATATTTTTTCCCATATTATAAATGACAAATAAAATTTGAAAATAACAATGTGTTATATTCAAATAATCTAAAACAAATTTTCCTCCGCACATTCAAATAATCGAATATGATTTGGTTGTACATGTAACACCTCAGTCCCACATCGAGGAGATTTGGGACTTCTGTTCAGTTTATAAGGCAAAGTACTACTACTAATTAGCACCAACAAAATCATGATATTTTGGGGGCCTGTGGTGGGTTAGTCGTTACCCAAGTTGGCTGCGTTTGGGCCAGTAGGCTTCGGCTTATTCGGACTCGGAATCGGGACTTGACCAGATTTTTGAAAAAGACTCGGGATTTGACCCAGGTTGTCACTTAATATATTAATTATTAATATATTCTATTATGATTATTTGTTTTGACCTGTAAGTTTTGGGTTGACTTCGCATGGGTAGACTTAAAATGTTTGATTTTTGATTGACTCGAATATTGTAATATATTTGTGTGTTATTTATGCGCTCATTGAAAGTTTTGCAGGATGCCGCCAAGGAGAGCTAACACAAGGCAAAACAATGATGCAAATGCTAATCCGTAAATTGTGATGGACCGAAACACTTTTATGGACATGGTGCAGGAGCTTGCAGCTCGGCAAACACAAAATACTGGTGGCACTAACGCGCAAAATCAAGGAGGTCAAACCATGTTCGATCGTTTTATGAAACAGAGGCCTAACTGTTTTACGGAAGCTAAGACCCCTACAGATGCCGAGGCATGGATCGACCACATGGAAAAGATTTTCAGGGTACTTAATTGTTCAGAAGTGGAAAAGGCACGCTTCGCTACTTACCGTCTTGAGGGGGATGCTAGTACTTGGTGGAAGTCAGTGGTGTCTTCACATGCAGCTGGTTATGAGAACACGCTCACTTGGGATGTATTCAAGACTCAATTTGACTAGAGATATTTTCCGTCTAGTGTTCGTGAGGAGTATGCTCGAGAATATCAGAGTATAGCTCAGAGGGAAGATGAGTCTGTTGCAGATTTTCAAGTTCGATTTCAAAGGTTAGCTGGCTACGCAAGATCTATTGTTGGGGATGAGGTGGACAAGATCATGAAGTTTAAATGGGCTCTGAAGAATTCAATTCGCAATCACATCATCTCCAACCGCTATACTACCATGGACAGTTTGGTTGACATCGCTAGGTACCAGGAACTTCATCAAATTGATTATGCCAAGCAGCTGGAGGTACATAATCAGAAGAGAAAGAGGGATGATGACTCCACTGAACAAAAACAGAATTTTCAGAAGAATGACGGACCATCTAGTGGATTTAAGCAGAATGATCAAAGGTATGATACACGAAGTTCTCTAAAGGAGCGACACAGTTCATCTAATGGTAATCAGAATGGTGAAAAGTCTCGTTGTCAGTGTTGTGGAAAGATGTACGGAGAAAATACTTGTCATTGGACTACTGACGCATGTTTTAGGTGCGGAGAACAAGGTCACACTATCCGAAACTGCAAAGTGCCATTCAATAATCGCAAAGATAATGATGATCAAAGTGACAACAATAAACCAACAACTGCAAATGACGCTGCAAATAATTGAGGTACCATTCTCAAAGCATTTTTTTTATTGTTGCGATATATGTTATAATCTTTTTATGTGGGCGCAATGAATTCTAGAATTTATATTTAATTTGCGCTATTTGGACATATGAGCAATACTGTTTACAAGTGGAAGTTTGTTGTTCCAAAAAAAAAAAAGAAAAAAAAAAGAGAAAGAATGATTATATATGTTAGAAAGAGTGTTCGGCAAGATGCTTTTATAAGACTAACTTGTTTGAAAGAATTTTCCGATGTATTTTTGGAAATTAATTTTTTTTGTTTGCTTGTGATGTTCGCATTTTTGGAGTTAGATACACTTCTTAAATTTCGAGGACGAAAATTTTATAAGTGGGGAAGAATGTAATATCTCATAATTTTATTTTAATTTATTTATTTTATTCTTTATATAACAATTGTTTCTAAGTTAGATTAGATATTATTTTATATTATTTATTTAAATTATGTGATATTAAATTTATATTTTCAGTTTAGGAATGTTTTTTTTTGAATAAATTTTGTTGTGACCGGATCAACTACTTTGTGGGTCAGTAGACATCTACATACCCATTTATATATATCTCGTTTGGTTGTTAATCTTAATCAGAATAAATAGAATAGAGTTTTATAAAAAGTACATACTAATGAACCCTCTAATGAACCCTAGTGATTAGCTATTAATCGGTACAAACAAAATAATTGAGGCGGTCGACTAACTTCAGAGTGAACGGCACCGAAGATTCTCACCTTCAACGAGAAGGTATCACGAATTCTACTTATCTCTGTATGTGTATAATTGTCTGCATTATCAAGTCAAAGATGAAGTGATTATGTATTTGTTTATTAACTGCTTAATTGCATGTGATGTAACTGTTTGGTCGTGTATTCAATAAATTATTAATATGATTTCATGCTTGGATGTCTGATCAGGAGTAAATCTATAATTTAATTCTTGTCGAATATGCATGATTATCATTTTGTATTAAATAACCGAATGAGTCTTACATATTGTAGAAGAAATCAAATGTGTAAATGTTATTTTGAGTTATTAGTGTTTGGTCAGATAATTTGCTATTAAATATAGACAAGGGTGATAATTTAACAAGTAACATGCATTCATAAATTGAAGTATGTCATTATGATCATTTACTCCTATTTGTGTGCTACACTAGCACATCTCCATGTATTTGTTTTATTAATGATGTTATATTGTAGAGTTAATTAACTTTATTAATCATAGAATGAAATTAATGTTAATTGATTCTCAAATTTAGTCCGTAGATGATGATAGTGTGAATTTTATAACTTAAACAATGTGCACTAAGTTAGGTGTTAATGCTAATTGGTCGTCATATTCAATATGTTGCGTTTTGAACGTGGTTGTATTGTATAGATTAATATGGATGCATTCGGATTAATTAAACCATATAAAGTTCACTTTGGCATTAAAGGATAAATTGTTAATTATGCATACTTAAGTGTTGTCCAGAGGAGCCTAGCAAGGCAATAATCGTCGGATCATATCCATGTACATATTTATTTTAATTGTTTAATCAATAATATTTAATTTATCATAAAAGAGAGTATGCTAAATTTTTAAATATTATTTATGTTAGATTGAGTTGGGAGCTCGGATTTTAGATATTTATCGGATTAATTTAGACGCTATTTTGAGGTACGAATTCTTGTTCTTTTCTTTTAAATTAAATTTGTCGATATCTGCTAAGTTTATTGTCCAAGTTAAATTTATAAATTGAGACTCTCTGTATTCTTTTTGTAGTACGAATTCTTTATTCTCGCATTTTAAATTTTAAATATTCATTATATATTGTTGATTCAAATTTATAAATTGTCAGTCTTTTGTACTCTTGTGTACCTACTGGTACGAATTCTTTATTCTTTTCTCTCTGCATTTAAATTATAAATAATTATTTTATATCTTTAAGTCAAACTTATAAATTGTCATTCATTTGTATCCTTTGTGTACTTCTGGGTACAAGTTCTTTACTCTCTTTAATTCTCATTATAAAATATTATTCTTTACTCGTTATATTTGTTATCGAGTTAATTTTATAAGATTGTGATCCTTGTATTCAGTGTGTACTTTTTAGTGCACATTCACATATTCGTTTCGTATTCTTTATTTTTGGAATTTGTATTGCCAGCTCATATATTTTATTTGTTTCGTTTCACAAATTTATTGCGATATTGTCATTTTATTCTGTTTTGTGCTATGAGTTTGACAATATTTTTGTAACCTATTTGTGGGGCTCTTAGACCGATCTGTGTGGGTCAATCACAGACAATGTTCACATGGAGTTCGGAGTAAAGGTGAACTAGGCACTTACTCGTATCAGTGCTATAAGTATACGAGCACGTCTCTGGGGTATGAGATTGTGTATTGATCATGATCTCTATTGTGTGTTTTCTTCTTCGGGATTACCGAAGAAGGATTCTCTGTATTGTAGAAATGCTTGTGTATTTCATGTGTTTTCTTCTCGTGGATTACCAGGGAAGAATTCTCTGTTTTGTACTTCGCTTTGTGCGAGTACAAATTTGTATAAGAGACCCTTATGGATACATACCTTACTTGATTCAGCCTTATATTTGTTCTGTTTCGATTCAGTACTTTATTCTTGTTGGCTCTATTGTTTCATTTTATTTTTCAGACTTGATTTAAAAACTCTGTGTTGATGAGACACAATTCACTCAGTTATTTTAAAGTTGATTTTCTCTTAAAGTTATATTCGTACTGGGCATTTGGCTCACTCGTATTGTTTAACTTTCCGCAGGTATTCAGGGGTAAACGAGATTGTGATGAGAGCCACCCACATTAGCTGCAGTCTACTAGATGTTTTAATAAATTAGAGAACTTGTTCAGTTTGAGATTTCTAGACTTTTCAGTATTTTTATTTCAAAGTTTCAGAGATTGATATTTATAAGGATTATCAGTTGTTTTCTGCTTTGATTTAATATAATTTATATTTTTGTTTTGATATTTGTCCATTAGTTAATAGTTTGAAAAGTCGGGCTGTTACAGTACACTTCTACTTGTCACTTAATAACTTGTCACTTAATAACTTAATGTGAATTGTTAATAGTATATTAGTATTGGTAGTTAACTTTTCAAATCATGTAAATAAGTTGATCTATTCTCGTTTGTTCATATTTCATTATTTGTCTCAATATTGTTATAAATGATATATCTAAAATAAATTATAACAATAATAATATGTGAATCTTATTACTTTTGTTCGGGGAATAATTTCAATTTAATTAGTTTTCTAAAATAAATATACATGATATACACTAAATCATTCGTAATTATATAAATTATATTTTTAATTAAATAAAAATATAATAAACTATGATACTACGACTTTACCGTATTGATGACTTGGTCTAGTTTCGATAAAGTATTAAACTTATAGTGTTGGTCCTTGACTATTGCAGAAAGAGGGGAGGGGAGGGGAGGGGAGGGGAGGGGGGGGGGGGGGGGTTGAATGCAATAGTGATAAAACTCAATCTACGTTTCAACAACAAAAACTAAGATTAAAGTTTATCACTTAATCGATTGCAAACAAAAGTAGACACACAAACAATTCTCACAAAATAAATGTTTTATTTATTTTGCAATGGGTTGCTACAACCTCAAAAAAATGTATGTTTTCTTGAGCTTCGGTTTCTCGAGTGATTGATCTCACGTTGTTACAAAGAATGGAATGATAGATAGTTTTTGTAAAAACTAAACCTATCACTATCAAAACGGGTCTAGTGAAGCTGCTGTCATTTCAAGTGGCAGCTTCTTACAATTTGCCTAGCCGTGAATCTTTCCTAAATTGCTATACAAACAACTTAGCAATACATTACAAATCAATCTAGAAACTTTCCATATTAAGCTAACACAATTCAGTAGATGTAGATTTGTCATACACTGGAATTGGTGAGCTTTGTCATGTGATCTCTTCGAGCTTCGGTCGTAGTCTTGCAGACCTGTTGCAGTGTTGGGATACTGCAACACGCCTGTTTCTTGAACATCTAAACTGTCACATGTTTGACTGGGTTGATCCCCAATACAAATGATATCCCTTCATGACAGTATCCTGATGGCTAATCTTGCTGTCATAGGAGTGTGCTTTTGGTGACAGTAAGAAATCCCCGCAGAAGGTGCTGTCAGGATTTCCAAGCTTGCTGTCAGGTTAAGATAAAGTTGCTGTCAGAGGGCTTCCGCCAATGTTGATGTCAGAGTGAATGTACTGTCGTGACTTGCAACATGCTGTCTTCAAGTAACCCTACTGTCAATGCTGTGACAGTAGTATTTATTCTTGCTATCCATCTTGAGCACTTCTTGAGGCTTGAACAAACTAATGAACTTCTACCAAGATGTACTAGAATCTTATTTTAAGCAAACAAAAATGGTTACATAGACATACTCTGGTTGTGACAGTATGTTCATACTTAATAAAATTAAGTATATAAAATAACTAATTAAGTTGTCTCATAGCTATCACCCATAAATCCTAACAATCTCCCCCAATTTGTTTTTATGGAAAATAACAACAAATTTACAATTAGTACATGCTGACAACTTAACTAACCAAGATCAGAGTTGATAAAGAATTTTTACTTAGCTTCAGATTTCTTCTTCTGTCTTGCTTCATCCTCTCTGTTGAGAGCTTCTTTCAGAATCTCCTTGAGTCCTTCCACCATTGCTATCTCATTAGGAGAAATGGCATCATCTTCAATTTCATCAATGTACTTCTGGACTACTTTGGAGAGACATACTCTTGCATCCTGAAGGTCTATCCATAGTTCTTGACCAAATGCATAAGTTCTGAACTTTAATGCACCATTGACAAACTTAAATCTTCTTCCAGGATATGTATTTAGGGTTTTCCTTCTAGATTTATCCAGCTTTGAGTCTTCACCCTTTCTGTTACTCAGAATTTCCTCAATCTCAAAACAGCATACCTGTTCTAATGAGTCAGTTGATCCAATCACCAAATATAGTAGATCTTTCAAGGCACTTGTCTTTAGCTTATGAAAGCTTCTAACAGGAATCTCTTCATTTATGAACTTGATCCGTAGTGGACTTTCTACTACACAAGGTTGGTAATTGGGTGCTTCACTCTCCACTCTGTTGGCTTCTTTGCATTTATTCAGCAGTGGAGCTTCCATGTCCTCAGTGGCATCCTTTTTTGCAGGGTTTGAGGAACCTTCCTGACTTGGTTGGGTTTGCACTTCTTCTTCAGGAGCTTCATCACCATAATCAACTAACTCTTCATCAGAATACTCCAGCAAGTGAGCAATGTCAGAATCATCATAGAGTGACCATTCTCCAAACTTCTGATAGAATTCCATATCCCTTTCAGCTTTGTAAGCTAGAATGTGGTTCATGACTTGCTCAGGGACATTTCCATAGCCTTGCATTATATCAACCATTCGTACCAGGTAAAAATAATCAATCCTCCTTGCTTCTGTTCTCCTTGTGAATGAGAGAGTTGTTGATACATCATGTGAGGTTACCTTCATGGTGAAGTCCTTTTCAACTTTCACAAACTGAGATGAGTCAAGCCAAAGAGTGTATTCAGATGCTTCTTTGTTGTTGTCCAACTTCACCTCAACACTCTTGATTTGCATAGATTTCTTTTCCAACAGATCCAAAGAACTGTAGAGTTTTGACTGAATGGGCTTTCTCAGTTTTCTGCCAAGTCCAGTGGCTTTCTCCTTTCCTGAGTACTTGTGTTTGCCTTTCTTTACCGTTGAAGTCTCCTCAGGTTCAGGTTCCTGTCTAGAAAACCAAGCCCTTGCCAAGAGTTTTGTCCTCTTAGGTTTGACAGTAGATTTGATTTCATCCTTTACAGTATCTTTGTTGACAGTATCTTCAGTGACAGTGTCTTCCATGACAGCATCTTTCTTGACAGTATCTTCAGTGACAGTGTCTTTCTTGACAGTGTCTTCCATGACAGCATCTTTCTTGACAATATCTTTTTCAGCATTTATGCTATCTATGGCACATCTTAAAATGCTTGCCTCCAAAGCTTCAAAAATCTCAGACTCCTCTTCTTCTATAGCTCCAGCATCTTTCTTTTCTTGCACAAGAGCTTCTTCTTTACTTTCCTCTTGGGATTTGGAACCAACATTCCCAGAGGTGCTTCCACTAGCAATCCCAGCTTCTCCAGTTCCTCCATTACCATCCAAGTCATCATCATCATCAAAGGGAACATCATATGAGCAGCTTTCTCCTTGTTCAGCTCTGTTGGAGTTAGCTTTGGAGATCATCTTTTTCATAGTAGAACTCAGTTCCTTGTCCCTTTTCACCAGCAGATCATAGATTGTTTTGACAGCAAGAACTCTTTCCTTGTTGGCTTTAGAGTTGAGAATCATGTTTAACACCTTCAAGATTGACCTTGACTCCAGTGTTGAAGTGCCTCCTAGACTCATGTATGCACATCTCCTGCTACCACTTTTAGTGGTACTTTAATAGTAGACTCAAAATGGATTGGTGTAGACTTCTGGGAGTTTCTCAGCAATTAAGTTCATCATTTGCAGATGTAGAACCTCATTGAAGACAGTGTGGTTTGCTGTGATTTTGTTCTTCATTACTGTTAGCACCCTTGCAGGAAGGCTCTACAGCAGCTGCATAGTAATGAGCATGGATATTCTAGTGTTTAAGTACACATCAATAGCCCACCTCCTTTCTTCATTGATTTTTACGCATACACTGATGATTTTCCCCTTAAGTAAGGTTGAGTAGTTACTCAGCCTTCTGCTTGGTTCCTTCATAGCTCCCTCAACTATCTTGTAGAAGTCCTCATCATGATTCTTCAAAGTACTTTCCCTAGAGTTCACCATTATAGCATTTGCATCTTCTTGGCTGAACTCTGTTCCTTCACTCCAGGTGTTTCCTGACAAGGTATATTCAGGCATCTTGTCTTTCCCTTTGCCCAACTTATTCCGCTCCTCCTTTTCTCTCCATTGCCTTTCAAGAGCACTCTCCTTTGGAATTGGAGTTGGCTCTCTAATTGTTACAGGAGGTAAGATTGGGTTCTTGAAAGGAACATTCCTTTGCATTGCTTCTAGGGTTTCTTTGGACATTAGAACTGTTTCTCCAGCCATCTCAAATTCAAAGAGATTTTCAGCTTCTTGCATTTGCTCCCCCTGACTTCCTGATCCTTCTTTAGATCCCCTTTTCTTCTTTGCAGACTGTGATCTTCCTTTAGCTGCAGGCTCCCCCTCACTCCTTGAAGTCTTCTTTGAGACAGGCTCCCCCTGAGCAACATCCTGCTTGGAGACTCTTCCTGATTCAGATCTTTCCCTTCCTGATCCTGCCCTTGGTGATTCTGATCTTGCCTTTTTCTCCCCTTAGGTAAGTTGGCAGCATCAAGACTAGCAGTAAGAACCTGAATAACTTCCTGAATTGTGGAGAATCCAGAGGCCACCATGGTAGACAGGCTATCAAGTTTGGATTCCATGAATAGACATATGTTCTCTAGAGCTTTCAACCTGAAGGATGTAGAGGAGCCACCTGATCTTAACCTTCTTGGAGGTGAAGGAAAAGACTGGGGCTTGGAGGCTGTGGGGGTTCTCACACTCTCAGTGTTTTTCTGAGTGATCTCATCACTCCTCACAGAAGAACTCTCATGGCCTAATTCCTGGATATGTGGGGCTCCCTCAAGTTCACTCTGGACATGCTCAAGTCCCTCACCTTTTGCCAGCTCATTTGGCTGCCTCTCATTTTTATGCTCACCTCTCTTTTCTTTTATCTCTCTTTTTTTTGCACACCCTCACTCATCCTAGATGCATGTGTATGAGCAGTACTATCATGCAAAGAAATAGATTGTTGAGAATGTACCTTTAAGAACTGAGATAGTGGCACATCATCATCAGAGACATCCTCAATAGATACAGCATCAAAGTCAGGCTGGATAGAGGTGACAGGAGCTTTTCCAGGAATGTTGCTGTCAGTAGGAATATTGACAGTAGGTTCCATTGCAACATGGATAGCAGGTTTGGTCTTGACAGCAGCTGAGTCCGTGACATCAGGGTCACCCATGAAAACAACATCCACAGTGTCCTTGACAACAACTTGGGCTATGACAACATCTTCCCTAAGGTAAGATGCTCCTTGGAGATTGAACAAAGTACTGGCTGTTTCATTTTCTAGCAGAATTGTACTTTGCTCTTTCTCAGTGTTTGAAGGAGTGGTGTCCATCTCACTTTGAGAAATGGGTTCTTGTGGACCACTTGATGGGGGCTCATCCATGATTGGAGATGGATGATCAAAACCTGAATGGTTGGGACTGTCCCCCTCTCTAGGTTGTGGAGAAGAAACAAATGAATGTGTAGGGAAGGAAGAAGGTGAAAGTGGAGAGGTGAATAGTGGCTGCTTCTCAGATGTGGCTTGAGAAGCATCAATAGGGGAACTGAAATCCTCACAGTGTCCTGACTCCATGTGTATTTCTGCAAGTGGAGGCTCCTCATGAGTTGGAACATGAGGTTGTGCAGACTCTTTACAGGATGCCTTGGGAGACAGTTCAATTTCAATAGATGGTCCCTGTTGAGAGGGCACATCTAGGGAGGAGTTTATTTCCCTATTTTCCTCTACAGTCTTTTGGGAGACTACAGGGTGGCTGACAGTGGTTTTGGTCCTCTTAGCTCTCTTCTTCTTAGGCTCAGGAGGAACCACTGTGGGTTCTGATTGACTACCTTCCTTATTTGCTGCACCAGGTGCAGGAACTCCCTCTTGACTCTCAGCACTACCAACAACACCAGTTTCTAGGGGTCTTTTTCTGGTTTCTTGTAAGGCTTGTCTCTGTACTTTGGGAAGTCTAGAGAACCTAGGCTGAGTGTATGGGGCAGAATGAGAGTTGACTGAATTTGGGTCTAATGCAGTCTCATTATCAATAGTGAAGGTATCAAAACCAGGAGGTAATGGAAAATCAAGGTCAGACACTTGATCAACCATGTACTTAGTGAAACATTATGGAATATGTGCATTTAAATTTTGTGAAGTGAGAGTTGTGTGAGTGTTTCTTTTCAGTACTGGGCACACCTCCAAACGAGGGGCATTCTCATCAAAGTCACATAAAGAATTGATGCACAACATTAGAAAGCGAGGATAGATGTTTACCTTCTTACCTATGGCAGCCTTGAAGTGTGCCATGAGCAGCTTTCCAACATCCACTTTGTACCCATGAACAAGAGAATGAGTGAGCTTTTTGATGTAGGTGAGAATACCATTCCAGCCTGTGGTCTTGGTAGAGAACACTTTCACCATAGCATTAAACACCATGCTCCACTCCTTGCGGAGATATTTCCTGTCCATTTCACCAGAAGGGTACAATTTTGTTGTTCCCTCTTCAAGAATTGGTCCAGAATATCCAATTTTCAAGAAGAGCTTCTTCAGGGTTTCATCACTAGCAAGCTCAGAGTTAGACTTTCCTTGTTCCAGAACAATTCCTAGAGCTGCATTGATGGCCTGAGCGTTGAGAGAGTAGCTATGCTCCTTGATTTTGAATTGAATGGAGGAGATGTCACCATCTTCGTGAGCAATAGCTGTCGCCCAAAAACTTTCAATCCTGTCTAGGTCAAGAACATGAGTAGAGGTAATTGCATACCCAAGATAGGACTTATTCATGAAGTAAACAAGCCCTTTTAATCCCTCACCAGCATCACTTGGTGAGTAGATGCCAGCAAAGTTGGTTTGCGAAATTGATTGTTTGAGGGTCATCTTTGCTTTGTGAGAGAGAAGAGAGAGAGTAGAAGATGAAATGCTTGGAGAGAAGAGAAAGGAGAGTGTTGTGTTTGCTTTTTGAGAACAGTTGTATGTTTGATGAATTTAGAGGGAAGTTTAAGCGTTTAACTGACAAAGTGGAAAAGTGAAATCGTGTCTTAACCCAATTAACAGTCACGTGGGTTACTGGCTGATTTCTCTCTTCTTGTGGAGGAAGTGTGTCCAATTTTAACGGTCCACTACTTTGACAGTAACCTATGCGCTTACAACAACCGTGTTAGTAACTTTGGTGTGATGACAGCATGTTTTGCGTGACAGAAACATTCCGCGCAAAACTTACTGTCATCGTTAAGTTCTCATATGACAGTATCTTTTACAAGTCATGACAGCAGGTCATTTATTGCTGTCGAGAAGCCTACTATCAGAAAGCTGTGACAACTACTTTTCTTGATGACAACAACCCTTGTGGGGAAAACAACACTGTCAAGACTAGACCTGGCAAATCAGTCGTGTCATGTCGTTTCGTGTCGTGTAATTTCGTGTTTCGTGTACTTTTTGACTATACACGAAAACGACACGAAATCAAATCGTGTACCCAAAACTGTAACACGAACACGACACGAGTGATACACGACTTGACACGACACGACACGAGATACACGAATTTTTTCGTGTACCATTCGTGTACACGAAATGAAACGAAACGAAACGAAACAAAAAGAAACGAAACGAAACGAAATATACACGAATAGCAACGAAACCACCTGTTTACACGAAATTTCTTAAAGTTCACATTACATTGTCAAACTAATAAAATTGTTCTTCAGAATTACACTAAACAGAAACCAAATTGAAAACATTCATCGTTCTTGGAAGAAACAATTGATAATTTCTATTGTTATGAAAAAGACCACCAACATAAGTTGCTTGGACATCATCTTTGGCATGATAGCTAATGAAAATATCCTCTACGCCTGACCAGTGACCGCCTTCTGCCAGGTTCAAGATCCAAGTACACACGAAGTGGATCCCCATATTTTCTCTAATGCATATCAAATAGACAAATAGTAAGTGATTGTACGCGAAAGGAATGAGCATTGCAAGATCAATAACTTTTGAAAGCATGCAGTTGCTACCACTAATATGTTATTCCAGATAATGTAACAGACTTGCTACCTCTGCAAATTTATAACAGGCAGCCACCAAGATGAAATCTTCATAAATTATCTTTTACTATGTATACAGTCATACAAAGCACATCCTGGACAAATAAATGAGCATGAAACAAAACAGATAAGAGATAACTATGATGATATATTCATAGTAGTTGCTGATCAGAGCAGATAAACAAAACAAATCAGAATGATAATTTAAAGAAAACAAAACAGGCTGCAAAGTAACAAGATTAGCAACCAGAAATGTCAACACTCTAACCATCTTGATCAGGGTGATCCATAATGTCAACTTTCATGATATCTTGAGTAAGTTCTTCCAAAGGATAATTATGATAAACTGCAATGGGAGATACATAACAACATTAAAAATATTCAGCTTTGAAGAATATGCTCATAAAATAGAAAAATGAAGTAGTAAGCGTTATTAGTTTATTACCTTCTTGCTCATTGAATTTCCAATCACGAGTGCAAAGTAAACTCTCCACAATATTATGTGCCAGACAACTACGATACTGATCTAAGACCCTTCCTCCAACACTAAAAGCCGACTCCGACGCAACGGTTGAAATTGGAATTGTTAACACGTCTCGAGCCATAAGTGCAAGGTTAGGGAATCTAAACTGATTTGTGCTCCAATAGTCCAAAACATCAACATCAAGTGCTCTATTTAGTCGTTTCTCTTCCAAATACTTATCCAATTCAGATTTCTCTGAGTCAGTACCTTGGTCACAGTCCAAGGCATCGAATTCCTTGCATAAATCATGACATAATATAAATTAGTAAAACATAGCAGAATATAAATTGTTAAAATATGACAGAATATAAATTGGTAAAACAGGGCAGGTCCTTGATAAGTACCTTCATCACATCAAGTCCTTGATTCTGAAATGTAATTTCAGCCTGACTTCCACACACAACAGTATATGTAGGTATTTTGTCCTTGTAGAGATCAAATAAGGCATGCAAGGTTTCATGGAGTTTTGGAATTTGATGGCAATCAGCTCCATATAGCATTTTGTAGCAGAACTCCACAAAGTGAGTCTTGTATCGGGGGTCAAACACAACCGCAATAGTAAGAATCATGTTATAATCCGACCAATACTTATCAAACTTTGGTTTCATTTTTATAGCCATGGACCTTGCAACATAATTCATGTCTTCAATTGCGTTTTTTAATGTATATTGAACTAGAAAGACATTTGGAAAATACAAATTGGCCGTGGGATATTTGGTGCCCGAAAATAACCGAGTAACATTGTAAAAAACACCAAGAAACTTACAAATGCCCTCAATTTTATCCCATTCATCTTCCACGAGACCATGCTTATAGTTGGAATCACTTAGTTGCAAATGACTAAAAGCTAAGTGATAGTAAAGTGCACTATCAAGCATAAGATAAGTCGAATTCCATCTCGTTGGCACATCTTGGCGCAATCCTTTTCTCTTTTCCAAAGCCACATGTTCTATACATTCTCTAAAATTTTCCTTCCTACCTTGAGACCCTTTAATATACTTGACCGATTCCCTAACCTTAACAACCGATGCATCCATATCTTTTAGACTCTCTTGCACAATTAAATTGAGAATATGTGCGCAACATCTAATGTGAAAAAACTCTCCTTTATTAACCAAAGCATTCCTCAAATTCAATTGATTTTTCAAAATACCAACAAATGCATCATTACTAGACGCATTATCCAAAGTGATACTAAACAATTTAGACTCCAAATTCCATTCACACAACAACTTGTATATTTTATCGGAAATTGTAATCCCCGTATGTGGTGATGGCATGTATGAAAAATTCAACAACTTCTTGTGCAAAACCCAATCATCGGTGATAAAGTGAGCAATAATAGTGATATATCCATCGGTTGCTACAGAAGTCCACAAATCTGAAGTTAAACAGACTCTACCACTAACATTTTTTAACATGTCTAACAGCTTTCTTTTTTCAGATTTATAACTGAGCAATATATCACTTCTTAAAGTATTCCGACTCACTAAAACAGCTTTTGGATGTGCATATTTAAAAGCTTCTCTAATGCCCTCATATTCAACAAATTGAAGAGGGAGATTGTGTCTTACCACTGCATCCGTGATCATATCTCTGAAAACCATTGGGTCAAATTTAGCACTATGCATCGCTATGGACCCTCCGCTGCTGGAAATTATCATTTGCCTGATGTCGGAAGATCTTGTACAAGTCTTTTGATGTTTGAGCAAGTTTCCAGTCCCAAAAGATGAGTTATAAGGGATCGTATAACCACATTTTTGACATTTCGCTGTATCTCCCTCCTCTGATGTACCCTTGATGTAAGCAAATGTATCCCAGACCTTCGACCACTTCCGTTTAGTACCCTTCCCCTTTTCCTTTTGTGGCTTTTCTTCCTTAACAGGCTTAACAGAACCCTCTGTCGACGGTTTTGTGTTTGCATTTTCATTCTCCCGTATATCTGCCTCATCTTCTTCACTTAGAGATTCATATATCTGAAGATTCGAACAAAACAAAATCAGTATCAAAACAAAACACCATAAAACAAAATCAGACAAAAGATTCGAATTGAAATTCAAGGTTATTATGTTATGCTTCGTTCTACAATGTTGGAACAGATTAACAGATGAGACAATAAACTAACAGATGAGAATCGTTAAAATACAATTAAATCCCAGACAAACAATGTTAAACCAAACCCAGACAAACATAATATTAAACCAAAACAGACAAACAAACAAAATACAATGCGATTAATGTATGTTTATCAAAATACAATGTTTAAAATCGCAGACAAACAAACATTAAACCAAACCCGATTATCCTAAGAAGAACACGAGACAATAAACTAACTTAAACTAACTTCCAATACGAGACAATAACCGAACACGAAGAACAATTATCCTATCCAAGAAGTCGCAATAAGAAAATTTAGGACTAAAACACAAGTATGTTATGCTCGAATTCGAATTGAAATAAAGATTCAAGTATTACCGGAATGTTCGATTCTGGATGTTCTTCGGCCATTAATCGATTCTGGATTCTGGATTCTGGATTCTGGATTCTGGATTCTGGATTCTGGATTCTGGATTCTGGATTGAGAGTTGATATTCTGGATGAGTGGATGTTGTGCGGCTAAGCTAAGTGCTAACCCTAAAACTAAAATCCTAAATTATATTGACCCGTATGAGTCTTTGTCAATTGTCATTGACCCGTGTCTGACTGTCTGTGTATAATTAATAATTGACAATTGTATTAGTTATTTGATTTTATGAATAATTTATAAAATATCAATTAACATTTATACTATATATAATATATATTTTTAATTATTTATATATTTATTTATGTCGTGTACTTCGTGTCGTGTCGTGTACTTGAAGGGTAAATCCAAAACCGACACTAAATCGGGGTCGTGTACTTTCGTGTTCGTGTATTTTCGTGTCGTGTACTTAAAATGCAAACACAAACACTAAATTTTTGTGTCGTTTCGTGTCGTGTACAAAATTGCCGGGTCTAGTCAAGACTTAGTATAGAAACCGTTATGAATGAAAACTTAACTGAAGAGACACCAGTTAAACAAATGCAATATTTATTACTGATTCATCATTCATCCAAAACATTATTCTACCAGATAAACAATTAAACAACACACATAGGAATCAAATAGATACTGCAGAAAGAGAAATTTTATTGATTTTAATGAAATGAAGAAAGGGAAAATACTACAATTGGTGAGATAAACTAATCAGTACAATCTTTCTTAACCAATTCTAGGACTTCTTCCCTAACTTTCTCTTCTGTGGTTACTTCTTCCTTGAGGAGAGTTTGAAACTCCTTTTCCTCTTCTTGCACCTTGGCCTCCTCTGCGGCCTTGGCTGCAAGTGCTTTTTCCTCTTCCTCATCAAGAGCATCCCAGAGCATGTCAAACATTGTTTCTACCTCTTCATTGTAGGGTTCACTTCCACAAGGCTTAGGCCTGTACTCAATCCCTACTTTGTTTTCCATTTTACCCTTTTTCTAAATGATTCACTAATATGGCCTAAGATTCATTTTATAGGCATACTAGGTTAAGAGGGAATGTAAACGGTCAACAGTTTGGAATACCCATACAACTACCACAGATTGCAATTAAGTGATGTCTACCACTAATATAACAATCAAAGCAAAACTAACCAATTAAGAAAAACCCTTGACCAATTTCAACATTAACAACCATGCAAGTTAGTGTCACTCAAAAATCAACTTTCAAGTAAGAGACTAGCACAAGATTCAATTTAAGAAAAGTCAAAGTGAGCGTGCTGTCTCAAACAGATAGAGACTCAGGTTGACAATAACTTTCTCATGACAGCAACTTGTTGAGGTTACTGTCACAAGCTTCAAAAAAAAATTTAGAATGGAAAAACTAGTAAGTTAACATACCAGATTTAACATTCCCAGTTCACTTACCAACCTGTTAAAGGTTGCTTCATCAAGTTTGTTTCTGAAGATCCACTTAGTCTCAATAATTGACTTTCCCTTTGGCCTTGGAACCAGTTTCCACACATTGTTTCTTTCAAACTGGTTGAGTTCCTCTTGCATAGCAATCACCCAATCAGAATCCAACAATGTTTCATCAATTGCTTTAGGCTCCACTTGAGATAGAAAACAGGAAAACATACTGTCAGCAAAAACATTGTTCCTGGTTCTCACCCCAGAAGAAGGATCTCCAATAATTAAGTCATTTGTGTGATCCTTGTTCCACCTTGTAGTTCTGGGCAAGCTTCTTGTTTGTTCTGAAGCAGTAGCCTCAGTTAGAGGGACTGATTCTTCACCAGGACAATTATCCCCACCATTTTCTTCAATATCTCCAGAGTCACCATCATTTTGAGTATTTCCTAAAATAGTCTGTGACTGAGCTGGAGTTTGATTTGTATTACTTTCAATGACAGCACCTTTTTCAGTTTCCACAGTTTGAGTAAATGAAGGTTCTTCATCAACAAATTCTTCTTCTTCCAGGTAGCCTTGATTCTCAAACCTAAGAATCTGCATTTGACCTTCCTCATGCAGTCCGGGACACTTGGTTTCATCAAATGTGACATTCACACTTTCATCTATGACTCTATGTTCCAGAAGATAGACTCTGTAGGCAGTCCTTTCTAAAGCATACCCCATGAAAATTCCTTCATAAACTTTGGTGACAAACTTCCCTTTCTTTTCATGGTTATCTTTCATCATGAAACATTTGCTTCCAAACACATGAAAGTACTTGACAGTAGGTTTCTTTCCATTGAGCAGATAGTAAGGAGTGTTCCCATGAGTCTTGTTGATCAAGGTTCTGTTCTGAGTATAGCAAGCTGTGTTGATAGCTTCTGCCCAGAAGTATGTAGGTAACTTTGCATCATAAAGCATAGTTCTGGCAGCTTCAATGAGAGTCCTGTTCTTCCTTTCTACAACACCATTCTGCTGTGGTGTCCTTGCAGCAGAAAACTGTTGTACAATTCCTTCATCTTTACAGAAATTTCCAAGAGTGGCATTTCTGAACTCAGTACCATTGTCACTTCTTAACAATTGAACTTTAGCATTTGGAGTTCTGTCAAGAACTCTTAAGTGATCAATGATGACTTGAGTTGCTTCATCTTTTGATTCTAGGTATTTCACCCAAGTATACCTAGAGTAGTCATCCACCATAACTAATGCATATCTCTTTTTGGCTAAGGATGGGACATTTACTGGTCCAAAGAGATCAATGTGAATTAGTTTGAGTGGTTCTGTGTTGGTGTTGGTTTGCTTTGACTTATGCACAGCTCTTCTCAATTTTCCCATTTGACAGTCCTCACACAGTCCTTCTTGACAGAATTCCTGTTGAGGTAGTCCTCTAACCAATTCCTTCTTCATCAGCATGTTCATTGTTTTGAAGTTGAGGTGAGAGAGCTTCCTGTGCCAAAGCATACTGTCACCAACAGTAGCTTTACTGTAGAAACAGTAAATCTTGTCCTTCCTTGTTGAGCTTAGGTCAGCAACAAACATGCTTCATTTTCTTACCCCTTTCAGAGAGAGGCTTCCATCCTCCTTGTGATAGATATTGCACACCATCATGCCAAAATCAACCTTGAATCCCCTGTCACTGAATTGGCTGACACTGAGCAAGTTGTGCTTCAATCCATCAACAAGAGCAATATCATTTATGACAACATTTCCAATTTCCAAACAGCCATATCCCACTGTGTAACCTTTGTTGTTGTCTCTAAAGGTTATGATTGGGCCAGCTTTCTCTACAAATTGTGATAGCAGGGCTTTATCACCAGTCATGTGTCGAGAGCAGCCACTGTCAATGATCCAAGTGACTTGCTCCTTTTTCTTGCCCTGCAAAACAAATTGTATTTAAGAGACATATGGTACCCAATCCTTGTTGGGTCCTGCTACTTCAGTATCACAGACATAATCAACATTTTCAACTTTAATCATCTCATCAGGAATCTTCTGTTGGACTCCCCTCTTCACCCACTTTTCTTTAGAATTAGACTTGTTCTTATTCTTAGTGGATGAGGCCTTCTTACTGTAACCAGTAGGCTCAGGAGTCTCAACAGTTTGCATGTAGGTACATTGTTCAGTAGACAAAATAGGCAGATTGAAGTAAGTACTCATGGCAGTTATCTTACATGGCATACAATCAATGTTATTACACACTACCATAGGTCTATGCATAAGGGGGTTTCTATGTAAGTTACCATTTTTCAGAGTCACATTATCATTGACCTCTTTTGGATTCTTACAGACATGAGTTAAGTGATGTGAAGAGCCACAATTATTGCATAGTTTCCTAGGAGCATTACTACCATTATCATTGCCATTTCCTAACTTACCATTCCTGTTTCTAGACTTGTAAGTTACCGTGTCATCAGGATGTTCTGAAGTTGTTGTCGAGCTTTTCTTGACAGTACCTTTCATGCCTTCTGTCATGACAGTAGGTTTGGAAGTTGCTGTCTTTGAAGCTCTCTTGACAGTGTCTTTAGAACATTCTGTCAGATTGTTTGGCAAAGTTACTGTCTTGGGGAATGTGACAGTATCTTTTCCACCAACTGTTGAACTGTCAGTACCTTCATCCTTATCATCAAGTTGTTGCTTGATGAGCATGGCTTCCTCATCAAACTCAAGTTCAGAAAGTTTAAAAATTGGTTTGTTGAGTTTCTTGAGAACATGAGGTTTGACAGTAGCATCAGTTGAACAATCCTGACTGACAATTTCCTTACCAGGTCTTTTGCCATATTCAAAACCTATCCCTACCTTTTGATCCTCTGTGTGTTTTTCATGATAATCCTGAAGTTGTTTAGATGAGTTTCTATAGGCTTTAATCTTGAATTCATTTTCACTAATTTCTTTCCTTAGAAACTCCTCAATCTCTTTAGCACAGGCTAATTCATTTTTCAGTTTAGCATTCTCCTGTGTTAAAGATTCTAATCGATTGGTCTTTAATAAAAGCAAATCATTTTAAGAAGTGAGTTCATCATTCGACTTAGTTAACCTAGCAATTTCTTCATTAGCTGCAGTTAAACTAGTATGAACATTAAACATCTCAGTACTCAATTCTTCAACAGTTTGCTTGTATTCATCTTTAGACATATCAAGTAAGACAAGTGAGGGTACCTGACTTGGAGAGCTAGAGGGGGCCTCTTCAGATTTAGCCATGAGTGCTAAATTCACATATTCCTCTTCCTCTTCATCATCAGTATCATCCCAGCACTTTCCTTCAGCCACATAGGCCTTTCCATGTCCTTTCTTGAAGTGTCCACTTGACCCTTTATCCATCCTTTGATTTTGCTTTGGCCTTCTGCATTCAGTAGAAAAACGGCCAAGCTCATTGCAGTTGTAACACCTGAACTTGGATCTGTCCACCATCCCTGTTTTGTATCCACCTCTTGTAGCACCACCTTCAACTTTGGAGAAGTTCCCTTTGCTGAACCTTGATGTTTGACCTTGAGACTTATATGGCTTGTTTCTCTTGAACCTTCTGTTCTTGAATTTCTTAGCCATGTAAGCCATGGTTGGATTATCCATCTTTTCCATTTCTTCCAAGGAATAGAAGTCTTCATCTTCAACATCAGTTAGCTATAGTACAACTTTCTCCGCATCATCCACAACCTCTTCAATCTTAAGAGTTGGTATTGGAGCAGGTTGGATGACTTGATTTTCTTCAGTAGGTTGAGTGATTCTTGGTACATGAGCCACGAGAGCACCTGACATATTAGCCATCTTTCCTCTGGATCCAGCTAGAATAGCTCTTTTCTGGAAAAACTCAAGCTCATATGATTTAAGCACACCATATAGAGTTTCAAGAGAAATATTGTTCAGATTTCTTCCTTCTCTTATGGCAGTGACTTTATGCTCAAGATGCTCAGGAAGTGTGAGCAAGAACTTGACATTCAATTCTTTCCTATCATAGTACTTGCCATGAATCTGTAGCTCAGTCATAAGTTTGCTAAACCTTTCAAACATAGTTGTAAGGTCTTCTCCTGACTTTGCCATGAAGGCTTCATACTGTGAGATAAAGATTTGTCTCTGGTTGTCTTTCACTTCTTCACTTCCTTCACATAGCAGCTCGATCTTATTCCACATATCCTTGGCTGATGAGAACCCGGTGACATTCCCACACATGGCTTTGTCCAAGGTGAGAGCATCCAGTATGATGAGTTGCAAGTAATCATCCAAGGCCACCTTCTCTTTTTCTGGTTCCAGAAACTCAGAAGGTAGTTTGTTGACCCAGTAGGCTGGAATAAGAACACCATCTACAGTTGAGGCTTCAATTTCTTTACGTGGAATGAAGGGACCATTCTGGAGGATACCCAAGTATAATGGATTCGCAGCTTTGATAAACAACATGATTTTTCTTTTCCATACATTGTAGTTCTCTTTATCAAAAGCTGGAATCTTTATGCTACTTGACTTCTGCATACTTGTCATGATCTCAGATTTAAGAACAATCTGTCCGCTCTGATACCAGTTGTTGGTCCTTGACTATTGCAGAAGGGGAGGGGGGGTTGAATGCAATAGTGATAAAACTCAATCTACGTTTCAACAACAAAAACTAAGATTAAAGTTTATCACTTAATCGATTGCAAACAAAAGTAGACACACAAACAATTCTCACAAAATAAATGTTTTATTTATTTTGCAATGGGTTGCTACAACCTCAAGAAAATGTATGTTTTCTTGAGCTTCGGTTTCTCGAGTTATTGATCTCACGTTGTTACAAAGAATGGAATGATAGATAGGTTTTGTAAAAACTAAACCTATCACTATCAACACGGGTCTAGTGAAGCTGCTGTCATTTTCAAGTGGTAGCTTCTTACAATTTGCCTAGCCGTGAATCTTTCCTAAATTGCTATACAAACAACTTATCAATACATTACAAAGCAATCTAGAAACTTTCCATATTAAGCTAACACAATTCAGTAGATGTAGATTTGTCATACACTGGAATTGGTGAGCTTTGTCATGTGATCTCTTCGAGCTTCGGTCGTAGTCTTGCATACCTGTTGCAGTGTTGGGATACTGCAACACGCCTGTTTCTTGAACATCTAAACTGTCACATGTTTGACTGGGTTGATCCCCAATACAAATGATATCCCTTCATGACAGTATCCTGATGGCTAAGCTTGCTGTCACATGAGTGTGCTTTTGGTGACAGTAAGAAATCCCCGCAAAAGGTGCTGTCAGGATTTCCAAGCTTGCTGTCAGGTTAAGATAAAGTTGCTGTCAGAGGGCTTCCGCCAATGTTGCTGTCAGAGTGAATGTACTGTCGTGACTTGCAACATGTTGTCTTCAAGTAACCCTATTGTCAATGGTGTGACAATAGTATTTATTCTTGTTGTCCATCTTGAGCACTTATTGAGGCTTGAACAAACTAATGAACTTCTACCAAGATGTACTAGAATCTTATTTTAAGCAAACAAAAACGGTTACATAGACATACTCTGACTGTGACAGTATATTCATACTTAATAAAATTAAGTATATAAAATATCTAATTAAGTTGTCTCATAGCTATCACCCATAAATTCTAACATATAGTATATTATTGTAAAATTAGAAATTGATCCTAATATATATTCATTCACATGATTTATGTGCATCTTACAAAAGTCATCTCAAGTAATTACATATATAATATATGGAAATAATATCAAGTTATTAATACAAATATTAAAAACAAAAAAAATATATAAATAAAATTTATGTTATAGGTGTTTAAGTGATACTAATATATATAAAAAAAATTATTGTACAAATGTTTTTTTATTAAATAATTTACAAATATTAATAAAAAATAATAAATAATTATAAAAAAAATTGAGCTCAAACCTGAACCGAGCCGAGTTCGAACTAATTGAGCCGAGCTCACAAAAACTCAGTTCGACTCGAATTTTTAATCGAACCCAAAAATTTATTCGAGCTCGAACTCGATAAAATTTTCGAGCCCGAACCGAGCCGAAAAAAGCCGGGCTCAAGTTACATCAAGGCAGAGTTGGACTAACAGTGAAGTAAAGTAGACTGCTGGATATTTAACAAAAATAAAGCAGTACATAAACAATTGGTCTACGCTTTCCAAAGCAGCATGTGGGCTGCTATTAAAATATTTGTCAAGACGCGGTTTGCACAGCTTAGATGCTGTTTACTGACCTCTGTGTTAAAGATAACAGGAAGTTAAAACAATTAAGAGGATGGTATTATAACAAAGGTGTGATTCAAATACCATACAATACAGAAAAAATAATACCATATAATTTTAGAGGATAGTGGTTCGAGATAAATGAATTCACTTCACATCCGACAATTTTATATTATATTATTATATTAAGAGATCTTATCCAAAACTTTTAAAACAATCTCAATTGTTAGATTTAATATTTTTAAAAATAGACGATCAAAATTATATAATACAAAAATAAAAATTATTATGTGAAAATGATATAAGTCAAAAGTTGAACTATAAGTATTAGAAATAAAATTGGATTAGACGTAAATATAATTTAATAAAAAGACCAGTTCTATTATTAATATTGATATTTAATTTCTATTATATGTCAAAATAATAAGCATTGTTGGATTTTAAAATAGATAGATGAGAATCGTTGTATCAAATATGAAAAAGTGTATTCGGTTGTTAGTTGAATTATATTAAAAATACCAAATAATGTATCTTGATAATTTAAATCAAATACATAAAAATTTAAAAACTTTGATCTATGTACTATCAAACTAATAAGGACTGTTAATTTTGAAATAGATAAATAAGAATTTTTAGATCTAATATTAAAAAATATATTTGATTATTATTAGAATTATATTTAAATACTAAAAAATAGTGAATTTTAATAATATAAACAAAAAAATGAGTAAGTTAAATAGAATTGTTAATGTAAAAATTCATAATTTGAGTAATTTTAGTTGAATAATAATGACTGACATTAAGTTAAAAATAATTTCGTTAATTAATATAATTATAAATTTTAAAAAAATAACAGACACGGTATTAACACATCCACTCTATAACATACGTCGGAAAAAATGACAAAAATAATCAATTTTTTGATAAAATAAACAAAAATAATCATTCTGAAAAAAAGTGGCCAACTTTAGCTGGGATACACTGGTAGTTGGGTATCTGATACTCCACTAACAGTTGGGTATCCCATAAGTCAAAATTAACCTCTTTTTAATACAAAATGAACAAAAATAACCAATTTAATATAAATTTAAGTTTTTGTATAAAATGTTAGATAAACATGTGTTCCTAGTTTAGCGTTTCCTTGGGGTTCAACAATTAACCTTTGGGGTTCAATGGTTCCATTTTGGGTTTTAAAAATACTCAGAATAACGAATCTGTATACGGACGTAGGATTTAGGGTTGTTTACAATCCTAAACCCTAGACCCTAAAACAACCCTAAAATCAGGTCGTCGGTCTATGTAAGAAAATTAACTTAAAATCACATTTCGTATTTTGTGATTTTGTACATGTGATTTTATACGAATAATTAAAATCAACTTAAAATCATTTGTTATTGGTTATTGAAGTTTCTGACCACCGTCACTTGCAAAACGAATTACAGTAATACGCATATGCTAAATGCTTATTAAGTTCATGATACTCCAGTGAGATATGCGTATTCATTAGATACTCCAGCTCAAAATGCGTATTCAATTCGACAATCAATGAATACTCCATCGTTGAATGCGTAATCATGATACCCTTTTCCAGAATGCGTATCCCATCGATCATATATGTCAACAAACTTGAAATCGGTTAGTATCGTCACTTTAGTTCTAAAAATAGGTCAAAGTTGACTTTCATCCCATACGTCAATCATGTATGATATCTAAAAGAACAAGTTAAATTTAATACAAAAACTTTCAATTGGTTGAATAATGTTGCAGCACAGTGTCTCACAGTTCTTAGATAATTCTTGTACTTGAAACAAATCTCTTTATTTTGTTTAATGAGATTGTTGATAATTAAGTGGTTACTTAGGTCCTACTTAAGCTAATAATATGTTTATATTCTCTTATGTCTAGGGGTGAGCAAAAAAAAAAGTCAAACCTACCGAACTGGACCAGATAGAACCGATCAAACCGTATTTTATGATTTTTTTGACGGTTTGATTTGGTTTAGGTTTGATATAAATAAAAATCGTTATTTAATGGTTTGATTCGTTTTTCATATTCAAACTAGACCGTTAAGACCGAACAAGACCATTTCATTTTATTATATTATAAAATAATATATTTATTCATTTTATTGATGTCTCACATCTTACACTTTATCAAATATATTTTTATCTTAAAATTCTAAGTAAAGAATACATATTTTTTATAACTCATATCTTGCACTTTGCAATTTTATTCGGAAAGAATGTTATTTATACTTTAATTATTTATATTAATATATTTTTATATAGTAGTTACCTATCAAATTTTAGTAATATCATTAATTTTTTAGTTCATTTATCTTCGAATGTCTAGTTAAGTTTAAAACCGAACCGATCAAACCGTTTAATTTAGGTCTGGTCTGGGTTTTTAAGTGGTCCGGTCCGATTTAATAATTTATGTAACCGTCAAATACGGTTTGATTCGATTTAATCTTTAAAAACCGACCGAACCAATCGTTACTCAGCGTGCTTATGTCAACATCTCTGAATCAATAATCAACCATATCCTCAAGGTAATTAGCTAAGCAAGGCTCTCAACAAATATTTAAAAATGTACACTGGATTAATTTGCACCTAACAAAATTATTGACACATGCCAAACTAATATAGAGATAAGAATTAGTATTAAACAATGATAATTTTTATAAAAGTCAACCTTCTGAATTTTCTTACTCAAGACTTTAAGGCCATCTCGTGCTGTACTATTTTTTAAGCATAGTCTCCCTCTGCGAGGTGATGTTTATTATTCAAGTAATATATATAATTACTTTATCATTTGGTAGTCAAAATTTTGTTTCCTCTCGTTCAATCGTGTGTATATATATACAGGGCACTCTTTGGATAGGTTTTTGCGATCGATAAGAATCGGAAATAAAACAGTCAAGCTAGTCTATCTGATCCTCAAAATAAATTTTTTCGCTTAATTTGTATTATTTCGGGTGTCTTCTTTTCAAACATTAAGAATTTATTGTCTAAACTTTCAGGGACATCTTGCATATTTTTTTGCATATCGTTTGGCTAGATGATAAACTTTATTAAATGAAGGAAACTACTCTTATTGTACTTTATATTTTGGTACATTCTTTACAAGAAGGTATCACCTGACAAAAAAAAAAATATAGAAACTAGAAGTATTAACTTCTCGAAATTAGTTGGAAATTATTTATATTAACTATTGGAAATTATTTATATTAATTTCATCGATACGATAACTTTCCTTACTTAGTTCACGAAATTTCGAATCATTTTGATCCTCGTTTATATTCCTTTTGTGGCTCATGATTCATGAGCATTATTTTATCATATTCAGGTAATCACTATCACAGAGCAATGATCTTCTTTTTCCCACCTTTTGCAATAAGCTAAACAACCTAATTGTATGCATTTCTTTTTGACTGTATTATCTTTTACACTTTGATAAGATGTATCTTTTACACTTTGATAAGATGCCGCTTATATATCTACGATTAGACCTGACAATTTGGTACACGACACAAACACGACACGGATAATTAGTTTTTGGGTGTAAAAATTTGGTACACGAACACGAAAAAACACGAATATAATTAGTGTCGGGTTTGTGTTTTCACAATAGGTACACGACACGGAACGAAATTACACGAATTAATGAAGTAAATAAATAATTTTAAAAAATATATATTATTTATAGTATTGCATATTTAGAAAATATATAAGCAATTACATATGAACAATAAATAAAAGTTTCACAAGGAAGTTTAGCTTGCCAATTAAAGACTTGTAAACCTTGGATCTTTTAATGGAATTCCATATGTACAACTAAGTTTCAGATGCAATGGAAGAGGAATAACAGCTCGAGAAGTGAGATCATCTGAACAAGAACTTAACAAGTCCTTAGTAATTTTTTTTTGACTAAGTATGATACCTTCAAGCACATATTTTAATACCCAATAAATAATGTAGTACTCCAAGATCTTTGATGCTGAAAACTCTATTCAAATGTTCTTTAATCTGTATAATATGAGAAGGATTACTGCCAGTAACTACTATGTCATCGATATATACCCCCATAATAGTTATGTCAGCGGCAGTCTTATGAATGAAAAGGCTGTAATCATGTCTTGACTGTGTGAAACCTTGATCAACTAATTCTGTTGCCAATTTTGCTGACCATTGTCTCGAGGCTTGTTTCAAGCCATAAAGAGACTTTCTCAATCTACAAACCTTATTATGAGGATTAGAATATCACTTAGGTGGAGTCATATATACCTTTTCGTATAAATTACCATGTAGAAACACGTTATTGACATCCAATTGATGAAAAGTCCATTTTCTGCTTGCTGCCAAAGCTATGATACACCGAACTGTACTCATTTTAACCACTAGCACAAACGTCTCAAGATAATCAATACCAAATTTTTGATTGAAGCCCTTGGCAACCAAACGAGCTTTGCATCTTTCTAGTGTGCCATCATCATGAAGTTTAACCTTATAAACCCACTTACATCCGATTAGTTTTTTTCCAGTAGCAAGATCCATTAAATCTCAAGTGTGATTATCCTCTAAGGCTTTTAACTCTTTATCCATAGCATCTTGCCAAATAGGATTAGAGGCTACCTCTTGATAGCATGAAGGTTCAATAATAACAGAATTGGCAGCCATTAAACTGAAACAGGACTTAGGAAGGAAATCAGGTGGAATGACATTGCACCAAGTATGTGAAAATGGAGGTTGTGTTTGTGATAAATGACATTGATAATCTGTCAAATATGAAGGTGGATGTCGAATTCTAGCAAATTGTCTTAATGATGGTATAGAACCATCAGATTGATTAGAAGTAGAATCACTGAGATCAAAAAGATTAGAAGTAGGACTGTTGATTTTAGTTAAACCATGAGAAGCATCAGGTGTGGAAGTAGAAGGATTTGAGGAATGAGATGAAACAGTATCATCATGACAGATATCAATGGGTTTTGTAATGGCAGGAACAAAAATTTCATTCAGGAATTTAGTTTCTGAATTGGATTGTGTAAAAATCATAGAGAATGGAAAAGATTTTTCATAAAAAGTCACATCTCTAGAGACAAAAATAGTGTTATGTTTGAGATCATAAACTCTGTACCGTTTTTGAGAAGTAAATATCCTAGGAAAACATGAGCCACTGCTCTGGAATCAAACTTGGATCTATTTATACTACAAGTAGAAACATAACAGAGACACCCAAAAGGTTTGAAATGATCAAGATGTGGAGAATCATTATATAGTCTAAAATAAGGAGTTTGGTAAGAAATGGACCTTAAAGGCATTCTGTTGACCAGGTATGTAGCACATAACACACTATCACCCCAAAATCTATCAGGTACCTTGGATTGTAAAAACAAAGATCTAGCTGTCTCTAATAAGTGTCTATGCTTTCTCTATACAACACCATTTTGTTGTGGAGTATAAGCACAACTTGTTTGGTGCAGAATTCCCTTAGACAAGAATAACTTCTTTGACTCTCCTTGACAAATTCCATTGCATTATCACTTCTGATGCATTGAATACTTGTTTTAAACTAAGTTTCCACATATTGAATAAAGTTTGAAAGAATTGCAGGAACTTTAGATTTAAATTTAAGTAAATGAACCCACGCGAATCTTGAAAAATCATCTACTATAGTGATAAACTGAGAACAACCAGATATAGACTTGGTCTTGTACGAACCCTATATATCAACATGTATCAACTGAAATGCACTTACAGTTTGAATAGAACTAAAAGCAAAAGATTTTCTTGTCTGTTTTGCAGTATGACATACTTGAGAAAAAGTCTGGAAGTACCATCTTCATTTGAGGAAAAAGTAGGTGACCAAGTCTGAGATGCCATAACTTTGTGTCTTCCAAATTAGACAATCTGGCAGTATGAACTTGTTTAGTACTAGAATCATTCTTCTATAAATTTGTATCACTGACACTGTAAAGCCCATTTGTTAATTTACCAATAGGAATCTGAGGCCTGTTCTGAGAATGGCCATGAATATAACAATGGTCATTAGTGAAACTAACTTTGCAATTAAGATCAGCACACAGTTTGTTGACAGAAATCAGCTTGAACTGAAAGTTTGGGACATGAAGTACTCTTTGTAGTACAATTTCATTATTTAGTTGTACTGATCCTATATGAAGAACTTTCACCCTCCTTTCATCAGGAATAGTAATGAAATTATCTTGACTTGGTGAAACAACATAATGATCAAATTTTTCAAGGTAAAGACAAATATGGTGGGTGACACCACTATCAATCAACCAACTGTTACCATGACTAGAAAGAAGACAAAAATTACCTGCTAAAAGAGCATGTTTAGGAGAATTAGACTGTGATCCTTTTTTTTGATCAAACAATTGCATCAGTTGATTATATTATTCCAGAGTGACAGTTAGTGAATGGCTTTCAGATTGGCTATTAGATTTCATCTGTCCATCTGAATCAAATTAAGATAAAACAACAACTTTCCTATCCTGTCTTGCTTGAAACCCTGGAGGATATCTATGTATTTTAAAGTATCTTTCAATACTATGTCCATTAATATTATAGTGAGTGCAGAAGTAGTTTGGTTTCTTCTTATTGTTATAGCTTGTAGCACCAGTAACACCAGAAGTATTATTGTATCCTGTAGCACCACCAGAATAGTTTGCTTTGGTCTGAGTAGCATTATTAAAAACAACATTGTATGGCCTGGAAAAATTTCTTTGTCCCTGATTGTTTTGAGTAGGAAGTCTTCTTCTATCAGCAAGAAATGCCATAGCTTCTGTTTGAGAGACAATGTTAGAGATTTCCTTATGCCTTTCTTCTTGAGCAAAAAGTCTATAGGTTTGAGCAATGTTAGGCAGATGATTCATCATGGGTACATTTCCTCTGACAGGAGCAAAGTTTTCAGATAGTTTCATCATAAACTGTAAGACTCACTTTTCCTGTTGTTGTTTCTGAAGCCTTTGAGTCAGATCACATGTGCAATTGTTGCATGTACAATGTGGCAAGGGACTGGCATCATTAAGTCCATCCCACAGTGTTTTGATCTTCGTAAAAAACTCTGATACTGAATTTTGACCTTACTTTATCTCTGCTAGTTGTTGTTCCAGTGAATACACTTGTGCTACAGAAGCATAACCATAACGTTTCTCTAACTCAGTCCAGATTTCTCTAGCAGTTGGCATAAACAAAACACTCTTTGCTATACTTTCTTTCAGATTAAACAATAACCAGGAGATTACTAGATCATTACATCATTCCCATTGTTTATACTGAATAGAAGTTGATACTGGAACCGCTATTGTACCGTTGATAAAACCTAATTTGTTCTTGGCTGATAAAGTCAGCATCATAGATCGCTTCCAATTGTGAAAACAAACACCATTGAACTTAACAGAAATTAATTAAGTAGTGAAGGAGTCAGATGGATGAATATAGAAAAAATTAGAAGGATCAGGATTATGATTAGGTTGTGTCGCCATAACGAAATCAATTCAAGAAGAAATTGAATGAGATTAAGAAGAAAATATGGTTTAGGACTTATCAAACAGAATAAATGCACAAATCTGCAACTAAATGGCTCGATTTGTTTTGCAAGGACAACAACTCTTAGCTGTGAAGAATAACGCAAATTCTCAACCAATTGATCACAACAACAAGATCTTAACCACAAGATTGCATAGAATCAACAAGAAAACTCAAGATTTGAACAGAATTAACAAGAAATGAACAGAAAAAACAGTAAACTGGACTATTTTTGGATTTTCTTTGAGTTTTCTCTTTTGAAACAACGAACAGTATGAACAGATCTTACTATCGATATGTACAAACACACAATTTATGCTTTTTTGAAGAATATATACAGATTTGTTTACGTTTTGATGAAAATAAGAACGAACAGATTAACCTGTGTTGAGAAACTGAACAAAGCAATCTGTTGAATCAATTAGGACTGAAACGCGCCATTGATATGATCTTTTTAAGCTCTGATACCATGTTATTTTCTGTGAAATATTACCGTGTATTGATTGAAGAAGAACTAGTACAAAAAATGTATGTACAATTATATTTATACAAGTAAATTCTAACAAACTGTCTAACAAATTAAGGCTGGAATTCTAGTGGTCAAGGTGGATGAGTTGGCATGATGTGATGATGTGGAAAACCCTGAGATGTACCGGCTGATATGTCAATACATATGTTGCACCATTTCCCGTACATGTAGCCTGTAGCTTACATAAATTGAAATGTTAATGTGATCCACTTTTTTAGCAATTTAGCTCGAACCCTAAGCATAAAATATACTCTACATCCTTTTCCAGCGCACTTTTTATTTGTTTTTTCTGAACGGAAACTTTGCTATTTCTTGTGTACACAAAATAATAGACCACATTTAAAAGATTATCAAAGTTATAAGTCATATAATCGTCAGAGAACAGAACACATTGTGAATAACGGACACATTGCTTATATACAATGAGACGAGGACAGCATCCAGGGTGAAACTTGTCTATTTTAATAACCCTAACTACACCGAAATCTATGCAAATTTGAATGAAAATACAATGTGATGAATTTATAATGTCTTTATCTCTTGTCTTAAGGCGAAAGGTACGCAGTAGTAACAGTTTACAAATAAAGACAAATATGGCGGCGACAAGTACGTACTGTCCACATTCAGCTACCCGGCTGTGGTCCTACACAATGGTGTCAAGCTACGCCGCCGGCCCTCCTCAATCGCCCCTCTCCGAAATACTAATGAACACCCTGGTAGCTCCTCGAGATCAGCGAATAACGAATCGTCTTCCTCCTTTGTTGAAAATATTGTAGCAATGTCAGTGTCTCCAATTCCATCTCTGGCTAAAATTGGACTCTCCAGCACGGTGGAAGAAGTTGTTTCAAAATTTGAGAACCAAGAATATTCGGAATTGAAGGAGGCGTCGAGATTATTGAATTCTTCATCCATTCCGAAAATTGTGGAGATCTGATCGTCGTCGGAATTTGAAGTAGTGAAATTCGGGGATGAAATATTAACACTCACAGCAGTTGTTGGTGTTGTAGCAGTAGATGTAGTATTATTTTCTTGATTTTGGGTTTGATTGCGACTTCGATTTTGACTATTTTTCGAAGCCGGCCATGGATGATTATGCTCACAAGAATATGTCACCATCAGCATTGTAGGGTCTGCTCGACTTCTTTCGACTTGTTTTCTTGCTGGACAGCCTTTTGAGCTACTACAACGATAATAACCCCTAAGCAATACAATCGTAAAATCTCGATTAGTCTAATTTCACATACAAATTACTCAATAAACTGATACAGATAACATTGAAGACTGCAGATTAAATTTCAATGTCACACATTTGTACACCATTATGAAACAATAATTGGCATATAATTTTCTCCAAGGATGGAATATATGATTAATAATTAGATGGTACCTCGGGTAAGGAGAGCCTTTGATAGGCTTTTGACCATACTTTCTCCAAGCCCAAGAATCAGATGGTGGTGTGCTAATAATCTCCCCTTTGAGCCTTGACCCATCAACGTCTCTGATTGGTACCGACACCACTCTCTTTTGCAAAGCTCTCCTACTGATAAAAATAGAAGCATTAGAAAGAACCCTCATGCACTGCTCTACAAAAATTAAGAAACCCTAACACTAATTCTTATTCTCTTCTTGTTCAACCTTAATCTTTTGGATTCTTGTAAAACATTCCAGTTGGCCGAAATGAGATCTATAAAAGGGTTACATGAATATATAGTTACAAACTTCGCTTCATTTGGAAAACAAACCTTATTCTTGGAGATGAGGTAGAAGTCATCTTGCCATCGTTTAACATGCTACAAGGCGGCGAATCTCCGCTTATCTCCGGTGAATTCTCATAGTCTTCTTGCTCTCTAACAAAATGGTTGATTCTGCCGTCCATAGAACTTGTTAATATGTAACTAATTAATCAAATTATACTAGTTTTGTGGACGTACTTGTAAATTGTGGTATATGCTTATGTAGGCGATGATGTTGAAATGGTTTCGATCTTCTCAAGGATGTAGAAGTTAATGAAGAGTAGTTAGGGCCTTAGGGGAGGAAAGAGACACAAGAGAACAAGAAATGGGGAGGTGGTGAAAGTCTAGGAGTTGTTTTTAATAATATGGGACCTAACGCTGACAGATGCGCAGTTGTATACTGTAGTTCCTACAGGACGTGCAAGCAAATGTGTAAATAATCCAAATACATTAATTAACATTATTATTATATTGTAATGTGAAACGTATTCTGAAGTTTGATGTTGAATAATCTGATCTTTTAAGATTTTTAAGCACTTTTCTTCGTGAATACGAGTGGTTATATTTTTTATTGCCCTTACTCAATTTCAAGTACTGGCCATTATAATCTTAAATAATTAACATATTTCATGTTTGTTTTGTTAGAATAGCGGATTAGATCATAGTGATGTCTAATACTTGGTTGTATAAAATGTTATTTTAATCCCCTCTAACAAGTCATTTTTAAAAAAAATTATAATTCCCTGACTACAATCTTATGCAAAACAAATTTAAAATTTAAAAATTTAAAAATTTAAAGCATAATAGTTAAATACATGATTATCCCTCAAAATAAAAATGGAATAGAATTTTCAAGCATTATATTCCAATCCTAAAGCCAGTGTTGTAAAAAGCGGGAATCAGAGTTAATCGGTGAAGGTACCGTTCAGGGATTAATCGGGTAATCGGGGATTAATCGGATCATTAATCGGAATAAATTTAATAATATTTGTTTATATACAATTATAAAATTATTACGTTATTTCAACTAAACATATGTTATTATCATATATTTATGCAAATATGTTAAAAATGTTATATAATTGTAATAAATAAAATTTTGAAGGTTTAATTTTTCAATTAGAGATAAATTTAAGAGAAAAACTTAAAAGAATTTACGATTTAGGCATCTAAAATTATAATTATATGTACAAAAATAATGTTTTTTCCTATTGTTTAATCAAGTTTCTACCTTTTAATTTTTTTTTTAAATTTTAACTATTTTTTTTAATAATTAGCCCGTTTTTTGACCGATTAATCCGATTTTTGACCGATTCAGCCGATTTTTGACCGTTTTATGAAAAAAACGATTAATTGACCGATTTTCGCTTAATCAGTTCGGTGGCCCGTCATCTAGCGATTAATCGACGATTAATCCCGATTAATCGCCGACTTTTAGAACACGGCCTAAAGCTAATATTTCAAAACAAAAATGAGATATCATAATTTAAAGAATTTTAATCCTTAGCATTTTATTCTGAATAATAATCTGTAATTCCTCCAAGCAAACGTGACCTTAGTTTCTGAGATCGTTTTAATTGAATGGTGGTTGTTTGGGGTGAATCTCCTTTATAACACTTTTTCGCTCTGGCTTGCCCAATATACCAGCCTGCACGATTTGTGCCCAAAATCACAATTTGAACACGCATTTCTCGCATGCGTGGGTTTCTATACACATTTTCTATATGCGTGGACCCGTATACACATTTAGTGTTTGCGTGTTTCCAGGTTCATTTCAATTTATGCAACTATATACGCATTCTAAGGATGCGAGGCTACTATAAACGCATCATTCAGATGCGTATTTGCCCTTACATTTAATTTTTTTTTTAAGAGTAAATGTATTTTTTAATTTTTTTGCAAAAATACAAACTTTTTGAAAATATTTTCAAAAATACGGTCTGCAACTAGATGCAACTATATCTGCAATCGCAACCAAAATCAACCACATATACAACTTGTTAATAATGGTGTTTTTCCGGCGTCCTGATTTTAGGGTTGTAAACAACCCTAAAATTTTAAGGGTAGGTTAGGGTTTAGAGTCTAGGGTTTAGGGCCCTAAATCCTAAACCCTGTTAGGTCCTGATAAGTTTGTAGAAGGGGCGGTTGAATACAAACTATACCGTTTTATCGAAATTTGCTCTTTGAATAATTTAACAATTAAGAACAAATTAATGCGGAATATAAATGAAACAAGATTCAAGTTAAATATAACTTATATTAAACTTGAAGGGTGTTGCAAATACAATATGGATTACAAAGTATTTATCTCAAACTAATTAATACAAATTTAGAATAAATTCGACATGAACTTTTCTAATATTTGTAATAAAAAGATCGAATGCTAAAAGCAAGTTCGAGATAAATTCTAGGGATAAAAATCCGCTAGATGATCAAAGCAATACAAGTAATCAACTTCTAGTGGTTTGGATTTAACAATACAAACTAGAATTAATTGCTTGAGAAGAAATGATGTTAAATGCTTGAGCTGTTCTTGAGAGAAATAAATGACTGCCCCTTTTTCTTTTGAATGATTTCTATCTGCTTTTGCATTTCTAGCCCCGGGTATATACAATTTGATTTGCCTTGTATGACCTAGCAAATGCCTTGTATGACCTGAGACAATCCTCAAACATTTCGGTAGAACCTGCAAAAAGGGACTTGTATGACCTGGTATATAAAGTCAAAAGTAACTAGTATGACCTCTATAATATTCGGTATGACCTGCCAAAATTAATGCAAGGTCATACAAAGTATAATAGGTCATACCGACTTTATGAATTCTAATAAAACAGGTCATACTAGTTTTATTTCAGAAAATCCTTTTAATTTAATTTGTTAGATTAAATTATAGATTAAATTAATTCTCCTAAATAGAATTAAGTTAATAAATAATTTAAACTACTAACTTAATTAATTTAATAAATAAATTAATTCTGATAGAATTAATTTATTAATTAAATTAACTTAATAAATTAAAGAGGATAATTCAAAAACTTAGTATCTCTCTCTCTTTTGAAGACCACTGAAAATAGATGATTTAATTCCACTGATTGATGTCGTCATTCGATGCACTGTCTGGTTTCATGAATAACTGACTTCAATGATAATTCTTCATCTTTAAAACATTTAAAGCTCTGGCTTCTTTCCTTTAGCTTTGACAAAACTCTGTATCCTGTACTTCTTCCGTCACCACTGGAAATCTCTGTCACTGTAGTAAATCCACTTACTTGAATACTTCACTGAGGCTTGAACAATAAATTGAACTTCTTTCAATGTAGAATAACTTCAAGTCTGTAGATGACTTTAATTCTCCATTCTCTTGACAGATAAAACTCTCTGAGATTCCTGTGACATATTAACTTATTATTTACTTATTACATACTTGTTTAAATTAAGTTGTTTCCTCGGAATATTAATAGGCCTAAACAAATGCCTTTCAATCTCCCCCTATTTGTTTGTTAGAGAATAACAATCAAATACCTAGAGGATAACTCAACTAACTTAAACAAGAAATAGAAATGACTTTTAAGAGCCAAGTAAATAACAAGAAAAGTTCTGGATTTCATTTAACATTTTCCAGATTCAAACATTAAAGATAAATACAAGATAGATGTTCCTCTAGACTGAACATATGTTTACATTGATCCTATCTTGAAATACCTAAGCTCTATACATATAACATTTACAGACTAGAGCTTCTTCAAATTTCAGACTCCATCATCTCTCCTTCTTCAAGTGCTTCAAGCAAATCCTTGTCCATAATACGATCAGATTCAGAAGTAATACCACTAGGTCTGACAGGTTGAGCTGTGACTTTCTTCAGCCTATTCTTCATTTGATGATATCTCTTGATATTGACAATGCAATAGTCTTGAATCAAATCAGCAACTTCTGTCTTCTCTTGTGTAGCAAATCCTGAAGTCCTCAACATGTTCTCCAAGTAGACAAGATGCTTGGCAGGAAAATCTTTCAAAGAGATTGGATCCACACCACAAGTTTGAAGTGCCCTTCCTTTATAAAATTTAACTTCATATGGCACATCCACAACTTGAGGGCTAGCTTTCATTGTAAAGTCTCTTAGCTGATCCTGCAGCAGCTCAGCTAATGGAGAAGTTCTTTTTACTTTGCACATGAATACCCATAGTTCAGAGAGAGTTCTGCTTTCCAGAAGATTGAGAGAAACTAAGAAAGTTCCCTCATTGTGAGTGTAAACATAGATCTTTAACTCCTCTCTAACTCTGTCATATCCAGTTGTGATCCTTGAAATCTCTGCATGAAGAGCTTTCATGTATACTGTGTTGTCTGGATTGACCTTCTTGTATCTCTCCAACATCCCAAGAAACTTTGCATCATTATTAGTTCCTTCTTGATGTGCAAACATTTCTCTAGCCTTGTCCCATTCTTCTCCTTGCTTCAGCCTCACATACAATTTTCTGTCACTAACCTTCAGATTGTGAAGCCTTTGCTTTTCTTGATGCTCAGCCTTTTGAATGACAAGATGCTTGGAAATGATGTCAGATACCTTTGCATTCTCCTCCTCTCTTCTCTTCAGATCAGCTTTCTGTCTTAACAGCTCAGCTTCAAAGGCAGGATCCACTACAGGTTCATCTTCCCAGTCAGCATAATCAGCCTCTCCTTCAACCTCCACAACACCAAAGATATCTTCAGGGTTTTCTTCAGATTCAGTAAAGTCAAAATCTCCCTGTTCACCTTGGTAGTAGTCAGCATCAGAAAAAGTTAACTTCTGCTTCCCTTTGTCCTTTACAGAACCAGAACCTCCAGTTTCACCTCCTTGATCTTCTCCTCCTTGTATCTCCTTCTCCTTATTCTCCCCCTTAGTTGAGGAATCCTCTAAAGATTTAACTTTATCAGTTTTAGGATCCTCCTCTTTACTTCCTCTTTCTCCCTCTCCATCCTTGTCATCATTTCCCCCTTCATCATCATCACCCTCAAAGAATTTCTTCTGTTCAGCATTGGGTTGATGTGAGACTTTGATCATAGTATACAGATGTTTCATACCCTCGTTCAGATGTTGCATCCCTCCTTCAATCTTGGTAAACCTCTCATCATTGAAGTACTGATTTTCATCAATAGTATCTTGAAAAGAGTCTACTTTAGTTGAAATAATAGGAATCTGTTTGATAGCCTCCCTGATCTCAGCATTAGAAACCAGTAGTTCTGACATATCTGAAGCCATTAACACCTGTGATTCTTGAACAGCATTCATCTTGGGAACCAATGTGACCTTTACTCCCTGTATCTCATCTCTAAGATGACCCAGCTGATTATTTACAGAGGTGGAAGAAGAAGATCGTTCATCCACTTGTGCCTTGAGAATATCTTTCTCAGCCTGGGACTCTTGTAGTTGTTTCTGAAGATTAGCTATTTGAGCCAACAAAGAAGCAGTGTATGTGTCATTGTGTGCACTCATCTCAATTTCTTTCGATGGTGTTTCACTCACCTCACGTGCTTGTGTTTCGCTCTGTGTTTTACTAACCACTAGCTGTCTATCCAGAGTAGGAGTTGAAGTACCTGCAGTAGAAATCACCATAGCCCCTTCTTGAGAGGTCACTGGTGGTGCAATGGGAGTTCGCGAATCCCAATCCATGGTAAAGTCCAGAAATTCATCAGAAATTGAAAACTGAATTGCTTCAGGTATGGACTTACCATGTTGCCCTTCACTTTCTCCAGTTAAAACTGCGAGTGAAGAATCCCTTAGGGGAGCCAGAGATGTTCCCTCTGGGAGGGGAGAAAATGATTCTATTATTTTGGGCGAAGAACCAGATTTTCCCTCTGAAGCCTGTGAAGGCTCTTCTACCGTGACAATGGTAGGTACTGTGTCATCAATTATTCCTATGTGCTCTCCTCTCTGAGTGTCCTGTTCATGAGTCTCTATTATAGTTTCAGAAGTGTTTTCTCCCATTGTGAGTAAGGGGAGAGTGCTTGACTCTTTACAGAATGCCATGGCCTGATGGCGAATTTCAATAGATTCATCCTGTTGAGAGGATGTCTCTAGTAACTGTTCATTGGCCGTTTGAGAATCCATATCCTTTTGGGAGGATACAGACTGGCTTACAGATGCCTCAAGGAGTGTTCTTCTTTTCTTTAGTGGAGGAGGCAGAGCTGTGGGATCACTCACATTAGAATCTACTCCAGCTTGTTCTATCAATCTTGTTGTAGTTGATTGTTCTAGGGGAGCGGTCAATGGATTTGACTCTGTGTGTGGCTCTATGACCGTGGACAGAGATTGTGGTTCTACAATCCCTTGGTCAATCCTAAGAACCTCTTGGGTTAGTGGAGTAGCTGAGAGAGGATATATTACCTGAAGTGCCATGGTGTTAGGAGGCACCATTGAAGTTCCTGCTGACGAGGATCCAACCACTGGATGTTCAATAAAGAGTAGAGGTAACTGTGGTTGCAGAATCCTTCTCAGATATGATTGTGGAACTACGGGTCTCCTTCCAGACTTGGAACTTGTGGACAAAGTTGAGTATATGAGAGAATTAGTGTGTGCGGGGACTTGAAAAGGAGTGTTTTGAAAAAGTGTTTTATGTTCATCAGAAAGAACATGATTCAACACTAGAGAAAGGAAACGAGAATAAAAGCATCTAACTTTCTTTCCAGTTTGAATATCTCTAGTGTAATTGAAAATCCTCCTTATCAAGAGATCCCACACAAGAGTTCCTATGTCCAAGTTCAGGTTAAAAACAGCAGCATAGGCAATGTTTTGTAGGAGAGAAGTTATGACTGGAAAGTTGTTTTTGGTAGAATTACTAAAAACTTTGGCTAGACAGTCAAAGAACAAATCCCACTCACATGCTAGATTACCCTTATTCAGACGAGGAAGAACAATATTTCCTTGGTAATCAATACTAGAGAAAAATTGAACTAACTCGTTATCAGTAGGGAATCTAACAAAATTATTAAGGGGAAAATGAAGTACTTGACAAAAGATCTCCTTAGTTACTGTGTACTGATGATCAGAAATATTGAATGTAAAAGATCGCATATCTTCAGCAACAACAGCAGTTAAGCATAATAGACGAAGGGGTTCAATCTTTAAATCAACAGAAGCAGTGATAGCATAGCTAACAATTGATTGTTCATTTAAAAAATGAATCCACGGCCTAAAACGTTCAACAGAACACTTAAGGGGATCAAAATAGCCAACGTAATTATTAAAACGTTCAACAACAAACTCAGCAGCCATTTGAAAATAAATAATAAAATAAAAATATTACTAGAATAAAACAGCAATTAATAATACTAGTAATCAGAAAAGAAATAAAATCCCAAGTAATTCACAAGAAAAATTTGCAATAGTTCGTTGTTCTAAGAATAAAACCCAAACCAGAGCAAAGTTAACTAAGTAAAAACTTGAGTTAGAAAGGAATGAAAAGCAAAAGAACTAGAAAAGCACAGGTATTTATAGAGAAGGGTTCTGCTGAGCTCGGTATGACCTAAACGGAGGTCATACCGAGTTTTGCTGGAGGTCATACCGAGCTTTTCTTGAGGGCATACCGAGAAAACAAAGAAAATACTAATTAAAAAGATAAAAACCAGTATGACCTCTAACTAGGTCATACCGAGTTTTTGAATCCTAATAAACAAAAATAAATTCCAATATGACCAAACCTCAGGTCATACCGAAATTTTTAAACAAATAAACTATTAACATAAAAGAAAAACATATCAAAATGACCAAAGTAAAAGGTCATACCGAAATATTTATACACAGAAGCAGCAAAAACAGAAAATTTTCACAGAAAATTCTAACATAACTGAAACCTACTGCATAAAACATATGAAAGAACAAAAAAAACTTACTAAAAACCTGCAGAAAAATCTGAACAACAATATTTACAATCTGAAAAATATCTAAATAATTCTAAATAAATATATTTTCAATAAAAATACATTTCTCCACTAAAAAAATATGAGAAAAATATTTTTAAAGAAAATAAAATATTCAGAGATATTTAAATACACAAGCATGTAACATTAAATTAAATGAGAATAAGCAGTGAATATCATTTAAATGACAATAGAAAATGAAATTATTGAAAGAACAAACATGACAGAGATATTGTTAATCACTAAGACTGTTTAACATACCCAATTTACCAACCAACTTGATAAATGTGGGTTCGTCAACAGATTTAGTGAATATATCTGCAGTTTGTTCTTCTGTGGGTACAAAATGTAACTCCACAGTTCCATTCATGACATGCTCTCTGATAAAATGATACCTGATATCAATGTGCTTCGTTCTCGAGTGCTGCACAGGGTTGTTGGAGATTGCTATGGCACTTGTGTTATCACAAAATATGGGAATTTTGTCTAATGCAAAGCCATAGTCCTTTAATTGATTCCTTATCCATAAGATCTGAGCACAACAGCTTCCAGCAGCAATATATTCAGCTTCTGCTGTTGAATTGGAAACTGTTTGCTGTTTCTTGCTATACCAGGAAATCAACCTACCTCCTAGGAATTGACAACTTCCTGAGGTACTCTTTCTATCCACAACACTACCTGCATAATCAGAATCTGTATATCCAACAAGATTAAAACCAGAATCTTTAGGGTACCAGATACCTAGATTAGGTGTACCCTTAAGATATCTCAAGATTCTTTTCACAGCAACGAGATGTACATCTCTAGGGTCCGTTTGGAACCTTGCACACAAGCATGTAGCATACATAATATCTGGTCTACTTGCAGTAAGATAGAGTAAGGAGCCAATCATACCTCTGTAGCTTGTAACATCTACCTTGATAGATTTGTCAGAAGCTCCAAGTTTGATGGCTGTTGAAGATGGAGTCCTTGCTGATGCTGAATCCTCCATGTGATACTTCTTGAGGAGTTCTTTGAGATACTTGGATTGACAAATAAATATACCATTTGACCTTTGACTTACTTGCAATCCAAGAAAGAACTTCAGATCACCCATCATACTCATTTCAAACTTACTCTGCATAAGCTCAGCAAATCTCTTACAGAGATTATCATTAGTAGACCCAAATATGATGTCATCCACATAGACTTGGACTAATATCATATCACTTTTGTGTTTCTTTGAAAAAAGAGTTTTGTCTATGATACCTCTAACAAAACCATTTTCTAAAAGAAAACCAGAGAGAGTGTCATACCATTTTCTTGGGGCTTGTTTGAGACCATAGATAGCCTTGAATAGAAAGTACACAAAGTCCAGCAGTTCCTGATTTTCAAAGCCAGGGGGCTGTTCCACATACACTTCTTCATCAAGTTCACCATTCAGGAATGCACTCTTAACATCCATTTGATAGACTTTAAAATTGGAGTAAGCAGCAAATGCTAAGAACATCCCGATGGCCTCAAGTCTAGCCACTGGTGCATAGGTTTCATCATAATCAATGCCTTCAGCTTGTGAATACCCTTGTGCAACCAGTCTTGCCTTGTTCCTTGTAACAATGCCTGCCTCATATAGCTTGTTCCTGTATACCCATCTTGTACCAACTACTTTCTTGTTCTTTGGCCTGGGTACCAGCTTCCAGACTTGCTGTTGTTCAAATTGATTGAGTTCATCTTGCATAACAATCACCCAATCTGGATCAGTCAGTGCTTCCTCAGTTTTCTTTGGCTCCATTTTAGATAGAAATGCTGAGAAAAGACATTCATTCTGAGAAGCACTTCTAGTTTTAACTCCAACATCCGGATCACCAATGATCAGCTCAAAAGGATGAGCTCTATTCCAAACAGTCTGTCTTGGAAGATTAGATCTTGATGATTCACCTTGAAATTCACTTTGATGTTGTGAGTGACTAGTTGATCCTTCATTTACTCCCCCTGAGTTGTTGCCTGTTTGCCTTGATGATTCTTCTCCAGTGTTGGTGGTATCTCCATTGTTACCGGTGTTTCCACCACCATCACCATGATCATTATCATCATTGTTATTATCATCACCAGCAATAACTTCAGGTGGAGCTTCATCATCTGATTCTGAGTCTGACAAGTTATCAAACTTCAGCTTTTCAGATGAGTCTTCTTTTTGGATACTGGGGAACTTAGTGTCATCAAAAGTAACATTGACACTTTCCTTTACTGTGTGACTGCCAACCACGTAGACCCTGTAAGATCTTCTGGAATAACCAACAAAAATAGCTTCTTGTGCCTTTGCATCAAACTTGCCACGTTTAACATTTTCATCTATAAGCACAAAGCATTTTGCTCCAAATACATGAAAGTACTTAACAGTTGGTTTCTTGTTGTTCATGATCTCATACGGAGTCTTCATTAAGTCCTTGTTGATTAAAGTTCGATTCTGAGTATAACAAGCTGTATTCGCTGCTTCAGCCCAAAAGTACGTTGGAAGTTTGGACTCACTTAGCATAGTCCTAGCTGCTTCAATCAATGTACGATTCTTTCTTTCCACTACTCCATTTTGTTGAGGAGTTCTAGGGGCAGAATACTGTCTTGTTATTCCTTTATCAGCACAAAAGTCATTTAAAATGGCATTCTTGAATTCAGTACCATTATCTGATCTTATGGCTCTAACAGGGAATCTAGAATCCAGCTCAATCAACTTTATGTGACCAATCACCAGGAATGGGGTCTCATCCTTGGAACGTAGGAATAAAACCCAAGTATATTTAGAAAAATCATCAACAATCACAAGTGCATATTGCTTCTTTGACATAGACATCACATTAACTGGACCAAACAAATCCATGTGCAGTAGCTGAAGTGGTTCAGTTATTGATGATGTGTCAGTGCCCTTGTGAGAAGCTTTCTTTGACTTTCCTTTCTGACATGCCTCACACAGACCTTCCTGTGTAAATTCCATCTGAGGCAAACCTCTAACCAATTCCCTCTTGACTAAAGAGTTCATGGTTTTGAAGTTAAGGTGAGACATCTTCTTGTGCCATAGCCAACTATCATCTGATGAAGCTTTAGCATAAAAACAATTAACTTCATCTTTGAATCCCGAGTTCAGATCAGCTATGAACAAGTCACCTTTCCTTACTCCTTGAAGAGCAGGCTTTCCATTCTTCTTGTGAAGGATCTGACACTTATCTCTTTCAAAGGAAACAGCATATCCTCTGTCACAGAACTGACTGATGCTGAGAAGATTGAACGTCAGACCTTCCACAAATGAAACATCTTCAATGATAACATTTCCGTACTTCAAACAGCCATATCCTTTCGTAATACCCTTGCTGTTATCTCCAAAGGTAACTACTGGGCCAGCTTTCACAACCACATCTGATAGCAGGGCTCTATCTCCGGTCATATGCCTTGAACAACCACTGTCAAGAATCCACATAACACGGTTTACCTGTTTAACTCCCTGCAATATCAGATTGATTAGTCCTTCCTCGGAGCCCAAAATTGATTGGGTCCGGCATACTTAAAGAACTGGCCTTTGTCAGGCAAAACAACATTTTTAATTAAAACTACTTCATCCTTTTTCACATAAGAGCGTTTCCATTTATAGCCAGCCTTAACACATTTCTGAGTAGGCTTAGGGATAAATGAATCCACTTTAGTCTGAGGAGGACTAGTAGTCTTTGCTTTAACATGCTTCTTATTATTAACATGTTGACGTGGTGCAGTCTTATCACTAGATACATGCTTTTTATTAAAGAAAGCATACATAACATTAAAAGCACAAGACATGCAATTACTCACACCACATGCTTTATGAGAAGAATTAACAGCAGGCATGTTAGATTTACAGTTGTTTTGATCCAACTTATGGATATCTGATTTAGTCTTTTCAGTTGTAGCAACTTTGACTGGAATATCAGATATACACTTTTTGGACTGTTCAACTTCCAAAGCCATATCTTCTTCACGAATCTCTTCAGCAATGATTATAGAGTATTCATTCATAGGATCTGCTATGGATTCTTTACAGAAGGGTGTTTCAATACCCTTAAGTACATAAGGAACAACCTTTCCTTCTTCTCTGACTTTACAAGGTGTATTAATACCAAGCAATCCTATAGCCTCGTTATAATCATAACCTATACTGATATGATTACCAATAGCTTGTTTATTGAAAATTTCTTTAGCCGTTTTACAAGAGTTGTAATAGGCATTAGCTTTGGTTTTAAGCTCACTAATCTGATCTTTGAGAATGGTTTCCAGTTGAATATAACATTTAACCCTATTCTCAAGAAAAGCAATTTTCTCAGTAAGTTCATCCTGATTAACATGCACAAGTTTCAATTCCTTTTCAAGATTTGTGTTTAAAAGATTTATTCTATCATTTTCAGTGCGTGCACAACTTATGGTGCCACCAAGATGATAAATCATTTCAGCGTCAGTAAAGGTTACCTCTGACATGTATCTGGATGAAGTGCTTTCCTCTTTAGCCATTAAAGCAAGGTTCCCCATCTCACCTGCTTCTTCATCACTGTCAGTGTCATCCCAACTCTTTCCCTCAGCAACATAGGCTTTCCCAATCTTGTTCTTCTTGCTAGAATCAAATGTGTTTCTAGTCACTTGCTTTGGCTTCCTGCACTCAGTAGCAAAGTGACCCAACTCATTGCAATTGTAGCATCTGATTATGCTCCTATCCACAGTTCCAGTTTTGTAGTCACCCCTTGTGCCACTTGAAGATGAAGATCCACCTCTCTGAAATCTGGGTCTGAACTTAAGATTGGGATTCCTCTTGAATCTGAACTTCCCAAATTTCCTGACTATCAAAGCCAAGTCACCATCCTCTAGCTGATCAAGTTCTTCTAAAGAATAGAAGTCACCACCAGATTGATCAATGGATGTTAATCCATATTCAGCATCAATAACATTCATGTGAGAACTGGAAGGTTGAACAGCCTTCACTTCCAGTCTCTATGGGACTTCAGCAGCCAATGCAGTAGAGGTACCAACAATTTTCCCAGTTCCATACAGCTCCCTTTGTTGAATCTGCTCCAGCTCATAGGTCTTGAGAACACCATACAATCTCTCCAAAGTAATTTCGTTCATATCTCTTGCTTCTCTAATGGCAGATATTTTGTGCTCCAAATGAGGTGGAAGTGTAAGAAGGAACTTCTTGTTAATCTCCTTGTTGGTGTAGTGCTTCCCATTGAGATTCAGATCATTGATTAATTTATTGTATCTCTCAAAAACCTGAGAGATACCTTCACCAGGGTTTGATCTGAAATGCTCATATTGTGAGATGAGAATTTCCAGCATATTCTCCCTAACTTCTTCTGTCCCCTCATTGATTATCTCTATGGTTCCCCAAATATGTTTGGCAGTTTCACAATTTAGGACATGATTATGCATGATAGGATCAAGGCTCTCAATAAGGATCAACTGAAGACATGAATCCAAGGTAACATCCTCTTTCTCATCAGGAGTGTACTCCTTGGGATCTTTAGGGTACATACTAGCAGGCCTAGTAACAACGTTATCCACTGTTATCTCTTCCTCAATAATCATAGGGAGTTTGGGACCTTTCTTCAGCACATCAATGTATTTAGGATTTGCAACCTTAAGAAATAGGAGCATTTTCTTCTTCCACATAGAATAATGCTCCTTGCTGAACATTGGGATTTTGACAGTACCAACTTTCTGAGTTGTAGACATTTTTGAGATTTTTAGAAAAAGAAAAATTTCAGAGTTAAGAAAAAAATCTCAAACAATTGGATCTTTGATTAGTATATCAATCAAAAGGCTCTGATGCCAATTGTTAGGTCCTGATAAGTTTGTAGAAGGGGGGGGTTGAATACAAACTATATCTGCAATCGCAACCAAAATCAACCACATATACAACTTGTTAATAATGGTGTTTTTCCGGCGTCCTGATTTTAGGGTTGTAAACAACCCTAAAATTTTAAGGGTAGGTTAGGGTTTAGAGTCTAGGGTTTAGGGCCCTAAATCCTAAACCCTGTTAGGTCCTGATAAGTTTGTAGAAGGGGCGGTTGAATACAAACTATACCGTTTTATCGAAATTTGCTCTTTGAATAATTTAACAATTAAGAACAAATTAATGCGGAATATAAATGAAACAAGATTCAAGTTAAATATAACTTATATTAAACTTGAAGGGTGTTGCAAATACAATATGGATTACAAAGTATTTATCTCAAACTAATTAATACAAATTTAGAATAAATTCGACATGAACTTTTCTAATATTTGTAATAAAAAGATCGAATGCTAAAAGCAAGTTCGAGATAAATTCTAGGGATAAAAATCCGCTAGATGATCAAAGCAATACAAGTAATCAACTTCTAGTGGTTTGGATTTAACAATACAAACTAGAATTAATTGCTTGAGAAGAAATGATGTTAAATGCTTGAGCTGTTCTTGAGAGAAATAAATGACTGCCCCTTTTTCTTTTGAATGATTTCTATCTGCTTTTGCATTTCTAGCCCCGGGTATATACAATTTGATTTGCCTTGTATGACCTAGCAAATGCCTTGTATGACCTGAGACAATCCTCAAACATTTCGGTAGAACCTGCAAAAAGGGACTTGTATGACCTGGTATATAAAGTCAAAAGTAACTAGTATGACCTCTATAATATTCGGTATGACCTGCCAAAATTAATGCAAGGTCATACAAAGTATAATAGGTCATACCGACTTTATGAATTCTAATAAAACAGGTCATACTAGTTTTATTTCAGAAAATCCTTTTAATTTAATTTGTTAGATTAAATTATAGATTAAATTAATTCTCCTAAATAGAATTAAGTTAATAAATAATTTAAACTACTAACTTAATTAATTTAATAAATAAATTAATTCTGATAGAATTAATTTATTAATTAAATTAACTTAATAAATTAAAGAGGATAATTCAAAAACTTAGTATCTCTCTCTCTTTTGAAGACCACTGAAAATAGATGATTTAATTCCACTGATTGATGTCGTCATTCGATGCACTGTCTGGTTTCATGAATAACTGACTTCAATGATAATTCTTCATCTTTAAAACATTTAAAGCTATGGCTTCTTTCCTTTAGCTTTGACAAAACTCTGTATCCTGTACTTCTTCCGTCACCACTGGAAATCTCTGTCACTGTAGTAAATCCACTTACTTGAATACTTCACTGAGGCTTGAACAATAAATTGAACTTCTTTCAATGTAGAATAACTTCAAGTCTGTAGATGACTTTAATTCTCCATTCTCTTGACAGATAAAACTCTCTGAGATTCCTGTGACATATTAACTTATTATTTACTTATTACATACTTGTTTAAATTAAGTTGTTTCCTCGGAATATTAATAGGCCTAAACAAATGCCTTTCAAACCCTAAGTCCGTATACGAATTATTCGTCATTCTTAATATTTCTAAATCCAAAACAGAAACATTGAACCCCAAAGGTTAACTATTGAACCCCGGGATAAATCAAGACCACAAGCTTATAAGCTATTTTTTTGAATTACCTTTCTGATTAATAATTTTTTTGAATTATCAGCTATTTTTTAATTATTTTTTAAAAAATTGCATCTGATTACTTTGGTTGCAGACCGTATTTTTGTAAATATTTTTTGGTTACCGACCTTATTTTTGCCGACCATAATTTGTAAATAGGCATAAACAGAAAAGAAAAAAAAAGAGATTTGTTTGTTTGTAGTGTAGTGTGTAAAAGGGGGTTTTGAGATTAGGCCTACTCTACTACAGTACTTGGTTAATTAGGTGTTGGTTGTCAAAGTAGAGGAAAAGCATAGGGAATTGAGGCGTTCTGTTCTTTGTACATATACGCATACCCGCATACAAAGAATGCGAATATAAAGACAGAATATACGCAACGTAATTATATTTGTTATGTGATGATTTAAGTGGTGAACAATGAAGAGAGTGGCACAAAGATCGAAAAAGGAGACTGAATAACGCAGACTGCACACGTATAAAAGGAAGCAAGAGAAATGTTGAAAATACGCATATGAAAAATGCGAATGGTATATGAGAATTTGGGCACTATTCCTGACAACAGGTATTTTGGGCACACTAGTGATTGAATGTTGTTATTTAGGGCATTCTCTCGGTGGTTTGTTTAGTATTTGCATTTTCATTCTGTCCAACGGTGGTGATGTGTTAAGTTTTTATAAAAATATGTATTCCTGGTGTTAAATTGCAAGATTTAAAATGAACTTAAAATTTGAAATTTTATGTGCTTCTATCATTTTTTAGAGACATGAAAAACCTATTTTAATAAACAAAATTCCTATTTTTTTTTCTATTTTGTTCTTAAATATTATGGCAGAATTTGTAAATATAGCAAAAAAAAAAACTAAAAAAGTCATGCAGAAATATGTGTTTTTAATCGGTGAATATGCCCCTTCCTTAAACTTATACTCCCTCTGTCCCTCTCATTTTTTTTACAGTTTTTTTTTTACTTCCACGAATTTTAAGGTTCCTATAAAATATAATTTTACAACTTATTTTCAAAATTTTATTTTTCTAAATAAAAATTTAAACATTATACTTTTATTCAGAAGACAAAAATATTTAAAATAATTTATGAAAATATATTTTATAACAACCTTAAAATACGTGTCGAACTGTCCACAAATGTAAAGAACTCGGGAACAAAGGGAGTATACTTTTGTATTTTTCTACGGGGCCTAAAAATCATATCTTTATATTTTAGTTCTATCAACTTTTTATGTGCAAAAGTATTCTAGTCAAACTTGTGTATGAAGCAAAAAAACAAAAAAAAAAAACTATGTCAGATTTTATTTTCCCCCCTTAAAATAGCATCTTAGCAAGAAGAAAACATGAAGAGAAATAAGTTCGCCGCTTAAAGTGACCATGGCATGCTGTACCACTTTTGCAAATTCCCGCTAGGCTCTACCATTTCTGACCATGGCCGGGCCCATACCAGAAATGATTCATATGACTGAAGGGTTTTTCCACGAGATTTATTTGTCTTCACTGTTTTGTTTATGTTACAATTGCAAAGTTACTACGTTCGTTCTAAATCTTTGTTCTAATTTGATTTTTTATGATCAAATAATTAATGAAAGTTTAACTAACATTTATGTACCATTCTTTTCGTAATTTAAAAAATTTCAAAACTACACTAAAGTAGATTAAATACAGTTTACAATGATATAATCTAATAGTTTTATTTATTTATATTATATATGTAATATTTGATCAATTAGATCACAAAGAATCAGACCAGAGAAAAGATATGAAGCGGATGAAGTATTTATTTGCTTGTGTAAATGTAACTTATCATTAATTAATTAACTCATATAATTAATTAACTCATAAGTTAAAGTTTTATATTATATGGTTTATAGCAATCAAAAATGAAAAATTAAGTCAAAAAACATTTCTATTTCTTGACAAGTTTTTTTAGGTTCGAATATATTGTAATGATTTTGAAAAGTGTTACAATTGAATTGAAAAAGTATTAACTTAATACAAAATTTATAACGACGATTTTAAAAAATGTTGCCGTTAAGCCAAAATTTTGGGGCCAAATTGTTGACGGGCTCCGAAAAAATGGGGTTTCCTAATTTTTTTACTCGGGGATAGTAAAATAAGCGGGATAAATTAAAAAAGAATAAAAAATAGAATAAAAAAAAAGCAAAAATAGAATATTTTGACAAAACACAGAACACCCTCGACAACACAAAACACACTCGGACAAAACACTCAAGCTAGACTCAATACATGTTAATTGAAGATTAAAGCTCGAAGATTCAAACTCAACGAAGAATTAAGCTTCAACACCCTAGCTCGAATAAGGTGTGCATGTGCTTATCTTCCCCAAATCGATTATGCATGTGTTTTAGGTTTAATTTGAGAATTTTTTAAATTGAGTTTGTTTTTGTTTGTGTATGTTAATTAAGGCTTTTAATTTGGGATTTTAGCTTGTAAATTTTGGATGTTAATCAAGTTTGGGTGTTCAATTAGCTATTTTTTGTACTCTGCTTTAATTGAGTTTGGTTATAAGTTTTTGTAAGTATGTATTTAGATTTTATATGAACTCATTAGTGAGTTTGTGTTTTATATGTGTTCAATTAGGTGTTTTATATGTTCAATTAAGTTTTTTTACGTTTGTGTTTTATATTAACTCAGTAATGGGTTTGCGTTTTATATGTTTATGTATCATGTTTCGGTTTTATGCTCTGTTTTGGTGTTTTGTTGTGTTTATAAGCTCTAGTTGTTGGTGTTATGTTTGTAACTCGCATTTATACAAATTTTATATCTTAGTTGTATTTTCTGTTTTTCCTTTTTTGTGTAGAGGTTTGTAAAGATGACTTGGGTTTCACTTCCAAAGTACAGTGAGGCCTATATAGTAATGGTGTGACAGATTTTGTAAAAAATGGATTTGATAATTTTCCCGTAGAAAATGAAGTAAAATGCCCTTGTAAAGAGTATAGTCATCGTTTTTGGTACTCAAAGGAAGATATATATGATCGTCTGATATTGAAGTCCTTGTCCATCATTTGCTAATTGGATATACAACGTGTCAACGACTAATTTTAGAAAACCCGATGATGAGATGGATTGTGATATGGGTATTGGTCTGGGTGACAAGTTTGCTGAAATGATTCATGTTAGTCCCTGAGAGTATTGCAGAAGGAGGGTTGAATGCAATAATGATAATTTAGAATCTTTTTCCGAAATATAAAGAAAAAGATTAACAATTATGAGTAAGAACAAATGGAAACAATAGTTATCTAACAGGATAGAGACTTCACAAAATAATTGATTTATTTATCTTCCGAAGGGTTTTGCTACAACCTGGGAAAACAATATTTCCAGCTTCTATCTTGAGAGAGATTAAAACTGAGTTGTGGGAGTAGCTTTCTAAGCCTGTTTGATTGTGTTTCTTAGATTACATGTGAGGTGTGAAGCTGTTTATATATTCAAGTGACAGCTCCTTACAATTTGCTCACATGTGATCTTTCCTAAAATATGTACTAGATAGTCTAAACATAAACTATAAAGCAATCTAGATACATTCCTTTTGTAGCAGACTCAATCTCAGTTGATGTAGAAATTGCATACCCTTGAATTGGTAAGCTTTGTCTTGTTCTCTCTCAAGCTCCTGTCGTAGTCTTTCAGGATTGTGACAGAACCATGTGAGTTCTGTACCACCTTATCTTGTACAACCTTAAAAAAGAAGTAGCTTTTCTTGAGAACAAGGTGAATTGTTACAAACAGTTAGAAACTATTCTTAAAAGAAAAGATTACTGAACTTGAGACTAAGGTTAGAGCTTACTATAATTCTTATAAAACAGCCAAAGAGATCTTCAATAAGCAAACTATTAGTTAAACTGTTGGAATAGGCTATGACTATGACTATAACGAGGCTATTGGAGAATTATGCATTAATACCCCTAATAGAGTTAGTGCTTAAGAAATGGGTATACCACATGTGCTTAAGGGTATTGACAAACCTCTCTTTAAAGAATCTATAACAGAACCTCTAAATGAATCTTCCATCATTATTCAAGAAGAGATGCGTACTGAGGACATTGCCAATGGGATTGTCCATTCCAACAAATATGTGTCTAAGGGTTCTGTCAAAGTTGTTCCAAATTAGACACTCATAAGTTGAAACAAAACAACATGTCTAACATGCATAACATGCCTAGTGTAGATTTATCTCATAAAGCTTGTGGTGTTGCGAATTGCATGTCTTGTGCTTTTAATGTTATGTATGCTTATTTTAATAGTAAGCATGTGTCGAATGATAAGACTGCTCCCCGTCAATATGTGAATAACAAAATGCATGCTAGATCCAAGACTGTTAGTCCTCCTAAAGCTAGGAAGGAGACATTTATACCTAAGCCTAAACATAAGTTTTTTAAGGCTGTTTACAAGGTGAAATGTTCAGTCACTGAGAAAGTTGATGATGTTAAAATCAAGAATGTTTGTTTTGCCTGAGAAAGTTGATTGATAGAATTTGAGAACTATATGCATCAGCATTTTCAGCTACAGCAAACTAATGATTCTTCTGCATTTTACAATATAAGTTTGATAGAATCACTTAGCTTTTCTTTGCTTCCTTTTCTGCCTTGCTTCATCTTCTCTTTCCAGGGCACTTTGCAGAAATGCTTTTAATTCTCCAACTACAGATTTCTCATTGTCATTCATGGCAAAGTCTTCAATCTCCTCAATGGCCTTTTGAATTCTATTAGAGATCCAACACTCTGTGTCTTCAAGAATTAACTAGAAGGTTACAATCTTTGTGATAGATATGAACTCATGTCTGTCTCTCTCAATTCTGAATCTGTTTCCAGGATAGGCTTTTAAGGAGTTTCCTCTTTTGGAGTCAAGCTCTGGATTTTCACTCTCTCTTTATTTTCGTATTTTTTCCAATTCAATTTCACATAGAGCTTCCAAGTTGTGTCTAGATCCAACAACTTTGTAGAAAAGATTCTTCAAAGTTTCTGTCTTGAGTTTGTGAAAACTGTTAAGATGAATTTCCTCAGGCCCTTCTCTGATTCTGTAGGGATTCTCCAAGATACAAGATTGATGATCAGGATACTGACTTAAAATGCAATTACGTTGCCTATAAGTTTTGATGATTTCAGCTTCAATTTCTTCAGCATGCATATCCTTGACATCAGTCTTTCTTTCTTGAGTTTCAGAATTTGTAGGAGCTTCATTTGAATTAACTGGAACAACTTCATTTTCTCCTTCAGATTCACTTGAAGATGTGTCTCTATATCTCATCCAGTCACATCCATATCTACCATAGAACTCTTTTTCTCTCTCAACCAGATAATCATTTAGATGATCCATCACATAATCAGAAACATTGTCATACCCACCAAGTAAAAAGATCCTCCTTTTAAGAATGAATAAATCTACCCTTGCAAAGTCATTCTTTTGAAATTTCCAGGTAAAATTCTTAGTGATTATCACCTTTGACTCATCTTTATATGTGAGCTCATAAGATTCTGCATTTTGCTTTTCATCAAGGTGCAAGAGCACACTTGTGATGTCCATTGCTTTACTACACATATTTGAGATAATGCTAGGTCCATGAGAGTAGATAGGAGTTATAGAAGGTAGTTTCTCTAAGGATGGATCAAGCTTCCTCTTAGGCATCTGAATTTGATTTGGTTCCAAGTTTTGAGCATTAGGAGTGATAATGTGTAGCCTTTTCAAAGCAGGACCAGTAGAATGTATGTTCTTTACTCTTGGTGCTTTGGTCACAGCTTTTTGAAGGGTTTCGGGCATGAAAACGCAATGGAAAACGCGTAAAAACAGAAAAATAACGAAACCCTCCGCATGATCCATGCGAAACACGATGTTTAATTCGTGAACAGAATTGTTTACCTTTTAATGAGCTTTAAGAATGGTTGACAGATGGAGGTCCTTTGCTTTGATCACCACGTGTCCCGCCTTGCGATACACGTCTCTAATCAGTCCACACGAACGCCCGATCGTCCAACGATCACCGAAGTTGGTACTAGCCAAGAACTGCCCTCGGAACTCTCTCTCTCTCTCTCTCTCTAGCCTCTATTTGATTTAGAGCTGCTAGGGTTTTTAGAAAAAACGTTTTTTTCAATTAACCCTAAAATAATACATCATAATGTATTTATATGGAGAGAATTCTGGGCATGTACCTAATCTGATTGGGCTTCCAAAACCCAATATGATTATTAGTAGTATTATTTATTATATTCGAATTATTATATAATTCATCAAGTCCTACTTAATTAATCCAATAATTCAATAATAATAATAATTCAATTAAATTCAAAATTTAATTAATGCTCCGTTTAAAACGTTCTTTATGTGTAACCCTTTAAGTTATTATTACGTTGACAATAATTTTAATATCTCATAATAAAATTATAAACAATGAGCGGCATCTAGTAATACATCATTGCTACCCAAGTAATAATAATAATTGGTGATACAATTAAACCTTTAATGAATAATGTTCCATGTAATATAATCCTTTTAACCTTATATTATATATTAAACTCGAGGCATGGTTTATGTCATCCTCTTCAACATTTAATCCCGGTTTACTTGATCGATGAGTAGACTATTAAACAAATCACAATTTGAGCATGGCCATGCATTTCATAGTCTCACTCAATCAAGAGGCCAATAATATCACTCCTAAAATAGGAGGGTTAAATCCTATATCTATCATTCATATTTCTCATATGATTCATAATATACCCAATGTCCACCTTTATCATTACCCGGTCAAAGGTAACTTTGAGTAGAATCAAAGTATATTAATTCTCATATAGAAATATAATGATTTCAAGTCTAAGGATCATTACACCATTATCATTGTGAGAATTGCTTATAAAACTTGATTATAACATTTACCATGAAGAATTCACACGGTGGGTCTATCCAGTGCCATGTTCTGCTAACATGCACTTATGTCTTTGACTTTAGTATCACCATACTTATGACCAATGAGATGTGATCATTAGTCAACAAACATACTAGTCTTAATGTATTATTATTGTCCTCAAATAATAATACTCGACTAGGGATCTTTTAGGATTATAAACACTACTCATATAATCTCATTTCTAAGTCACATACTTAGAGATATAGAATTCATGTTAATATTCCAAGGACATTTATTATTCTAATATGTATATCACAGTTAATAAAGACATAATAAATAATTGAAAGAAAATCCATAGAACATATTTATTAATAATCAAAATGTCTTCCCTAAGAACATCATAGTATTGTCTCTAGGGCACAAGCACTAACAATCTCCCACTTGCACTAGAGCCAATCACCCATGTATCTAATACCCATGGAACTATTGTGACCTTCGTGCTTCTGCTGCGACAAAGCCTTAGTCAGTGGGTCTGTAACGTTATCATTAGTATGCACTTTACATATATGTATAGCTCCATTGTTATCGCAAGAAAGATCAACTGGATCTGCGATCGATGGAACTACTCCAAGTCCCTCAATAAATTTCCGAAGCCAAACAGCCTCTTTGGCCGCTTCACTGGAAACAATATACTCAGCTTCCATTGTAGAATCAGCTATTGTCTCTTGCTTCGAACTCTTCCAGCTTACAGCACCTCCATTTAGACAAAACACAAACCCAGATTGAGACACAATATCGTCTCTGTCTGTTTGGAAACTAGCATCAGTGTAACCTCTTACAACTAGCTTCTCATCTCCTCCATATACCAAGAATGAATCTTTAGTTCTCTTGAGGTACTTAAGAATATTCTTGACTGCCGTCTAGTGACTTTCACCTGGATTAGACTGGTATCTGCTCGTCATGCTCAAAGCATACGAAACATCAGGTCGATTACATATCATTGCATACATTATTGAACCAATTGCAGAAGCATATGGTACCTTTTTCATACGGTCCTTATCATCTAATGATTTAAGACAGTTTTCTTTTGAGATCACTATCCCATGAGACACAGGGACAAATCACTTCTTTGCCTCTTGCATCCCAAAACGATGCAATACTTTGTCAATGTATGTACTCTGACTTAAGCCGATTAATCTTCTAGATCTATCTCTATAGATCTTGATCCCTAATATATAGGTAGCATCGCCTAAGTCTTTCATTGAGAAACATTTTCCCAACCAAGTCTTAACAGCCTGAAGAGAAGGTATGTCATTCCCTATTAGAAATATATCTTCAACATATAATACTAGGAATGCCACTTTGCTCCCACTAACCTTCTTATAAACACAAGGCTCATCTTCATTTTGAATAAAGCCAAACTCTTTGACTGTTATATCAAAACGAATGTTCCAACTCCTTGAGGCCTGCTTCAATCCATAAATAGATCGTAGTAGCTTACAGACCATTCTAGCAAATCTCGGATCGACAAAACCTTCTGGTTGTATCATATACACATCCTCTTCTAAGCTCCCATTTAAGAAAGCAGTTTTGACATCCATTTGCCAGATTTCATAGTCATAGTAAGTTGCTATCGGAAGCAAAATCCTGATGGACTTGACCATAGCTACTGGTGAGAAAGTTTCATCATAGTCAATACCATGAATTTGTTTGAAACCTTTCACCACTAGTCTTGCTTTGTAGGTCGTTACAATACCATCCATGTCTGTTTTCTTCTTGAAAACCCATTTGCACCCAATAGGTTTTACCCCTTCAGGTGGTTCAACCAAAGTCTATACTTTGTTTTCATACATGGAATCCATCTCAGATTTCATAGCTTCCAGCCATCTCTCAGAATCTGGACTATTCATAGCATCCTGATAGGTAAGAGGCTCATCTTCATCCATAAGCATTACATCGCCAGTCTGAGTTAAGAGAAATCCATAATATCTCTCAGGCTCGTGGCGAATCCTACCAGATCTACGAACAACCTGTGTTTCTTGAGCATTAACATTTTCATGTACTTCGTGATCATGTTCCAACTCTGGTTCAATGTCATTCTGTGGTTTTCGAACTTCATCGAGATCTATCATACTCCCACTGTTTTTCTTAGAGAACAGTTCTCTTTCAAGAAATACAGCAGTTCGAGCAACAAACACTTTGCTCTCGGTACGATTATAGAAATAATACCCTTTAGTTTCTTTTGGGTATCCCACAAAATTACATTTGTCTGATTTCGGTCCTAGCTTGTCAGTGACTAAACGTTTCACAAACGCTTCGCATCCCCATACTTTCAAAAAGGACATGCTATGACGTTTCTCAGCCCATATCTCATATGGTGTAGTTTGAACCGATTTAGTAGGAACTCGGTTAAGTGTGTGCGCAGCCGTTTCTAGAGCATAACCCCAGAAACTAATTGGAAGATCCGCTAGACTCATCATCGATCGCACCATGTCCAACAAGGTATGATTTCTCCTTTCAGATACACCATTCCACTGTGGTGTTCCAGGAGGTGTGAGTTGTGATACAATACCACACTCCTTTAAGAAATTCTTAAATTCTAAGCTTAGGTACTCACCTCCACGATCAGATCGTAGAGTTTTAATACTTCCGCCTATTTGCTTTTCCACTTCTACCTTGTACTCTTTGAATTTTTCAAATGATTCGGATTTGTTCTGCAAAAGATACACATATCCGTATCTACTAAAATCATCAGTAAAGGTTATGAAGTAGTAAAAGCCACCTCTTGCCATCGTACGCATTGGACCACATACATCACTATGTATGAGTTCTAATCGTTCGATGGCCCTCTCACCAATTCCGATAAAAGGAGCTTTAGTCATTTTTCCAATGAGACAAGGTTCGCATTCTTCGTATGATTCAAAATCAAACTTATCCAAGTATCCATCCTTATGTAACTTGGAAATGCGTTTCTCATTTATATGGCCTAAACGACAATGCCAAAGATATGTTTGATTTGAGTCATTAGCCTTAATACGTTTATTATTTACATTATAGACATGAATATCAAGATCAAGAACATATAAACCATTAAATAAACGTGCAACCCCATAGGTAACATTATTCAAACCAAAGGAACAACTATTGTTTTGAATTGTAAAGGAAAAACCTTTCTTGTCCAAACAAGAAACAAAAATAATGTTTCTGCACATCGCAGGCACATAAAAACAGTTTTCAAGTTCTAAAATAAGCCCAGTGGGCAACGATAAATTATAAGTCCCTACAACCAAAGTAGCAACCTTTGCTCCATTGCCAACGCGTAGGTCGACTTCTCCTTTCGCCAAAGTCCTACTCCTTCGCAGTTCCTGCACATTTATACAAATGTGAGAACCACATCCAGTATCCAATACCCATGATGTAGAAGTAGACAAATTGACTTCTATAACATACATACCTGAATCAGAAATCTTCACAGACTTCATACCCTTCAGGTTCTGATCCTCCAAATAAGCTTGACAATTACGCTTCCAATGACCCGGCTTCTTGCAAAAGTGACATATATCACCCTTTGCAGCACCTTTTGCAACACCTCCAGTAGGCTTCAAAGCCTTTTTGAAAGCAGGCTTCAGATTAGCAGATTTAGATCCAATCTTCTTCTTGCCTTTCCATTTCCCCTTTCCTTTGGCATTCCCTTTATTCACCATCATTATGGGAGCAGGGTTAGCCTTTGACATATTGGTCTCAGCAGTCCTCAATAATGCCAATAGTTCGGTAGGTGTTTTGTCTATCTCACTCATAATATAGTTTATAACAAATTGAGTGTAGTTGTTGTTCAAAGACTGCAAGATCAAATCTGCTTGGTGTTCCGGTAAAACAGGGAAACCCAAATTCTCATGGGTTTCCATATACCCTATCATCTTTAGAACATGCGGTCCAACCGGGTCACGATCTCCCTGTTTGCATGCATACAACGCTTTGCTTACATCAAACCTCTCTTGACGAGATTGACCCTCAAACATCCTTTTGAGGTGCTCAATCATGTCATAAGCGTCCATACGCTCATGTTGTTTCTGAAGCTCAGGACTCATAGTCGCTAGCATCAAACAACAGACATCCGTAGAATCATCAAGATGCTTCTGATAAGCATTTTGTTGAGCCTCGGTTGCTTCAGCAGCAAGAGGTCCAGGGTGAGGAATATCAAGGACATAAAGCTTTCGCTCCTGCCTGAGGACAATCCTCAAATTCCTTTGCCAATCAAGGAAGTTGGTTACTGTCAGCTTTTCCTTCTCAAGGACTGATCGCACAGAGAAATTGTTTGAGTTTGTCATTTGGATATCTACAATGTTAAAATGCATAAAATAAGTTAGTTGAAGATTTATTAAATTATGTTCAAGTGATTATCCATATATATTCACAATATATATCTCTCACTATTTTTCTCAAATCAATATCCCTAACTATTAATTCGGAAGACATTACTCTAAATCCTTCTAGTGAGCCAAGATCCATATTTCGTCATGCTTAAGGTCAGCTTTGGCTTTACTCCCAAAACATGATTTATTTAGGTAGACAACTCTTGTCAATTATATCATATATAACTCTTGGAAAGTCTAGTAGAACAACATTTGTCCACATTTATCCAATAAATCATACCAAACTCCATGCCTCTAAGTTCACAATCCTATTGTGGTAACTTAGTTAAGTCTAACCCAATGGTCTAACAGTTAAGTATCACATTTACTTCATTGCGCCTTACCATGATAGATTCGAGTGCTTCGCTTTGGCGAACCCACTCTTTCTCGATCTAGGTCTTGACGAGTGTTACCCATTGGAAGGCATCTAAGTGACTTAATATTTTAAATTTAGGGATTTTATTATTAAAACGACCATGATCCCATCATCAAAAGATTCCCAATTTTTCCTTGAACTAAGTACTTCAATTCAAAATTCATCAATGGTTTGATTTCCAGTCCAACGGAGGAGTCACAGTGGCCTCACTTAAAACCCGCATTTCTTACAAGCGCTGCTTGTATTTTTGTCAAAATCGCCCCATATCAAAAAATCGAAAATTCATACTTATTTCCGTATTTCATAAACACAGGAATCTCATGTTCATTTTGTTCAATTTTAAAATCTTGAATCGTTACAGATTTTATCTTGTTTAACAGGCATGGCATGGGTGATGTATATAATACATACAATCATTATAGCTACGCATACATATTGTCATCACATGCATCATATATGTAAAGTGCGTAAAGTAAACGTGCTTGGTTATGGCCCAATCCTATGTGATTTTTCCATGCTAAAGGAAAAATCATGGTCAAACTATGGTGGTATGAAATACAACATAATAATACATGTCTTCATGCTTCATTGTAATGACTCCTTTTGATCGCCTCCTTGGTATGCCTCCAAGTCTTCATATCTTTATGTCACCATGTCTTCAATTACATTACATAATATGAAAAAGCTAATCTAATAAACTTACAAGAGAAACTCGAGTTACATTCGAGATTTAATCATTACAATAATGAACGACATGCAAGTCGTATTTAAAACCAAGACCATAATAAAAAACCACTAACCTATGGGTCTTAGGGCCATAACCATACACCATGCTCAATTAAAAGTTAAGAACATCTCATATTGCATCAACATATCACACCATATCATATTTTTCATGATCCAATCACAAAATCAAATAAAGTGTAAATTAGAAAATTAAAATCAGAATTATGAAAACAATAAATCGCTGTTTACAGACGGTAAACGACGTCAAACGCCTTACAGATGAACGAGTGACTTTGTCAGTATTGTTCAGACGCCCATTTCCCTTTCCGAAAAGGTATTTTCGGCGAAATTCTGAGATAGTATGCAAATTTCACCAAATCTGCGCAGCCAATCAGAAATCGTATCGAATACGATTCTCATAACAAGAACAAAAATATATCATGTATATATCAGTATACATATAGATTATATTATCATCATATGATTATCTCAATCATCATTATTATACAATTTATGTATATACATCAATACAATATTCATGTTTTCATAAAAACAACGCATCAATCATGATAGTCGCAAACAAGCTTTTATCATCAAAACAGTAAACATATAAACGAATTAAACACTTTTCGCAAGTAGCTCTGATGCCATTGAAGGGTTTCGGGCATGAAAACGCAACGAAAAACGCTTAAAAACAGAAAAATAATGAAACCCTCCGCTGGATCCATGCGAAACACGATGTTTAATTCGTGAACAGAATTGTTTACCTTTTAATGAGCTTTAAGAATGGTTGACAGATGGAGGTCCTTTGCTTTGATCACCACGTGTCCCGCCTTGCGATACACGTCTCTAATCAGTCCACACGAACGCCCGATCGTCCAACGATCACCGAAGTTGGTACTAGCCAAGAACTGCCCTCAGAACTCTCTCTCTCTCTCTAGCCTCTCCTTGATTTAGAGCTGCTAGGGTTTTTAGAAAAAACGTTTTTTTCAATTAACCCTAAAATAATACATCATAATGTATTTATATGGAGAGAATTCTGGGCATATACCTAATCTGATTGGGCTTCCAAAACCCAATATGATTATTAGTAGTCTTATTTATTATATTCGAATTATTATATAATTAATCAAGTCCTACTTAATTAATCCAATAATTCAATAATAATAATAATTCAATTAAATTCGAAATTTAATTACTGCTCCGTTTAAAACGTTCTTTATGTGTAACCCTTTAGGTTATTATTACGTTGGCAATAATTTTAATATCTCATAATAAAATTATAAACAATGAGCGACATCTAGTAATACATCATTGCTACCCAAGTAATAATAATAATTGGTGATACAATTAAACCTTTAATGAATAATGTTCCATGTAATATAATCCTTTTAACCTTATATTATAGATTAAACTCGAGGCATGGTTTATGTCATCCTCTTCAACATTTAATCCCGGTTTACTTGATCGATGAGTAGACTATTAAACAAATCACAATTTGAGCATGGCCATGCATTTCATAGTCTCACTCAATCAAGAGGCCAATAATATCACTCCTAAAATAGGAGGGTTAAATCCTATATCTATCATTCATATTTCTCATATGATTCATAATATACCCAATGTCCACCTTTATCATTACCCGGTCAAAGGTAACTTTGAGTAGAATTAAAGTATATTAATTCTCATATAGAAATATAATGATTTCAAGTCTAAGGATCATTACACCATTATCATTGTGAGAATTGCTTATGACACTTGATAACATCTACCATGAAGAATTCACACGGTGGGTCTATCCAGTGCCATGTTATGCTAACATGCACTTATGTCTTTGACTTTAGTATCACCATACTTATGACCAATGAGATGTGGTCATCAGTCAACAAACATACTAGTCTTAATGCATTATTATTGTCCTCAAATAATAGTACTCGACTAGGGATCTTTTAGGATTATAAACACTACTCATATAATCTCATTTCTAAGTCACATACTTAGAGATATAGAATTCATGCTTATATTCAAAGGACATTTATTATTCTAATATGTATATCGCAGTTAATAAAGACATAATAAATAATTGAAAGAAAATCCATAGAACATATTTATTAATAATCAAAATGTCTTCCCTAAGAACATCATAGTATTGTCTCTAGGGCACAAGCACTAACACTTTTGACTTGAGCTTAGTTTCTTCTGAAAATTCTTTGACAGTGTCTTTTGTGACAGTTGGTTCTGTGACAGTAACTTTAACTAGGTATGTCATGACAACATCTTTTGTGACAACATCTTTTGGTTCTGTCGTGACAACATCTTCCACTGAGGCTCCTTCCATGACAATATCTTTCATGATAATATCCTTTTCAAGATTTGCACTGTCTACAGTAGTCCTTAGGATGTTGGCCTCAAGTTTCTCAAGGCTTCCCAGATTTCTTCTTGATACAGAGCTTCATTATCTTTTCCTTTGAATGAAGATTTACCAATTTCTTGATTTTCTCTGGTTTAACCAGGTTCTTCAGCTGTAATTGATTTTACAGGTTTGCTAGTTTTAACATTTCTACTAGCTTCACCTATACCTCCTGTGACGCCCTCCAAACCCGGGGTACAGATTTGAGGAGTCATCCGACCAACGGAATACTATTTAACACATGCATAATATATTTAAAGACACAAATACCCCTTGACCAAGACCGCATCCAGATTATGGCAATGAACACAAGCTACTACAATCTTATATTAATACAATACCAGTTTTATCAGAGTTATTACATCACAACCAAAGTTCAATTCCAGAAATCTAATCTAGAGAAGCAAAACAACAACTACCCTGCCAATGACAATGACACGAGGGGCTCTCCTGGCTGCTGGTGAACTATCGGTCACGCTATGTCGACTCATACTCTCGCTTCACTGGAATAGGGTTAGAAAACAACAAGCAAGAGTGAGGATATGAATTTATGATATATGAACTATCGGTCACGCTATGTCGACTCATACTCATACTATCGGTCACGCTATGTCGACTCATACTCTAGCCAAAATTGCTCAGCAAACATCAATGAATCATTTCTATCACAGTTGTAAGGATATGAATTTATGATATTAGAATCAACAATATTTAGCTAACACATGCTTTGTATCAATAACAATGGAAGAAAAGAATTAGAATTTGGCTTATACATTTTATTCAAATCAAAGGTTGTGCTGCTGGCCAGCCACGCATCAACCCCGGACTAGCTCATGTCATAGTCCTCTACTGGATCCTAGGCCAATTTGGGCCTTAAGTTATTCTGACCATGAATATGGTCCGACCAATTACAGGTCCATTTTTAAAAACACATGCCAAATCTATAATAGGGTATGAACAATAACATGCTAAATAAGATAAACTGAATGTATAGTAATTGCAAAAGAGCTTCAACTGTTCAGTATCAAATGAAGATCGAGAAACAATCATGGAGTAATTTCAATGGTACGGTGTACTCATTCAATAAGGGAATCAATAATGGTAGTCGATAATCAATGACCGTAATCAATAGTCAAGATGGAAGTCAAATAATCAATGGTTGTCAATGATAATCAAAGGATGATAAACAATAACAATAGGTGGTAAACAATAATCAAGTGAATTGGAAATAAGGGTTTCCGATGCAGATCAAATCAAAGAATCAAGAATCTCTAAGGAAATGGAATCAGTTGTCCAAATGCGGTTAAATGATTGATAATTGAATTATTCTGGGGATAACGGTATTCAAGTAATCAAGACAATAATACATTTTATCACAAGTAAAGGCACAGATACTTGCCTGGTCTAAGCTGCTGTCGGATCGACTCTGCTCACTCTACTTTTCCCTTTCCCTTGCTCCGGTAACTCGATTCTATAATTAAACAACTCATCACAATAAGTCTAACTATTTTCGTTCTACTCTCAACACTTATTCAATCAATAATCACATTTAAACAAGTAACCGGTTACGTATCGGACGTCCGGTATAATTTACGATATTTAAAACTCAGATATTTGCCCTAGCACGGGCATATACAGACTATAAAACACAACACACAATTAATATGAACCATATAGCACTTATAAACATTTTTAAAACATCATACGAAACTTATTTGAATTTTAGATAAGTCACGATAAATTTTTAAATCAAAAATCGGATTTTTAAATCCAATATAAACATTTAAATGCAAATAAATCAATTAATAAAATTAATTGACACTCTTTAAATACTCAAACTATTTTTAAATAAATAAATAGGCTTGAAAATAATTAAACTGAATTTTTAATTAATTAAATCCAATTAATAATTAATTTTTAAGAATTAATTGATTAAAAGAATTAACCAATTAATTAATAAATTAATTATTAATTAAAAATAATTAAAAATAATTAAGTTTAATCAATTTTCAGATTTAAAATAATTAATATAATTTATCAGAATTTTTCTGATATTAAAATATATTTTTAAAATAAAAATATGAATTTTTAAAGTTTTAAACTATTTTGGAATTAATTTTAAAAATAAAAATCCAAAAACAGTTTTCTGAAAATGAATTAGGGTTTTGAAGATTGAAACCGGGTCGAAAAATCGGGTAAACGGGTCGGGATGAACTGGAACGGGTCGCCAAGAACTCGCCGGAAATTTTCCAGAATCCGGCGACCTGCCGAGAATCCGGCGACCAAAATACATGTTAAAAATTGGGGATTTTTATATCAAAACGTTCCAAATAAACACAGCAACTCATTCCGATCAAAAACGTACCAAAAGCATCGCCGGAATCAAAAACCCGACTATTTTCCGACGAGCTTAAACAAATTTTCCGATCTGTAAAAATCCTACATGAAACTCTACGTTCTTTATGTTAAAATGAAGCTAAGAACACATACAATGAAAGCCCTCTACCAAAAACAATGTCAGATCATTCATATGAACGGACTATTCAAAAGAAGAATTCGGGTCAAAAACCCGAAAATCAAACCCATCAAAATCGAACATAAACATGAAATTAAAGCATGGATTCTTGCTAATTAGAACCCTAGGAACATGTTAGAAGCAACCAATTGAACGGAGAATCAACAGAATGAAAATCCCCAAATCGAATCAAGAACCCTAATTATAATTCGAAACTTGTAAAATCAATATAAAATCGAATACTTACCAGATGATGATGAGGTTGGAAGATTCTGAAACTAGATTTTTGGGGCTTTGATTTGAGTATAAGAACTTCAAATTTGGACTTCAATAACCCTTAGAACGAATTGATTGAAGATCAAGAACACAAAAATAATATTTGGGAATTTCGGATTTTATGAATAATTGCTGCAGATTTGCTATGAGTTATGAAGTCTGATTTGTCTTTTTATATTTCTGGAAAAATAATACCCCAAATAATTTTTTTGGATCGATATTGATTCGTTAGATCGTTTAAAAACCCTAATTAGGTCAAAAACACGTTTTACGAAAAATAAGGGGTTAAAAAGGTTGATGATTATCCAAATTGTTATATATCATTATATAACTAATGCTCAAGAATACTAGGGCTATAACAACTTCAATATTGATATAGAACGACAAATCCGTCTCCTTAAGCAATTAGGGTTCGGAACGATTTTTCCTTTTTCGGATCAAAAATTGAAATTTATTCGCAGAATCAAATAGGTAGGGTTAAATAGAATCCCATAACCCTTTCGATAACGATTCGAATATGAAAGACGAAGAATTAAAAATGAATGTACGAAATTTCAACGGGGCCCTTGAATTATCAAAACGGCTCAAAATTGAAGAAAATTCCAAATGACGAAATATTTGAAAGGGGCTTTCGACTCACCATTTAGCACATAATCACACCACAATTATCATTTAATAATATTCCAATATTCCATAATAAATATTTTAGACTAAATATATCATTTAATCAAATAATAAAATTCACGGATATTACATCCTTCCCTCCTTAATAGGATTCTGTCCTCATAATCAGATCAAGGAAACAACTGGGGATACTTCCCTAACATTTCACTCTCTAACTCCCAGGTAGACTCTTCTACTTTAGGATTCCTCCACAAAACTCTCACTAACGCTACTGTCTTATTCCTTAGTACTTTCTCCTTACGATCCAATATCTGAATCGGTCGTTCTACATATGATAAATCTGCCTGGACCTCTATGGGTTCATACTTTATTACATGATTCGAATCTGGTCGATATCTCTTAAGCATAGATACATGAAATACATTATGAACGTGCTGCATATGCGGTGGCAATGCCAACTCGTAAGCTACCTCGCCCACCTTCTTCAAAATCTCAAATGGCCCAACATATCTCGGACTCAACTTCCCTTTCTTTCCAAACCTAACTAATCCTTTCCATGGTGAAACCTTTAGTAACACCTGCTCTCCTTCTTCGAATCCCACATCCTTTCTGGCTAGATCCGCATACTTTTTCTGTCGGTCTTGAGCTGTTATCAATCTTTTCTGAATCAATTGAACCACTTCCTTTGTTTGTTGCACTAGTTCTGGTCCTATCATTTTCCGTTCACCAACTTCTTCCCAATATACTGGAGATCGGTACTTTCGTCCATACAAAGCTTCGTAAGGTGGCATTCCGATGCTCGCGTGAAAACTATTATTATATGAAAATTCCACCAAGGGTAGATGATCGTCCCAACTGCCTTCAAAGTCAAGTGCACATGTCCTAAGCATATCTTCAATAGTCTGAATTGTCCTTTCGCTTTGACTGTCCGTCTGCGGGTGATAAGCCGTACTCATTCTCAACTCGGTGCCCAAACACTCTTGAAAACTCCTCCAAAATCTTGAATTGAATCGAGGGTCTCTATCAGACACTATCGATACTGGAACTCCATGTCGTACTATGATTTTTTTTATGTAAATATGAACTAACTTATCTAGCGAGAATCTCTCGTTAATCGGAAGAAAATGCGCAGATTTCGTCAATCGATCCACGATAACCCAGATGGCATCATGGTTAGCTTTCATTCTAGGCAATCCCACTACAAAGTCCATCGCAATGTGTTCCCACTTCCATTCGAGAATTTCCAATGGTTGAAGTAATCCACTTGGTCTCTGGTGTTCCGCCTTAACTCTTTGACACGTAAAGCATTTACTTACCCATTCCGCAATCTCTTTCTTCATATTTGGCCACCAAAAGTTCGTCTTAAGATCTCGATACATCTTTGTACTCCCTGGATGAATTGAATACTTCGAGTTATGTGCTTCGTGCAAAATCTCACCTTTCAGTTCCGTTACGTTAGGTATCCATATCCGAGAAGCAAATCTCAAGATCCCTTTGTCGTCCGGTTGGCTGCATATTTCCTCACCTGTCATTTTACTCACATCCTCATTCATAACTTGCTCTTGGCACTTTCGTATCTTCTCCAACAATTCAGGTTGAAACGTCATGGTATAAATCATTTCCGTCGCGTCCTTCGGATTAATTACTTCGATTGCTAACTTCTCAAATTCCTTGTATAACTCTTTGGTCATCGTCAGTATATTCAATCTCTCTTTCCTGCTCAATGCATCTGCTACCACATTTGCCTTGCCGGGATGATAGTTGATAGAAACGTCGTAGTCCTTGATTAGTTCTAACCATCTTCGTTGCCTCATGTTCAGCTCTTTCTGAGTAAAGATATACTTCAAACTTTTGTGATCAGTGTAAATTTCACATCTCTCTCCATACAAGTAATGTCTCCATATCTTCAAAGCAAACACAATAGCTGCTAACTCCAAATCGTGTGTAGGGTACTTCTGTTCGTGGGGTCTCAACTGTCTTGACGCATAAGCAATCACCTTGTCATGTTGCATAAGTACGCATCCCAATCCTTTGTACGACGCATCACTATAGATTACGAAATGACCTTGATCGTCTGGTAGTATCAATACCGGTGCCGTAGTTAGTCTTTTCTTTAACTCTTGGAAGCCTTCTTCGCATTTATCGTTCCATATGAATCGCTCGCTTTTCCTTGTCAGCTTGGTCATTGGAGTAGCTATCTTCGCAAAATCTTGCACAAATCTCCGGTAGTATCCGGCTAATCCCAAGAAACTTCTGACTTCAGTCGGCGTCCTTGGTCTCTCCCAATCTTTCACTGCCTCTATCTTTGCTGGGTCCACTTTGATGCCTTCGCTGCTCACCACGTGTCCTAAGAAATGAACTTCTTTCAACCAGAATTCACACTTGGAAAACTTCGCGTATAGTCTTTCTTGTCTCAACGTTTCCAACACAATTCGCAACTGGTCTGCATGCTCTTCTTCTGTCCTTGAGTATATCAAGATGTCGTCGATGAATACCACTACGAACTTGTCCAAATATCTCTTGAAAATCCTGTTCATTAGGTCCATAAAAGCTGCGGGTGCATTCGTTAGTCCAAACGCCATTACTAAGAACTCATAGTGCCCATACCTTGTTCGAAAGGCTGTCTTCGGTATGTCGTCTGGTCTAATCTTCAATTGGTGATATCCAGACCGTATGTCAATTTTTGAAAAATGTACCGCTCCTTTCAGCTGGTCAAACAGATCATCTATTCGAGGTAATGGATACTTGTTCTTAATGGTCAGCTTGTTCAACTCCCGATAGTCTATACACAATCTCATGCTTCCATCCTTTTTCTTGACAAACAGTACTGGTGCTCCCCACGGTGAAACGCTGGGTCTAATAATTCCTTTTTCTAGCAAATCTTGCAGTTGATCAGCCAATTCCTTCATCTCCACTGGTGCCATTCTGTAAGGGGCCTTAGATACTGGCTCCGCGCCTGGTACTAAGTCTATTGCAAATTCAATCTCTCTATCTGAAGGTAAACCTGGTAATTCTTCCGAAAAAACATCTGGAAACTCATTTACGACTGGAATATCTTCTAACTTAGAAACTTCCTTATCTATATCTATCACATATGCTAAATACGCCTCACAACCTTGCCTTAATAACCTCTTAGCCTGAAAAAACATCTGGAAACTCATTGTCAGGAACCTCTTTCTTTGTTTCTCTCCTCTAAATATTATTTCTTTCTTTTCCAGGGTAACCAAAGTAACCCTCTTATTCTTACAATCAATACTTGCATCATACTCAGTCAACCAATCCATCCCTAATATCACATCAAATTCACCTAACTTAAAAGGTAACAAGTCAACATAAAAACGATTTCCCAAAATCTCTATCTCACAACGAGGATAATACGAACTGATCGCGATACGATCCTGATTAGCTATCTCTATAGTCAACACTCCACTTAAAGGTTTCCTTATGCAATTCAATCTACGAGCAAACGTTTCAGAAATAAAAGACTTCGTCGCTCCCGAATCTATTAACACTTGTGCAGGAATAGAATTTACTAGAAGTGTACCTGCCACCATGTCGGAATCTCTCACTGCTTCTCCCATTGACATATTGTAGGTCCTGGCTAACGGCTGGACGTTAACAACTGGGGGTGCTTCAATTGCCCGAATCATATTGTTCACGGTTGCTGGTGCTCTGCAGTCCTTGATCATGTGACCTGGTTTCTTACACCGATGACACACAATGCCCATCTTGCAATCCCGGGAATAATGTCCCTTCTGATTACATTTAAAGCATGTGACATTCAATCGATGGCATATCCCTAAATGTCGCTTCCCGCATGTCTTGCATTCTGGTAGTGGGGGTCTAGAAAGTCCCTGCTGACTGCCGGTTAGTAGACGGTTATCTTGTCCTACGCTTCCGGTATCTGGTTTCCTAAAACTCGTATTCCTTCCGTGTTGAAATCCCAGTTTCTTATTTGCTTGCCCTTGAAAACTTCCCTGCTGCTGTCCCTTATCGGGTATCCCTGCTTTCCTTTTCTTATTCTCCCTCTCTTTCATGTAAGAATCACTCTCTGTCTCCGCAATCATTGCCTTTTGGACCACCGCTGCATAGGTGTCCAACTCCAACACGGCTAACTTACTACGAATCCAATACCTCAGTCCCTGCTGGAACCTCTTGGCCTTCTTCTTTTCCGTATCCACATAGGTTGGAACAAACCTTGACAACTCCGTAAACCTTGTTTCATACTGGGGCACTGTCATGCTTCCCTGCTTTAATTCTAAAAACTTTAATTCCATCTGATCTCTCATATAGTCCGGAAAATACCTTTCCAAAAACAACTCTGTAAATCTTGCCCACGTAATTAATCCCTCGGGCTCCATAGCCCTACTCGTTTCCCACCAATAACTGGCCTCATTCTTCAGAAAATAGCTTGCATACTCCGTCTTCTTATCTTCTGTCACCTCTATCAAGGCAAAAGCCTTTTCCATCTCTTTCAACCATGCCTTAGCCTCTACAGGGTCTGCTGATCCTTTAAATTCTGGAGGTTTTACTGCCTGGAAAGATTTGAACGTAATCGCCGGTGCCGCTTGTTGTTGCTGTTGTTGATGCTGCTGATGCTGATGTTGCTGATGCTGTTGCTGAAATGTTCGTTGCTGCTGTGCTAATGCGGCAGTCTGTTGAGTAAGAGTATTTAACAACTGGATTACCATCGGGTCCATGCGGCCCGTGGGAGGTGTATTTTGTTGACCCTCTTGGTCAGAGGTATCAGTTGAACGGGTTTGTCGTCTAGGAGCCATATTGCTGATGAATAAACAATAATTGGCTTAATCAAACAGTCCATATAAAAGAAGGAAGGATCACAATTGATATCTCGAAGGTTTACAGATCTTCTCAACGGTGTATGGATACACTCGTTGCAACAAGTAGAATAACAGTTATGATGCTGGAAATGAATGATAGGGGAATAAATACAGTTCTATAAAAGAGGTTTATCATATATATATATAGATAGAGTTAGTACAAGCGTAGAACGCTTCAAAAGAAAATATATCATGGCTGAACCACAACTGCCGACCAGCAATACAACAAAAATGCAACAACAACCCGAGGCGTTCCTATAAGCCCGGTGCACTGCTGATTCTACAATATGCATCTATATACTAACTATCTAGAAACCATACATCCACGTCACATCTGTCTGCTACTAATACCTGCTCACGGATCACCTGCTCCTGCCGGCCATAACGGGGGTCCTGAAATCTCTGCAATCTCACTCATCGCATAATCCAAAATCTATCTCATCCCTGCTACTGTCTCTCCCTCTCGACTAGAAGCTAATCCGTGCAATCGAGTCTCAACCAAGGTCCTCGTAACCCTAAACCTCATCTGAATGTCTCTCATCTGATCTCTAAGTCTGTCTCTCTCTCGGACAGCTGCTGCTTCGATCGAACGAACTCTACCCATCTCCATAACCTGTCCATAAAGGTACTCCTTCTCTCTACTCACCCTCTGATATACATGGTGTGGAACTGGTGGCTCACCTAGCTGATACAAAGGCCCACAAACTGATGCCCGAGACACTGGTGCTGGGGCTACTTGTCGGAGTGGAATAGGACAAGGTATCTGATCTCTCCTGACTACTGGGTCCTGATGCCTAGGCTGATATCGCACTGGCCGAGACGGTCCTGCTCTCTCAACGGGCGTAGGTATCTCTAACATCGTATCCTCGGAAGGGTCTGAGTCCGAACTAGAACTAGGGGGCTGCAATTATAACCACATTTAATCACTCACTACAAGAAAAACGCCTATCAGCTACCATATTTATCAGCGACCGCATCTTCCGTCGCTATTAACAAGCATCAGCGACAGACTTCAGCGACAGAAACAAATTCCGTAGCTAAAGAACTTCGGCGACAACCCCCCGTCGCTATTCAGTCGCTAAGCTTCGTTTCCCGCCAAAGGCGAGGCCGGGAAAATTTGCCGCTTTCTTTTTAGCGACAGTTTTTTATCTGCGACCGAATGCTGTCGCTAAAACTGCCACATAAGCAAAACAGCAGCGACCGAAAGCTGTAGCTAATCCATCTCTGTAGCTAAAATTTTCCCTCATTTTTTTGCACGGAAATTACGCGGTACTTTTTAGCGACCCAACGTTATCAGCGACGGATTGCGGTAGTCGAAAGTGCCATGTCAGTTTTTAGCGACGAAGCCGGTCGCAACCCGCTGTAGCTATGTTAAAATGTATTTGATAATTAAAATTTAATTTAGTATTTTAAGGTCAATTTTTAGATCAAGGTTGATTTGTAATCTAATGCAACTTTACTTAATAGATATCATCTCGCGCAAAACATGGCTCTAACGTATATTATTTATTAATTTAATAAAAGTTAAAAATTTTAATTTAATTTTTTGTAAAGTTAAAATTATGTAATTATATAGATGTTATTTTAATTTAGTATAATATTTAGTACGTGTTTTCAAGATTAGAGTTATCGACCTCCCATTGATTTTCGAATACCTGACCGTGTTAAGCAAATTTTTAGAACAATGGTTATAATTAAATATTAAATTTAAAAACTAGTTGAAAAAGCCGCGCTTCGCGGCGGCGTAATAATTTTTTTTAAAAACTCTATCAAATAAATTACGAAAATTACTCGATCCTCGCTAATAAGCCGTCCTCCCGTGAAGTACGCTTTCCTTTTTAATATTAAAATCAATAGCTATATAACTTTACATATTCTAATAGAACATTTAGTTAATATTCTACTTCCAATAGAACTTTTAATTGCAAGTACTTCTTTTATTTAATATCCGAACTCTTCTCCTCTATGAATCGAAACACCTATTCTACTTAAAATAGAACTTTGCAAGTACTTCTTTTATTTTGAACTATTTCCCTCTACAAATTCAAACACCTACTCTACTTCAAATAGAACTTTTAATTATATGTCTTCGCTATAAATTTGAACTCTTCCCCTCAATAAATTCGAACATCTATTCTACTTCTAATATGTTAAAGGATACTTTTTTATTTATCAGTATTTAATATTCTAAAATTCTAGAAAATTAGAAAAATATATTGATATGATCTTAGGGGCGACACCTAACCTCCCGCGTATCCTCCTTTATATATATATTGATGTGTTATTAGTGAGTATTAAACTTGTGGTATTTTATAATTTGTGATTTTTTTAGATATTACATATTTATAAAAAAAACAAAAAAGAAGATAATTTTTTTTTTAATTTATAATTCTTATATATATCTTTTTCCTTATCGTATATGTTATTATAATTATTTTTTAGTCATAATAGATTTTTAGAAAACCAACAAAAGAGGTAATCACTAGTTCTTAGCAGTTTAATCTTAATCATCGCCAAAGGGTTACAAACTTACGATTGTGGTCATCGCCATCGTGCATCCCTGTCGTTCCCATCTACAAACACTTGCCGACTACAATTGGGTAATCTACAAACCCTTGCCGATTACAATTGGGTAATCTATCATTCATATGTATATGTATATGTATATGTACTCGTCAATTACAACTTTATGTGCGAATTACATGTAGTAAGTCGTGTCTTTAACCTAGGCAATCGTTATATATTTGTATATGTATGTTTAATTGATGATTGTGTATGTGAGTCTATGTTTAACTATCTTGTAGTCTCCCTTATATTAAACCCCATAAGCTATTTGAATGGTTGTAGTCTATGGTTGTACTGTGTTCTACTACTGGATTACCAAGAATGGGCTTTTTGAATATGTATATTTGTATATGTAGATATTTCTATAGCTTGAATTGATTAGGTTGTTCTGGATTATCTCTGACTTAATTATTTTTTTATATTTATTTTTTATGAATTTGAATGAAAAGTAACTTTAATGCCTCCCTTATGGCTTTATCGATCAACTATGCCACTCTCTTTCTGAATTGCTACTGTAGTTTAAGAATACATATTCTAGACTCCAGAGGCAATTAGTATTAGTCTTTAACTAGTTTGTTAGTGTTAAGCACGTTCATGTAAATATGTAAGCTTATATTGATTTATTACTATTACTTGTAGAATATTACGAAAGTGTGTGAGGGTTGTAAAATATTATTCAAATCGTGGTCATCAATTAATTAAATAATTATAGATTAATCGGAATAATTACTGAATAATTTTAAATAAAACTATATTTGTTTCTATATTTAAAAAATGTGCAAATAAAACATAAATATAGGATCTACTCTCTCATTTTTAAATAAGAGTTTATACAACTATATGATTAAAAATAATAAAATAAATCAAAAAAACGGAGCTCTAGGATATATTTATTTACCTGTAGTAATATCTGTATGTTTATTTGGTGAATTCTTTGAAGATTAGTCTAGTCATCACCTTTCTGTTTTAACTTTTAAAAGAGGGGTGTCTAATGATGACCTTACTATATTTTTCCAAAGCATTTGTAACAGATAAGTGTACATTTTGTAGGAAGAGAATAACATGTCCTTCTAATACTTCATTTTATAAATTAAAATACTATATGAATTAACATGTTTAATTTTTGAATTCTAAATTGCAATTTAGGTATCAACGATATCATGAATCTCTTGACAGACCGTAGTTGGATGGCACGACGAAAGTCAAGTAGTGAGATAGGCGCTACTACTGAATTTAGAGCCGGTTGTCAAGTATTTTTGGATTACGCGTATAGTAACCGTGAATGTGTGAATGATAAGAACCAGATACGGTGTCCATGTTGGAAGTGTAAGAATGTTAATTATCAGGACAGAGACATAGTAAATTTTCATTTACTCGTGAACGGTTTTATGAGAAATTATGAAGAATATTGGTGGGCACATGGGCAGAAAAGAGATGGTGGCATCACAATAAACAATGCGGGCAGTAGTACTTATCGTATGAATGAGATGGTTCATGATTTTGCAGGGCCTGATTTTAATTGGGACCAAGCCAGGGAGCAACCTATAAATGCTGATGCCAAAGACTTTTTTAAATTATTAGACGAGGGTAGCGAGCCATTATGGGACGGTTGCACCAAACAAAGTAAATTGTCTGCAGTGGCGACATTACTTAATATCAAGTCTGATCACAACATGAGCCATGAGTGTTTTGAGTCACTCTTGAAGGCCATTAAGAGTATGTTGCCCGACAGCGAGAAATTACCTGATAATTATTACTATTGCAAGAAAATGGTGAAGAAGTTAGGTCTTGGATACCAAAAGATCGATGCATGTCCCAATGACTGCATGTTATTTTATAAGGAAAATGAAAAAAAAAAACAAAGTGCACAGTTTGTGGTCATGATCGGTTTAGACCTAATAAGGAGGGGTTGATTACAAAAAAATCAACTATACCGTTCAAGATTCTGAGGTATTTTCCATTAACAGATCGGCTAAAAAGATTATACATGTCTTCAAGAACAGCTGAACATATGACTTGGCATGCAAAATCTCCCGCTAAAGATGGAGAACTAAATCATCCTGCAGATGGAAAGGCTTGGAAAGATTTCAACTTAGCACATCCCGCGTTTGCATTGGAACCTAAAAATGTGAGGCTTGGACTGTCCACTAATGGTTTCAACCCTTTTGGCCACTCTGCTGTTCCGTACTCGTGTTGGCCTGTGATTGTTACTCTGTATAACTTACCTCCTTGGATGTGTATGAAACAACCATACTTATTTCTTTCACTCATGATTCCTGGTCCTAAGAGTCCTGGAAAGAACTTAGATGTCTACTTGAGACCTCTTGTAGATGATTTGAAGGTACTGTGGAAAGATGGAGTACAAACTTGGGATGTTGCTACAAAAACAAATTTCAACCTTAGGGCAGCACTTATGTGGACTATAAGCGACTTCCCAGCATATGGTATGTTATCTGGATGGAGTACGCACGGGAAGTTGGCTTGTCCGCATTGTATGGAACGTACAAAGTCTTTCACTCTATCAAAAGGTCGAAAGCCTTGCTGGTTTGACTGTCATCGACGGTTCCTACTCGTAGATCACCCGTTTCGAAGAAATAGAGAAAACTTCAGGAAAGGTAAAGTGGAAAATGATATGTCTGCACCAAGGTTATCGGGAACGGAGATAAGATCCCGTGTGATGAGACTTCCGGCAGTCCCATTTGGTAAGAATGATAAGAAAATCGACGGGTTTGGCGAAACTCATAATTGGGTTCGGAAAAGCATATTTTGGGAATTGCCTTATTGGTCTACAAATTTAATTCGTCATAATCTAGATGTGATGCATGTCGAGAAGAATGTGTTCGATAATTTGTTTAACACCGTGATGAATGTTACCGGGAAGACAAAAGATAATGATAAGGCACGTGAAGACATGAAAGATATTTGCAAGCGTCCTACTTTAGAAATCCATAAATCTTCTAATGGTAAGACTGTCAAACCGCAAGCAAGATACACATTATCTAAAAATCAGGTTGAAGAAGTGTGCACGTGGATTAGGTCTTTGAAACTACCAGGTGGATATGCGTCAAACATTGCAAGGTGTGTTTCAGATAAAAAACCGCATGAGAAATTAAAAGGGATGAAGAGTCATGACTATCACGTATTCTTGGAAAGACTCCTGCCTATAGCATTTCGGGACCTTCTTTACAAACCAATATGGGATGCTGTGACAGAACTTAGTCTTTTCTTTAATGACTTATGTTCAAAAACCTTGAATGAGAAAGACATGTCTACACTTGAGAAGAACATCATAGAGATCATGTACAAACTGGAAAAAATCTTCCCACCAGGTTTTTTTGACTCGATGGAGCATTTGACAATACATCTTCCATATGAAGCTCGTGTTGGGGGTCCAGTTCATTATAGATGGATGTACCCTTTTGAGAGGCTGATGGGAATGCTTAAGAGAGCGGTGAAAAATAGAGCTTGTGTTGAGGGGTCAATTTGTGAAGCCTACAGTTTCAATGAGATATCTACTTTTGTGTCAGACTATTTTCCGGATGAAGTCTTAACAAAGGCTAATCGAGTCTCAAGAAATGATGATGGGGGAAATGTTGAATTAAATGGCCGCCTTTCTGTATTTGGTCTATGTGGTCGTGCTTATGGAAAAGAGAAGCGCATATTCCTCTCTGAGAAAGAATTACATGCTGCACATACTTATATTCTTCTCAATTGCGAGGAGATTGACGAATATGTGAGGTACATATGTAATTCGTTTATGTGTATATATGTTACAATTAACTTAGATAAGAGTATTAAACTATAATATTTAATTGAATGTGTATTATAATTAACATTGTTTATAATTTGACCGTACATTTTATAGATTGTACGATGGTGAGTTAAAAGCAAAGCATCCCGATATAACTGACAAAGATATTGAAATTAATCGTGCTAAAGGATTTGCACTCTGGATAAAGGACAAAGTAAGTTCAATTTCCTAAGCACAATATATATATATACACTCTATATTAACCACTGCTTTATATTTATGTTCGGCGATGGAATATTTGTAGGCTTTGACTGTCGAATCAACGATTCCGGCAAATGTAGTGGCCCTAGCTATGGGACCAGATAGGGACCAGGTCAGTCGTAATGGTTACAAAGTAAATGGTTATGATTTTCATACCAAGGCATATGGCCTCAATAAAAGAACTACAAACTCGGGTGTGTGCGTCCAAGGAGATTGTTACAATGAGCTTAGTCATGCCTTTTATGGCGAGTTGGAGGAAATCATAGAGTTGTCGTACAAGGGCACATACGGTGGACATATTAACTTGTTCAAATGTCGTTGGTTCGATTCAGAAAAAGGGATCCGTGTTGATAAACATAGAATCATCGATATTGACCTCCATAAGTCTACGTACTCCAACGAACCATTTGTTTTACCAACTCAAACAACACAAGTGTACTACACTCCTTGTGCTGGTAGAAAAAGGGATAGGCCTCCTGCAGATTGGCAAGTTGTAATTCATACTCCCGCACACAAACGTGAAGAAGTAGTTGATGGGGAATTTTACCAAGAGTCGATACTTTATACACCAGTTGTAATAAATGTGGACGACGATGAAATAATCCAGCTAGATGGTGGAGATAATCCAGAAGAAATAGATCCTCAGCTAATACTTGTGTCAGACAATGAGGAGGAGGAAGAATTATTGACCGACACTGATAGCGAGTTAGAAAATGGGGAAGATGATGGTTATGAATCCGCAAGAGAGGATGATTCTGACTCAGACAATAACACTTAAGCATTCTGACTCATTTTTATGATAGGGATTGATACTTGAAAATATTGATTTTTTTAATAAAATACTTGAAAATATTGTTGATTATTAAATAAAACTATAATTCATAAACATAGGCTTCATTATAATTTATGCTCTGTATATTGCATATTAAGTAATGTCGTTGGTTTCAGTATATTGTATATTGCGTACAACTTACTTAAGTAGCTTAAACATATTAAATTGCCTGATTTTATACTTCAAAGAATAACATTCAAAAATTCTTACAGTAGCTTTTTACATCCTTATTCTGCATCAGTTTTGTTCCTGTTTATTTTAATTAGGCTAATGTATTTATTTATATAGATGGCTTCTCAAGCATCAGCAACAACACTGAAAAAGCGGGGCTTGGGTAGGGGGCCCAATAACATCCCAAGGGCCCCTACTAACCTAAATGAGCGGACTCTTATTCAGATTCGTCCTGGTCCTAATAACAAGTATGTATATATTTTTGCAAGCATTTTGGATTCTTTTTAACTTGTTAATTACAGGGATCAAATCATGATGATCGGGAAGGCGAGTCTGGCAGATCTTAGTTTGTTTTGTTTGAACTTATGTTTTCGTTGTAATTTCATACTTGAACGCTATCGAACATATGGTTGTGTTTTTTTAAGATGATGTGAAAATTTTAACTTATTCTATTTGAGAACTTGGATTTGATTGGTTACTTTGATTTGTCGGGATAGTTGTTATGAATGGGAGTTGTAGATCTTTTATATTGTGAATGTGATGTAGTATATGTTTATGTTGTGAATGTGGTGAAATAGAACAGGTGTAAAATTTTGGGTATTTGCAAAAACAGCAAAAAAAAGTTTTTGGTAAATTATATATCAGCGACCGCAAGCGGTAGCTGATACTCTTTGCATTTTAGCTACAGATAACGGTAGCTGATGATGGTCGCTATAGTTAGCTACAACAAGTGGTAGCTGTTGTTGGTCGCTGAATTTAGCGACAAGACGCAGTAGCAAATGTTTTGGTAGCTGATATTAGCGACAGAAGGTAGTAGCTAAGTTGGTCGCTAAACAATAACAACGAACTGGTAGCAAAAGACGGTTGCAGACAATAGCGACGACATGTGGTCGCTGTCTTCGTCGCTGACACGTGGACTTCCGATAGGCAAAAGCTGACTAGGATTAGCGACTGCTCTGTCGCTGTCAGCGGTCGCTAACCACGTGGTCGCTGAATGCCGTCGCTGAAGCATGTATTAGCTACCAGTTTTTGTGCTACCAACATCCGCGACCATATTCGGTCGCTGATATCCATTAGCTACGGCATACGGTCGCTGATGGGCGGTCGCTGAAAAACGTTTTTCTTGTAGTGACTACGCATAATATCCCTAGTTGACTTCCTAATATCCTTACGTGAATTCCTAACTCTCTATGTTATCCTGGACCCTAAGTCCTAACTTGTTTCAAATGCCATAACCTGTTGCTCTGATACCAACTGTGACGCCCTCCAAACACAGGGTACAGATTTGAGGAGTCATCCGACCAACGGAATACTATTTAACACATGCATAATATATTTAAAGACATAAATACCCCTTGACCAAGACCGCATCCAGATTATGGCAATGAACACAAGCTACTACAATCTTATATTAATACAATACCAGTTTTATCAGAGTTATTACATCACAACCAAAGTTCAATTCTAGAAATCTAATCTAGAGAAGCAAAACAACAACTACCCTGCCAATGACAATGACACGAGGGGCTCTCCTGGCTGCTGGTGAACTATCGGTCACGCTATGTCGACTCATACTCTCGCTTCACTGGAATAGGGTTAGAAAACAACAAGCAAGAGTGAGCCAAAATTGCTCAGCAAACATCAATGAATCATTTCTATCACAATTGTAAGGATATGAATTTATGATATTAGAATCAACAATATTTAGCTAACACATGCTTTGTATCAATAACAATGGAAGAAAAGAATTAGAATTTGGCTTATACATTTTATTCAAATCAAAGGTTGTGCTGCTGGCCAGCCACGCATCAACCCCGGACTAGCTCATGTCATAGTCCTCTACTGGATCCTAGGCCAATTTGGGCCTTAAGTTATTCTGACCATGAATATGGTCCGACCAATTACGGGTCCATTTTTAAAAACACATGCCAAATCTATAATAGGGTATGAACAATAACATGCTCAATAAGATAAACTGAATGTATAGTAATTTCAAAAGAGCTTCAACTGTTCAGTATCAAATGAAGATCGGGAAACAATCATGGAGTAATTTTAATGGTACGGTGTACTCATTCAATAAGGGAATCAATAATGGTAGTCGATAATCAATGACCGTAATCAATAGTCAAGATGGAAGTCAAATAATCAATGGTTGTCAATGATAATCAAAGGATGATAAACAATAACAATAGGTGGTAAACAATAATCAAGTGAATTGGAAATAAGGGTTTCCGATGCAGATCAAATCAAAGAATCAAGAATCTCTAAGGAAATGGAATCAGTTGTCCAAATGCGGTTAAAGGATTGATAATTGAATTATTCTGGGGATAACGGTATTCAAGTAATCAAGACAATAATACATTTTATCACAAGTAAAGGCACATATACTTGCCTGGTCTTAGCTGCTGTCGGATCGACTCTGCTCACTCTACTTTTCCCTTTCCCTTGCTCCGGGAACTCGATTCTATAATTAAACAACTCATCACAATAAGTCTAACTATTTTCGTTCTACTCTCGACACTTATTCAATCAATAATCACATTTAAACAAGTAACCGGTTACGTATCGGACGTCCGGTATAATTTACGATATTTAAAACTCAGATATTTGCCCTAGCACGGGCATATACAGACTATAAAACAAAACACACAATTAATATGAACCATATAGCACTTATAAACATTTTTAAAACATCATACGAAACTTATTTGAATTTTAGATAAGTCACGATAAATTTTTAAATCAAAAATCGGATTTTTAAATCCAATATAAACATTTAAATGCAAATAAATCAATTAATAAAATTAATTGACACTCTTTAAATACTCAAACTATTTTTAAATAAATAAATAGGCTTGAAAATAATTAAACTGAATTTTTAATTAATTAAATCCAATTAATAATTAATTTTTAAGAATTAATTGATTAAAAGAATTAACCAATTAATTAATAAATTAATTATTAATTAAAAATAATTAAAAATAATTAAGTTTAATCAATTTTCGGATTTAAAATAATAAATATAATTTATCAGAATTTTTCTGATATTAAAATATATTTTTAAAATAAAAATATGAATTTTTAAAGTTTTAAACTATTTTGGAATTAATTTTAAAAATAAAAATCCAAAAACAGTTTTCTGAAAATGAATTAGGGTTTTGAAGATTGAAACCGGGTCGAAAAATCGGGTAAACGGGTCGGGATGAACTGGAACGGGTCGCCAAGAACTCGCCGGAAATTTTCCAGAATCCGGCGACCAAAATACACGTTAAAAATTGGGGATTTTTATATCAAAACGTTCCAAATAAACACAGCAACTCATTCCGATCAAAAACGTACCAAAAGCATCGCCGGAATCAAAAACCCGACTATTTTCCGGCGAGCTTAAACCAATTTTCCGATCTGTAAAAATCCTACATGAAACTCTACGTTCTTTATGTTAAAATGAAGCTAATAACACATACAATGAAAGCCCTCTACCAAAAACAATGTCAGATCATTCATATGAACGGACTATTCAAAAGAAGAATTCGGGTCAAAAACCCGAAAATCAAACCCATCAAAATCGAACATAAACATGAAATTAAAGCATGGATTCTTGCTAATTAGAACCCTAGGAACATGTTAGAAGCAACCAATTGAACAGAGAATCAACAGAATGAAAATCCCCAAATCGAATCAAGAACCCTAATTATAATTCGAAACTTGTAAAATCAATATAAAATCGAATACTTACCAGATGATTATGAGGTTGGAAGATTCTGAAACTAGATTTTTGGGGCTTTGATTTGAGTATAAGAACTTCAAATTTGGACTTCAATAACCCTTAGAACGAATTGATTGAAGATTAAGAACACAAAAATAATATTTGGGAATTTCGGATTTTATGAATAATTGCTGCAGATTTGCTATGAGTTATGAAGTCTGATTTATCTTTTTATATTTCTGGAAAAATAATACCCCAAATAACATTTTTGGATCGATATTGATTCGTTAGATCGTTTAAAAACCCTAATTAGGTCAAAAACACGTTTTACGAAAAATAAGGGGTTAAAAAGGTTGATGATTATCCAAATTGATATATATCATTATATAACTAATGGTCAAGAATACTAGGGCTATAACAACTTCAATATTGATATAGAACGACAAATCCGTCTCCTTAAGCAATTAGGGTTCGGAACGATTTTTCCTTTTTCGGATCAAAAATTGAAATTTATTCGCAGAATCAAATAGGTAGGGTTAAATAGAATCCCATAACCCTTTCGATAACGATTCGAATATGAAAGACGAAGAATTAAAAATGAATGTACGAAATTTCAACGGGGCCCTTGAATTATCAAAACGGCTCAAAATTGAAGAAAATTCCAAATGACGAAATATTTGAAAGGGGCTTTCGACTCACCATTTAGCACATAATCACACCACAATTATCATTTAATAATATTCTAATATTCCATAATAAATATTTTAGACTAAATATATCATTTAATCAAATAATAAAATTCACGGATATTACACCTCCAATACCATCATTCTTGTCATATTTTCTCTGTATTGATGAATGGTCAACTGTTGGTTCAGGAACTTCAGGAGTTTGATCTTCATCAACTTCTTAAATATACATGTAGCTTCCTCCTTTGTCTCCTCTTCTTCTATTTGCATCTACAATCATCTTTTTAATTTATTCTTTTATACCTTTCTTTGCTAGATGAGTGTAGATTCACTACACCATAGATTGCCTATCGCAACATCGTCCATGTAGGTGTTGCTAGATTATGTTACCCTAGCTATGCTGTCTTTGGCCTACTATAACATTGTATTTTTGGTGTTAGCTTAACCACAAACCTGATGTTTAATGTTGCCTCAGACTTTTAAAAATAAACATATTAATATTTTAAAATCAAATAAGAATTTCATAAAAATTTTAGGACAATATACGAATTTATAAATAAGATATAGGATGATATATGAATTTTATAAAGAATAAAATTTTAAAAATTTTAAAATAATATATCTTAAAATGTAAATTTACAAATTTATTAAAAGTAATACATTTTTTGAAAAAATTAATACATTTTTTGAAATATTAATTTTTTGATACAATTATTTAAAATATTAATTAAATATGTAATTATTGAGAAAATTCGTAACTTAAATTTTGAAAATTTAACTAAATAAAATAAAATAAAAACATAAATTTTCGAACAACACGGTTTTTGATAAAATGGTACGAGCGACAATATTTTCACTAATACTCCGCCCAAATTTTCACTAACTCCCCCCTCTCTCTCTCCCAGTACAAAGAACATACAACTATTAGTTAACAAGCACAAAAAATAATTATGTTCTTAATTCAGAATTATTCTTTTATCACCCCTAGTCATCCGCTAAAAAAAGCTATTAACATACTCCCTCCGTCCCAACAGATTGTTAACATTTTCCATTTTGGGATGTCCGAACAGATAGTTAACATTTCTAAAAATAGTAAGTTATTTATAATATAATATTAATATGTGTTAACAGTTGTGCACTACAGTCTACATTCATTAAAAAATTTTGGATCAATAGTCAAGGATAGGTCCACACATGACCCATTTAATCGGGTCATTAAACTTTCCTCTTTCTCTCCTAACACCTAACACCTGAAGACTAAAGCTAAGCCTAACATATCTAATGGAAGCACAAGAAACCTGGAGCTTTCTTCGCGATTCAGCCCCACACTCTGAAAATGATTCACAAGAATCAATTCCTTCTCCTTTAAAACTGATTCCTTTCCATGATTTAACTCGATATATTATCGAAAATTACCTGGATAATTTTAGTGTTGTTTAAGACACTCCCGAAAAAATCATCTCTGAGAGGAAGAACATAGAAGACGACGTGGGTTCTCAACGAATGAAAAAACGCAAGATCACAAATTTGGAGCCAAGAAAAATAATGTTCGATGACCCAACTGGTCTTTTGCAGATCTTCCTCCCTCGATTCTTTCACTAATCTTGGTAAAATTTTGGTAATTTTGGGATGTTTAATTTAAGATTTTGTGATTGCTTTTGATTGTTTTTTCCGTAAGTAGAAGATTTGGCTACTTTTTTTGGAAAAGATTTGGCTAATTTATTTTGAAAAGATTTGGCTAATTTGTTTTGATTAGATTTGGCTAATTTGTTTTGATTAGATTAGGCTTATTTGTTTTGATTTTATATGCTGATTTGTTGCAAAAAAAAATAGCATAAACAAAATTTAAAAATATATTTACATCACCGTTCAGTTACATATAGAATCACAATTACAAACATGTTTTCTTCAACCTCCCAACAGAGCCTTTACTAAGGCTGTAAAAGTACAACAATTTTAAGTCAAAAGTCTTATTTCCATCATAAAGTAGAGTCATCCTTGAGTGAATTTATGAACTTGTAACGCATCTTGTACCAAGTCCAAAGGAGCCGTAATATAGGTGGGAAGGATTCCCAATTTGTGAAGTCTTTCCTTTCCGATGTGAGGAAGTTTATAGTTGTTGTTTCCCTTTTGTTCTAGAATTTCAGTCATACATGTCATAAGGGATAGCCATACGTAATTTAGCGTCTTATCAGTCACTTCTTCATATGCTTTTGTCACCGCATCCACTAGTTGACACACTGTTTTTTGGAGCTTTTTCGTGTTGTAGTCCTTGAATGATTCAGAAAAAACCAAAGTCATTAATATTAAGATCTGGGCTATTTGCTGGTTGATTGGCTAAATTAATGTGAAACCCATCTGATTGTGCTGCGTTGATGAAGTCTAAATCATTGTCTTGAATATGAGGTTTGGCGTTATCTTGTTGAATTACTATGTATTTATTTGAATCTGATGGCCATTTGGCTTTAATGGCAGGAATGATTTTGTGAATAAGCATTGTTTGATTACGACTTTTGTGATACTCTCAATAGGCTTAACTTCCATGACTCCTCTTGCCCTATTTTTGCTTGCTCTCTTAGTAGGTTCTATAATAGTGAATGGAAAAATACCAATTTTTCCATAAAAAATGCACACACCATTTTCATCATATCTGTAAAGCATAATGTAACATAAGATGTAAAAGAGATAACTACAACTCAACAAAGGACAAGACAGACAATAATATTAACAGAAGCACAGGAATCCAGAATCAAAGAAGAAAAGGTAAACTCAAAAAATCAAAATACGTTATGTATTCTTGAAGTCCGTAAACAGGCCACAAAAAGAAGTTCATGAAAATGTTCAAGCCTCAGTGACAGCAAAAGAAACAAGACTTGCAAGACGACAGAAGTATGTGAATGATTTAGGGTTAAGTACCACGGGATTCCAGTGATTTAATCGAAGCAACCAGAACGACAAAGGACTTATCAGCAACACTGAAATGAAGACATAAAAGAAGAATTGATCAAGTGTTATTCATCTGTGAACCAGACCAGTTGCACTAGGTGACGTCACTAAAAAGATCAAGTTGTTTTTATCGTCTTAGAAGAAATTGATACAGTCTAAAACTAAAACACCCAGGAGCTCAGGAGTAATTACTAAAGGACAAAAGACAAGAAAAAGAATTCGATAGTTTTTCAATTGTGAAAACTATCGAATGGTGTTAAAGGTAATTCTATTTAAAACAAAGTAAATCAATTTGGCACTCGATAGTTTTGATTTAAAAACTATCGAATGGTAAATTGATTTAAACCATTCGATGGTTTTTAAATAGGGAGCAGGTGAAAAGTTTGTTTTGTTTTGTATGGTTGATGAAGATCCAACGGCTAAGATTGTTTCTACAAGTTTGGTTCGATGGTTTTCAATTCAAGACTGCAGTTAATACAGAGATGAAGAAGTGTCTTCTTTAGTTAAGTCAAAACACACAGAGACATTACTGAGAGAGAGAATTGAACCGGAGAAATTATCAGAGAATTAATAGTGCTCAGAACTTGATCATTGTATTGAATTTGTGTAACCTTAAACTCATTGAAGCTAATCTATGGATTAGAAATTGTAGCACCCCTCGAGGTTTATATTTATAAAAAGATATATTCCCCGAAACTTGGTTTGGTTTGGTGTGTTTGATTTCGTTATAGAACTGAATGAATTATCCGCGAACGAAATTAAATTATTTGTGAGTATCGTATTCAACCCCCCCTTCTACGATACTTTGGACCTAACAATATCTAGGCCTAGCTATGGAACTCATGAACATAATTTTCGTGATAAATTTCTTAGATTTACATGTCCTATGAGGTATTGATTCGGAAGGTAGTAGGTAGTATTTTTGTGAAGTTCTTGTCATGTAGAACCATTTTTCGTCTATGTGTACATTACAAAACATACCATCATAGGTTGGGCTCGTGTGTAATGTAGAACTTGTAAGGTTCTTTAAAACAAATATTACTCTCGCTTCCATAATTATGGCTATTAAAAATGGCTTTAAGGCATTAGAATGAGATCTTATTTTACCCTTTTGTATAAGCCTGTGAACAGCTGACTTTGAGGCGCACAATTGGAAGGAAAGAGTTCTAATATTAGTCCTAAGATGTAAAGGTATAAATCTTACCTTTTCCAAGTCTATTGAATATTTTTTGGTTCCTTCTTTAAACTTTCTCTCCACATCAGGTGATTTTCCTTCCTTTATGGCTTTTAACACAACTTTCCATATCTTGTACACCGTGATTCTGCTAATATTGAAGTCTGATGCAAGCTTTTTTATGAACTCGTACTTCAATTTGTTGTTGTGGAAATTCAGTGATAATAGATGTGCAAGTTGTCTTTTTTCAGCATTGGTCAGCCTTTTTTTTGATGGAGCAGTGTCAAAAGATGAAGTTGTATCAAAGGAATGGGTTGTTTCACACATTGAAGCTAAATTTGAGGAGACTTTTTTTCAGCTTCCTTATGTAAAGTGATTTTGTAGTGACTGTAAGATGTCTGTGTATGTAAATTAACTGTATATAGAAACTTGTAAAAGTATCTCAAAAGTTTGTATTAAAAATTCAAAATATTTGGTGGAATGTTTAAAGCATTCCAAAATTTTCAACAGGCGGGTAATCTGTTTTTCATTCACTGTACTCTTTATTGGGGTCATGCTTTGTACTTGTCCTCATTTTCTTTAAATAACTTTTAGACTAAATAAGTTATATTAATTTTATATTGTATCTTAAACTCCGTGCCAAAACAACAATGTTAACTTCCTGCTGGGATGGAGGGAGTAAGATTCTGTGGACTGAACCTAATGTACTTCTGAGGACTTTTGGCACCATTAATTATAGGTCTGCACCTGCTATGAACTATGTAGAGAAAACAAACTTCTAAAAGATATGTGTTGTACTGATTTCAAGGCACCAAAAACTCACCTATTTTTTTTTTTTGCTTTTTAATTAAAAAAATTAGACCAGGCAAAACAAAATAGCACTATTCCAATTTAGCAAAAAATAAATAAATAGTACTCTTTTGGTCTCTTTCCTTCTATATTTATGTATATACATATTTTATTAACATATCAAATTGCTTGTCGAACAGGAGGGTCACACTTTCTGCTACTTTCTTGGTGTGTGCTAATAAAAGTTGCCCTGGTGCAGCAAAGGAAATAGTCTTTCTTTATGGTTACGTAATTAGCCTCTCTACTTCAATAAGTAGTATGGTATGTGTACATCTCACCCTCCCTAGAATCTACTTATATGTGCAGAGATATATAATTGAGCACACTATATGTTGAGATCCTTGACTTACCTCCCATCTCCATGGGTTAAATGCAAGAGAGCCTTTTTATGCTGAAGGGCTCAAGTGCACTGCTGGAGGACAGACCAGAACTGCCCAGCCAGCTGGAATATTATGTTCTGCATGAGTACCAATACTTCATTACTAATTATGCTCATACGAATCTTAAAAATTCATCGTAAACTTATTTAAATCAGGAATTGGTGCTTCATCAGGATTTGATGCGTCATCAGGATTTGGTGACCCATCAGTATCTGATGAATTGTCAGTATCTGATTCTTGTTCTTCAGGATCCTTGGTAGCTTCATTTTCAAAAATCAATCTATCATGAGAGTCTTAATTGATTCCAGTTATCTTTTTATCATCAAAAGATACATGTATTGACTCCATGACAGTCCTTGTTCTCAAATTAAAAACTCTAAAGGCTCTTGATGCAGGATATCCAATGAAAATTCCATCATCAGCCTTTGTCTCAAATTTCCCTAGCTGTTCAGGATGAGTTCTGAGAACAAAACACTTACAGCCAAACACATTTAGATGCTTCAAACTAGGTTTCTTCTCCTTGAGCATTTGATAGGGAGTTACACCATGTTTGTTTATTAAAGTGAGATTTTGTGTATAGCATGCTGTGTTGACTGCTTCTGCCCAGAAATATGTAGGCAATTTAGCTTCTTCCAACATAGTTCTTCCCGCTTCAATAAGAGTTCTATTTTTCCTTTCTACTACTCCATTTTGCTGGGGTATGCCAGGAGCAGAGAATTGTTGAATAATTCCTTTGTATTTGCAGAACTCTTCCATCTTTGAATTCTTGAATTCAGTACCATTCTCACTTATCAGGATATTGACTTTGTACTTTGTGCCTGTCTCAATCATTCTCACATGATCCAACAGTATTTCTGGAGTCTCATCTTTTCTTTGCAGAAAGTACACCCAGGTGAATCTAGAGTATTCATCAACAATAACAAGAGTGTACCTTTTCTTACTGATGGACATTATGTTGACTGGTCCAAATAGATCAAGATGTAGCATGTGATATGGTTCTTCAATAGATGATTCAGATTTACTCTTGAATGATGTCCTTCTCTGTTTAGCTTTTTGACATGCATCACAGAGTCCATCAGGAGTATACAATACTTTAGGCAATCCTCTAACCAAATCTTTCTTAACCACCTCATTGATATTGCTGAAATTGAGATGAGAAAGCTTCTTGTACCAATTCCAACTTTCATCTACTGATGCTTTACTGATGAGACAAGTATGAGAGCCATCAGTATTTGAATGAATGTTTGCTTCATAAATGTTACCATGCCTGTAGGCAGTGAGTGCAACCTTTCCTGATGCTTTGCTGACTACTTCACAATGAGAGGAGTAGAAGTTGACATGATAACCTCTGTCAGTGATTTGACTAATACCCAACAAGTTGTGTTTTAGTCCCTTCACTAGAGCTACTTTTTCAATGATTACATTTCCAATGATTATATTGCCATATCCCAAAGTTTGTCCAATGTTGCCATCTCCATAAGACACAGTTGGGCCAGCTTTTTCCTCATATTCTGATAACAGGGCTTTGTTTCCAGTCATGTGCACAGAACATCCACTATCCATGACCAACACATTTTTCTTTTTACCCTGCAATCAGAATAACAAAACACTAGTTAGAATGTTTAGGAACCCGCACTTGTTGGGTTCCTTTTCCATGCATTTTATTAACTTTAGCAGCAAAAGACTTTCTGATTTTAACAGTCCTGACAGGATTAACACCATCAGGATTTGCTTTGTCAGTATCAGTATTAACAAAAGCATGCTTTACATTGACATTCTTAAAGCTACCAGAATTTGCACTATTATTAAACCTAGGTAAAGGATCATAAAAGTTTTAGTACAAACTATGATATTCTCCACAAGTATAAATAGAATGCCATTTACTACCACAATGAAAACAGGACTTTTGTGGTTTATAAAATACTGATCTACTCCTAACATCAGACTTAGGAATTTCAGTAACTTTCTTTTTACTCTTCCTGCAATCAATAGCAAGATGATTAGAGTTTCCACAGTTAAAGCAACATTTTCTAGGTGCATTTGGGATAAACCTATAGTTATTCTCTTTATTAATCCCAACTTTACCATTCCTGTTTCTCTTGACAATTGGTAGATTTTGTTTACAAATTACATCACTAACTTTTTCCCTAAGTTGTTTCTGAGACAATAAACCTATATTTTTCTTTTCAGTTTTCTTGACAGGTTTAGACTTCTCATTAGAGACTGAGTTATCAGAAGTAGATCGTTTTTCAAAAGTAGAATTGGGGTCATTACCAAATACAAATTTAACAGGTTTAATATTTGATTTGGTCTTGTCTATAATATGTCTATAGGTCATTGGTCTTACTGTCTCATCTATAACAACTTTCTTTTTCATCTTCTTATCCTCATCTGACTTATAACCTATACACTCTTTCCAATTCTTAGAAGTATTTATTTCATGAAATTTCCTTCCAGAATCTGTCCAGGTTCTGATTTTCTCTTTAGCATCCTCAAGTTCCTTTTCAAGAGCAGTACATTTAAATTTAATCTCCAAATACATGTGTTTAACATTATCACATTCTATCTGTACTTTTTGCATAGAAGATAATTCAGTTTCTAGATGCTCATTCCTTTTTCTAAGTTCAGACATCTCAGATAAGATCCTAGTATTCTCAGCAGTTTGACTTCTAAAGCTAATATGCAATGACTTTAACTCAGAAGCATTATCAGTATCAAAATCAAAGACAGTATTTAGTACCTTATCATCAAGAACAGCAGTATCATCAGTATTGGCCATTAGGGCATAGTTGATCACCTCATTATCAGATTCCGAGGAAGAGTCCATCCAATCCTTTCTTGAAGTGATGAGTGCTTTAGCCTTCTTGCACTCAGTTGCAAAGTGCCCCAGTCCATTACACTTGTAGCATCTAACCTTTGACTTGTCAAATTTGCCACTTTTTCTGTCCTTTTTGTTGTACTTGTCTTTGTCAGCATTGAAGGTCTTTTTCTGGAAGTTGCCTTGTCTTCTAGCCTTCCTGAACTTCATCTTCTTGAAGCCTCTGACTATCATAGAAACCATCTCTTCCATGTCTGAGTTAGAAGAATCATCATCAGTATTGGCATCAGGATTGCCATCAGTATCTGATGATGAGTCATCAGGATCTGACTCAACTATTCTTGAGTTCCTCCTAGAGACCTCCACAGCTTTTCCTTTTGATTTTGCCTCAACTTTCAAAGCAATAGATTTTGCCTTGCTGCTTCTCTTATTCTTTCTTTGTTGAACCTCAAGATCATAGGTTCTCAGCATCCCATAAGCTTCATCAAGAGACACAGTGATTAGATCATACTGATGTCTAATGATAGATGTTAGTGTATCCCATTCTTCTGGTAAAGCTCGTAGAAATTTGGTATTAGAATCTTCTGATACATACTCTTTGCCAACTAGAGATAGGTTGTTCAGGAGTGTCAGGAATCTATCATACAGATCAGTAAGGCTCTCATCAGGTCTAGTATCAAATTGTTCATACTCTTGAATAAGTAGAGCCCTCCCGTTCTTCTTGACAGAGGCAGATCCTTGGCATTGAGTTTCCAAAGTGTCCCAAATTTCTTTTGCAGACTTGCATGCAATCACCCTGTTTGACATAACAGCATCAAGACTGTTGTGAAGCATATTCTTTATCTTAGCATCTCTGAGAACGTCAGCTTTCTCTTCTGGAGTCCAATCTGTTTTCACCTTGACCGCATAGTGTTCAGGTACAGTATCTGTTTGTGGAATAAGTCTCGTAGGAATATACGGTCCATCACGAATCCTGTCCAAATAGTCAGGATCCATAGCCTCCAGGTACATCAGCATCTTTACCTTCCATGTTGGATATTCAGACTTCTTCAGGATGAGAATTTTCATACTTTCATACTTTGTCGACATCTTAGATCATATCTGATTCAAATTTAAAGAATAATAACAGCTTTATTAAATCTGATATAAAACTGTTACAAACTCTATCAAGAAATTCTGATGTTCTTGAGAGCTTCTAGGTTACAAAATACTCGTGTATGTGATCAATATAAATCGAAACCTAAATTTTGTTAATATACTACACAGCTTCTCTATCAATTACATGATAAGTCCTAATCAATTACAAAGATTGAAACCTATCCAAAATTGATAGCTTCATTACTATAAATAAGGAACCGACAAAATAAACTTCCTTATTTAACTAGACTCATAAACCAACTCGAAATAGAAATCCTGATCAGCTTCCAGTCCTGATGATCAATCCTGATCATAGTCCTGATATAGATCCTGATGATAATCCTGATACTGACGCTTGAGCAAATACTGATGACCATGCAATACTGATGACGTCAGCAATCCTGATCAGTTGAGTCTAGATCCTGACGATCATTGAATCCTGATCTAACAATCTCCCCCAATCTCATACTTTGTGAAATAAAGTATAGATTCCTAGATTCAATGATGTCAAAAATATATTTACAAAATGTACAAGTATTTACAATAACAACTTATCTGTTCAGATTATTTGATAGAACAGATTCATCTTCAAAAAGTTGGATAACAGATTTTCTTCTTTTTCTTCAAGAATTTGAATCAATCTTTCCTTAAGATTTCTAAGTTCTTTATCTTCCTCATCAATCTGATAGATAGCTGCTCTGAGATTCTGAATGGAGCTTCTTTGTAGACTGTGCTCTTCAAGCAAAAGATAAGCAATTTCATTCCCATCAGGATTAAGATTAAGCTGAGACATGCCAAAGGTCATTTCTTTAACAGCAGTGCCCCTTTGCATTTCCACATCTTGACCATTCTGATTTAAGTACATGGGAGTATAATCACCATTGAAATTTCTACCTCCATCCAGTCTTCTTCTAATTGTTGCAAAAACCATATCTGACCATTCCTTGCACACTTTGTTCTTCCATTTAAGTAGATAATGAACATATTTCAGTTCCTTTGTAGTTTTCACCAGCAGATCTTGAATCTTCACACTACCATCTCTCATAAAATACAGAAGCTTCTCTTTCTTTTCATTACCATCATGACAATCTATAACTATATCAACAACTAATAAATTGTTCAGGTGTTCAGAAGATAAAATACCTCCAATTTCAGTCAAGGCATAAGGATCAACATGAGGTGTATTCAGATATTCAGCATCCCTGTGTCCAATACCTCCTCTTGAGTTGTTTGTCATTTGCCTTAGATTAGAGAACATCTGTAACCAGAGTGCTTTTGATCTATATGAATCAGAGAAATTAGCAACACTGGAAGCACTTGTTATAACACCACCATTCTGAAAATTGATAGGTCTATTACACCTAAGTGTGCTTATGTGTTTCCACTTCTTATCTTTTTCTTTCTCAAAAGCATAGCTTCTTTCTAGCTGAGGTTCTTGTCTGCTTGGATTTCTCCACAACCTTCTGTTTGAGAGTTTAAGCCTTTGCACATAGAGATTGAAATCTCTATTTGTTGTTCTTGTGATTTCTCTTCTTCTGTCTTCTTCTTCTTCATCCACTTCAAGATTATGAAAATCAACCACAGTAGACAATATTAACAGATCAACCTCTTGTAGAATTTCAGATTCATCAGGATCTTGAACAGTGTCAGGAACAATATCAGGATTAGAATCTTCAATTTGAGTTGTATTACTGAGAGTTGATTGTCTTGATCTTCTCTTTAATTCAGGTCCTTCTTCAACAATTCCATCATCACCAAAAGTAGACCTGTCAGGAACTACTAGAATTTGAATAGGTTCAGGAATTTCTTCTATTCTTAATCCTCTAGACCTTGTTTGTCTAGGCATTGATTGACTTGATGAGCTTCTTCTACCTCTTCTAGCACCTCTTCTTCCTCTGCCTCCTCTTCCTCTAGTAGGAGCAGGGTTATTAAAACTCTCCATCATTTCTCTATGTTGATTTAAGAATTCTTCTTGTGAGAGATCAGGATATTCTTCACATGCTGTAGATAGTGCTTTCCTTGCAAACAATTGTTGAACTCTCTTATCAGAGTGATAAAGAGTAACAACATTACCATCTCTTGTTTTGAACTTCTAGAATAAGTTAGTAGCATCTTCAGGATTTGCAATTAGAACATCTTCATCACCTTCAAGAATTGTAGCAAGAGTTTGTCCATGACCAGGCGTCAAGATTTGATCAGTCATCAGGATTTGATCACCTGTCAGGATTTGTTCTTCCGTCAGGATCTGAGATTTCACTAGTGTCCTTACTGTCTTAACTCCAGAATCAGAAACATGAGTTGACTGCGTTGTTTGACTTTGAGAAGTTGGAATTGTAGACTTCACAACAGCAACATCAGAGGTTTCTCCTTGTAGAACTTTGTCATCACCATCATTTCCAGTATGATCATCATCATCATTATTTCTCAATACTAGATCAGTTGTACATTTTGTTTGAACTACCTTCTCCCCCTTTTTGACATCAGTATTTGACAATAAATTCAAAATTAAGGTAAGAGAGGTTTGTATATCAGTTACCTTTGTATCTAGAGAAACAATTCTGCTGTGAATGGAAGACTGTTCATTAATGATTGACTTAACATGGGATTCTACTACCCTGAGTTGAAGAGTAGTAGGCACATTTGTAAAGTTCTGAGAAATATCAGTCCTCACTCTTTCAGTTGTTTCCTTGACAGAATCAATTTCATTATTGAGGCTTTTGGATAAAAGTGTAGTAGCCTTCAAATGATTCTTCAAATCTTCATTCTCAATCAACTTAGCAGCATTAAAAGCATGATCTAAAGCATATGGATAGCTAATAGAGTCATCAGACCTGTACCATTCATTATTCCATTGATGCAATCTCAGCTGCTCAGCATGATCAATCTCAGAAGGACCAGAAAAGTCTTGTCGAAGATCCTTTCCTGTAGTAGCCTTGCCAATCACTAGATTTAATAGCAGTGGCAAGCTGATCCTTCTCTTCATTATTATAATCATCACTATCATCAGCATCAGAATCATGAGTAATATCAGGATCAGGAATAGCAATACCTTTTAGTTTGTCCTGTGATGCTGTGATAGAATCTGTCATTGGTCTTGAGCTAAGTGGTTGTATCAGGACTGGCTCAGCATCAGGAGCTCCACTAGCGTCAGGAGCAACACCGTCAGGATTTGATTGGCATTTATCAGGATTTGTTACTGATGGTTCTTGTGGAGCCTGAGGTTCAGAAGCTGCTTTAACACTTTGAGTTAAAGGTTATTGTGGACTTCCCTCATTGAAAGTGTCCTCGACCAATCTTTCAATTTCATCTACACCAGAAACCCCTTGAGCAATGTCAGGAAATTCCTCAAAAACTGTAGCTTTACCTACATCTTCACATTGAGAAGATGGTTCTTGTGTGGCTGGAATAGAAATGTCTTCATTTTCCCTTTGAGAAAATGGTTCTTGTGTGACCATTCCAATTGCTATGCCTTCACCCAAACTTTGATTGAGTGGTTCTTGTGGGGCAGGATCATCAGTAATAGCTGTTGAACCAATTTGAGGTCCAGTTTCTTATGGGCTTGATCCTTTTAGCTTCTTCTGTCTAGTAAAAACAAACTCATCTGCCTTCTTTTTCTTATCCAAAGGATGAGTAAATCCAAGTTTGGAAGCAGTCTCAGCAACCTTCTCCCATGATATGTCTAGAATTCTTGAAGTTGGAGAGGCTTTTGCTGGAGAGTCTGAGATATCTATCATTTGACTTGGTGCAGCATCAGGAAAACCAACGTCAGGATTTGCTTAAGCATCAGGATTTGACTGCTCATCAGGAATAGAAGTATCATGTACATCAGTATCTTGCTTCTTTTCTAAAGGAATATGATACATGCTCTTTGATAATTTCCTTTTCTTCTGTGGCTTTGATGAAGGTGCCACAGCTTCAGTAGCAGTATCAACAACTTTCTTTTAACCTCAACAACCAACTTTCTTTTAACTTCAACAACCTTCTAAGTCCTACCAGCTGTCTTCTTTACCAGGGCCCCTTTTACACCCCCTTGTAGCTTCTTTTTAGTGAGTGGTGTAGAAGAAAAATCCTTTGATCCTAATTTTATTCCAGACACATCAGATCTAGCTGATTTCTTAGTTTTTACAACTAAAGTCTTTTGGGAGACAATAGAGGTGGCTGGTAACTGTTTAGACTGTTTGGGAGGGATGCTTGTGTCACGAACAAGGTGTGTTTGGCCTTGCCCCATAGCATCGGAAACTGATCCATATTGAGTAGGCATTTTCTCTTTCAAGAAAAGCCTGACCTCATCAGGAATAAAGGCATTTCCTGAAAAACCATTTTCCTTATCACTATTGACTAAGGACTTAATATTATTCTCTGTAATTCTACAGATGGGTAGAATCACATCCTCTTCAAAAACAACATTAGGACATAAGTGATTAAATATTAGCTGAAAAAATCTAAGGAAACAAACATAACCTAACTTATCTGACTTCCTATCACTTAAAGCTTTTAAAATTAAACTACCATAATCAAACACTTGAGAATAGATAAGAGAGTACCCAATCTTTAGTGATCCTGATGGTAGAGCATCAAAATTCGATGTCTTATTCAGGAAGCAGCGACTGATAGTATCAAAGGAAAAGTTCCATTCCTTCTTAAGCTTCGTCCTGAAGAGGTTGCCATACCTCTTTACTTCTCCATTGTAGCCAAATTTTGTAACAAACTCAAAGAGAGTCGAGTCTGAAACATTGTCAGGAACAACATCACCAACAACAGGCAAATGTAATGCTTCCTCCACAATTGCAGGAGTCACATAGTGAGTAACCCCATCAAATGCAAAACTCATCAGGATTGAGCCAGAATGCCCTCTATCAAAAGTAAGTGTGTTCCACACCTGCATAACTGACTTAAAAGAAACACTTGCAGGTTCTGTTAAAGCAAACTTCAATGGACTTGAAGCTAGAAAATCCTGTACTATGTGAAACTCAGAAGGCAAATCCTGATGATCTAAAATGGCTACAAAATTATTAGTGGCAAAAGTAACACCACTAAATACAGTCTATTTGTCCATGAATGATGAAGACGCCATTAAAACAGTAAGAAAACTTGAGAATTGAGATTAAAAAAAAATAGGGTTCTTGAGCACAGAGAGAGAGAAAGAAGATGAAAAACTGATGATGAGAGAGTAATCAGGAATTTAGAAAAACAAAAGTATTTTGTTAAAACAAAATATTACTCTCAATGACAGGTGGCAAAATATGATTTGTGCAAAAATGATTAGTGGACAAATTACGTGCGTAATTAAACATAACTGCACCGCTTTTTATGTGTATCTATATGTATATATCTATCAGTGTGACACACGCGCACAAACAGTTGTCCAATATAAACTCAAACGTTTCTCATCAGTAACTGACGAAAAATCAGGCACAAATTGAGCAATGAAATACTAACCTGTACATCAGGACTGACCAGTTGACTTCCTGTCAGGATTGTGTCCTATCAGGATTTGATCAAAATTACATACCTTGCAGAATGACCATCAAGATTTGATAGTCATCAGGATTTCCTCTCTATAGTTTTCCTCAGAAATTCTCAAAGTTCATCATTCCAAGTTCATTCACCAACTTGTTGAAAGCAGCTTCAGGTAGTGGCTTGGTGAATATATCAGATAGTTGTTGATCAGTAGGAACAAAGTGAAGTTCAATTGTTCCTTCCACAACCTGTTCTCTTATGAAGTGATATCTAATACTGATGTGTTTAGTAAGAGAATGTTGAACTGGATTTCATGTCATTGTAATAGCACTTTGGTTATCACAATAAATAGGGATTTTTGAGTATGACACACCATAATCTAACACTCACTTACCTTTGAACTTGATATATCCTTGAGCACTTTTCTGAATACTCCTAGAACTATATTTGCCAGTCTAGTCGTTTCATTACTGAACTGCAAAAACGATAGAGCTACTCGTTAATGTATTTCAGTGATATTGTAAGAATCATACATGTGTGGATCTTCTAACTCACCTGAATTGTAAACTTCATTGATTTGTATTCTTTCCATGTAAGTCCATCATCCATGTTTTGCCTTTTGCTTAGTATTGCATCATGTTAGGATTTTAAACCTTCGTGCTTTTTTTAGTTAGGATTCTGACCTTTGCTAATAAAATAGCATTTAGTTACAAGAAATTGTTTAAACGATCAGGTTTAGAATGATATTTAGATTTAAATAATGCACCTGTAAACACTTGTGGTGTCCAATTTAGCAAATAAAAAGACAAGGAAAAGAGAGATGCCATTGATACGAAGAGCCTGGCAAATTTTGTTGTCTAAGAAACAGAGAAGTCGTTGAAGGAGCTTGGAGAAAAGGTGTTGGAAATAACAAGTACTACAGCAACATGGAGGCAGTTATATAATAGATATAGCAATGACAGGCCAAGACCAAAGTTAACAAAACAAAGCATGAAGGTCGAAAGCATGCATATCAGAAACTGATAAATAACCAGGGAGACAGAAACAGTACCTGTAGCCATAGCTTAACAGTGTATATAAGAACAGAAATTACGAAGCCAACAGCTGAGTCGTCAGGAATTCGAGAAATCCTGACTGTTCTTGAAGAGTTATTCGCCCCCACTTACTGTGTCAGGTTGTCGGCGAGATACTACTTCCAGGATAAAACAGCTCCGAGCCAGGTGTTCACAGCAACAGCAGCGCTCAACTACGACCAGCACCTCAGTCGCCGGAGAACCAGAAAACTACAGAGAATTTTTCCATAACAGCTGATCATATTAAATAAAAAATCAAAACTGACCATTTAATGAATAAATGTTTTTTTGATTTAAATTTAATAACCTGAGCTGTTACATCTTTTTCATGTTTATCCACATATACAGATTTAATATTTATTTTAAACATATCCATCAAATCATGTCCAGGTTCATATCAGTTTCTATTGCCCATCAGAGTTTAGTTTCTGTTGTCCATCAGAGTTTAACTAGTTGTCCATCAGAATACATAAATAAAAACTCTCGCCCAGGTCGCCTCGCGTACGCGAGACGCCGAGACATTCGCCCAAATCGCCCTTCGACCCGACCCGACCCGGTCCGGTCCGGTGCGGTGCGTGGCGAGGCGGGCGGCGGCGCGCGTGTGTGTGTGCGCGCGTGAAGCACACACCAACACCATGCACCATCACACACCTTAGTAGTTGTATACTACTCATGTGTGTAATGCTATATAAAGCCACCAAGTCCCCTTATTCTTTTCTATGTGGGATAAATGAAACATCATTATAACAAGCTTTTTCAAGCTACTACCTTCATCTCAATTTCTCTTATGGATTTAAACAAGAAAATTATTAAACCCATACATGAAAGTTTAAGTTCCCATAGCAAGAACAACTTCCAATTATTAGAAATTTGAATTAACATCAAGAATATACTTAATTATATCCTTAAACTATCAATTTTCTAACAAAAGGTTCATGTAGATGTCAAAGAAATTGAGGAAAAACTTGAGGAGCATAAGAAGGCAATAACAAAGACGCAATTGCTTTATCCAGTTTACTTGATAGTGAGATTTGATAATAAGTTGTGCTACATGGAAGATTGTAATATGAATCCAATAATCTTATAAAAATTTGACTTAAAGAATCCTTGGATTTTACACTAGTAAATGTTCTTCGCTCTATACTTTTTGTTTTATTTATTTTTCAGGTTCTGCCTTCGTTATGGGGTAAAACGAATTCTTCTCTTCGTTATTTATTTTATTGTTTTCAAGACTTGGTGACTTTAAATACTTTTCCCGTGAAATTATTCTGTTCATTTGCGTAGTGGAATATTTTGATACTAATGGAAAAACATTGCGTTCTGTTATAGGTTTTTCTTGAATATTTTTTTCAGTTTTGTAGAATATTATTTTTAGTGATTTAAAACATTTTATATTAATTTTATATAGGGAAAATAAAGTTTTTTGTCACTTAACTATTGAACTGTTTAGAAACCTACCACTGAACAAAATTCTTTTTAATTTTAAGCACTAACGTTACATTTATTTTTCATTTTAAACATTCCGTTAAAGTTAACTTTCCTACATGGCTATATTTACTGACGTGTTTTTTTTTTACATCCCTTCTTTCAACATTCTTTTCAGAACATGATTTAACATTGTTTCAACATTCTTTCAACCCTTAGGCTATATTTTTCTCTTTTTATTTTACATGATTTAACATTCAAAAGATTGTTCAAAACATGATTTAACATTCTTCATCATTGAAACTGATTGAACATAATTTAACATTCAAAAGATTGTTCAGAACATTAAAAGCATCCTACAAATTGTTCATGAAAAGAAACTAATACTTGGGAAAGTAACAAGCTAACATAAAGCAGCAATAAGGTAGATGACAATAGGAAAACAAAGTCATTCTTCAAACTGTGGACCTAGATTTAGATTTAGATTAGGGTTCGTATACCTTGCAATTCCAGCGATTAGGGTTTGTATTCGTCTCTTTGTGTGTATGTGTGTCGATGAAACAGAATATGATCGGGTTTGTGTGTGTCTGACAAATATACATTCTTTTCTTTTTGTTTTTTAATGACATAATTAGCCAGTTAATCAGCCACGTGTTAAAAAAGTGACAAATAGGATCAATACTTAACATCCGTTAAGTACTTTTAACGGAATGATTAACTTCTAATCACATAATTAGTTGACGTTTAATTATTAAAAAGAATTTTGTTCAGTGGTAGGTTTCTAAACAGTCCAATAGTTAAATGACAAAAAAATTTATTTTCCCTTTTATATATTCAAACTCATCTTCTTACCTTCGGGAATTATTATTCTTTTGCAGGTCTTTGTTGAACATTATCAAGAGTTTCAAACTGTTGCAATCTAACTGGTATGTTTTTTCCTTTGATAAACTTATCCAGTTAGATTTCCATCCTAAACGTCACCTCCATTCTTGAAGAGGAAGACACAAGTACAGTTTCTTAATATATATTAAAATAATAATATTAGTTGATAGAGTATGACAATATTTTTTTAATTTATTATTGCAATGGCATTGCTTAAAAGACCAAAACTACTTAACGCGGAACTACTACCCAAAAAATCTGTTTTAGGCTGTGCAGTTGAAACCTATTGGCTCTTATGTTGTTTACTCCTCTTTAGTAGCAGCATTTGCTAGTCGCTATCTCTGATTTTGCAGGTACTTAATCCTCATACAACTTATATGTACTATTCAAGTGTGTTACTTTTTAAACAGTACAAATAGAACTACACTAATCTTCTTGAATATGGTTGAGATAGGTTCCAGTTTCAGCGAGTTATCTTGATCATCTATCTTTGTTGGATTGAATGTGCTTCATGGCAACACTACAATCAGCAATAGTAGCATTGGTCGTAGAAAAGGATTTGAAAACTTGAAAGATGCACTCATATCTCCGGCTTGCCTGTTGTTTCTTTTCGGTAACTATTTTAGATTACTTTTCATTTTTCACCATCTTATACTCTGCTCTGATTTTTTAATTGTGTCTTTGAACTTGTGCAGAACAACCAAAACATCATCTTCTAACTGCTACATGCAGTGCCAAAAGACTTGTTGCTAGAGATGCCATTTGATTACATGAGGAGATGGTGTATGTAGGCCTAGTTTAATCTAGAAGGATTATTACGTTCAGGAGTTTTATGATTTTGACTATGCAATTGTATTGGTGGGAATGAAATGAAAAGAGCAGGCTATTGTTGGTTGTATTTTTTTTCTTATTGTTAAATTATTTGTTGTGTTGTTATTAGCTAATATAAAATGCTGAAATTTAAAAGTGAGTCTCACCGTTTTAAAAAAAAACTGAAAATCTAAGGTAACATGGGCCCCACCTGGGGTCCATGTTACCTTAGATTTTCAGTTTCTAATTTAAAAAAAAATTAATACTCTAAGGTAACAAAAGTTTAGGTTATTAGTTTAGCTCTACTTTAGGTTGCAATAGAGTTCTGGGGAAACATAAAATGGCACGTTGCCCTATGGTCGAAACATGTTATCTAAGACATGTATGAAGAGTGAATAGTGATGGTACCTCGCTTGGAAGCCTGATTCATTTTCTGAAGACGTTGAGCTGCGCGATCTACCATCGATGTTCAAAGAAAAACCCAGAAAAACTTGAGAAATCTTCAAATCTTCAAGAGAATTCCAGAAAATCTTAAAATCTTCAAGAGAATTCCAGAAAATCTTCAAATCTTCAAAGAGAATTCCAGAAAATCTTCAAATCTTCAGAGAGAATCCCAGAAAATCTTCAAATATTGAAGAAAAAACCCAGAAACCGATGAATGTGATCGGAAAACTTCGCCGGAAATCGCCTCACCACAGAGAAAACTAGAGAAAATTTTAAGAAATGAGAAATGAGAAGTGAGAAACAAGAAGTGAAACTCCACTCTTATATAATCAAGATTGTCGGTCACTCAACCGGTTAAAGGGAAGGGTAACCAGCTGTAATCGGTTATGGCCCATAATTGTTTATTGGGATCCAAAAACAAATTAGACCCAAGAAAAAAAGGGATAGCCCAAAGAAAGAAGGGTGTCGCCCAAAAGAAATCGAAGTAATTAAAGGAAAAAAAGTATAAGCATTTTTTCCACAAACGAGGTCGACAAGCTACGACCTCAAATCCAGGTCGATTTGTTCGACCCAGAAGCCAAAATGGCCAAAATTTCGAGCTCAAATGAAGTCAAGATAATTAAAGGAAAAAAGTATAAGTCTTTTTTCCACAAACGAGGTCGACAAACTACGACCTCAAATCCAGGTCGATTTGTTTGACCTAGAAGCCAAAATAACCAAAATTTCGAGCTCAAATGAAGTCGAAATAATTAAAGGAAAAAAATATAATTATTTTTTCCACGACCTCAAACGAGGTCGACAAGCTATGACCTCAAATCCAGGTTGATTTGTTCGACCTAGAAGCCAAAATGGCCAAAATTTCGAGCTCAAATGAAGTCGAAATAATTAAAGGAAAAAAGTATAAGTATTTTTTCCACAAACGAGGTCGACAAGCTACGACCTCAAATCCAGGTCGATTTGTTGGACCTAGAAGCCAAAATGGCCAAAATTTGGAGCTCAAATGAAGTCGAAATAATTAAAGGAAAAAAATATAATTATTTTTTCCATGACCTCAAACGAGGTCGACAAGCTACGACCTCGAATCCAGGTCGATTTGTTCGACTTGGAACTAAAACGAAGCCTATCTTCGACCTCAAATGAGGTCGAAGAGTTACGATCTCAACCCATGTCGATTTGTTCGACCTAGAGTCAGAATGATCCCAGTTTTCGACCTCAAATGAGGTCGAAGGGTTACAACTTCAACCCAGGTCGATTTGTTCGACCTGGAGCCAGAATGAGCCCAGATTTCGACCTCAAATGAGGTCGAAGGGTAACGACCTTAACTCAGGTCGATCAAATCGACCTGGAGCCAGAATGAGCCCCTTTTTCGACCTCAAATGAGGTCGAAAATTAATATAAAAAAAATGTTTTATTTTCCATTTTTTTGAAAAATTGTTAAAATGAAAGTTAGCCGGATATTTTCCATGGCACACCAGAAATTCCTGAAAGGAAAGTTCGAGGATAATTATACAAATCTAGGAATCCCGAAACAGGATTAAAATAACTTCTATGAAAATCTAGAAAGGTTTTCTCAGAAGTTGGGGGGGCTAATGATATGGGCTGAAAATCACCCTAGAAGCATAATTAATGATGTATTAATTAGACCTAGATTGATCCAAGAGTTAGGTCCGATAAATAAGGCCCAAAACCCTAACTATTTATTAATTTCCTAATTAATAAAAAGGGCAAATTTACAACTCACAAAAAGAGTCCAAAGTGTGTCAAATATTTCAAAGATCAGCCTCCAAGACATACAAATCCAATAGGAGTCAGCCTCCTACAAAACAAGATTAACAATCTTATTCTAAGAGGGTGACTTGGCCCCAAAGTCACCTAATTCTACCCTAAATGCAAGGCTCCTGACACCTATATAAAGGACCTGACCTTTCAACCTAGAACTACGTTTTTTGGCTTGATTCTTAGCATTGATTAAGAAACGTAGGCATCTTGTGAGGGCAGATTTAGCCACGAAACACGAGATCAACCATTAAAACTCAAAAACTCTTAAACCCTTGCAATAAATTCGAAAATTGGTTTTTTATTCCGCAACAATCACCTTTCCATCGAGCCTATCAGCTTGCTTTCTATACTTAGTTTATCTACCATTGCAATCTTTCATTTAGTGTATGTACAAAATTTTGTCTTGTATGCTCCTCTATCATTTTCTTCTTTTGTAAAACCTATTTCAAATTTACTAAATTAAGTTAGAAGCCAACTATAAGTTCTTCCATGTTTATCTAGAAAGGTGGCTAACCAAGTTTAGAGTATTTCGTCGTATTTCTTGCATTGCTAGTTGGTATCTTGTTCCCCACGTAAGTATATTGTCTTCAACCCTCTCGATGCGTACCATTTATTGAATGAGAAAAAATACCAGGTGTGCAATTAGTATATTATTATTTTGTAGCATTTTAACAATACTAAAAAACGTATCGTACTCATTCAACTATTTCCTATTTTTATCAAAACTTTAAGGTGATGAAGAAATCTGGTGTTACCATATTCCTAGGTTATAAGTCTTGTTTATAAACAAAAGTACTTAATATATATATAAGTATTTGAATATGAACTGAAGAACAACAGAACTCTTGCATGCATAAAACTTGTCATTTTATTCAAGGCTGCAATACAGACTATTTAAAGAAAGCTCAAACAGATAGCTATAATCAAGGAAATAAAACTGCTACTCCTAAATAGACTCCACTACTCTGATTATTTGACTCCTACAATTACTCAACGTTAAGCACGTTAAGAAAGACCAAATCAACTAGACTTAATAGCTGATTACAAAACAAAATAAATGATTCAGACAAGTTTTAAACTAAAATTGCAACAATCTCCCCCGTAGTTTCAAACTTGTCCGCACAAATTCTTTACTCCCAGAAGCCTCCGCATCTTTTCGAATTTAACCGTGGCTAAGGCCTTTGTGAGTATACGTGCTTCACAATAATTTCTCCTTTCTCAACACACTCGCGTATGAAATGGTAACGCACATCAATGTGCTTACTTCTACCATGAAAGACCGGATTTTTAGCTAAATCTATAGCCGACTTGTTGTCAATATATAACACAACAGGACCAATGTTTTCAGCTGTGATTTGACTCAGAATATTCCTCAGCCATATTGCTTGGCACGCTGCTGCAGTAGCCGCCATGAATTCTGCCTCACATGAAGATAAGGCCACACATTTCTGCTTTTGTGAAACCCAAGTGATCAAGCTTTCGTTTAGGTAGAATACCATTCCACCTGTACTTTTCCTATCTTCGATATGCCCTACCAAATCAGAATCGGAGTAACCTGTTAAGATGTTGTTTCCAATCTTGGCAGTGTATACCAAGCCATACCCCAAAGTCCCCTTCACATAGCGAAGAATTCTTTTTGCTGTATTTAGATGCATCACCGTAGGACGCTCCATAAATCTGCTTATTATGCCGACTGCAAATGCGAGATCAGGTCGAGTATGAACTAAGTATCTGAGACCTCCAAGAATACTCTTAAAGTCAGTCGTGTTTACTGGTTTCCCACCCTCATCTTTGGTGATTTGTTCCTTAGGATCTAAAGGATACTTCGATGGGTTGCATTCACTTAAACCTGCTTTCTCAAGAATTTTCTTGGCATAGCCCGTCTGCTTTAATTCGATGTAGCCCTGTCCCTGTTCCACTTCGATGCCGAGGTAGTAGCTCAACCTGCCTAAATCACTCATTTCGAATTCACGATTCATTTGTTGTTTAAAGCACTCAATGATTGAAACATCCGAACCAGTTATCAACAAATCGTCCACATAGACAGCGACTATTAAACTCTTGTCTTCTTCTTTTCTCGTATACACTGCTTGCTCTGATGGACATCGCTTAAATCCCAAATTTTCGAGACATTTGTTCAATTTTGCGTACCACGCTCGTGGTGCCTGTCTAAGTCCGTACAACGCCTTGATCAACTTATACACCATCCGTTCCTGACCTTCTTTCACAAATCCCTCAGGCTGGGAAACATAGACCTCCTCATTTAACTCTCCGTTCAGAAACGCTGTCTTGACGTCCAAATGATGGACCTCCCAATTGTTTTTCGCTGATAGAGCCAACAGTAGTCTAACAGTTTCAAGGCGAGTCACTGGAGCGAATACTTCATCAAAGTCCACGCCTTGCTGTTGGACATACCCTTTCGCAACCAATCGTGCCTTGTGTTTTATGACATTCCCCTCTGCATCCTTTTTTAATTTAAATATCCACTTCAGGCCTATAACTTTGTGTCCTTCGGGTAGCTCCTGCAATTTCCAGGTACCATTTTCTTCGATCGATTTTATTTCTCTTTCCATAGCCTATTTCCAGTGTCGGTCTTTTGTAGCACATTTGTAGGACACTGGTTCCTCAACTCCCATTAGAAGTAGTTCTTCATCCAAATCAATTTCTGATGTGTCTTCGTACACGCTACTGATTGGTCTGATTTTTCTGGGCTCATGGCTATCATCATAGTTTGCTGGATCCAAGTGTGGTGTACGAACAGGTGTGCTTGCATTTGATCCGTGACCTTCCTCTGTTGGTGTTGAATGCCCTTCATTTTGAGTATCATGCTCACTTTCTTCTCCCGTTTGATGGGTACTGACAATTGAGAATGTCCCTGTTTGACTCATCTCCTTTGGTTGATTCCAGGGCCACGCTTTAGACTCCTCGAATGTCACATCTCTACTGATATAGATTTTGTTATCATTTGGGTCAAAAAGACGGTATGCCTTAGAGCCAACCTCCCTTCCAAGATTAACTACAGGTTTACTTCGGTCGTCTAGCTTCTTAATCTGCAAACCAGGTGTCTTCATATGAGCTATGCAACCAAACACTCGCAGGTGCCCTATCTGTGGTTTTTCACCTGTCCAAGCCTCGTATGGTGTAACCCCGGACATTGCTCGCGTTGGTACCCTGTTTAAAAGGTAAACTGAATGTCGTACTGCCTCTCCCCACAAATCCAATGGCAGTTGCATCTCCTTAAGACAACTCCTGGCCATTTCAATCACCGTTCTGTTCCTCCGTTCTACCACGCCATTCTGTTGAGGTGTATATGGAGCAGAGAAGTGCCTCACAATACCTGCATCTTCACAATAATTATTAAACTCTGTTGATGTAAATTCTCCCCCTCTATCCGTTCTAAACACCCTTATCTTTTTCCCTGGACTAGTCTCCACCAGGGCTCTGAATTTCTTGAATACACTGAAGGCTTCACTCTTGAATTTCAGCAAATACACCCACATCGCCCTACTGTAGTCGTCTACCAACAGTAAAAAATAGCGATTCCCGGCTGCTGTCGTGGGCGTAATTGGCCCACAAATATCCCCATGTACTAGCTCCAAAGGTTTAGTTGCACTATAATTCGCCTTAGATGGAAAAACTTTCCTTGTTTGTTTCGACATTAAACAACCCGTGCACACTCCCTTGGGCTGACTTACCTTCGTCATTCCAGTCACCATGTGATCTTTAACCATCATTTCCATTGCCTGATAGTTCACATGACCGAGACGACGGTGCCAAAGCATAGATACTTCGTCAATCCTTGACACTAGGCATGCTGGCTTACTTTTTTCTATGAGAAGCTTATACAATCTGTTTGGGGACCTCTTAACATTCATGAGGAGTCTCTCTCGCTTGTCAAAAACTCGCAAATACTCTCCTTTGATTAATACTTTATTACCTTCCTCACACAACTGTCCAATGCTAATGATATTATTACAAAGACTTGGGATATAGAATACCTCAGTTAGGACATGTTCTTCTCCATTTTTGCACTCAAACACCACAGATCCCTTTCCTTCAATGTTGACTGTTGATCCGTCTCCAAATTTCACCTGTCCAGTGACTCCTTTGTCCAGCTCCGTAAACTTTGACTTGCAGCCTGTCATGTGATTACTTGCCCCATTATCCAGGTACCAAACGTTTGACTCACCACCATTTTTCCCGTTTCCTTTCGACATTGAGGCAGGCAGTATTTTCCCTTCATTTACCAGTAGTACCTTTTTTCCATCCCCTTCATGTTTGGCCAACAACAAAGCGGGCTCATTGTCCTCCACTTGAGCCATGTTCATTTCAGGTTTTGCATCTCTATTTCTCTTGGGTTTTCTACACTCAGCTGCGTAGTGGCCGTACCCGAAACAATTAAAACACTTAACTTTGCTTTTATCTCTAGTCACACGGTTTTTGTTTTGACGGCTCAGCCACTCCTCGCGTGTGAGCAGTAATTTGTTTTCCTCATTCTCCCTTTTTTCCCACTCTTCTTTTGTGAGCATCAACTGTCCTCCGTTGGTTTCCACTTTCCCTCTGGTTCTTTCTTCATCTGCCTTCAACGATCCAATTATCTCCTCCACAGACATGTTCTCAATGTCACCGAATTGTTCCAGGGTTGAGGTTATTTGCAGGAATCTCGAGGGAACCGCCCTCAACAACTTCTTTACCACATATGATTCTTTTATCTCCTCCCCCAACGCTCTTATGTTGGTCACCAATCCTGTCAACTTCATGGTGAAGTCTTCCAATTGTTCTGAGTCTTGCATACTCAGAATCTCAAATTCGGCCTTGAGTGTCTGCACTCTAGCCTTTTTCACCTTCTCGGCTCCAAGACACATAGTCTTCAGAGTGTCCCAAGCCCCTTTGGCTGTTTTCTTTTCTGCAATAGACAACAATATCTCTTCGGGTATACCTTGATATATCATCGCCAATGCCACCTTGTCGGTCTTCTCTTCAACAACCGCCTTTGGGTCACTCGGTTCTACAGCCAACCACACCCCTTGAGCCTGCATAAACACCTTCATCTTCAAGGCCCAAACCGTGTAATTCGTCCTGGCTAGCATTGGGTATGTCAACCCAACTGACCCACTCTTTACCTTTCCTACTTCCATTCTTCGACAAATTCCAACGTACGATCACAGCTGAAAGAATAGGCTCTGATACCAATTCTTGTTTATAAACAAAAGTACTTAATATATATATAAGTATTTGAATATGAACTGAAGAACAACAGAACTCTTGCACGCATAAAACTTGTCATTTTATTCAAGGCTGCAATACAGACTATTTAAAGAAAGCTCAAACAGATAGCTACAATCAAGGAAATAAAACTGCTACTCCTAAACAGACTCCACTACTCTGATTATTTGACTCCTACAATTACTCAACGTTAAGCACGTTAAGAAAGACCAAATCAACTAGACTTAATAGTTGATTACAAAACAAAATAAATGATTCAGACAAGTTTTAAACTAAAATTGCAACAATAAGTTAGAATTTTTGTGTAGTATTCTACAACACCCAAATATTTTTACAGTTACATTCTGATAATTTTTATTTTTTCTCTTTTTTCTGGTGTTTATTAATGCACATATAAGTTGGTGCTAGTTATTTGGAAATCTGGTACTTTTTTGTCTTTACCCACTTTTATGTTTTATTTGTAGCTTGACAATTAGCAAAATCCATGTGCTAGTTATTTGGTAATTTATAGTACTTTTTTTTTTTACTTTAATTAACTTGATATGTACTAAGATGTACAAATTAAGGTGATATGTATTCTAAATAAACTCTATTAAGACAACTCTGTATAACTCTCTCTATAAACCCAAAATATAGACTCAATTGTTGTGCAAACAATTGCAGTGACATTGCTAGACAATATACCATAGGGAGTAAAGTTGTTATGTGCTTTCCGCACATAGAGATTTGCGTGCCACTAGATTTTTATATTGAAATTTTTTCGAAGACTTCGTCTGCATGTCATTTACCTCAAGCTTTCAACCTTGAACTTTTTTTTTTCATACCCATTTATGGTATTCAACTATTATTAGAGGTAATGTATCAATTTATGTTTTGTTTTCTCTTGTCATAATTTGATAATTATCTTGACATTCGTACGGTTGGATCATCGAAAAATAATTTTTTAAAAAATATTTGATGTAATCCTAAGCCCCAACCACTCCACCAAAGATGTCTTCTGTTTAAGATCTTATCTAAAATTTATTTAACCATATCTTTGCTCTAAATTATTAAAACATATATTTTAATTATAAAATCATTGCAAATGAAGTTGAAAAATTCTAATTTTTTGCATACGTGATGATTTGATATTGATCTTGAAATCCGTACGGTTGGATCATTGAGAAAAAATATTAAAACAAAAAGTTTGATGTAACCCTAATCTAACCCGTAAATTTCAACCTCAAAATCTTAAACATCTCATTTTCAACTTTGCAATGAGTTGTTTTTTAAAACGTTTTTCAAATTTTTTGAGTCGAGAAGATTGGTTAGTTCGTAAAATTACATTTGAAACACATTTGTGATATTTAAATAAATTTTATTTATTATTGTATTAATTTATAATTTATGTGTAAATATTTTTTCATTATAATATCATTGAAAATAAAGTTAAAAATTTATAATTATTTGCGTATATGATAATTTGATAATGATGTTGATATCTGTATGGGTGGATTATCGTAAAATGAATTTTAAAAATAATTTGATGTAACCCTAAGCCAATTCCTAAATTTAAATTTATTTAAAATTTAATTTTCAATATGGCAGATGGTAGGAAATGGCATGGGCTTAGTGGTAGGAAATGCTCACTTGACAACTCAGTCAATAGGAAGACTACAAGCAATCGCTGAATGAAAGCACCATTTTCTACCACCACGGGGCTGTGGGAAATGCTTTAACAAAAGGATGTCCTTTTGTAGTAGTTCGTGGTTTGTACATCCATTAGAGTCATTTCCTACCAAGGTTGGTAGGAATTGGTAAAACTCTATACAACTCTAGATAAACTCTATTAAGACAACTCTATATAACTCTAGGCAAACTCTATTAAGACAACTTTATATAACTCTCTCTATAAACCCCAAAATAGACTCAATTGTTGTGCAAACGATTGTAGTGACATTGCTAGACTATGGAGTAAAGTTGTTATTCGGCACATATAGATTTGTGTTCTCACTACAAGAAAAATGCTAATAGACATCGGTTTCTGACCGATGTCTTTGTATTTTTTGGACCGATGTCTTTGTCGGTGATGTTAGAAGTCCGATTTTTAGACATCGGTTTTCAGCCGATGTCTAGGAAGCTTTACACATCAGTAGTTATTATATTTTCTGATGTCTATGGCTAATATTTTTGTTTCAAATGCATGAGCCTCACTTTTATAAGTTATAATACTAGTATTAGATTCGATTAAACATATGGTACACAGAGCATTATTCGACATATACATCATGTTTTGTCAAGAAAATGATGTCTGAGCTTTTATACACATCATTGCGTTTAGGAAAAGAGATGTAAATGCTATGTTGGACATCAGTTTCAACTGATGTCTAAATAGTTTTATAACATCGTTTTGATTGTAAGAAAAACGATGTGTAAGGTTTCTTTAGACATCAGTTTTGACAGATGTCTAAATAATTTTATCACATCGCTTTTATTGTAAGAAAAACGATGTGTAAAATTTCCTTAGACATCAATTTTGACATATGTGTAAATAGTTTTATTACATTGCTTTTTTTGTAATAAAAACGTTGTGTATGTAGTTATTAGACATCAATTAATTGACTTTCAACTAATGTCTAATTTGTTATGACACATTTTTTTGCAATACATAACTGTTCTATTTGTGTTTATTAGACATCTATTTTTCGTATGTTTGACTTTTAAAACTGATGTTGTTTTTTATATTGTTACAAACAACTCTTTATTATAGAAACTACTACCCAGAAAAATAAATACACATAATCCACTCATTCTACCAATGTCATTCAAACAACCATGCATTAATCCAAACATTCATAACATAACTCAAACATTCCCAACAGTCACAATCCAAACATCCCTAACGGCCATAATCCAAAACATGTATAATTATACCATAACCAGTCTATGACGGAATTAACTAGCTAAATCATTTTGTACTCCAGTAATGCTAGGATATTCTCATGTAACAAAAAAATGGTTCTTTCATGTCCAACACCTCCTTACGACATGAAATTTGTATTGAGATCCCATAATTTTTCATCCAGGTTGTTTCATGTTTAAACAATAAATTAAAGCCTTTGGGCACTTTCGCAGTAGGCTTTGCATCTGAAAACATGGCCTTCAGCTTCTGCAACTCACCCTTCTGCAACTCACCTTTCTCACCCTTCTTCCTTAAAGGCACCGATTCTTTTTTCTTATTCTGTAATTAATCAAACCATAAAAATACCTTCAGTTCATGCATGCATGGAAAGTGAAAATGTACTATTATCCGGTAAATCATACCACACCAAGAGTTGGGTAGACTATAAATTCTTCGGGCCATGCTACATGAGAGCCAACAGCTTGCAGGACGGTCTCCATTTCACCGGGTACTGGCACCAGAAGTAGTGCCTCTTCTTTGATGAAACCCACAACAGAGACACGTAAACATCCAGGCGGCATAGGCTTTCCATGAATTTCGTCAGCGCAATTTCCACGAGGGGGAAAAACAACACCGAAAGCAACCTTGTTTTCTATGGTGTTTACCGCCAACTCACATTGTTTACCAGCCTAGAAATTTGATAAAAAAAAGTTAAAGTTCACTAATATTAGAAACGTGTTTGCAATTAGACTATACTCATATCTATTATTTTACCAGATTTTCAGGAGGTGGAGGAGGAGTCCCAGAGGCAACACAATCTTCATCATTGGCATCCAACACTAATCCTTTTGCACTTGGTGATTTTATCTTTTCTTTTACTGCAGGAATATGTTCAGCACTTACTTTCTCGGAAAACATTGGCGAATGAAGAGTGGCTTGGGAATTAACCATTGCCTTCAATTGAGCAAGCTCTGACTCCATATTCTGCATCTTCTCCGACATCTTTCGATCATGATCCATTAACTCTGACTTTGTGATTCGTATCTTTTTCTCTCTTGGTAACTTGAAGAATGCTTTTGGAGTAATGAACCCTCCAACTGCTCGGACCCTTCCCGAATGCTCAAGAGTTTGCAATGCCACTGTCAGAACATCTTCACTTCCAGTATGGTGAAATTCACCCTTGCACTTGGCATCCAGTAGGGTATCATATATATAGACATGAAAATGATCAATATAAAGCACCATGTTGTTGAAAAATATAGAATTATCATAATTAACCATCATGACAATATAGGCTTACAATTCTTCCGTACACTTCAGCCAAACCTTCATCAATCACGCCGTTCTTTAGCTTTCGAGCCTTCTTCCATAAAATTGCCCTGTCAGGATCTTCTCCGGGCTCCAAGTTTCCCAACTTAATCTGTTAAAAATGAAGCAACAAATTAAAAAAATAACAAAAGATATATAGTATGATTACAAAAATGACTATTCTTATAACTTCTTCCTCCTTCAAGCCAATGTAGCCCTTTCTTGACATGCGGTGAGGATATTTTCGCTTACCAACTCTGCAACTTTGTAAATCATGAATTTCCTACAACCAAATTTATATCGATCATTGATACACAGTTTTTAATGTTTGATGCATGTCCATATGGAAGTTTCATCTTCAACAATGAAGACAAGATTTTTCTTTTTTCTACCCTGGACAAAGTATAAGCTGCAGGGGGTAAGTAGGTTTTCTTATCTCCTACTTTAGGAGCTAAATCAACCCTTACACCCATGTCAACCATATCACGACGAGAGGCGACACTGTCTTTAGTCTTAAACTTCATATTAAGTAGTGTCCCAATCAAATTATCGCACACGTTCTTCTCGACATGCATAACATCAAGACAATGACGAACATAGTGAAACTTCCAATATTCTAAGTCAAAAAAAATTGATTTCTTTTTCCATGCATACTCTACCTTCTTTGACTTCCCCCCCTTCCCGAAACTAAATTTAATTTCTTGTTGCTGAGCCAAGATTTCTCCTCCACTGAGCGGTGCAGCTGCGTGCCCAAACTCTTATTCCCCATTAAAAGCTGCCCTTTGCCTCCTATAAGGATGATATTCATGTAAATACCGACGATGACCTTGGTAACACATTTTCCTACTATGACTTAAATATTTAGCTACCGTATCATCACCGCATATTGGACAGCCCTTATAACCCTCGTTGATGCAGCCTGACAAATTTCCATATGCGGGAAAGTCATTTATTGTCCACATCAAAACTGCCCTTAGAGTAAAAAAGGACTTGGTGTGCGCATCGTATACATCTGGTTCGCCGTCTTCCCACAGTTTCTTTAAATCATCAACAAGTGGTTGTAGATAAACATCAACATTATTACCAGGCTCATTCGGGCCAGATATTAATGTCGTTAACATCATAAACTTCCTCTTCATGCATAACCATGGAGGAAGATTATATGTTACTAACACCACCGGCCAACAACTATACCTATTGTTTAGACCATTGTTGTGTGGATTAATGCCATCGGCCGATCATGCTAAACGGATATTTCTTGCCTCACTACCAAATTCAGGCCACCTATAATCAATATTTTTCCACGAAGGCGAATCAGATGGATGACGCATGACCCCATCTTTAGTTTGATTTTGTGAATGCCAAGTCATTAACTCAGCGGTTGAAGCAGATTTAAACATTCTCTTAAATATGGGGATTATTGGAAAATACCACATGACCTCGGCTGGTATATTAACCCTATTTTTACCATCCTTCCCAACCTTCCAATGAGACAGATGACATTTAGGACACTCTGAAGCCTGCTCATTAATACCTCTGTATAATACGCAGTCATTCGGACATGCATGGAATTTGGTATACTCAAGTCCTAAATTAGCTAAAGTTTTTTTCGCTTCATATGAACTCGGTGGCAAAAGATGATCTTTAGGAAGGAATGAGCCAATATTTTCAAGTAAATCAGTCAATGCACTATCACTAATGCCAAATCTAGATTTCCAGTTATGTAATTTTAAAACTGACTCTAGCTTAGTGCACTCACTTCCCTCAAACAGAGGTTGTTCTACATCAGCCACAAACCTCTTAAAATCGTCTGTATCAACATCGTGATCGCCTTTATTATAGGCTGCCTCACACACATTAACTATTTGCGTAGTAGGTGTTGACTTCGAAACATGACAACTACCAACAGATGATTTAGTACTCCTAGAAGACTCTTCTCCATGCCAAATCCACTCAATATATCCAAAACTAAAACCAGCTTCATATAAATGACCTCTAATTATTTTTACCGAAAACTTTTTAAAATTAACGCAGCGTGCACATGGGCAACAAACTTTCTTAGGATTTTTCCCATTTTCCTCCGCAAATATCAAGAAGTTTTCGACACCAATTTCATATTGTAAAGAATCCCTATCGGCTTTGATCCAGGACTTATCCATTTCAACCCACCTGATATGTCACTAAAAAATTTAATAACCACCACTGATTAAATATTATGTACTATGCCCTATCTTTATACTACAATGTATAACAGAGGACACAAGCATTCCAGTATACAAAAGAACATGGGAGTGACATATGTACCACAATAGACACAAGTTACAACAATAGTAAAACCCCTAACAATATACACATCCAATGGAGTTCTGAATATATGTATTACATTGCTCACTATTACAAAATAAATGCACATGCAATATGTGTATTAAAAGTCATACTTTATTTCATGCACTCGCAAGTACAATGTTTTATAATTCGTAATAACACGAGGCATACAACAGGAATAAGCTTATAACAAATACATGGTTCTAACAAAAACATTCATCCGGTAGAGCATACATCTAACAAAATAATGGTACAAATCAAACCAAAGCTTATAACAAATACATTCTTATAACAGATGGTTATGAGAGAGCATACTAAATGATACAATAAAACCTAAATTAGGGATTCGATTTTTATAAACCCCCAATTTTAAAAAATTAGGGTTTCGATTTTTACAAACCCCCAATTTTAAAAATTAGGGTTTTGATATTTTAAAACCCCCAATTTAAAACTAAATTAAGGTTTCGATTTCAAATACATGCTTACAAATGCTTATTATACATACAAATGGGGCTTCGAGCACTTACCAATTTGAGCTTTCGAGCTTCAAACAAACCAATTCAGCTTTCGAGCTTCAAGCTTCGAGCTTTCGTGCAGTGAGAGTTGTGTAGACAAGTGAGACGAGCAGTGAGAGATTTTAGCTTTTAGATTCCGTGAGTGAGTCGAGAAAGCGGTGAGAGTAGAGAGAGAGGTGAGGGGTGAGAGTAGAGAGGTGAGATTCTGTTTTTAATTTTTAGTATTTAGTATTTAGTTTTGTCTGAAGAGAGATCAAAAAAGCGGGGGGGGGGGGGGGACAAAAAATTGGTTAAGGAGGGGAAGTATATTTGGGGGGAAGTATATTTGGTAATAAGCGGGGAAAAATTGGAGAGGGGCGCGAGCTGAAATTTTTTAAAGTGTACTTAAGACATCGGTTGGTTAATGAAGTGATGTCCTAATAACAGAAAGACATCGGTTTTCTATAAATCGATGTTAATATATCTTTTTACATCGTTACAATAAGGACCGATGTTAAAGCAGTGATGTCTATTGCAGTTTTTCTAGTAGTGTCTAGTAGAATTTTATATTGAAATTTTTTCCAAGCCTTCATCCACATGTCATTTACCTCTAGCGTACAACCTTGCACTTTTTTCTATACCCATTTATGTTATTCATGTTGAATGTGAACAAAGCTTTATGACAAAATTAAGATTAGACACTACACCAAAAATGGCCTTTTCCTATCATATAAATCTTACCAAAAAAACTTGGTAGGAATTGACCCTCCATTTTCTACCGACGACGAATATGGTAGGAAATGATCCGTGTGGGGCCCGATTTCTGTAAAAGCGAGGACCAATTCTTACCGATTGTTGGTAGGAAATTAAAACCTACCAACATCGGTAGGTTTTGCCTGCATTTTCACAAAGATAAGACCCCACTATCCACATCATCAGCCCTATTATATTTTAAGTAATAAATAATTTTTTTTAAATAAAAAATTTATTCATTTTGTCATGGTCATTTCCTACCATATATGGTAGGAAAGTATAACCTACCAAATCTGGTAGGGTTTAATCGTGATGGTAACCACTGTCCACATCACCAAACCTATCATATTTTAAAGGAATAATTGATTTTTGGAAATGGTCACCGAAGATTTCCGCCAAAAATGGCACGAAAAATTTGAATTTCCCTCGCATTGGTAGGTTTTGATGTCTTAATAAAATAATTAAAAAATAAAATTAGGAGAGAATGTGTTTTTATTATATTTTTTGTTATCGGTTATTATATTTTTTGTTAATCAAACTCTACGAACATAAAGATCTACTCATTTTAGTAGTGGAGGATAAAAATTAATTGATTTAAACTTACATTCTTATGTTTTTATGTTATTTCCTAAAACCTAATTATATCGAAAAAAATTTAAAAATATAAAGACGTATTAATAAATTAAATTTTATTAGATGAAACATCGTTTTGTAGTTTGATGAAGGTAAAGAAAAAAATTTAGACAAAAAAAATTACAAAAAATTAAAGTCGTTTAGAAAACGAAAGAGTGTCGGTGTTCGAAGATTGAGTTAGAGTTTATACTCATATTTTAGGGGTTGTCTAGGCTTACACTTTTTGATTTTTTTAAAACAAATTCAAAGATCTAGCCTTACAGATGATTAAATATATTAATTTCTTAGATGTATGTAAAATTTTAGATTTTTTTTAATTTAAACTCAGATATTTTTATAATGAATATATCTATCAAAATTATAATTTATAAAATTGATTTGGGGTATGATATAGAAAATTTACAGCAAATTTAGTGCAAAAGCGTTGTTGGTGCAGTGGTTTGGCACTTGATCATTCTTGAAGAGGGGAGGGGTTCGATTATGCACAACCCAATTTTTTTGGCAATTTCCGCCAAAAATGGCACGAAAAATTTGAATTTCCCTCGCACATCAAAAACTACCATTGTTGGTATGTTTTGATCTCTTAATAAAATAATAAAAAAATAAAATTAGGAGAGAATGTGTTTTTATTATATTTTTTGTTATCGGTTATTATGTTTTTTGTTAATCAAACTCTACGAACATAAAGATCAACTCATTTTAGTAGTGGAGTATAAAAATTAGTTGATTTAAACTTACATTTTTATGTTTTTATGGTATTCGCTAAAACCTAATTATATCGAAAAAAATTTAAAAATATAAAGACTTATTGATAAATTAAATTTTTTTAGATGAAACGTCGTTTTGTAGTTTGATGAAGGTAAGAAAAAAAAATTAGACAAAAAAAATTACAAAAAGTTAAAGTCGTTTAGAAAACGAAAGAGTGTCGGTGTTCGAAGATTGAGTTAGAGTTTATACTCATATTTTAGGGGTTGTCTAGGGTTACACTTTTCGATTTTTAAAAATAAAATCAAAGATCTAACCTTACGGATGATTAAATATATTGATTTCTTAGATGTATGTAAAATTTTAGATTTTTTTTAATTTAAACTCCTCTATTTTTATTGAAAGGCATATGTCTAGGCCTATTTGTAAACACCGAGGATTCTACTCAACTTTAAATAAGATGTAATAAGTAAATAATAAAAATCAAATGTCACAGGAATCTCAGAAGATTATATCTGTCAAAGAATGAAGATTAAAGTCATCTACAGACTTGAAGTTATTCTACACTGGAAGAAGTTCATTTATTTGATCAAGCCTCAGTGAAGTATTCAAGAAAGTGGATCTATTTAAAGTGACAGAGGTTTCAGAAGTGTGACGGAGAAAAGTACAGGTTACAGTCCTTGTTTAAATAGAAGGAGTAAAGAATCACAACTTAAAGTTAAAGATGAAGAACAACCATTAAAGTTAGTCGCTCATGAACCAGACAGTACATGGAGTGTCAACGTCATTCAGTGGAAGTTCGTCATTAATCTAAGTGGTTCTAAGAATTAGTTTAATTCTCTTTTAATATTATTCTATAAGATATTTAATTTAATCTATGAATTAATTCTTTCAGAATTAATTCATATATTAAATTAATCAATCTAGATCTTAAGTAATTTAATGTATAAATTAATTCTCAAGAATTAATTTATTTATGAAATTATTTGAGTCATTTATTTAATTTATTTAATCAGTGAATTAATTCTGAAAGAATTAATTCATTTGTTAAATCAATTAAAAGTAGAATTATTAAAATCAGTTTTATTTCCTAATTCTATTTACTACTTGTAGTACTATCTGTTTATTACTAGTAGTACTATCAGTGAGAGTACTACCGATAGTACTACCAGTACTAAAGGATAGTACTACCGAGAGTACTATTAATATTAATTGATAGTATTACTAATAGAAATGCAAGTGGAGTTTGGCGCGTGAGAAGCTGTCTGTTGACTTGGTTAAATATAAATGTTTGATCAAACAGGCAGGACACGAGAATTCAATACAGAAGCAAAAGAACAGCTTATCATTTTTCTCTCTTCTGCATTAAACCTAAGCCAACTGCAAAGCTCAAATTTATTCTTGTAATAAATTCTAGCCATCAAAGTTATATCCAATCCACTAGAATTCAATTACTTGTATTGCTTTGACAATCTAGCGGATCATAATCCCTAGAATTATTATCGAACTACTTTTTAGTATTCGATCTTTTTATTACAAATATAGATAAATTCATGTCGAATTTATTCTAGATTTGTTTTAACAAGAACCTTGTAATCTGTGCACTGAATTGTAACACCCCTCAAGTTTAATAGAGTTTCTATTTAACTTGAATATTGTTTCAGTTTTTATTCCGCACTAATTTGTTCTAAACAGTTAAATCATTTAAAGGACAAATTCGATAAAACGGTATAGTTTGTATTCAACCCCCCTTCTACAAACTTATCAGGACCTAACAATTGGCATCAGAGCCTTTTGATTGATATACTAATCAAAGATCCAATTGTTTGAGATTTTTTTTCTTAACTCTGAAATTTTTATTTTTCTAAAAATCTCAAAAATGTCTACAACTCAGAAAGTTGGTACTGTCAAAATCCCAATGTTCAGCAAGGAGCATTATTCTATGTGGAAGAAGAAAATGCTCCTATTTCTTAAGGTTGCAAATCCTAAATACATTGATGTGCTGAAGAAAGGTCCCAAACTCCCTATGATTATTGAGGAAGAGATAACAGTGGATAACGTTGTTACTAGGCCTGCTAGTATATACCCTAAAGATCCCAAGGAGTACACTCCTGATGAGAAAGAGGATGTTACCTTGGATTCCTGTCTTTAGTTGATCCTTATTGAGAGTCTTGATCCTATCATGCATAATCATGTCCTAAATTGTGAAACTGCCAAACATATTTGGGGAACCATAGAGATAATCAATGAGGGGACATAGGAAGTTAGGGAGAATATGCTGGAAATTCTCACTTCACAATATGAGCATTTCAGATCAAACCCTGGTGAAGGTATCTCTCAGGTTTTTGAAAGATACAACAAATTAATCAATGATCTGAATCTCAATGGGAAGCACTACACCAACAAGGAGATTAACAAGAAGTTCCTTCTTACCCTACCACCTCATTTGGAGCACAAAATATCTGTCATTAGAGAAGCAAGAGATATGAATGAGATTGCTTTGGAGAGATTGTATGGTGTGCTGAAGACCTATGAGCTGGAGCAGATTCAACAAAGGGAGCTGTATGGAACTGGGAAAATTGTTGGTACCTCTACTGCATTGGCTGCTGAAGTCCCACAGAGACTGGAAGTGAAGGCTGTTCAACCTTCCAGTTCTCACATGAATGTTATTGATGCTGAATATGGATTAACATCCATTGATCAATCTGGTGGTGACTTCTATTCTTTAGAAGAACTTGATCAGCTGGAGGATGGTGACTTGGCTTTGATAGTCAGGAAATTTGGGAAGTTCAGATTCAAGAGGAATCCCAATCTTAAGTTCAGACCCAGATTTCAGAGAGGTGGATCTTCATCTTCAAGTGGCACAAGGGGTGGCTACAAAACTGGAACTGTGGATAGGAGCATAATCAGATGCTACAATTGCAATGAGTTCGGTCACTTTGCTACTGAGTGCAGAAAGCCAAAGCAAGTGACCAGAAACACATTTGATTCTAGCAAGAAGAACAAGATTGGGAAAGCCTATGTTGCTGAGGGAAAGAGTTGGGATGACACTGACAGTGATGAAGAAGCAGGTGAGATGGGGAACCTTTACTGACGCTGAAATGATATATCATCTTGGTGGCACCATAAGTTGTGCACGCACTGAAAATGATAGAATAAATCTTTTAAACACAAATCTTGAAAAGGAATTAAAAGAATTGAAACTTGTGCATGTTAATCAGGATGAACTTACTGAGAAAATTGCTTTTCTTGAGAATAGGGTTAAATGTTATATTCAACTGGAAACCATTCTCAAAGATCAGATTAGTGAGCTTAAAACCAAAGCTAATGCCTATTACAACTCTTGTAAAACGGCTAAAGAAATTTTCAATAAACAAGCTATTGGTAATCATGTCAGTATAGGTTATGATTATAACGAGGCTATAGGATTTCTTGGTATTAATACACCTTGTAGAGTCAGAGAAGAAGGAAAGGTTGTTCCTTATATACTTAAGGGTATTGAAACACCCTTCTGTAAAGAATCCATAGCAGATCCTATGAATGAATACTCTATAATTATTGCTGAAGAGATTTGTGAAGAAGATATGGCTTTGGAAGTTGAACAGTCCAAAAAGTGTATATCTGATATTCCAGTCAAAGTTGCTACAACTGAAAAGACTAAATCAGATATCCATAAGTTGGATCAAAACAACTGTAGAACTAACATGCCTGCTATTAATTCTTCTCATAAAGCATGTGGTGTGAGTAATTGCATGTCTTGTGCTTTTAATGTTATGTATGCTTTCTTTAATAAAAAGCATGTATCTAGTGATAAGACTGCTCCACGTCAACATGTTAATAATAAGAAGCATGTTAAAGCAAAGACTATTAGTCCTCCTCAGACTAGAGTGGATTCATTTATCCCTATGCCTACTCAGAAATGTGTTAAGGCTGGCTATAAATGGAAACGCTCTTATGTGAAAGAGGATGAAGTAGTTTTAGTTAGAAATGTTGTTTTGCCTGACAAAGGCCAGTTCTTTAAGTATGCAGGACCCAATCAATTTTGGGCTCCGAGGAAGGACTAATCAATCTGATATTGCAGGGAGTTAAACAGGTAAACCGTGTTATGTGGATTCTTGACAGTGGCTGTTCAAGGCATATGACCGGAGATAGAGCCCTGCTATCAGATGTGGTTGTGAAAGCTGGCCCAGTAGTTACCTTTGGAGATAACATCAAGGGTATTACGAAAGGATATGGCTGTTTGAAGTACGGAAATGTTATCATTGAAGATGTTTCATTTGTGGAAGGTCTGATAAGTGGATTTTTAATCCACTTGGAATGCTTCATATCGGCTTAAATTGATGACTTGAACTCAAGTATGTGGTGTGTTTAATGTGTTTTCATTAAGTTTTGCAGAACCAAGAGTTGGAGGTTAATGAGATTAAAAATCGGATTTTCCTGGTAGGTTGCGAAGCTCTCACGGTTTTGGCCATATCTGGAGTTCTACAAGTCCGATTCTGACGATTCAACAGCTCACGCGAAGCCACAGAAATGTTCTACATTGCTGGGCAAATTTCCAGGAGCTCTGAGGCGCTGCAGCGCCAGTTCCTGCGCAAGAGCGCCTTAGGAGGCGCAAGAGCGCTAAAATCTTGAGCAAGAGCGCCTATGTGAGTCTTCAGAGTGAAAATCCAGGGAGTTGGAGGCGCAAGAGCGCCATTTAGAGGCGTAAGAGCGCCTGTTTCCTCCTGGAATGCATCGAGTCTTCATGTATTTTACTCCAAACCGGGTTAATTTGTGTTGGGCCTAATTTGTTAGGGCTCGTATCTTGGGTTTATTATGTAATATCTTATACTTTATAAACATTATTCATTAGGTTATTTTTGGGGGATCTATCTATCTATCAATCAAAAAACATTATTATCCGAGGAATAAGAGATCAGTACCTAAGTTCAAGAGATCAAAATCAAGCTTACGGATTCGCTTTGTTCTTCAATTTCCTTCGTAATCTTCTAGCGGTGGATAGTTGGTTGAATTCTATTCATAATATTTATTGTTATTACATTGAATCTTGTTTAGTTTATTAACGATGTTAACTATGGTACCCATGGTGATGATTAGTTCAATTATGAACTAATTTATTATCATGGGGTTTTACCGGATTCTTATATAATGTTTTCTGGTTGATTTCAATTATTCCTTGCATGTTCTTATATTTGATATCCTTGTATGGTTGTGCATATTCAATTATAGTTGTCTGATCAACTTCTGTGATTGTGTGTTAATCTCTATTGCAGCGACCGTACTGAAAATAGAGATTTAGAACTTGCCATGCTAGCGTAGGAATTTGGTGTGTCTGATGACATGGCTTATTTGCGATATCACTCTACCCGTTTGGTATTGACTACGTGATCTTATTGATTACTTGTGTTTCAAAATCATTGTACGTTAAATCCCGCAGACCTGTTGGGACTGCCTACAATTGATTGACTATTTGACTTCTATCTTAATTGTGGATGTTCATTAGGATGGTATACGTACAAAGACCTTTGGCGTATATCAGTTTCGTGTAATCGATCAGGTGTCAGTGTAATTGCATGTTAGGAGGAAAAGGAATTAAATTGGTTAATTGCATATATGATGATGGTAAAAACCCCATGTGTTTTCTCTATTTGATAAATCATATTTGTTAATTGCTTAGTTAATTAGTATAGTGATAATTAAACCCAAACCTTGATAATTGTTTGAGAATTGAATAATATTAATTCTTGGTGCATAAATCAACGAAACAGCAACAACTAGTCTCTGTGGACGAACTCTGTTTTACAGACTATATTACTTGCGATCGCGTACTCTTGCGTGGAAAAGTGTGAACAAGTTTTTGGCGCCGCTGCCGGGGACTCGGTTCTTCGTTGTTTTGTTTATGTATTTGTCATCAGGGGTCATAAAATTTCAGTGACTCAGACGTTTCTCACCAATTTTCTTGGTAAATTTTTCAGGTACTTAACTTGAGAGTGTATGCTAACACGCTCTCAAGCTCGGAAGAAATTATTTCAGAAAACGGAAGTAGAAGTTCAGTCATCTGTTGCTAAGGAAGAGACTAAACCACTTGACACTATGGGAGCACCACAAGGCGAAGGTAGAGGCAATTGAGAATCTTCCCCCACCTATTTCTGTAAAAGGTGTGCGAACTTTTCTGGGGCACGCTGGTTTTTATAGGCGCTTTATCAAGGATTTCTCAACAATATCTAAGCCACTGTGCAACTTGCTAGAGAAGGAGGTCCAGTTCAAATTCGATGCAGAGTGCCTGACAGCGTTTGAGACGCTTAAAAAGAAGTTGATATCAGCTCTAGTGATTATTGCTCCTGATTGGGAGGAGCCGTTTGTGATGATGTGCGACGCCAGTGATTTTGCGGTTGGGGCCGTTCTTGGCCAAAAGAAAAGTAAAGTTTTCCATGTCATTTATTATGCCAGCAAGACACTAAATGAGGCACAGATGAATTACACAACTACTGAGAAGGAGCTTTTAGCCATTGTTTTTGGCTTTGAAAAATTCAGGTCATACTTGCTCGGGCCTAAGGTGGTTGTTTACACGGATCATGCTGCGATCCGCTATCTGCTGGCAAAGAAAGACTCCAAACCACGCCTTATCAGATGGATTCTGCTATTACAAGAATTTGATGTTGAGATCAAGGACCGCAAGGGCACGGAAAATCAGGTAGCGGACCATTTGTCGAGGTTAGAAGATTATGGGAAAACTCCAACCACCAACACATTAATCAACGAGTTCTTTCCTGACGAACAACTCTTTGCAATCCAAAATGAAGAGCCATGGTACGCAGATATAGTGAATTTTCTGGTGAGTAAGGTTATTCCGCAAGAGTTTTCATGGGCTCAAAAGAAGAAGTTTCTCCACGATGTAAAGAGGTATATCTGGGATGAGCCGTTCTTATTCAAGCAAGGCGTTGATCAGATTTTGAGAAGATGTGTTCCGTATGGAGAGACAGCGGAAGTCCTGAGAAGCTACCATGCCACCACCTACGGTGGGCATTATGCAGGGGACAAGACTGCTAAGCGGGTTCTACAGGCTGGGTTTTATTGGCCGACTCTTTTCAAGGATGCATTCCGGTTTGTTGCTAGTTGTGATCGTTGCCAGAGGACTGGCAACATATCAAGGAGAGAAGAGATGCCTCTCAATGTAATGCTCGAGGTAGAAATATTTGATGTGTGGGGAATCGATTTCATGGGACCGTTTATATCTTCATGCAACAACCAGTACATCTTACTGGCGGTTGACTATGTCTCTAAGTGGGTTGAGGTGAAGGCTCTACCTACTAACGATGCAAGCGCGGTCATAAGTTTTCTCCACAAGAATATCTTCACTAGGTTCGGAACACCCCGAGTGATCATCAGCGACGAGGGATCTCATTTTTTAAACAAGAAGATCGAAAAGCTTATGGCTCGTTACAACATTAATCATAGGGTGGCCACTGCTTACCATCCTCAGACGAATGGCCAAGCGGAAGTGTCAAACAGAGAGATCAAGCGAATTCTCGAGAAGGTTGTTAATCCTTCTAGGAAAGACTGGTCTTTGCATTTGGATGAAGCAGCATGGGCCTATAGAACGGCATTCAAAACGCCGTTGGGAATGTCGCCATATCAGCTCATCTTTGGAAAAGCATGCCACTTACCTGCAGATCTGGAGCACAAGGCGTATTGGGCCCTGAAAAAGTTGAACTTCGACTTGATACTAGCAGGGGAAAAGCGAATGGTCCAAATCAATGAAATGGATGAGTTTCGGTTACAGGCATACGAGAATAACAAGCTTTACAAGGAGAAAGTGAAGCGATTGCACGACAAGCGACTGGTAAACAAGGTATTTGTTCCTGGCCAGTCCGTTTTATTATTTAATTCTCGTCTGCGTCTTTTTCCAGGCAAACTGAAGTCGCGATGGTATGGACCATTCATTGTCAAGACGGTTTTTCCACACGGAGCAGTGGAAATCTATGAAAAGACACCTGAGGAATCATTCAAGGTGAATGGACAACGGTTGAAGCCGTACTTTGGAGAGATTGTGAATCGTGAGGTTGGCACCGCGATTCTAACAAATGCTGGATAAACATCGAAAGCAATGTCGAGCTATCGACTTTAAAAAAAAAGCGCTTCGTGGGAGGCAACCCACGCTGATTGGCTCGTTGTTTTTATGAAAAAAAAAAAAAAAAAAAAAGAGAAAAAATACTTTTTTTGAAAAACCAGGGGATCACACGCGCTGTTGCGCTTCAAACCCGCGCTGTTGCGCCTTCAACCTGCTGCCAGGGTCATTTTTTTGGGTACTTATAACATCAAGTGCCCATTTGTTGTAAACTTATTTCTCATATTGCTCCATTTCCATCTCCTAAATCCTAAAGCTATCCCTAAATTCATATCAAGTTAAACCTTCCCAATCCCACTTCATCTCATATCCTACCAAATAGTTATTCACCCATCTATACATACACCTATACACACATATCCCAAACCCCCATTTCAAGGATGTCCAACTTAATTCTAATTTGAAGGCTTCAAGATTCAAGTTTGGTGGAGTCTACTTGCAAGTGCACCTATCGGATTGGGTATATTATTCTTCACTCTTGTTTATTTACGAATTGAGCTCTTGAAATTTGTGGAGAATTTGGTTATTGGTGGGTTTTGGGGAATTTGCTTGGTTAATGATTTTTAGTGGATATTGGTGAAATTGTAATTGTGGGTATTGTTGTTATGGCTTCTAAGAGGGTACGGATTGTGAGTAGTAGTAGTTCGGAGGAGGAGGTGGATGTGGATTGTAATTCTAGTCTATCAGAACATCATGAAATTCTTAGGTGGTAGCACTACAGGCGGGATTCCCCATGCTATGATTGTTGCTGAGTTGTGTTTTCATGTTGGTGTTCGCTGGCATAATGATGAGACTTTGCACAGGCCAATTGGTGATCTTGATCACCAGGCGATTAAGAGGTTGGCGGAGTGGCCGGGCGGCACTCCCCACCCTAGGGGCCGTGGTTATGTTGTTATTGATGAGAGAGGTGGTAATCCGCCACCGGTGGAGAGAGTGCCTTGGCCGGCAGACAGAGCGGGACCTTCTCACACACAGCCGAGCCAGTCGAGTCAGGGTAATGTGGTTTTCAGTGATGCTCAGTTCCGGCGCATGATGAGGCGTTATGATACTACACATGCCATGATACATCGATTTGCTACAGACTTGACTCAGTCATTGGATGGAGTGTATCGGCAGCAGGGTTTTCAGGTCACATGGCCCATTTTTGGAGCGCACCATGTTTATCCACCATCAGACACACCACCCGAGGAGGGTGACGACTAGGGGAGTATTTCTTGCACCTTTAATTTACCTTCAATGAGGACATTGAATATCTTAAGTTTGGGGGTGATTTGAGGATTAGAGTATTTGTGTCAGTGTATTCATTTAGAAATCATAATGCATGTTAGTATAATTTCATTCATATTGTTGCATAATTGTCATATAGAGCATATTTGTTTTTGTTTTGTTTGTTTATGCCATGTGAGTTCATGATTAGTTGCATTAGCATGCATAGCATAATTCATGATCCCTTAGGATTTGGCTATTTCCGTTGGTGAGTCGATGTTGATTAGAGTGTGGTAGTGATGAATAGAGGGTTGATTAAGTTCCTATGAATTGACTTGCATGCCAGAAACAATTGTAAATTCACAAGTCTCATTGGTTGCTTTTGAATTTGATCAGACCATGTTTGTTTGGAAGTTAGAATTTAACCACTTGCTTATATTTAGAATGTTTTCTATTCTCTTGAAATTCAAAGAAGCACTTAAGTCTAAGTTTGGGGGAAAACAGGGATTTCATGCTAGTTGTCAATAAAGGCTAGGCGTCAAATGGCTAGTAGCCGGCTCATTGGAAAGATGAGTAGTCTAGGGTGGGATGAGAAAAAGGTAAAGCGCACTCATTCCGGGGGAAAAAAAAAAGAAAAAAAAAGTGTTTTGTTAGTTGTTATGCAAAATTGATCAGGTTGAGCTCTTTAATACTCGAGTAATTAAGTTCTTGGGGACTTTGTGCCTAGTGACCTAAGACTTTTCCGGTCTGGGATCCACTAACCTAACGCTCGCTACATGGGTATTATTGTATAAGCCTTTAGGGGTCTCAGCCATTGCACGGTCAAATAAGCATGCGTATTGTGTTAGTATGTTGTTTTGTAATAAAAGCATGAATTCCTGTCTAACTCGAGTGGTTATTGAGGTGTCTTTAAGTGGTTTCTTGTGTCTAGAGTGCATTTTGTTTATAAGCTTGTGGTTGTTTTGGTGAAGAATAGGATATGGTCTTGATTTAGTTTGAGAGTATATTGATGAGCATTGCACACACGCACGTTTCTGTGTTTGTATTGTTAGTATACGGGAATTTGGTTGAACTCTGTTTGAAAGATTGCATTCCTTGAGATGTTGGCTTGTTGATTGGTTATGGTTAGTTTGAGGGGATCGTTTGCATTTTCATATTAGTTGCATTCATATAGTTGCATTGTTGGATGGATTTTCTGGGTACATTCGCTATAGGCCCTCACGAGACCTTACTCGTCCACTAGGGCTGCCTAGGGGTTTAAAGGGCTTGTTGCATATGCCAAATGCAACCGTGATCACCTACGGAAGTGGTACTAGTTAGTTGTATATAGTTATGTTCGTTTATGCTTGAGGACAAGCATCGGTTTAAGTTTGGGGGTGTGATAAGTGGATTTTTAATCCACTTGGAATGCTTCATATCGGCTTAAATTGATGACTTGAACTCAAGTATGTGGTGTGTTTAATGTGTTTTCATTAAGTTTTGCAGAACCAAGAGTTGGAGGTTAATGAGATTAAAAATCGGATTTTCCTGGTAGGTTGCGAAGCTCTCACGGTTTTGGCCATATCTGGAGTTCTACAAGTCCGATTCTGACGATTCAACAGCTCACGCGAAGCCACGGAAATGTTCTACATTGCTGGGCAAATTTCCAGGAGCTCTGAGGCGCTGCAGCGCCAGTTCCTGCACAAGAGCGCCTTAGGAGGTGCAAGAGCGCTAAAATCTTGAGCAAGAGCGCCTATGTGAGTCTTCAGAGTGAAAATCCAGGGAGTTGGAGGCGCAAGAGCGCCATTTAGAGGCGCAAGAGCGCCTGTTTCCTCCTGGAATGCATCGAGTCTTCATGTATTTTACTCCAAACCGGGTTAATTTGTGTTGGGCCTAATTTGTTAGGGCTCGTATCTTGGGTTTATTATGTAATATCTTATACTTTATAAACATTATTCATTAGGTTATTTTTGGGGGATCTATCTATCTATCAATCAAAAAACATTATTATCCGAGGAATAAGAGATCAATACCTAAGTTCAAGAGATCAAAATCAAGCTTACGGATTCGCTTTGTTCTTCAATTTCCTTCGTAATCTTCTAGCGGTGGATAGTTGGTTGAATTCTATTCATAATATTTATTGTTATTACATTGAATCTTGTTTAGTTTATTAACGATGTTAACTATGGTACCCATGGTGATGATTAGTTCAATTATGAACTAATTTATTATCATGGGGTTTTACCGGATTCTTATATAATGTTTTCTGGTTGATTTCAATTATTCCTTGCATGTTCTTATATTTGATATCCTTGTATGGTTGTGCATATTCAATTATAGTTGTCTGATCAACTTCTGTGATTGTGTGTTAATCTCTATTGCAGCGACCGTACTGAAAATAGAGATTTAGAACTTGCCATGCTAGCGTAGGAATTTGGTGTGTCTGATGACATGGCTTATTTGCGATATCACTCTACCCGTTTGGTATTGACTACGTGATCTTATTGATTACTTGTGTTTCAAAATCATTGTACGTTAAATCCCGCAGACCTGTTGGGACTGCCTACAATTGATTGACTATTTGACTTCTATCTTAATTGTGGATGTTCATTAGGATGGTATACGTACAAAGACCTTTGGCGTATATCAGTTTCGTGTAATCGATCAGGTGTCAGTGTAATTGCATGTTAGGAGGAAAAGGAATTAAATTGGTTAATTGCATATATGATGATGGTAAAAACCCCATGTGTTTTCTCTATTTGATAAATCATATTTGTTAATTGCTTAGTTAATTAGTATAGTGATAATTAAACCCAAACCTTGATAATTGTTTGAGAATTGAATAATATTAATTCTTGGTGCATAAATCAACGAAACAGCAACAACTAGTCTCTGTGGACGAACTCTGTTTTACAGACTATATTACTTGCGATCGCGTACTCTTGCGTGGAAAAGTGTGAACAAGGTCTGACGTTCAATCTTCTCAGCATCAGTCAGTTCTGTGACAGAGGATATGCTGTTTCCTTTGAAAGAGAGAAGTGTCAGATCACTCACAAGAAGAATGGAAAGCCTGCTCTTCAAGGAGTAAGGAAAGGTGACTTGTTCATAGCTGATCTGAACTCGGGATTCAAAGATGAAGTTAATTGTTTTTATGCTAAAGCTTCATCAGATGATAGTTGGCTATGGCACAAGAAGATGTCTCACCTTAACTTCAAAACCATGAACTCTTTAGTCAAGAGGGAATTGGTTAGAGGTTTGCCTCAGATGGAATTTACACAGGAAGGTCTGTGTGAGGCATGTCAGAAAGGAAAGTCAAAGAAAGCTTCTCACAAGGGCACTGACACATCATCAATAACTGAACCACTTCAGCTACTGCACATGGATTTGTTTGGTCCAGTTAATGTGATGTCTATGTCAAAGAAGCAATATGCACTTGTGATTGTTGATGATTTTTCTAAATATACTTGGGTTTTATTCCTACGTTCCAAGGATGAGACTCCATTCCTGGTGATTGGCCACATAAAGTTGATTGAGCTGGATTCGAGATTCCCTGTTAGAGCCATAAGGTCAGATAATGGTACTGAATTCAAGAATGCCATTCTAAATGACTTTTGTACTGATAAAGGAATAACAAGACAGTATTCTGCCCCTAGAACTCCTCAACAAAATGGAGTAGTGGAAAGAAAGAATCGTACATTGATTGAAGCAGCTAGGACTAAGTGAGTCCAAACTTCCAACGTACTTTTGGGCTGAAGCAGCGAATACAGCTTGTTATACTCAGAATCGAACTTTAATCAACAAGGACGTAATGAAGACTCCGTATGAGATCATGAACAACAAGAAACCAACTGTCAAATACTTTCATGTATTTGGAGCAAAATGCTTTGTGCTTATAGATGACAATGTTAAACGTGGCAAGTTTGATGCAAAGGCACAAGAAGCTATTTTTGTTGGTTATTCGAGAAGATCTTACAAGGTCTACGTGGTTGGCAGTCACACAGTAAAGGAAAGTGTCAATGTTACTTTTGATGACACTAAGTTCCCCAGTATCCAAAAAGAAGACTCATCTGAAAAGCTGAAGTTTGATAACTTGCCAGACTCAGAATCAGATGATGAAGCCCCACCTGAAGTTATTGCTGGTGATGATAATAACAATGATGATAATGATCATGGTGATGGTGGTGGAAACACTGGTAACAATGGAGATACCACCATCACTGGAGAAGAATCATCAAGGCAAACAGGCAACAACTCAGGGGGAGCACATGAAGGATCAACTAGTCACTCACAACATCAAAGTGAATTTCAAGGTGAATCATCAAGATCAAATCTTCCAAGACAGACTGTTTGTAATAGAGCTCATCCTTTTGAGCTGATCATTGGTGATCCAGATGTTGGAGTTAAAACTAGAAGTGCTTCTCAGAATGAATGTCTTTTCTCAGCATTTCTATCTAAAATGGAGCCAAAGAAAACTGAGGAAGCACTGACTGATCCAGATTGGGTGATTGCTATGCAAGATGAACTCAATCAATTTGAACAACAGCAAGTCTGGAAGCTGGTACCCAGGCCAAAGAACAAGAAAGTAGTTGGTACAAGATGGGTATACAGGAACAAGCTAGATGAGGATGGCATTGTTACAAGGAACAAGGCAAGACTGGTTGCACAAGGGTATTCTCAAGCTGAAGGCATTGATTATGATGAAACCTATGCACCAGTGGCTAGACTTGAGGCCATCAGGATGTTCTTAGCATTTGCTGCTTACTCAAATTTTAAAGTCTATCAAATGGATGTTAAGAGTGCATTCCTGAATGGTGAACTTGATGAAGAAGTGTATGTGGAACAGCCCCCTGGCTTTGAAAATCAGGAGCTGCTGGACTTTGTGTACTTTCTCTTCAAGGCTATCTATGGTCTCAAACAAGCCCCAAGAAAATGGTATGACACTCTCTCTGGTTTTCTTTTAGAAAATGGTTTTGTTAGAGGTATCATAGACAAAACTCTTTTTTCAAAGAAACACAAAAGTGATATGATAGTAGTCCAAGTCTATGTGGATGACATCATATTTGGGTCTACTAATGATAATCTCTGTAAGAGATTTGCTGAGCTAATGCAGAGTAAGTTTGAAATGAGTATGATGGGTGAGCTGAAGTTCTTTCTTGGATTACAAGTAAGTCAAAGGTCAAATGGTATATTTATTTGTCAATCCAAGTATCTCAAAGAACTCCTCAAGAAGTATCACATGGAGGATTCAGCATCAACAAGGACTCCATCTTCAACAGCCATCAAACTTGGAGCTTCTGACAAATCTATTAAGGTAGATGTTACAAGCTACAGAGGTATGATTGGCTCCTTACTCTATCTTACTGCTAGTAGACCAGATATTATGTATGCTACATGCTTGTGTGCAAGGTTCCAAGCGGACCCTAGAGATGTACATCTCGTTGCTGTGAAAAGAATCTTGAGATATCTTAAGGGTACACCTAATCTAGGTATCTGGTACCCTAAAGATTCTGATTTTAATCTTGTTGGATATACAGATTCTGATTATGCAGGTAGTGTTGTGGATAGAAAGAGTACCTCTGGGAGTTGTCAATTCCTAGGAGGTAGGTTGATTTCCTGGTATAGCAAGAAACAGCAAACAGTTTCCAATTCAACAGCAGAAGCTAAATATATTGCTGCTGGAAGCTGTTGTGCTCAGATCTTATAGATACGGAATCAATTAAAGGACTATGGCTTTGCATTAGACAAAATTCCCATATTTTGTGATAATACAAGTGCCATAGCAATCTCCAACAGCCCTGTGCAGCACTCGAGAACAAAGCACATTGATATCAGGTATCATTTTATCAGAGAGCATGTCATGAATGGAACTATGGAGTTACACTTTGTACCCACAGAAGAACAAACTTCAGATATATTCACTAAATCTGTTGACGAATCCACATTTACCAGGTTAGTTGGTAAATTGGGTATGTTAAACAGTCTTAGTGATTGATAATATATATGTTATGTTTGTTCTCAACAAAAGATCATTTTCTCTTGTAGTTAATAAGTGATATTACTGCTAATTCTTGTTTGAAATTGCTTGTTTGTTAATTTAAATGTTTCTGAATATTTTATTTTCTTTAAAAATATTTTTCTCATTTTTTTTAAGTGGAGAAATGTATTTTTATTGAAAATATATTTATTCAGAATTTTTTTTTAAGTTTCAGATTGTAAATATTGTTGTTTGAATATTTCGGCAGTTTATATTAATTTTATGCATTTCTATAATATTCTGCATTTTTTTTCTAGGATTTATGGAATTTTCTGTGAATTTTTCTAGATTTGTATAAATTTTTCATGCATTTTTATTCATTTTCTGTAAAATATTTTTAGTTCTCAGCATTTTTCCTTTATTTTTTATTGGATTTTCGTTAGTATTACTAGTTTTGAACTAGTAGTACTATCGGTAGTACTATCTAGTGATAGTACTACTAGTTCTTTTTAATAGTACTACCGTATTTTTTCATTACTATTTATTCTTTTTCTGTTTATTTACCATAGTACTACCGTAGTCTTCAGGGATAGTACTACTAGGTGTTTTTTTTATTATCTTTTTGCTTTTCGTTTTAGTAACTGATAGTACTACCGCATTTCTTTTACCATAGTATTACTGGTTTAATATATATATATAGTCGTTTTTTTTACCTTTTACCATAGTACTACCACCAGTTCATGTTTTTACATAACTGTTTATTAGAATTCTCTCTTTTATTCAGCATTCAAACGAAACTCTGTCAATTTCTTTTTCAATTTGCAGATTCGTTTCTTGCTTGTTTTAAATTCTAAGACCATCACTGAACAGATCTCCTCAAGCCCATTAATTCAAGTACTTAAAATTCTAGTTTCATTGAGTTTTTAGTTTTCGAGTTTTTGAATTTCAAAGGGTTTTCTCTTCTTTTTTAGTGATTAAGAAGGTGTTTTTAGATTCTAAAAATAGTACAGTGTGTGTTTTGTGTCAAGGATTAACATACTAAAATTTGGTAATTTTTGGAGAACTTTGGAAATTTGGATTTTTAATTAATTTTTAATTAATTCTAAAATCCTTAAATTCGAATTATTCATAATTATTTGAGTTTTTGATTTTCTGTGTTAATTCTTACTTAGTAAATTATGGCTCAGAATTTTGAGGTTGTTAAAAACAATTATATTGGATATTTTGATCCGTTGAGATGCCCGATTGATCGTTTTCGACCTTGGATTCAGTTTTTAAATTCGCAGTGTTGTGTGAGTCGTGCTATATGTTTATCTGCTGATTTAAAGGTTGAACCACTTAGATTACTGTGTTCTAGTGCTGTAATTTCTGATGATTTGCATTCTATATCTTTCACAATTGAGCACACACAGTACACTATTACTGAGGGTTTGTTTTGTGAAGTTTTTCAACTTCCTAGGGATAACTTAGGGATAACTTTGATAGGACTCCTTCTGATATTGAATTAATTCAGTTTTTCACCAGAATTCATTATCAAGGTCCGTTGGAGTTGACCAAACTCAGTAAAGCTAATTTAGTCTGTGAATGGGATATCTTATTTGATACTTTAGCTAAGGTTTTCAGCAATTGTACTAAGAGTAATTTTCAACATATTCCATCTTTGTTGCAGTACATTGCTTATGCTATTGTGTTTAATGTTAGGCTTAACATTGGTCATCTTATTTGGAGTCTTATGGTTAGGAGAGTATCTAATGCCAGGATTGATCATGATAGTGGTAGAAAAGTCAAGTGTTTCTATCCTAGATTTCTCACTATCCTAATCAATCATGTGCTATCTGATGCTCACAAGGAGTTGTTTTCAAATGCTGTATCTATTCTTTCTCCTACTACTTTTAGTAAGTTCTATCAAAGACTCCATACTTCTAGTAAATGGAATATGACACCAGTGGTTGTAAGTCCATTCATGGCTCATTTTATTCACCTACCTACTTTTGAACCCTTTGTTCCTGATCAACAATTAGTCATTGCAGCTGGAACTTCAGAGGAACTGCCACTACAGGTAATACATCCTATCTCTGGATCATCTGGCACCTCTTCTCAAACCCAAGTGGTTGATAGGACAGACGAAGAGGTTGTAGAACCACAATCTCTATCCCAGGTCAGAGAGCCAAACACATTGTCTAATCCTTTAACCTCTCAACCTGGAACTGCTTCTTTAATAAGACAAAGGTCAAGTAGTGAAGAAACACTGAGTGCACCCACAACTCTGTCTCCACCATTAAAGAAAAGAAAAACCTATAGAGAGACATCTGTAAGCCCATCCATGTCCTCCCAAAAGGACTTGGACTTTGGAATGGCCATTGAACAGTCTCTGGAGACATCCTCTGAACAGGATGAATCTATTGAAATTCGCCATCGGGCCCTGGCAATCTGTAATGAGTCAAGCACTCTCCCATTACTCACAATGGGAGAAGACATCCAAATACAAGAAACTCAGGACACTTTGTCAGGAGAGCACTTAGGATCTGAAACAGTGCCTACCATTGTCACGGTAGAAGTGCCTTCACAGGCATCAGAGGGAAAATCTGATTCTTTGCCATCTATAACAGAATCATTTTCTCCCCTCCCAGAGGGAACATCTCTGGCTCCCTTAAGGGATTTTTCACTCGCAGTTTTTACTGGAGAAAGTGAAAGGCAACCTGATGAGTCTGTCCCTGAAGAAATTCAGTATACAATGTCAAATATTTTGACAGACTCATTCAGGGATCGGGAATTGCGAACTCCCATTGCACCACCACTGACCTCTCTTGAAGGGGCTAGGGTGATTTTTCCTGCAGGTACATCTACTGAGAATCTTGACAGACAGTTAGTGGTGAGAGATATGAATCAAACACCGAGTGAAACACAAGCACGTGAGTTGAGTGAAACACCACTGAGAGCAATTGAGGTGAGTGCACACACTGACACAAATACTGCTTTGTTGAACCAACTAGCTGATCTACAAAGGAAGTTACAAGAAACCCAGGCTGAGAACAATCTTCTGAAAGCACAAGTGGTTGCACAATCTACCACCTCTGTATCAAATCAGCTGGGTACTGTGAAAGATGACCTGGAAGGACTGAAGAATAATCTACTCCCGAGGCTGAATTCAATCCAACAATCTCAAGTACTGGTGGCTTCAGACATCTCTGATATTATAACGTCAAATGCTCAGATATCGGAGAGTGTTAAGGAGATTGCTTCTATTTCTACCAAGGTGGACTTCATTCTGCAAACATCTGATGAAAACCAGAGGTTTAATGAGCAAAGGATATCTAGGATTGAAGGAGGAATGGAGCATCTTAATGAAGGGATGAAGCACCTATACAACATGATCAAGGAATCACATCAACCTACTGTAGAGCAAAGATCATTCTTTGAGGGAGATGATGATGGGGATGATGATGCTAATGAAGGAAGAGATGGAAGGGAAAGAGGAGAGATAAGGAGAACAACTGAGGTGAATCCTAGGGCTTCCACAGCTCAAACTGTAGAGGATTCCTCAACTAAGGGGGAGAAGGAGAAGAAAGGAGAAGAAATGGAAGCTGGAGAAGCTTCTGGAGGAGATAAGGGGAAAGGTAAACAATCACTGGAGGATATTGTCTTTGACGATGCCTACTACTACCAAGGTGAACAGGATGACTTCCAATTTGACACTTCTGGTGATCTGAGGAAGACCATTTCTGAAGAAGCTTTTGGTGAGGAGGAGGTTGAGGAGGCAACAAACTTGGAGGATTGGGAGGATGAAGCTGATCTATATACACGTGACCCTTTGTTTCAAAAGGAGTTAAAGAAACAGCAAGCAGAGCTAAGGAGAAAGGAGGATGAGCAAGCCAAGGTCTCCGACATCATATCTCAGAAGCTAAAGATTCAAAAGGCTGAACATGAAGACAAACAACGTCTTCATAGTATTCATGTCAAAGAAAGGAGATTGGATGTTAGGATGAAGCAAGGAATCAAATGGGATAAGGCAAGGGAGATGTTTGATATCCCTCAGAGAGGCACAAACAATGATGCTACTTTTCTGAAGCTGCTTGAGAAGATCAGAACGGTTAATCCAGACAACTCATTATATATGAAGGCATTGAAGGAAGATATCCTAAGGATTACGTCTGCATTTGATCAAGTGAGGCAAGAATTGTTCATCTATGTCTCAAGTGCGCTTGAAGGGTCATTCACCATTTCTCTTGACCTCCTACAAAGAAGATCTCTATCTGAATTGTGGATTCTGATGAGTAAAGTAAAGAGATCTTCTTGCTTGAATGAGCTTCTATATGACCGGCTTAGAGATTCTGCTATGAAGGCCAGCCCTCAAGTCGTACATTTTCCTTATGAAGTCAAAATCTACAGAGGTACAACTTTAGAGACTGTGAGGCTGGATCCTGATTCCATGAAGCTACAGACTGCTATGCAACTGGTGAAGTTGGAGAATCTTCTTAGAACTTCTGGGTTTGTTTCTGTAGAGAAGTCTGAAGTTGCTGATATGATTTCAGACTACTGCACGGAGAAAATTCCAAGGTATGCTCAGATGAAGAATAGATTGAAGAAGATCACCACTCAACCAGTAATGCCAAGTGGTGTGGTTTCTGAAAGTGATCGTGTCCTTGACAAAGATCTTCTAGTCACCTTACAAGAAGCTGAAGAAGGTGAAATTAGAGACTAAAGGCATGATGTAGTTAGCTCAATGTGTAAATGTTATATGTTTAGAGCTAGGTAAATCAAGATAGGAAAATGTATTCATATGTTCAGTCTAGAGGAACATCTATCTTGTATTTATCTTTTCTGTTTGAATCTGGATATTGTTATATTTAATCCAGAACTTTTTATTATTTGTTTGGCTCTTAAAAGTCTTATCTTTTCTTTTTTTAGTTGAGTTATCCTCTAGAGTATTTGGTTGTTATTGTCTAACAAACAAATAGGGGGAGATTGAAAGGCATATGTCTAGGCCTATTTGTAAACACCGAGGATTCTACTCAACTTTAAATAAGATGTAATAAGTAAATAATAAAAATCAAATGTCACAGGAATCTCAGAAGATTATATATGTCAAAGAATGAAGATTAAAGTCATCTACAGACTTGAAGTTATTCTACACTGGAAGAAGTTCATTTATTTGATCAAGCCTCAGTGAAGTATTCAAGAAAGTGGATCTATTTAAAGTGACAGAGGTTTCAGAAGTGTGACGGAGAAAAGTACAGGTTACAGTCCTTGTTTAAATAGAAGGAGTAAAGAATCACAGCTTAAAGTTAAAGATGAAGAACAACCATTAAAGTTAGTCGCTCATGAACCAGACAGTACATGGAGTGTCAACGTCATTCAGTGGAAGTTCGTCATTAATCTAAGTGGTTCTAAGAATTAGTTTAATTCTCTTTTAATATTATTCTATAAGATATTTAATTTAATCTATGAATTAATTCTTTCAGAAGAATTAATTCATATATTAAATTAATCAATCTAGATCTTAAGTAATTTAATGTATAAATTAATTCTCAAGAATTAATTTATTTATGAAATTATTTGAGTCATTTATTTAATTTATTTAATCAGTGAATTAATTCTGAAAGAATTAATTCATTTGTTAAATCAATTAGAAGTAGAATTATTAAAATCAGTTTTATTTCCTAATTCTATTTACTACTTGTAGTACTATCTGTTTATTACTAGTAGTACTATCAGTGAGAGTACTACCGATAGTACTACCAGTACTAAAGGATAGTACTACCGAGAGTACTATTAATATTAATTGATAGTATTACTAATAGAAATGCAAGTGGAGTTTGGCGCGTGAGAAGCTGTCTGTTTACTTGGTTAAATATAAATGTTTGATCAAACAGGCAGGACACGAGAATTCAATACAGAAGCAAAAGAACAGCAAAGCTCAAATATAAATGTTTCTCTCTTCTGCATTAAACCTAAGCCAACTGCAAAGCTCAAATTTATTCTTGTAATAAATTCTAGCCATCAAAGTTATATCCAATCCACTAGAATTCAATTACTTGTATTGCTTTGACAATCTAGCGGATCATAATCCCTAGAATTATTATCGAACTACTTTTTAGTATTCGATCTTTTTATTACAAATATAGATAAATTCATGTCGAATTTATTCTAGATTTGTTTTAACAAGAACCTTGTAATCTGTGCACTGAATTGTAACACCCCTCAAGTTTAATAGAGTTTCTATTTAACTTGAATATTGTTTCAGTTTTTATTCCGCACTAATTTGTTCTAAACAGTTAAATCATTTAAAGGACAAATTCGATAAAATCGTATAGTTTGTATTCAACCCCCCTTCTACAAACTTATCAGGACCTAACATTTATAATGAATCTATCTATCTTCAAAATTGATTTGGTGTATGATATATAAAATTTACTGCTGATTTAGTACAAAACGATCGGTTGGTGCAGTGGTTGGGCACTTGGTCATTCTTGGAGAGGGCGAAGGTTCGATTCTGTACAACTCATGTTTTTTTGGTGATTTCCGCCAAAAATTTCACGAAAAATTTGTATTTCCCTCGCACATCAAAACCTACCATTATTTGTAGGTTTTGATCGATTAATAAAATAATAAAAAAATAAAATTAGGATAGAATGTGTTTTTATTATAATTTTTGTTGATCGGTTATCATGTTTTTCGTTAAACAAACTCTACGGTCATAGAGATCTACTCATTTTAGTAGTGGAAGATGAAAATTAGTTGATTTAAACTTACATTCTTATGTTCATATATTATTCGCTAAAATCTAATTATATCGAAAAAAATTAAAAATATAAAAATTTATGAATGAATTAAATGTTTTTTTATGACACCTCGTTTTGTAGTTTGATGAAGCTAAGGAAAAAAATTTAGACAAAAAGGAATTATAAAAAGTTAAAGTCGTTTAGAAAATGAAAGAGTGTCAGTCTTCGAAGATGGAGTTAGAGTTTATAGTCATGTTTTAGGGATTGTTTAGGGTTAGACTTTTCGATTTTTATTTATTTATTTTTCAACGATCTAGCCTTACGGATGATTATATATATTGATTTCTTAGATGTATGTAAAATATTAGATTTTTTAAATTTAAACTCCTATATTTTTATAATGAATTTATCTATCTTCAAAATTGATTTGGTGTATGATATATAAAATTTACTGCTGATTTAGTACAAAAAACTCGGTTGGCGCAATGGTTTGGCACTTGGTCATTCTTGGAGAGGGCGAGGGTTCGATTCTGTACAACCCATGTTTTTTGGCGATTTCCGCCAAAAATTTCACGAAAAATTTGAATTTCCCCCGCACATTAAAACCTACCAATAATGGTAGGTTTTGGTTTTGATCGATTAATAAAATAAAAATAAAATAAAATTAGGGTATAATAGATAATATACCCCCACCAACCACAACTTTTACTCCTCATTTGTCCCCAAGCCGCCACAGTTTTCTTTCTTGTCATCTCCTACCACGAGCATAATCCTACCACTCTTGTAAGCCTTCTATTCCACTCTACGATTTTCATCTTCGTTTGGAATCCTTCTATTCCACTCTTCAATTTTCATCTTCATTTAAGCAAGATATGTGTGTATATTTTTGTTTTGAAGCCTTGTTTGATTCGTTTTTGTATGAATATGTGTTTATATGTTCAGATGTATGCATCTAATATGTATATGTAGCATCAATTTTATATGTATTCATCAATTTTAAGCAATATGTTATGTATATGAATGTATAGGGTGTTAAATGTTCAATTATTAAAGGGGTTTTGCTTGATATGTTTGTTATACAAGGGATTTTGCTTGATATGCATGTTATACAAGGGATTTTGCTTGTTATGCATGATATAATATGCGGGTTATCATAAAATATGTGTTTTTCAACTTTTTAAGTTCAAAAAGTTGTAGTATGGATTTTAACATGGTGTAATATGTGTTTTAACATATTTTTTTATCTGTTTTTGATCAATATGATATGGATTTTGTAGGTACATATGGGCTTTAATAATTCGGTGAATATTTAATTTTGATGTTATTTTTATGCATATATTGTTTTAAATATAGGTTTCATAGGAATTTTGCTTGATTTTCATGCTTCAGCTTATGTTTGATGTGTTTATAGTATAAATCTGAAAGAACATGATTTCCTCGTGTTTTACTTGAACTTGTTTTTGATAAATGGGTTTATAGTATGAATTGATAATCATGTAGTATGGTTTTTTGTAAATGGGATTTTTAACCAATGATCGTAAAGTATCGTGTAGTATATACTTGTCTTGAAAACTTGAAAACATTCATGATTGAACATACATTTATATACATGTTTTAGGTATGCCATAAATCTAAGTTTTGATAAAATATATGTTTTATTATTTTAAGTTGAAGTAGTGTTTCATATAGTATGGTTTTAGTCTTTTTACGTCTGCTCTAATTTAAGGTTTGAAGGGATTCGATGATTATGTGCACTCTGTTTTAAAGGGATTCAATGATAATATAATATGGTTTTAGTTGTTTTTACGAGCTCTGTATTTTTGGTTACTTATTTATCTTTATCAAGTTAAATTTTAGTTGAAAGTCTTGCTCGAGTTTCTATTGATCTTAGTGATCCGACAAACCGCAATCAATTCTCTTAGTTCATTTCAAAGGAAGTCCTTTATCTTGTGGAAGACCTTGTGGATAATATGTTGAAAAGGTATATATCAAGATAAAGCAATAGAGGTAGATTCCTTCCAAGTGTTTTTACGTCTTTAGTATTATTTTACCTTGATGTGTATGCCCTTTATGTATTTTTGTGTTATTTAAATTATAGGTCATGGGTGATAGTTCTGATGAGGAGGATGAAGTGACGGACATATCCGACGATGAAGGCGATGTTGAGGCTGATTGTGAAGGTAAAACTGGTGCAACGAAAAGTGCAGAAGGAGATTTGGAAGGTGAAGATGGTGAATCTGAAGGTGAAGAAGGTGAAGACAGTCGTGAAGGTTCCGATAGTGAGGATAATTAAACCTTACTAGAGCTTGCTTAAAATTCTTAATTTTAAGTACCTTGAATTATATTATAGATGTGGGAACTTTGTTTTTGGTTGTAGATGGGACGTATTAGAACTATGATCGTAGCTAGTGTCCGATAATTCTTTTGGAAATGATGTTTTGTTAGATTATGGTGTTTGTGAATGATTTTGAACTTGTTGGGAGAACTACTACTAGTGTCCATTAACTATGTCCAAAAATGACATGTTTGTTGGATGATTTTGAACTTATCGGAGAAATAGTTTCTTTATTTTGTAATATGATTAAATGTTTTATTTATTTGCATTTAGTATAAGTTAATAGTTAATGAATTGATAGTACTACAGGTGGTCATGAATTGTGAATTGAATTGTATAATTATTTGTACATGAAATGACCAAATCAAAAAATTAAATAAATTGGAATATGCTATTAAATCCTACCAACTAGCACATTTCGTACCATACTTACCATTTGAAAGCCAGAAAATTGATGAATATGGTAGGTTATAGCCGGTAGGAATTGGCAATGGCGGTAGGAAATATATGGTAGGAAATGCCCATTTTACATGCTACTCGTATAAAACCTACCATTTGCACATGGTAGGAAATAGTTCTTGACCGGGGTCAAAAGTGACCCCACAAAATGACGTGACAGTGGGCCTATGTGACACATGGCATGCCATGTCAACATTGTGGGACCACATTTATTTGACGTGGCACCTGACGTGGTGAGTAACGTGTTGGGGTCCACCGCCATGTGGCCGGTGATGTGGCTCACCACATGGACAACCATTTGGCATGTGGGACTTTTAAGAAACAAGCCACCAATTCCTACCATCACCATTTCCGACCTCAGCAATTCTTACCATGTCGAATGGTAGGAATTGACCCCAATTCCTACCAATTTACCCCAAAACCTACCATTTTCGTGGTGGGTTTTTGCCATTTTTGATGTAGTGAGAACTTCTGAATGGATAATACAAAATGTGAGAGTTAGCTCACAAAAAGGAAAGTTCTGATGATTTAAAACCTACAACTACGTGACTACGTTGGTGTCTAAAAATCAGGAAAACAACCTGATTTTTCTCCATGCTTTATTCTACCAGATTCCAAACAAACACCTACTTGCAAAGACCTATTTCCTAGTGCGACATACGTGCTTGTACACCTGACTTATTCAAATAACAAAAGAGACGTTTAGATTAGAAGATAATCCAACAATTCATCTATTATTAGAGGTAATGAATCAATTTATCTTTTGTTTTCTACTATAAACTGTTCTCCATGTTCTCACGATCTTATTTATTTCATTTTTAGAACAAAAAATTCTCTTCATGAATATATTCTCCACCTATAGCAACAGTGTGAATTTTTTAAATGTATAACTCAGTCGCCACCTATGAGTTCTTTACTACTTGTAGTTCATGCTTGTCAACGGGAAACTTTGTTAACCTTTTATATTTCTGTAGTACATGAAAGAAATTTAAATCACACGACACCAATAAATTTCTTTAGAATAAATATGTATATGCAGGTAATATAAATGACAACTTCAAGAAAAAATTAGCAACGTACATGAAAGATATTTAAACTACACGACAATACTAAACTTCAAGCCTAACGCTCAAAAGATTGCACACGGGGCAACATCTAGTACTTTTTTGTGGAAGGTCACACTTTTTACAAATACAGAGATGCCTGCAAGGCCACATTGTCACCGCAGCGGTGCCTTTCCCGCAAACCTTACATGATGCAGCACCTTCCATAAGGTTCCTTTCGACAATGGACGATGCTGTGTCCTCTTCTTCAAACTGACAGGCTGAATGGCGCCGCTGACTATTGGTGCAATTACACATCAACAATTCAGCCTTCTTAATCTTTTCTTTCCAAATCCGGGCGTCGGATTTGTAATTAACTAGCTTCTGTTCTAGTTCAACGTTTTTCCTTTTTGTGCTAGCTATTTCTGTGTCTTTGTTCTTTATCACCTCATGCAGGTGGTCCACCTTTGTGCCAACAGATGCCACCTTTTCTTTTAAGTCAGTGAGCAGAGCCTGCATATGCGCCAGTTCCTTGTCCTTGTTGGAAAATTCGGTGGCAGCTCCCACCTCTGCGTGCCTCAGTAAGTTGTTGTATTTGTTCTCAAAGTGTTGCTGGCAAGTTTCTCTTAATTGTTGATACTGTAGATACAGCTCCAACAGTTTATTTACAATTAAAAAAAAAGACGCATAAGCATGGACAAACACACACAAAGCGCGAATACACACACCTGATATCTGAGAAACGATTCCAATGGTACATTTGCTTCCCCTGGTGCGTGGGCATTATTAAGTAAAAAACTATGGCTGTCCTCGGGGTTATAATGATCACTTTCTAGTGGACATGTGAAAGACTGCGAATTTTGGCCACAAGAAACTTTATGGTCGACACAAGGGGTTTGAAAAACATGAACAAGTTCTTTTGTATGGGGATGATGAGTGCATTTTCTCTTGCGGCAAGAAGCTACACTTACTGTTGCAGTCAAAATATTCAGAAAAATGTCAAGAAATAGACTATATATGTATGTTAATGACAGTATGGTCAGCAGGGAACATCTTTGAAAAGATACATAAAACACAGTTCTTGTTGTGAAAGAAGGTGACTTTGTCTCATGAAAATACAAACAACGTTCTAACAAAAACACGATTAAAAAAAATTATACCAGCAGCCATACTTTCTTAAATAAGCTTAACAAAACACACAGTTTGTAATAACCAATATGTTCGTTATCCTATAAATAGGTTTCTAAGACATGTACATGTATTTACTAACCTTTATTGTTGGCAGACATTGGTGCGATGTACTACACAAATATTGGAGTAGTAGATAAAGCTGTGTAATTTGTGGTTTTGCAGAACAGAGAAAAAGATATGTGGATGTATTGATTTGATGTCCAACACTAGATATGTAGGTATAAGGAGAGTACCAAAAGATTTACCCAAAGGACGCGACCCGCTAAAGCCTCTATACTGTTAAAGGAAAAAAATATATCTGTATTTTAGGGAAAATATATTTTACTAGCAGGTTTGCCTTTACATATTAATGAATTGGAAATATAGTGTACTACTTCTTATAAACTTTGCCTAAATACATATTTGAACAAGTTTTTCACAATTTAGGGTAATGTTTAGGTTGAACAACCCTAAAAACCGACTGACCCACTTCAATTGTAATTTAATTGATGATCGTTGTATTTTTCCACTTAAATAAACCTATTTATACACACTATTTGTTTCCTATATGTATATTTGAATACAAACCCTACTTAATTAAAGGAATAAGTTTATTTGATATTCACGTGAAACAACCAAAATTGAAAAAGTTCATGCAAACGAATACAATGCAAAGGAATACAGAAATATTTTATCGAGAGTGAATTGGACAAATATGTCTGCACTTTAAAAAGTGAGAGTTAGTTTACGAAAATATTATATACCTTAACATGGGTGAAATAATATTTGTCTAGGAAATTCGAACTAAGGGATAAAAATACTAGAACGTTGAGTTTGAATTCTGAGAAGTATTATGTTTTTTTTAGTAAAATTGTTTAATCGTTTAGGATGCAGAATTCCAGTCCGTCGCCAATCTTATTAGTAACGGGAAACCGATTAATGCAGAAACGGAACCACTAAATGTATTATGTGAAAGTAGTCAGAAGTTCAATGTATTTTATGTTGTGTAATCGATTGACTTGACCTGACATTTTTAGTTAATTTGTAAGTAGATTGTGAAATAATTTTTTCTTGAGCCTAGTGAGAGGCTGTAAAGAAGATCATGATCATGTACTTATAGAGTACGTTGTGTAACAAATTGGTGAAACTGGAAGACGTGCCTGGAGTTGTTGTTTATTGAGATATAAGTATCGAAGATGATATTGGTAATTAGAATTCAACATTGGAACGCCTATTTAATTTTTAGGTGGATTACAAGTTGGGAAGTAAAAATATAAATCTGTTATAAAAGGTGAAAAAGACATTGTGATATTCATCCCAACGAGTAATAATATTTGTTGACATATATTGAGACTCAAAATGAAAAGTGGGAGTCATGATATTGGTTGAACTTATTTTGATATTCAAAGTGTATGGTAAATGAAAAGTGGGAGTGACAAGATATATTTGATATTGATGTCAAGTCGGAATCACAAAAAATATTTACGTCTTGACATACTTAATGTCATTCTCGTGAATAGTGGGAGTGGATGTTTACTGTGAAATGTGGGAATCGCGAGATTTATTTGGCAAATAAGTAAGTGAGAGATGTTAGTTTTGACTTTATTTATCAAATAAATAAATGAAATAGAACACATATATTCATTATATGGGAGTTACAAATTATGAACTGCAATAAATTGAGAGTTACATAATATAATGTATTTTAAAAAATATGTACTGGGCTATTACATTATTTGGGGCGGAGGATGTGAGGGAAGATCCTACAAACAGTGGTTCATACCATCAAGAAGAAGAGCATTAGAAAAGAATTTGAGAAGGTTTGTTCATTTCACAATGTGGAACCCCAAATATATTATTCTTTTTGTGTATTATTTTTCTTTATAATATTACAATTATGGAACCTACACTACACCAAAAACGGGCTTTTCCTACCGTCGAATCGGTAGGAAAAGGCCCGAAATCGGTAAAAAATGGGTCATTTCCTACCAACCCGCGTTGGTAGGAATTTCTTAAGTCGGAAATGTCATTGGTGGGAAATGCTACTGACTTGGTCAATGGGAACCCCACATGCTGACTTGGACTTCCACATGGCAGGGACCCATGTGCCAACATGGATGCTGACGTGGCGTGGGACCCATCCACGTCAGTTGAAATGTCAGATGCCACGTGGGTGGGACCCATCCAAGTCAGCTACCACGTGGAATTTGTGAAAATTCTGCCCCCCCATTTCCTACCGAGCATCCTTGAGCACATTGGTAGGAATTATTTCAGAATGCATGTAGAATGTCATTTCCTACCGACCATTTCATACTGTCCTTGTTAGCATTTCCTACCAACCATTTCCTACCGTCCTTACCAAACGGTAGGAAATGCCCCAAAATTGGTAGGAAATATTGGATTTCGAATGGTAAGGATAGTAGGAAATGAGTTAAAGACGGTAGGAATTACTAGGTTTTTTTTTGTTATTTTTCAATTTATTGTTTCCCCTCCACAACACCTATTTCCTACCAACCTTGGTCGGAAATGAGCACACCATTTCCTACCAATTATCAGCGGTAGGGAATAGGTGAAGCAAAACGACATCGTTTCTCGTTTGACGTGGCATTATGGGTCCACATGACCCATTTCCTACCGTCGACGGTAGGAAATGGGTGGGTCCCATGGGTCATTTCCTACCGTATGCGGGGACGGTAGGAAATGACCCTTTGACTTGAAAATTGGTAGGAAATACTCGGTAGGAAATGCTTCGGTAGAAAAAGCCAATTTTTGGTGTAGTGCTAGGTTCCCGCGAGATTCAGAATGCATATTCATTTATGTCATGAAAGGTTAAATAAACCTATAATTTTGCTCGAAGCCAAGCTTTCCACCATAATTTTAAGATGATGTAGTACCATGATGTACCGGTTCTTTTTGCACTTAGTGACATCAAGGAACCAGGGGTATAGTTGTGACTAAAATCTTGCATTTAGGCCAGAAAGAGTTTTAGGGTCCAATCCATAGAGGAACTACGGTCCTAGAAGATATCTTCCTGTTAGCTATCAGCTTCCGGATATTGTTTTTAGAATGCAGCTTCTACAAAAGTTATCCAGAGGCACAATTTGAGATGTACTCAATCTCCTACTTTTTAGGAGAACCTAGTATGATAGTTATGTACTTTAAAGATAAATAACTGAATATTACAGAATATATGACTATATGCATGTTAATCTTGATATATTTAAGCTAATGATGACTAGATGAGCTTTCGCAGTCCTAGTACGACCAGGAAACATGATGATTACATGATATTCGATGAAATAACAGTAAATATCCCACCAAATACATGATAATTAATTCATCTGAACAACATGATAGTAACTTATGTGATTCCTCGATCATCCCATTTCTATAATTAGAGCATGTGTACTCCTGCGTGACAATACTTTTCTACGATTCTTGGCGGTCAAGTAGAGAGTTGGGACGGCCTTGACCTCTATATATCCGTAGATTCAGTTCATTCCTATGAGGAACCACCCGTGGTCTTCAAAAGTTGTAGAGCTATTTCGCTATGGCTTATTAACACCTTATTTGTCCACTATTCGAGTAAAAAAGCCTCCATTCGTTGTGTCAAAAATCTTCTTACAAAACACAAAATCAAAACTAAAAATAATAAAAAAACAGTAAGTGATATTGTGCCAAGGTTTTAAGCTGGTTTGACAAAGATGGATTTCTACAAAATCATAGAGTGAAGTCTGATGTGAATATTAATTGTTATGGATTGATGAATTATTTTTCAAATCTATTTACTCCCTAGGTCCCATTATATGTCTCTTTTGAAAAATATTTGTCCCATTTTACTAGCACTACAAGAAAAACGACTAAATTCGACATGCAGAATTTCTGTCGAATTTAACTAAAGTCGACGGTATTCTGTCGAATTTAGCTAAATTCGACGGAAATTCTGTCTGTCGAATACGCTCGCGTCGAATTTAGTAAATCGGTACTAAATTCGACTAACTTCGGTCAAAATTGATATTGTTAAATTCGATCAAATCTGGTCGAAATTAGCACTTCAGGCGCCAAATTTCAAAATTTTGAAAATTTTAAATTTTGGTGAAAAATTCAAATTTTTTAAATTTTGCCGCCTGAAGTGCTAAATTCGACCAAATCTGGTCGAATTTAAAATGCTAAATTCGACCAAATCTGATCGAATTTAAAGTGCCGGAATTTAAAAAAAACAGTAGCTTCTGCTGCTACCAAAACGGAGTTACTGTTCCGGTGAACCAAAAACATCTGCAAAAATTACCAAATTAACATATCAGTAGGTAAATCCAACGATCTAAATATTCACCTAAACATAATTTAAAAACGAAAACTAAAACCCATATTCCGGTAAACCGAACATTTTCCGATGAGTCAAAACAAATCTGAAAAATTCTCAATTTAATATATGTATCCAAGCATCCGACGATATATACAATAGTCAAAATTGAAAATCAAAAAAAATTATAATTGTTAATTCCGGCCACCTCAAGAATTTTCCGGCGAAATAAAAAGTGCCCGGAAAATTATGAAATTAATAACTAAGCATAAACAAGCACCAACATACAATCTTGCAGCCTCAAAATCATCAAAAACTTCATCAAACCTCCAACCCGAATTAAACTTCAAATATTACCCAGAAAAATATTTGATAAAAATCAAAAAATATTTATATCAATGTATAGAGCTCGATTTGTAGAATACATACATATATAAATCACTAATTTTGGATGAGTAGATTGAGAGATGTGAATTTTTGAAGATTAAATATTATGTATATGTGTAGAGAGAGAGAGAGAGAGAGGTGTTGAAGACAGCGGGGGGGGGGGGTTGGTTCGGCAGTGGATGGGAGGTGGGGGGGCAGGGTGGGTGGGGAAAAAGGTGGGGGGAGGGGGTTGTTAAATGGTTTAATTAATGGGATAAAATATGAATCGTTGGATGTGTGTTTTTTTTGTTTTAATCAAGGGTTAGAAATTGATTAAAGAAGCACAATCCATGTGCTATGTTGTCCACCAATAACACATTGACACATGTTATCAAACAGAATTTTTAATTTTCTATTCCTAATATAGAGTAAAATAAATATGGATTAAAGTTATAAATCTAATTTAATGTTATTCCCAAATTTTCAAAAAATAAAAAATTAATTAGGTTGGAGATCTTAGTAGATCATTATTATATTGACTAATACTCGTAACTAGTGCTTTGTCACAAATTATTATTTCTATTTTTAAAAAAATATTTCTCGACGATCCAACCGTACGGATGTCAATATAAATCTAATTTAATATTATTCCCAAATTTTCAAAAGATAAAAAATTAATTTGGCCACAGATCTTAGTAGATCATTATTATATTGACTAATACTCGTAACTACTGTTTTGTCACGGATTGTTGTTTCTATTTTTTGAAAATTATTTCTCGACGATCCAACCGTACGGATGTCAAGATATATATAATTTAATGATATTCCCAAATTTTTAAAAATTAAAAAATTAATTTGGTCAGAGATCTTAGTAGATTACTACTATATTGACTAGTACTCGTAACTACTGTTTTGTCACGGATTGTTGTTTCTATTTTTTTAAAATTATTTCTCGACGATCCAACCGTACGGATGTCAACATATATATAATTTAATGATATTCCCAAATTTTCAAAAGATAAAAAATTAATTTGGTTGGAGATTTTAGTAGGAAACTACTAAATCAATTAGTACGGTTGGAGATTTCTGGAAAGATGCGGCATAACCGGACATTTATATATTTTTTTATTTTTTCCCAACACTAGAATGACTACCTATTAACATCCGTACGGTTGGATCGTCGAAAAAATCAATTGAAAAAATTATTCAGTAAATTTGAGACATGTCCAGTTCCTCGAAACAGTACTATTCCAACGTTTCTGGAAAGATGCGGCATAACCGGACATTCATATTTTTTGATTAATTTTTCCCAACCCTAGAATGAGTACCGATTAACATCCGTACGGTTGGATCGTCGAATAAATCAATTAAAAAATTATTCGGGTCTAGGATTCGGGTTTAGGGTTTAGGGTTTAGGGTTTAGGGCACTCATGGGTCCCACGTTTTTCAATATTATTTTGAATTAAAAATTAATTACTAATTAATTATTCATTAATTTTTTTATTAATTTTTAATTGAAAATTAGAAAAATTAGTAGGGCCCACTATCATAATATTATTTTTAATTAAAATTTTTTTATTAATTAATTTTTAATTGAAAATTATAAAATTTTGTGGGGCCCACTTGTGGGGCCCACGTTTTTTCATATTATTTTCAATTAAAAATTAATTATTAATTTATTATCAATTAATTATTGATTTTTTTTCATGCTATTTATTCACATTTAATTATTTAATAACGTTTTTTTTTAAAATTGCAAAAATAAACCTTCGACGGAATTCTGTCACTTTTATAAATGCGACTAAAAACTGTCGAATATAGTTTTGAACGGTCTGAAAAATTTCGGCGGCAATATTCCCACAAAAACTAAAAGTTAAATTCGACAGAATTCGGTCGAAGTTTGAAATCTGAAATTAATATTTTTGGTGGGATTGTTCCCGCTTTTTTTTGGTGGGTTCTAATTTCGACAGTACAAACAATTCTGTCGAATTTAGTATTGAAAATGCAACATAATAAAAATTTCTGTCGAATTTAGTACTAAATTCGACAGAATAATTTCGACAGAAACTAATTGCGACAGAATTGTGTCGAATTTAGCCGCAGTCTTAATTTTCAGCTGATATCTGTCGAATTTGGTGTCTGTCGAATTTATTCTGTCGAATTTAGCCTTACTTTCTTGTAGTGTAGGATCGTTCACGAATCGAGCTGTTTGCGAACAAACTCGAACTCGGCTCGTTAAGTGCTCGACTCGGCTCGGTTCGTGAACAACTCAATCTCGAGCTCTAACACAAAAATGAGCTCGTTAAGAAAGCGAGCTCGAGCCGAACTATTGGTGTGCGTGGCTCGAGCTCGACTCGAACTCGGCTAGATATTGTTGGACTCGAGATCGGCTCGATAAAGCTCGAAAAAAATAAAATATACCTTACATTTTTTTTATACCAGTGACCCTGTAAATCAAGCTTGAACATCATCAGTTATATTTAGTTCTCAAAATTGGAAGTGTACCAATACTTAAAGCTCATTCATATCACATAATCACACATAACAAACTAGCAAGTAGTCTTCAATAATACCATTGAACTCAATTGTTAGAATCTAACCAGAATGAAACAAAAACTAATATTTGTACTGAACTATCACATTGTACAAGTTATTTCCCTCGACCCATCAAGCACAATCGACATAGTACAATTCAATTCTTAGACACCAGATTTCTCTCATAACTAATTAAACGTAGATGTTCAAAATAAAAAAGAAGAAAAGAAATGAATAAGTGAAGAAGAGAAAGACGAGGACTTACAAGTAACGAGTTAAGACTGTGTGTGTATTGCGTGTATATATTATATCGATTGAGATTGAGATGTAGGAGTTAAGGATTAGGGCTGTGAAATGCAAACTGAAAGACAAGAAACCGATAATGAACAAGTGCAGGGATATAGTTTAGGTTTACTTGTTTAGAGACCTGAGTTGTTTATAGAACTAGACTAGACTTGAACAAAACAAGGTCTTATTTAATTGGGCCAAGAAAATGCAGTCCTTTTTGTTTGTAATTTTTTTCCTTAACGAGCTGTTGGATAGAGACTTGTACGTGTGCGGCTCGACTAGTTTTTTTTCGATAAAAGCTCGTGTTCTACGCGTTAGTTAACGAGTTTGTGCTCGAACACATATTTTGTGCGATAAGAAAGCTCGGCTCGGCTCGATTCGTTAGAAAAAAAAATCAAACTCGACTGGTTTACATCAAAACTTGGCTCGGCTCGGTTCGTGAACAACCATACATTTTACATGTTCCTTACATCTTTCAATACAAATTTAAGGGTAGTTTTACAAAATTATCCCTACATTTATTGTTTGGTAGATTTGACTTTTTCCAAACTTAACACTATTCTCATTTTTCAATGAATTAATTAAGGGTATTAGTTGGAAAACTTTATCCAACCAACATTTTTCTTACTACTCCCTCCGTCCCTATTTAGTTGTCACATTTGATTTTTGAATGATTAAATTGACCAAATTTTGACCAAATACTACATATATAATATAAATAAAAAGTATAATAAAAATTATATCATTGAAAAGTATATTTAATTTACTTTAATATGTATTTTTCAGATTTCTAAATTATATAAAGAGAACACATAAATGTTAGTCAAAGATTAGTCAATTTGACCGTTGAAAGTCAAAACAAGACAATTAGGGACAAAGAAAAATGTGATTTTTTCAAAAGGGACATGTAAAATGTGAGGGAGGGAGTACTATGTATGGTATGTACATTAATTGTTGTGGATTTCTCCATAAATCAAATCTATGTCCTAACTAAGGGCCTGTTTGGCTAATGGTTAATTATAAGCTAACTTATCTATCTATATAATAAATCCTGAATCCTTGCCTACCTTTTGCCTTTTTACACCCCCTACCCCAAGACTTCATACTTAATTACCAACAATGCCATTGTCCCCAGTACTTATTGTCTCAAAAATAATTAAGACATACATACACGTGCTTTTCTTTTTTTCTTATAATTATGAACTCAATCACTGACTCACGTGTGCATTCTTACTTTACACATTAACCCTACCAGCTCATAGCTTCCTTTCAAAATCGAAATTTTCAGATCTGAAGAACTGTTTTTTTCTTCTTTTCTCGTTCTGCAAAGATGATAGAGGTGCTCCTTCTCCGTTTAATTTGAAAAGGTCATAGATCGATGAATGAAAGGAGTCCGATTTACTGATCACTATCTTCTTCTTTTGCAGTTGAACTATGATCATCTTAAGCTTGATAACTTCTTCTCTTTTCGATCGGATCTTGGTAATTACTCTTTACTCGGCTCTGAAATTGTATTATGTTTTCACCATCTGATTCATATTATACATCTTGCTTCGTATTTTTACTTTAGCCACAAATAGGAAAAAAAATGAGAAAGCTAACAGAAGAAAACAAAGAAAATGATGGTTCCTTTAATGGTTTGCCCAATTTGTTTTCTGGCAGAGGATCAAGTAAGTATTCAGTGTCAAACACATAATACAAGTAAGCTTTTTTTCATAGTACTTTATTTCTTCCTTATTTTGTTTTTCTTTTTACTCTTTTGGTTTCAGAAGTTGATTCTTCTCGGTTGGGAATGTTCCTTTAACTAAACAACCGAACAACCAATTGAATGCTAAACAAGGTGAATTGTATCTTGTTGTGTTTGATAATACTGAAGATTAATTACATGTTCAATAAGTAGGAGTACTTTTATTTTTTGTAATTGCAGGTCTATTTTTTCAAAGGTCAGCAATAATGTCTACAACAAATAATGACGACAGGTCTAATTTTATGCAAACACAACAAAGCACATTCGACCATGTGGACCAAAGCTCTAATAGTATACCACTTTCCGACATTACTAGAAAGACCAGCAACCAGCCTCAAAATACTAGAAAAGGTAATTGTAGTACGATAGGTGTGTATAATAAACTTAATTATCATTCATGTACATTCCCAGAAGATGTATATCATAATTGCTTTAATATTATTTGTACTCACAGATACCATTTTTCAACGCCCTAAATTTTATTTAATTTGAGCAAGTGTATTAAATAGAATAGCATTGTCCAACATTACAAACCAGAGTAGGACTACTAGCCAAGTATCTCCCACAAAGACAACCAAGACATGCAAGCAACCTAAAAAAGCTGAAAGAATCAAACCTGGTTCAAAACCCGATCAATTCTTAACTATAACTACTGATATCAACACACAACCGAGCAAATCAGGCTTTGTGGATGGAAGTGGTGAAAGAATTCCACTTTCCAACCTTACAAACGAAAATGATGCCCAAGTGTTTACCAGAGAATGATGCAAGCCAGCTGAAAACCCTCGAAAAGGTGATTTTATAATGTCATTTCTATACATTTCCATATATGTGTATCCTAATATTTTTTGAGATAATGAAAACAATTGAAAAAATAATTTATTTATTTTGAATGGATTTAGTTGTAGCTTCGAAAATGCAGAGACGAATTACCCCCACAATGGACTCAATTACTAAAGAGCTTTCATTTGAAGATGACTTAATTCATAATGACTATGACAGTGCAGGTTTGAGATACAAATTTAGATTTAAATTTGTATTTTCCTAGGGATTGTCTTAATATATTGTTAAACTGTAGAATTCTCAACAATATCTGATTTGCAAGCTGATGAAGGAGACATGTTTTGGGATGATGGTAATGTATATATGTCTGTTATTGTACACTCAAACACTGCCTTTAACTTTCAAAATTTAAGGTTTATTTTACTATGTTATACACAGAATATGAATTCGCTGAAGTTGAACGATTAGATGCTGAAAAGAATGAAACAGAACACAATGCAGGTAATTTTGGAACATAAATGACATTGTATATTGAATGTGCAAATCTTATATCTTATAATGTACCAATAATAATTTCTTACTCTCAGTTCCAGAAGGTTATGCATCTTTAGGTCCACCTACAGAATGTTGTAATAAATGTCATGCAATAATGTGGAAGGAGGAGAGAGTAAATAAAAATGTTAAAAATGGTGACCCCAAATTCAGTATATGTTGTGGTCAAGGTCAGATTAAGCTTCCCCGTACTCCGCCAACTCCTTCATACTTGCAGACTTTATATACTGATCCTAAAAAGAGTAATTCTTTCAAAAGATGCATTCATTTATATAATGCTATGTTTGCCTTTACTTCAATGGGTGGTAAGGTTGATTACTCCATCAACAATGGGAAAGCTCCTTATGTGTATCGTTTGAATGGTCAGAATCACCATGTTTTTGGATCTCTTATACCCAACGAAGGAGATGATCCTAAGTTTTGCCAGCTTTACATTTATGACACTGAGCATGAGGTTGAAAACAGAATGAAGTGGGTTAAAGTTGATGATGGTGAAGCTGTTGACACTGAAATTGTTGAAGGCTTAGTTAAAATGTTGGATGAGACCAACCAGTTGGTCAAAAAATTCCGATATGCACGTGAACGTTTTAAAGAGCAGCCTATAAGAGATTTGAAAATAAAATTAAAAGTTTGTCGTTCGGAGAGTGGTCGGAAGAATAGCATAGGTCCCTCGAATGAAGTTGCTGCTGTGATGGTTGGTGATATTGAAACAACTGTTGGTGAGAGGGACATAATTATTGAGAAGACAAACAAAAATCCTGAACGAAAAGATCTTGAACGTGTCTGCAGTGTTCATCCATCTCTTATGGCACTGCAATATCCTCTTTTATTTCCACTTGGTGAAGATGGCTACCACGATGAAATTCCTTATGTTGATTCAAATACGCAGTCTAAGAAGAAGCGGAAAAGGATAACAATGAAAGAATATTACTCCTACAAGTTGCAGGTTAGGAAAGACGAAGGTACATTTTTTTGTAAAAGATATTTTTATTTGTATATTTGTTCCCATTTTTACTCTTTATTATTTTTGATTTGTTTTTTTATCCTACAAAGGTCTTCATGTTCGTTTAGCCGGTCGTTTGTACCAACAATATGTAGTTGATGCCTTCTCATGTATTGAGCAAGCACGTTTGTGGTGGTTGCGCACTCATCAAACAGAGCTACGAAGCGATTTGTATAGCACTGTTGCTAAGAAATATGTGACCGGTGAAAGTGAGACCTCTAATGTTGGAAAAGGTTTTATACTACCTGCAAATTTTTTGGGTTCTCAGCGTTACATGCAACAGAATTTCCAGGACGCTCTTGCTGTCTGCCGAGCAGTTGGACATCCCGATATTTTTCTAACTATGACATGCAATCCCCTCTGGGATGAAATCTTGCAAATGATGAAAGTTGTTCCTGGATGCTCGCCTCAAGACTCTCCTGATATAGTAGCCCGAGTTTTCCATTTAAAGCTTGAATAATTACTAGATGATTTAAAAAAGAAAAATTACTTTGGGACTTGCCTTGGAGGTAAAATTACAGTCCTCGGTTTAAATGCAAACATTTTGTAAATTTTCTTTTTATGGACTTTTTTTGGTTGCAGTCATGTACGTTGTTGAATTTTAGAAACGAGGTCTACCTCACGTGCATATGTTAATATGGCTGGATTCAGAATCCAAAAGAAAACTCACTTCCAATATTGACAAATATGTATCAGCCGAGATTCATGATCCCGTTACTGATCCTGTTGGCTATGCAGCTGTGAAATCATTAATGATTCATGGACCATGTGGTTTACAAAATACCAAATCTCCTTGCATGGACAAATTTAAATGCACAAAGCATTTTCCGAAGAAGTAATTCCTGATCTTATTACTTAATTTTTGTCATTTTATTATAGTTTAAAGTTGAAGCTGTTGGTTTTGCAGGTATTGTTCAGAAACGTACTTTGACCAGTCTGGTTTCCCCATTTACAAGCGCCGAAATACTGGCATAACTATTTCAAAGGGAAAATGCAAGCTTGATAATCAGTGGGTAGTCCCATACAATAGGGATTTGTTAGTGAAATACCAATGTCACATGAATGTTGAAATTTGTTGTCATGCACGTAGTTTGAAGTATTTATTCAAATACTGCCTCAAAGGTCATGACCGTGCCACTGTTGAGATTACCAGTCACAAACAAAAGAAAGCAGTTGAAGATGAAGATGCAGTAGACGAGATCAATGCCTATTTTGATGGTCGTTATATTTGTGCATCTGAAGCTTCTTATCGTATATTTGGTTTTCCAATACATCATCGTTCTATCTCTGTTCTTCGATTATCTTTTCATTTTCCAGGTGAAAAGAGTTGTACGTTTACAGAAAACGAAACACTTGAGAAAGTTGTGCGGCGTGAGAAGTTCAAACATAGCCAGCTGGAATCATTCTTCATTCTCAATCGCAGTGATCCTAATGCAAGACAGTACACCTATGATCAAATTCCACAACATTATGTTTGGAATGAGACGGATAGGATATGGACCATGCGCAAAAAAGGTAAGCAAATTGGGAGGCTTCTATATACTCATCATAGTGCTGGAGAACTTTGGTACTTGCGTTTGTTGCTCTCAAATATCCGAGGACCTACTTCATTTGAAGCTCTTAAGACCATTAACGGTGTCCAGTACCGAACCTTTAAAGATGCCTGTAAAAATTACGGATTACTCGATGATGATAATGAATGGCATTCGGTTATTGAAGATTGCAGTAAAAGTGGTTTTCCAAATCAAATACGACAGCTCTTTGTTCATATAATTGTGAATTGTCAAGTTTCTGACTTGAAAACTTTATGGGAAAGACATTGGAAGCATATGATTGATGACCTTTTGCTTGAGAAGACCAAAGCAGTGGTTAATAAAATGACATCTTATTCAGACAAGAAACTTCAGTATTTTGCCCTTGTAGGTTTGTTCCTCTACATCAATTTTATAAATTATTTTATAAAGGGTTTTTGAATTTCACTATACTAAATTTCAATTATATTATTTGTTTTATATTGTGTAGAGATTGATAAAATTCTCAAGTCCATTGGTAAATCATTGATGCAATTCAAACAGTTGCCTCAACCTCCTGCCAACTATCTTCAAAGTGGAACGAATAATTTGGTTATTGACGAAACCAGTTACAACCTATCAGAAATGGAATTTGAGTTTAATAAACTTTTTCCACATTGTAATCCAGAACAATTAGAAGTTTACACCGAGGTATTCAATTCAGTGCAGAGTAACGCCGGAGGTGTTTATTTTGTTTATGGTAGCGGTGGATGTGGGAAGACCTTTGTGTGGAAGACATTAATCTATAAATTAAGATCACTTGGGTTAATTGTACTACCTGTAGCCTCCTCTGGCATTGCCGCCACATTAATGCCCGGTGGAAGAACGGCTCATTCACGTTTCAAAATACCCATTGTTCTCGATGATTGTTCTTCCTGTGCAATACATCATGATTCAGATATAGCTGAGCTTATAAAACGTACAAGTCTTATTATATGGGATGAGGTGCCAATGCAGCACCGTTATGCATTTGAATGTCTCGATAGATCTTTACGAGATATCATGCGATCTGTCGATAGAAGAAGGTATAATATGCCATTTGGAGGCATTACAGTTGTTCTTGGTGGTGATTTCAGACAAATTCTCCCAGTGATAAATCTTGGATCTCGTGGTGATGTTGTTTCTGCTTCTATTACCCACTCACGATTGTGGCTCAAATCGAAAATATTGTTGTTACATCGTAACATGAGACTTAACCAAGGACAGAATTCTGGAGAGCTCGAAAGTTTAAAAGGATTTGCTGAATGGGTGCTACAGATCGGTAATGGTCAAGTTAAACCTCCAAAGAATGCAGTAATGGATTATGAAGAAAATGATATTATCATTCCCCCTGAATTTTGTGAACCTGGTATAGAGAATTCTGTTGAAAATATGATCCAGTGGACATATCCTGATTTCTTATCAAACTACATGTTAGCCCAATACTTAAGTGAGAGGGCCATTTTAACGCCGACAAATCAAATGGTTGGTCACCTTAATTCTCTAATTGTTGATATAATCCCAGGTTCTGAATATACATTCTATAGTGTTGACAAAGCCGAAGATTTTGGTGGCACCACTTCAGAACTTAGTTTTGCTTTTCCTCCAGAATATTTGAACTCTATCAACATTCCAGGCCTGCCACCTCACGAGTTAAAATTGAAAGAAGGTGTTGCTGTTATGCTGATGCAGAATTTAAATCAGATACTTGGTCTTTGCAATGGAACAAGGATGATGGTTACAAAAGTTATGAAGCAATGTGTTGAGTGTGAAGTCATATGTGGGGCATTTAAAGGCATCAAACATTTTATTCCTCGAATGGAGCTGTGTCCAACTGACACCAAGTTGCCTTTTAAGTTAATTCGCAAGCAAATGCCGCTGCAAATCTGTTACTCAATGACTATTAACAAGTCACAAGGGCAATCTCTTGAAAGGGTTGGTTTGTTTTTGCCAAATCCTGTTTTTACTCATGGTCAGCTTTATGTTGCCATTAGCAGAGTAACGTCTCCATATGGACTTAAGGTTTTCATCAATGATAAGAATGCAAAGGCGACCAATCTGACCAAAAATGTTGTGTACCATGAAATTTTCTATAACTTACCTGTCCCTTAGCTTTTTTATTGAGGAATGCCCTAATTTGTAAGATATAGTACTTTCACTAATTTGTCTGTGTGAAAGAGTTATAGATCTTTTGTTATTTTGTTCATTTATGTAGAACATTATATAGAAAACTTAATCATGTTACCGGTTTATCTTTATCATTAGACATTATTCCAACTTACACCCCAAAAAGAAGAGCATTAAACCAGTTAGGTCTCAGTTTCAGATAAATTTTTTACCCCATTACCCAAAAATTTGAAAAGGATGGACATGTAACAAATTCCCCAAAAATATAACCAGTGGAAAGGTATTATATTAAAAGGCTGTACAAATTGTACAATGACATGACTGCACACTACCACCTTACTTCCTAATCCAAGACTTGCACTTCCACACATTGAAAGCTTCAGATCTATCTTTCATATACAAAAGAGAAGAAATACATTTTCAAAAAAACTTCTATAATGGAGTACCAAAGCTTATCTGAACTCGAAGTCATAAACAAAGCAGATTGGAAAATAAAGGTTCGTTTGGCAAGGAAATGGGAACAGACAAACAGAGATGGACATCTCCAAGGTGTACACATGATACTAATTGATGAATATGTAAGTTAACCACTGCATTTTAGTTATTTCAGTTTTGTTGCATATATCAAACCACATTCTTAGGATTTGTTAACAATAGACTTAATAATTCATTCTGCTAGCACAACACAAACGTATGCACGCTTGGATTAGATGTACACTTATGAAATCTTTCGATGATCGATTTGTTGGTGGAGAAACATACGAGATTTCCAACTTCATTGTAGCTCCCTACACAGAGAAGCACAAATGTTTTGAGGGTGACATCCAAATTGTTCTAACAAGTAGAACAATTGTTACAGCTCTTCAACAGAACTATTCTTTAATTCCCGACAATATCTTCAAATTTACCAATTTGAAGCACTTTAAAGACGCTACAGAGCAAGACAATCATTTGATAGGTAAGTTCTACTTCAAATATTTAACATGCGTATCAATTAACCATTTCATCATTTTGTAATTTTAAATGTACATAGATATCATTGGAGTTATTGACGACGTCCGACCACTCAAACATGTTACCAAGACTACAAATGGAGATCAATTCTTTAGAGAATTTGTTGTTACTGACTTGATGTAAGCAATTCATATGTTATGTTACCATATTGGGAAACTCTGTACAATACAAATAGAAGTATATTATTATTAATTACACTTTGAATCATGCTTGCAGTCACCGTGTGAAGGTATTTTTCTGGAATGAGCTCGCTACAGCTTTTGATATTTCTTTCAACCAAGCAACTGATCAGCCTGTTATCATAATAATATCATGTTGTAATATGATTCGTAACGACTATAATGGTGATACAACAATAAGAAACATGCCTGCAACAACATTCGACTTGAATGCAAACTGCGACACAGTGGACACCCTACGCAAGAGGTACCTTATGTCCACATGTTTGATGTAATAACATTGCCATTTTCTAATACTTTCCAATTTGATTTCGCAGGTTCTGTGAAGTACATGGAATTTGGTGATTATGTTGGCATGGAAGTCGAATACTCCACTGTTCCTCATGCTGCATTTTAATTTTGTTGAACTGTTTTTCTATTTCTAAATTATCTATGTCTGTAACCTATTAAGAAATTGATACTTAATTGTAGTTTATTCACTCTATATTTTAATTACGTAATCATATAATCGGTAAATAGAAGTAAGCAGTTAGAATCATATAATATCTTTCACAATATAACACCTCTAATATGATATTAATACTATAACAACATACGATTCCTATAATAAGAACCAAAAAATATTTGAAATCATCAAATACACATTTTCCAAATTTATGGTTTATAATTTTATAAAGAACAAAATAATATAAAAAAATATTATTGACCAATATATTTTTCGAGCAAATTAAAATCCGTTAAAAATCATGTGGTGCACATAAAATGGGACGGATATTTATGTGGATCATGTTGTTTTGCACGCATTTCAACGCGCTCGGAAAGGATATTCGTCACTAATATTTTTTTGAATTTTCTGTTTTGTATAAAAAAGTATGGTTTATATTTTTATATAGAACAAATAAATCCAAAAAGTCTTATTTACGACTATTTTTTTCGAGCACATTGAAATCCGTTAAAAATCAAGTGGTGCACATAAAATGGGACGGATATTGATGTGGATCATGTAGTTTGCACGCATTTCAACGCGCTCGGAAAGGATATTCGTCACTAATATTTTTTCGAATTTCTGTTTGTATAAAAATATATAGTTTATATTTTAATATAGAACAAATAAATCCAAATAATGCGATAACAAAATATTTTTCGAGCACCTTGAAATGCGTGAAAAATCAAGTGGTGCACATAAAATGGGACGGAACTTTATGTGGATCATGTTGTTTTGCACGCATTTCAACGCGCTCGGAAAGGATATTCGTCAATAATATTTTTTTGAATTTTCTGTTTTGTATAAAAATGTATGGTTTATATTTTTATATAGAACAAATAAATCCAAAAAGTCTTATTTACGACCATTTTTTTCGAGCGCGTTGAAATGCGTGAAAAATCAAGTGGTGCACATAAAATGGGACGAGACTTTATGTGGATCATGTTGTTTTGCACGCATTTCAACGCGCTCGGAAAGGCTAATGTTGAATAATATTTTTTTGATTTTTTTGTTTTGTATAAAAATTTATGGTTTCTGTTTTTATATAGAACAAATAAATCCAAAAAATATTATTCACGACTATCTTTTTCGAGCACATTGAAATGCGTGAAAAATCAAGTGGTCCACATAAAATTGGACGGGACTTTATGTGGATCATGTTGTTTTACACGCATTTCAACGCGCTCGGGAAGGATATTTGTGATTAATATTTGATTTGATTTTTCTGGTTTGTATAAAAAAGCATGGTTTATATTTTTATATAGAACAAAATTTAAAAAAATATTAATCTACAATCAAGCGGTGCACATTTTTATATGACTATGTATGACAGCATAGGGACTAATGTACAAGTACGAATTATAGTACAGTGAACTACATTTGCAAGTGCATGCGGATGATCTCAGCTCAGTCCATATCTAAAACTTGACAAATTCATGTTTAGAAACTTACACACGTCAGTAAAATTCATTACTAGAAGATGTACCAGTACAAGCAATAAATCCAAAAGACTGTTGATAAGACCACTCACTACTTTTACACGTTTTCCCTTTAATGTTGAAAAACCTGTTGGGCCTGTGCTGGGCTTTTAATCTAAACGTGGTGGATTTTATATGTTTATGTATTTCTAATAAAGCGTGTAAAATGCTGTAGGAAATAGTCTTCAGTAGTTTAAGTTTGTTGGAGTTTAGTAGGAGAGAAAGTAGCAGCTAAAGTCCTGATTTGTAGGTGCTGGAAACTAGTCGTTAGTTTCTATAAGTACTGTATTGTGTTATTCTAATAAAACAAGGCTTTCAGTTTATCCATCTTAAACATTCAATATATATCTATAATTTTATTGTGATAGTTTCTTCAGTTGGTATCAGAGCTTGAGTTTCACAATGGAGTCCAGTAAGAGTAAAGACGTGTCTTTCGGCTTGAGCTACCCAATGCTTTCAAAAACAAATTACACAGCTTGGGCTTTGAAAATGACTGTGTTCATGCAGGCGCACGGAGTCTGGGAAGCCATCGAATCTAAAGATCCTAAAGTCGCTGTCGACGATAAGCTTGATAAGAGAGCTCTGGCCATTATTTACCAAGGAATTCCTGAAGATCTTTTATTGTCGCTGGCTACAAAGAAAACTGCAAAACTGGCATGGGAGGCCATTAAAACTCTATATTTGGGAGCTGACAAAGTCAAAAAGGCACGAGCTCAGACATTAAAGGCGGAATTTGAATCAATCACAATGAAAGAAACAGATCAATTGGATTATTTTTGCATGAGGTTGAATAACCTGGTGACGAACATTCGGGCACTAGGTGAAATAGTGGAAGACACGTACGTAGTAAAGAAACTGCTGAGGGCTGTACCCACGAAGTTTTTGCAAATAGCATCTGCAATTGAGCAGTTCGGTAACCTGGAAACCATGTCGGTTGAGGAGATCGTTGGATCCCTTAAAGCACATGAAGAACGTCTAAAGGGACAAGGTGACAGCAGCAATATCCAGCAGTTGTTATTAACCGAAGAGGAGTAGTCCAAAAGGGAAGGGGGCGAAAAACTGCTGCTCACTCGAGACGAGTGGCTGAAACGAACTAACAAAATTAGTAGTTCAGGTGGGTATGAGAATCGCAGCAGAGATAATCGAGGAGCTCGGGATCGAAGTAGGATACGCTGTTTTAATTGTCTCAACCACGGACATTACGCTGCAGAGTGCAGAAAGCCCAAGAGAGAACAAAAGGCCGAGGTACATTTGGCACAAATCAATGATGACGAGCCAGCACTTTTAGTCACAGAGCTCGAGCAGCAACTGGAAGAAACTGTGATGTTACACAAGGATACCTCGATGAGGGCGACAACCAGTGTAGGCAAGGAGATTGAATCAAGGATTGAAGCTAATACGTGGTACTTGGACAACGGTGCCAGTAATCACATGACTGGGCACCGTGACAAGTTCACAGATTTGGACGAAAGTATTACAGGACAAGTCAGGTTTGGTGATGGGTCCATGGTATTAATAAAGGGGAAAGGCATGATAAAAGTGACCTGCAAAAATGGTGAGGAGAAGGAACTCAGAAATGTATATTTCATCCCTACGTTGCGGAGCAATATAATCAGTTTGGGGCAATTGTCAGAGGAGGGCAACAAGGTAATTCTGGACGGGGATCAACTACGAGTGTACGACGTGGAGAACAGACTTTTGATGAAGGTCCAGCGAGCATCAAACAGATTATAAAAAATTAATATACCAGACACCAAGATGTGTATGCTCACAAGAACAGAGGAAACCACACGGTTGTGGCACCTTCGCCTGGGTCACGTTAATTACCAGGCAATGTCTATTATGTCGAAATCCAGAATGGTGAATGGTCTCCCCACATTAAAGCAGCCAAAGGATTTATACAGTGGATGTCTCCTCTCCAAACAGACACGTAAGTCCTTTCCTACTGTATCAAATTTTTCTGCCACCATTCCTTTAGAATTAATACATGGAGACTTGTGTGGCCCTATCTCCCCACCGACACCATCTGGAAATAAATATTTTTTGTTATTGGTTGATGACTACACACGTATGATGTGGGTTTTTATGCTTAAAAACAAGGATGAGGCTTTGGCCACATTCAAGAAATTCAAGGTTTCAGTCGAAAAAGAGGAGCCTCACGGAATAAAGGTTTTTAGAACTGATCGAGGAGGAAAATTTTGCTCGAAAGAGTTTACAAAATTCTGTGAAGAAACAGGAATCACACGACACTACACCGCTCCATATTCGCCTCAACCAAATGGTGTCGTTGAGCGTCGAAATAGGACTGTTGTTGCTATAGGACGAAGCATGTTAAAGGAAATGAAAGTACCCTCATGGATGTGGGGGAAGAAATCCGACATGCTGTATATGTCCTCAATAGACTGCCCACATGAAGTCTAACAGGAAAAACTCCATACCAGGCCTGGTACGGTAAAAAGCCATATGTTGATTATTTACGAGTTTTCGGTTGCATTGCTCACATGAAAATAACCAGTCCTCATGTGAAAAAACTGGATGATAGAAGTCAAAGAATGATTCATCTCGGGAGGGAGCCCGGGACAAAAGCATACCGTCTCTATGACCCGATTACTGGAACTATAAGTGTTAGTCGCGATGTTGTGTTCGACGAAACACAGGGGTGGCCATGGAGTATTTCAGATGAAGATAGAGAATCTTCAGAAATGTTTATAGTGGTGGGAACAGTTTCTGATATCGAGGAAACTCAGACTCATGAGAATACTGCTAGCAGCACATATTTGGACTCTGGTTCTACCTCGATATCTCCTGGCAACACTAGTGCTACTCCCAGTGCACATACATCTAGTGCAGCCACAACAGTTACACCAAGTCTGACATCGGAGAGTAGCACAAATTCTAGCGAAAGCAGCCAACCTGTGCGGTACAGATCTACTCGGGATATATATGCAAACACGGAAGTAGTGGAATTGGCAGATGAATTGCTATTACTAGGAGTTGATGATCCGGTCACATATGAACAAGCCGTTAACTCTGAATCCTGGAGAGATGCAATGGACAGCGAAATTGCAGCGATAGAAAAGAATAAAACGTGGGTGCTAACTGATTTACCGAAGGGTCACAAAGCTATCGACTTGAAATGGGTATTTAAGTTGAAAAAAGACACCAATGGAGATGTGATAAAACACAAAGCTCGTCTAGTGGCGAAGGGTTATGTTCAACAATATGGAATAGATTATGAGGAAGTGTTTGCCCCAGTGACGAGGTTGGAAACGGTTCAGTTATTGCTTGCTCTAGCTGCTAAAGAGAGTTGGGAAGTCCACCATCTAGATGTTAAATCTGCCTTTCTGAATGGTGAGTTACAGGAAGAAGTCTATGTCTCACAACCAAGGGGATACGTGAAGTCCGGGCAAGAGAACAAGGTTTATCGACTGTTGAAAGCTCTTTATGGTTTGCGACAAGCTCCCCGGGCTTGGTATGCACAGCTCAACAAGTGCTTGCAACGATTGGGGTTTACTAAGTGTCCTTTCGAGCACGCAGTGTATATTCGCAAGGAGGGGAATGATTTTCTGTTGGTTGGTGTGTACGTAGATGACCTCCTAATTACTGGTACTAGTACGGAGAGCATTCTCAGATTCAAGAGTCAGATGGGCAAGGAGTTTGATATGACAGATTTAGGCAAGCTTTCTTACTACCTTGGGTTAGAGGTCGAACAGACTCCAGGCTATATTGAGATAAAACAAACGGCCTATGCCAGGAAATTACTCGAGAAGTCTGGTATGCGGGATTGTAACCCATCTAAATATCCAATGGAGTCTAAGCTGCAGTTGACAAAAGATGCAGGTGGTGAGCCAGTGAACACAACTGAGTTCAAATCTATGGTTGGAGGGCTACGCTATTTGGTCCATACAAGACCAGACCTTGCTTATTCTGTTGGAGTGATTAGCCGATATATGGAACGACCGACGGTGTTACATCAGAATGCAGCGAAAAGAATTTTGCGTTATGTAAAAGGAACATTAAACTTTGGGTTAGTATACACAAAAGGTCGAGGAAACTATTTACTATCAGGATTTTCAGATAGTGATTTAGCTGGTAATGTTGATGATCGGAAAAGCACCGGGGGAATGGCGTTTTACTTAGATGAAAGCTTGATCACTTGGATATCCCAGAAACAGCGTTGTGTAGCTCTTTCTTCTTGCGAGGCTGAATTTATGGCGGCAACAGCCGCGACATGTCAAGGAATATGGTTAGCAAGGGTTCTCAATCAGATTTCAGGTGTGAAAGTTGGTCCTGTGACATTATACATTGATAACAGATCGGCTATTGACTTAGCAAAGAATCCAGTCTTCCACGGCAGAAGCAAACACATAGATGTGCGATATCACTTCATACGGGAGTGTGTGGAGAAGGGGTTGATAGTTATAAAGCATATCAACACTAATGAACAACGAGCTGATATCTTGACAAAGGCGTTGTCTGCATTCAAGTTTGAAAAAATGCGAAAGTTGCTGGGCGTCAAAGAAATGTCAGGGGATGGTTCATGAATGAAGTTCGAGGATATACGTTTAGATTACGGGGGAATTTGTTGGGCCTGTGCTGGGCTTTTAATCTAAACTTGGTGGATTTTATATGTTTATGCATTTCTAATAAAGCGTGTAAAATGCTGTAGGAAATAGTCTTCAGTAGTTTAAGTTTGTTGGAGTTTAGTAGGAGAGAAAGTAGCAGCTAAAGTCCTGATTTGTAGGTGCTGGAAACTAGTCGTTAGTTTCTATAAGTACTGTATTGTGTTATTCTAATAAAACAAGGCTTTCAGTTTATCCATCTTAAACATTCAATATATATCTATAATTTTATTGTGATAGTTTCTTCAAAACCCACCCTCTATATATAGAGTCTAATAAAGAAATTTAGTTTATCAAGCAGAAAGTAGTACTACAGTTGTAAGATTTATACCCTGCAAAACATGGCCTCCTCCTCTGTTCCCAGGTTTTCCGCTCTATCTATTCGTTTCGCCTAATTTTATTTTTCGTATTTGTACATTTAAATTTTGTCGTTTTGCATGTATTGTGTGTGCATATGAGATCTGCTTACAGTTGCCTTAAAACGATCCCCAGGTATCCCAATGAAATCTGTTCGGACGAAGATGATGAGATCATGAAAGCCATTGACGAGTATGAACCAGAGGAAGCAGATGAAACAGATCTACGCGAGACAATTGAAAAAGCTCTCACCAATTTCAACGTGAACATTGCGACAATGAATCGACAACATGAACAGCTAAACCAAAACTTGACCGATTTCAGGCTAAATTTCTTCGCAACAGTGAAACAGCAACATGAAGACATGACCAAGATTTTGACGGAGTTCACCATTAATTTCTACAAACAGCAGCAGATTCTGAATGAAGAAATTCAGATCCTAAGGATTGAAGCCAAGAAAATGCGTGACAGTTTTAATAGTCCAAAATTTTAAATTGTAGTTTCATGTAATGGTACCATGCAAAATTATAATCTATATGAATGAAGTTTGGCCTATCTATATTTAATAAGAATTTAGTTTTATGTACTTTTGAACTTTATATTTTGCATTCAACTCTTATTCTACTTTTGATCTAAAGTCTCGCCAGTCTTTGTTATAAAGATCCATAACTGTAAACTGTAAATTAAAGATCCATAACTATCCAACTATTCCGGTTGGGAACTAACAAGACAACAGATGCAAGTTGGTGACCATGAGTCTATGACTACAATTCCAATATTATAGACAGTATAATATTGATATACAGTATATTGTAGTTTTTTTTTAATGTAGAGATGTTGTCATCACTTGATGGGATACAACACTTAAAGCAATAATGCACAGACCAAACATAAGCAATAAAAAATTTATTACTTTTCGTGATTTTGTAATTTTGCTTATAATTCGATAAAATCATTGAACGTTTCATAAGCAAATGGAAAATATTAAATTATTCTGAATTTTGAAAGATAATTTTTTTTTAAAAGTAATATACCTTTTCAGCATGGTTGTAGATTTCGGAAATCGGAACAAATCGGTTGAGGTACCATATAGCGATTTATCGGTAAATCGGGGTTTTATCGGAATGTCAAATGGGAACAAAAATCGGATTTTTTTTTAAAATTTTAAATAGAATTAATATATTAACCTTTTTTTAAATAAAATTTAGCATCTACAAAATTTTTCGTAGTGATAAATCGGATTTCAAAAATGGAATAGGTCAACTTTTTAAAAAAATAAATAGGAGTTTTCTCGCCAAAATATCAAAAATCGGACGATTTTTAGAACACTGTTTTTCATTAATATTAGAAAGTGACTAATGGACTATGAGATTGCATAGTAATTTTGCCAGAAAGTATTTAAATAAAATAATCAAAAGGACAAATTTGGCAAGTCTAACTAATGGACTAGAATCTAAAGAGATAAGGCCAATTATGCATACAACTATAAACACATATACAAACTCAGTTCAGATTACCAAAAGGGCATTTCAATTTTCAACATAACACTACAAGAAGAACATGGATCTTAACAAATTTGATACTGTGGCAAGTCTAACTACCGAGAAGGTTGTGTGGTCAATCCGTGTAAGAGCTCAGACTATTTGGAAGGGAATTAACAGGACAACGAATGAATTTAGGGGGTTCAATATCATCTTTATGGATGAGCAGGTATGAGAGTAAAGTATTCTTCAGTGTTTCAATTAAAACACCTCAACTACATATCAATGACATTAATTTTTGTTTGTATAGAACTGTAGGATACATGCATTTATTACTGAGAAGCTATGTCCTGCATTTTCAAAAGAACTTAAAGAAGGAAATATCTACATTCTGTCAAACTTTAAGGTTCATGATTACAAGGGTGACGAGCCTAACCGAGCTGTGAGGAATCAGAAGCATATTTACTTCGACAACCAAACCAACTTCAAAAGAATTACTGAGGACGTACCTCTTATGAAGGAATACGCATTTGATTTGTTTGGTTTAAATGATGTCCCCAAGTTCTTAAACGATAATCGGTTCTTAATTGGTATACTACGTTTAATATATTTTGGTTTTTCGATTTACCGAAATGCCTTTAAATTGTCTTTAATCTCATTATTGTTTTTAATTTTTTAGATGTCATTGGAACCGTATCAAAAAATGAGGCAATTTCCGTGATATCAACGGAGGACACAAGCAAATCACATTTGAAATTCAAGTTAGAAGATGGAAGGTATTGAAGAACATGATAATATCATTTTTGGCAAAATTACACTGACTTTGCATTTGCATCTAATAACTTTACAACTTTTAACAACAGGAATATGGTCATGGTTACGTTCTTTAATGAATTTGGACAATCTTTTGAAAAAGCTTTAAAAGCAATTGAAGCCGAAAATGTTGTTGTGGTTATAGCAAGTGCTAAGGTTAATAAATATGAAGGTAAAAAAAAATACTATCTTACCTTCCATCGTTGTAGATTTGAATAAGATAAATGAACACAATATTCTGTCTTCAATTTGTTGCAACTGGAGAGATATACTTGACTAATTATCCAGCAACCAGATTCTACCTTACTCCCAGACATTATAGTGGTGAACTGCTCCACAAGAGGTAAATATGATTAATAATTTGAATTCCGAAAAGAAAATTCTATTGTGTAACTAATTTGATTACAATGTTTATGTCCATGTTTAATGTAGTGCCAAATGTCTTCAAGCTGAAGAAGAGACGGATACAACATTATACACAATCAAAGAAATAAAGAACTTTACCAAGGACTACATTGAGGTACTACATTTGACCCATTACAAATTCCGTCTATAGAATAGATTGTCTTATTATAAAATTATGAGTTAAGATTTACCCTTTATAATTTTAATTCAGAAAAATGTTCTTTGTCATGTTACTGTGAAGAAAGTTGAAGAAGAATGTAACTGGTATGACAATTTTCATATTGAATGTGACAAAGAAGTAAATATTATCGATGGTAGGTATCATTGTTGCCATTGTAAGAGAAACTTACCTTATCCCGACAAAAGGTAAATGTTTTATAAAGAAACTTAATACTAAGTTTTAATTCTACACATTTAAATTGTGCACTTAAATTGGAGTCTTCGTTTTCAGGTTCAGGATATGTACGGTTTGCACTGATAAGACTGGTGTGCTGCCAATTATTCTGCCTGATGAGGAGATTCAAAGATTAACTGGGAAAGACGTTTATGAACTGGAAAATGAAAATCGTGAGGTACATCTTTCCACCATCTTATAATGAATGTCGAAAGATGAACTAAACACTAAGTTTGGTTCTTAATTTTTTAGGCCGGTGATGAGAAAAGATTTCCTCCAATCCTAAAGGAATTTGAGAACAAACAGTATCTCATTACATTGATGCCATCAAAAGACAATATTGAGAAGAAATGTAGCGTTTATAAAGCTAAGATGCTAAGTGACACTGTTGAGATGCTAGGCAGTCATAATCCACTGGAACAATTAACTACGGAGTTTGAGGAGGTCACAGAAAACACAGTAAGCAAAAATTTGGATCACATTTAAATTAGACTATTAATGTTCTTAAAAAATTACTATCTATTACTAAATCTCTTCGCTCGACAAACATTGGTATAATAATTACAGGAGGCAGATTCAACAAAAAATTTCCTAAGTTATAGTAGCCCTCCCACCAGTAAATCAACAACTAGGACCCGAGGACGAAAAACCAAAGCTCCTGTCAAGTATGAAGTAGAGGACTGTGAGCCTATTTCTAAGTTGAAGAAATCTTGATTTCTGTATTTTGATTATATGGCCAAAATCAATTGAAAATGGAAGGGCCACATAGTATTCCATGTGCAAGGTTCTGAACAATTTGAGCATATCATGCTCTTCCTATGACATGTTACTTTTATTTATTGCTGATATCCTACTGAGTTTGTGACATTTGAAGCACTGATATTTTTTTTCCAGACATGATAGAATTAAAGCTGATTTCTCAAGCATCCTAAGAATTAAATATGTTAATAATAATGTAATCCAACTACATTCTTTACTCTACTCTTCACTCGGCAATATATAGTGCAAACAAACATCTGAAAACTACCATAAACATCTAAAAAACATCTCACAAAAAATGGCCACCCAAAAGTATGATTCTTTCAAAGATTTGAGAAAAGGAAAATATGATTGGAAAGTACAAGCAAGAGTAATGAATCTTTGGAGAGGATACACAAAGAAGGGAGAACCATTCAAAGCATTCAATTTGTTACTCTTGGATAGTAAGGTAAAATTTTACAACTCATATTAAGAATTGCACGTTAAGCATGTTATCCATTCAAAGCATAAAATTTATTCTAAAATGGTTGTTCAAGATTCATTTCTACTTATGACAGAGATGCTGAATCCACGCTTTTGTGCCTGGCCATGTAGCAGATTTACTGGAACCATCTATAGAGGCTGGAAAAATCTATTTATTCAAGAATTTTACAGTTAAGGAATACAAGGAAGAGGAGAAGTTTAGGTGTATCTTGAAAGATATCCAGATCATTTTCTCAAATGAAACCAAAATCTCCACCTTGGAAGAAAATGAAGTATGCATTGACAAAGCAAGATTCGATTTCTACGACTTACCAGATCTGAAAGAACTTTCAACCCAAACAACATATCTAACAGGTTAACGTTTGGAAAGAACCAAATTTTTATCCTTATTTGTCTAATAAAAATAAAATGCTATCTAACAAATTCTTCATTTCAAATTCACTTTTACAGATGTTATTGGTGTCATCCAAGATCATGATGGACTTAGACTTGCAAGATTCAACAACAGACTTGGACAACCACAAACACAGATCAAGTTTACTATAACAGATGGAAAGACAAATGTCAACGTAACATTCTGGGATCAATTGGCAGAACACTTTGATGAAGCTATCAGAGAAGAAGATTTTGAAACTCCACTCATTATTATAATTGGTTGTGGAAGAGTAACAAAGTGGAAAGGTAAATCTACTGCATTATATTTGAACGTAAAATTCATGTAAATAGTAAACATATATGTTATTAACAATTGGGAATGCAGAGGAAGTTGATGTATCAAACGTTGGAGCTACAAGTTTCTACATAAACTACAACCACCACTGTGTCAGTTTGTTGAGAACAATGTATGACTCAGATTTCTTAAATAATCCTCTACCTAAAAGGTATACAACTAAAGTATCTAACACTTACATGTTCTTCTACAGGTTGAGTGAAAACCACATTCAGAAATTTAAAAAATCAATGGTGAAGAAGGAACCGCCAAGACAAATTACAATTCAAGAAATCAAGGAATTGGGATACGATGACATTGAAGTATTTTTTCTTTAATTATATTTTTTTCGAGTTCAACTCTGACCAATTTTTAACTATAGATTATTCAATGCAGAAAGAATATCTATGCACTTTCAAAGTTACAAAAGTGGAAAAACAAGAGAAATGGTTAAAAAATATGTGTACATCATGCTACAATGAAACAACACAGGTGGAAAAAATAAACACCTGCTTATGTGGTCCTAGAGATGTGCCCTATCCAGATAAATGGTAATAGTATAAGGAATGTGCTAACAAAATTAATCACAAATAAAAATCAACTGAATACTTAGTGTACACTCATCCTATTCTCCAACTTTTACATTTACAGGTATAATCTATGCATTCGAGCAACAGATGACACTGCTGAAATCGACATCATGTTGGAAAATGTGGCCGGACAAAAATCCTATGGAAAACATGCGTATGAAATGTTGGACAAGGTAAAAAGTTCATTGAAATCTATTTATTATTAATTCTTAAATAAACATAAATAATGCTAAAATTTTATTGAAATTATATAGATTGATGAGAATGTCTTCCCAGAAGGGTTGAAAACAATTGAGGGGAAGGAATACACAATGAAGCTGGCCAAAAAAGGAAACTCTTATGTCGCAAAAGATGTTAGCCATGTAATTGACTTTGAAAACTTTACAACGGAGAACGAAGACGCACAGCCTAGACCTATACAAGAATCTTATGGAGAGGTATGTAACACTTTTTCAATGTACAATATATTTATACCAAGAATTCAATATATCATGGGTGATGTAGCATAATGCCTTCTTATTATGATTTTCTCCATATGCAGGGGTCAACTGCAACTTATCATCTGGAGTCTATGTCAGAAAATAACTAAAGTTGAAGAAGATAACAAGATGTTCAACAATCAGACTATCCATTTTCAAGTACCTTTAATTTTCAACAATTATTGTTTTCTGCCCTTAATTACTCTGTAATGTTGAAGCTATTTCTAATCAATTAGAGAGATAGATATACCTCTCCGATATTGTGCAGAAATCGACGAATCATGGATGTTTAACACTTAATTCTTAGTTTAAGCTATCAATCTAAAAATCTATATCTAAGTTTAACCAGTATTTCAAATTAATGAAGACATGATATATAAGGAAAATAGTGAAATAGTCAACACTGCGAACATGTCCAGCAACAAAATTATAGTGAAATTACATGTCAAAACATTGTTGGGTAATTCAGATATCAAACAGAGAGACAAGTAGTTAATTGCTAATCATCAATTTTTACATGGAAACCATAGTGGCCAACATACTCAAAGTACAACACATCATCTGCCGATAAATTGTTGTCCTCAATGAAATCATCCCATCCAATCCCAAAGCGACAATCTCTGTTGTTTCTCAACGCTTCCACAGTCCATTGTTCAGCTCCAAACGACAAGGTGATTGATGTCCTCTTGCCCCAATGTTTATAGATAGACCACAAATTCTTTGCAATGTACTACGAAATTAATGTCCAACAATTTTGGTTAAGAAATTTTTTTTATTACAAAACACATTTCCGTCATGAAATTGGTAAAATGAAATAGACGGTTTGAAAACCTTACCACGCCACGAGACTTCTTTTCCACATGAGAAGCTTTCAGAACCACTCTGAAGGAAAATAATTCGTACTCTTCGCTATTTTCATCATCTGATTCTGCTCAATCCAAGCAAAACATGAAAAGTTTATCATGTATGAGACCTAATTATTAACGAAAAAACTTTAACTTCTAATACCTGCAGAACTATCGTCCGACGTATCCAAAGTATCGTCAGTACTATCTGATAAAACAACTATATCTTCAACACAAGACGGTCCCGTGAAATCTTCAAACCGATAATAACCATCACTATCTCGAAAGTGATTCATCCATTGAGAATCGTAAACAGAGACAACAAATTTTGAAGATCCAAGGTAATTAAAAAAAGGGAATTTGTATAAAATGTCCCAAATTAATAGGTGGCTCTATCAATATATCCCATTTCTTTCAATAATTAAAAATATGTCCCCTAGTTAACTTTTAACTCATATATAGCTCATACATAAATAATTAAGTTATAAAAACAAATATTTATCTACTACCTATGACTACAATACCCTCATACACGTTAGACTAGAAAGTAAGTTTTAAGGGATCACGTAAAAATTACCTGACATTTAGCCCACACTAGTAACCTTCTGAATTTGATTAGAAATTAAATACAATAAGTAAAAGCAGATGGAAGTGACATTACGAGATGATGATTCAGTATGAATAGCAATTTGGTGATGACTGTATTCATGTTTATACAATCTGAATATCAACCTCATGAATTTGTGGTTGTTAGACCGTAAATTTCTCTAGATGCAGGGGAACACTGCTGCTAGAATACTGGGGATTGCTACTATTGCACCTGGGATAACTGGGTGATCCATAGATAACCTATGCATGTGATATGTGAGAAATGAGAGAAAAGTATTTCTTGATAATCAAGCCTGATACTTGAATTCAAGGGTTAATTTTTTTGCCAAATTCTAGTCCAGGGCAAACATTTGCATTCAACATAAAATTACAAATCTTAATTATTGAAAGGTTATATATGTCATTTTGAAATGTAAAGTAGTTAAGTTAACTATAGTTTATCTAAAATTTTAAATTTTTTTGAATTTAGGATATATTTATAAATACAACTATAAATGGGATATATTTATAAATCAACTTTTAAAATGGGACATATTAGTAAAAAACCCTTAAAAAAAACTACATAATCTTCCAGAACACTATACTTTCCAAACAAATGATGCAAACCATAAATTCTACAACTCCCAGGACAGTACTTGAATTGTGTGGAAATGCCACCACCAAGATTCACATTTAGAGTATTGCTCAATTCGTCCCCATAGTTGCGAATAAAAACACGAGGTACTTCCTGTTTTAGATTTCAAAAACTATCTAAAATAAAAAATATACAAAAAATATTTAAATCAAATTACCATACACATCATACGAACTTACAATCTCTCCAGATTTCAAAGAACTTTCAGTAATCATTTTGAAAAATCTCGCATATGATCTTAAACCAACAGAAACTGTCAAAAAAATCATATTTCCGTCAATACACTGAAAAAGGGAAAAATATAAAAAAAAATTACAAAAAAGAAGTATAATACCTCCAATATTAACCTCCTTTGAAACTAAGCTTCCATGAAATACACAAACTATGTACTTGAATTTCTCATCACTTTTACAAAAAGAAAGAGAATCACCAGCCATGACACATAATGCATCAAGAAACTCAATCCAACCATCACCAAAATATAAAGATCCATTCTTGAAATCAACAGATATATTCCAGAAATACTTTTCAAACCCCAACTTCAGGGTCTTACAAGATTCATCCAAACTCAATTGGTGACATGCATAAGAAGAAAGAACCTGTAAATCAGATTAATACAATCAAAACGCTTTTCAAACACGAAAAAGACAAAGGATAAAACAACAAATTTCACTTACAGGAAGCATCTTTGCACCAACCAAATGCTTATTCTCAATCACCAAATGATAAACCCCAAAAAAATTGTCAATAGCGTTTTAAGTAAACACAGAAGAAAACATAACCAATTCAATTTTATTATAAAGCAGGTCAGAGGAAGGACAATGCTCATAATTGGAATACATGATTTCGGTAGCATAAGGAGAATAAAGATGTACTCGAAAATTTACTCCTCCATCATATTCAAGCAAAACAAGAGAATATGGTCTTATCCCGTACAAAGTCATCATACCTTCCAAACCCTCAATTTTCTTACCACCATTGACAACCGTACCACTCCAAACATGTGAAGATTCAACATGCAACCTTACTTTTGAAGGCAAAGACTTACCATGTTCAACATAAAAAACTAAAGGAAGGATCTGAAATAAAAGACAAAAAAATTGATTACACCCAAATATTAACAAACGAAATCAGTGAACAACAGAGTAATTACCAATTCACCAGGCCGATAATGGGAAGAGAAGTTAGGGCATATGAAACTGATTTGCCTATCTTTCGATTCCATTTCGTTTATCCTTGGAAGAGAGAAATGGAATATGCACAGCAGATTATACAAATTGCAATGAAAATGGAGTTCAAAATCGAGTTGCACAAAGTCCGATAAATGGAGTTAGTGATTAAGTCAATATTAACGTCATTAAATATGTCCAACTAATTTAGTAGTAAAGTCAGGATGATTTTTTTTTTTCCATTTTAAACGAAAAATACTTAATATTATTGAACAAAAATTACTCAATAAAAATTTATAAATGCAACTGAAATAAAAAATTTGATTTAAACAATTTTAAAAGATAAATGCCTCAGCTTAGCGGGCACAATGACTAGTAACTTATAAACCCGTAATACTTTATGTAGGGTGTTTGCCAACTCAACTTATAAACCAATTTATAACTTATATGGTCATAAGTTGAAGGTTAGTAACAATGGCCCTGTTTGGCTACGAAAATATAAGCTAACTTATGACTTATAAACCTAGCTTATGAGCGGTGTTTGTCTACCCAACTTATAAACCAACTTATAACTTATATATTCATAAATTGAATGTTAGTAACAACGTAACTTATTGCTTGATTTCTTTGTTTTTTAATAGTTCATATTTTTACATTTATGTTTTTAAATGTTATTTTTAATTTAAAATGCATGTATTTAACTCATTGTATTTAATAATTATTTTTAAAATGTAAATTTGCAAATTTGTAACTAACTGATAAGTAAATTTATCCAAACACCAATACAACTTATAAAAATTAATTTACTTATCATGACACTTATTCATTTTAAGGTATAAGTCACTTTTTTAAGATACTCCAAACACGCACAACATATATTTTTCTTGACTTATTGACTTATTCCTTGATTTCTTTATCTTTTAATACTTTATATTTTTACATTTGTATTTTTAAATGTTTTTTCAATTTAAAATGTATGTATTTAGCTCATTTTATTTAATAATTATTTTTAAAATGTAAATTAACAAATTTGTAACTAATTTATCCAAATACCTAAGAATTCAACTTATACACTTATTTATATAAGTAACTTTTTTATCATACTAAGTCAAATGTGAGTATTAATTGTTGGGGATATCTTGGTAAATCATTAGAGATAATCGAGATGGATTTTCACAAAATCCTAATCTGGAAGTAAGATCTCCTCGACATGCAATTAAAAAAACCTATCTATAAATTGAGTACAAGTTTCTCATATCTTAGGCTCAAAGAAAATTATAGTCATCCAGTAGATAAAAGAGAAATTAACAATGACAAAAAATAATATCATCAAACTTTTGGTCACCATGATAGTGATTGAGTTGATAGTAGTTAATGCTGAAACTATACCAACTCATAATAATAGAAGTTATGGAAATAAGGACTCCGCATGTGATGCATATTGTGAGAAGATATGTGCTTTGGCCGGAGATGGATTTGACGCATGCTATTCTGGATGTCTATTGACTTGTCATAACCCTCCTAAATCAATTCCAGATGTAGTCAAAAAATGCATTCCTACTTGTATTCAATCCGCATGTTCCAAATATTTTGGCTCTGGTAATTTCTTATTTTGATTATATACCACAAACTGCAGTATATAAATTCAAAAATTGAAGTACAATGAATTTTGGTTAAAAAGCAAGTTGATTTTGATTATAATTTTGTTTTAAAAAAGAAATTATAATTAAGTTGCTCGGAACATATAATGCATATATGTATAATAAACAAAACTTGATAGCGCAATATATTCGTGCAATGTAATGTATTTAGTATATATTTGGTCTATCTAACCTGAGTTACCCTTTGTTGCAGATGTAAACACCTTGGAGCAATGTATGGCAAAAGAATGCATCGAAAAGTGCTTACATGGAGCTCCCATTCAATTCTAAATTTATCTTAAAGACTATGTCTTTCTCAAGTTAAAAAATAAAATTTTGTATCAAATTTGATTGGTCCATCAAATATTAATAATATATATTTTAATTGTCATTGTTCCTTACATTAGTAATTTATTTTATGTTGACTTTATTTATCGTTTGTGACATTTTATTCAATTATTATAATTCATATGGATCACAAAAAAGAAGGTTATTTGTACAATTTCTTTAAAAACATGTATAAGAAGCAATGTAAGGTATATTGTTATAAAAATTTGAACCGTATAATGAACTTATATTTTCGTGACACTGAGTCTAAGAAAAATAGTAAAAACAATTTAATCTAATCTTTGTTTGTTATTATTGGAAAAGGTACTACCAAAATATAAAGATAATTAGATCATATAAATTTTGAAAACATAATATATTTGTCCGGGTTATATTGGTTGTCAATCAAAAAGCATGCTTAACCAATTATTTACACATTTAAAAAAAATTACATATTTAACACTTATGTAAAGAAATGTGGTCAATAGTTTAAGACATTCAAAAAGATATGATCAATATAAACTGAACCAGGGAGTATTTTTTACACATGTTTGTGAAAAAATTATAGAAATAAACTACCTTTTCGTGATCCCCGTTAATTATAAGTAACCTCTTGCAAACATGATGACCATGATATAGGCTACCAACAGCCCAACACCTGCTCCATTATATTTCTGGTACAGCAGAACTTTTTATGTTCAAAAATTAGTGGCGGGCGCCACATGAGTGGCCACCCTTTCCACCATCCTTGAGTGCATCTTCAACTTTCTTAGGCTCCTCATTGGATAAAAAATCATACTCCTGATCTGATAATTGGGGATCCTGATGCAGGTGTATAAGGCGCCACATGAGGTGGCGACCCTTCTATTTTTGTCCCCCTTTTTCCTTGTTTGCGTGTGTTAACTTAGTCAAAAAGAGGTAAGTAGTAAAATTGCCTTTAGTAAAAAGAGTGAAGTAGTAAAATTGTCAAGTTTGAGGGTTAAAAAAAATATAATTATAAAATGTATTAATTAATTTTTTTTGTTCCGTATCAAAGGTGAACCGTTCAACTTTATAAAAAGTAAAAAATTGAGAAAAAATGTCAAACATTACTATGATTTTTTTTCAGTTGAACATGAGACCCTAGAAATACAAAAAAACTTGATTTTTTTTGTAATATGCTAATTATTGATTCGAAAATGAAAAAAACACAAGAATTTAGAGTTTTGTAGTTTGATGAAGGTAAGTAAAAAATTATTTGAACTAAAAGCAAATCCTTACCATGATTCAAATAAAACAGAGTTTTATCAATAGTACCTCTTTTGAATCCACTTTCCAGTAAGAATTGAGCTAATGTTTCATACCATGCTCTTGGAGCTTGCTTTAGTCCATAAAGTGATTTATCCAATCTGTAAACATGATTCGGATATTTTGGATCAATGAAACCATGAGGCTTTTCAACATAAACTTCTTCCTCCACTTCACCATTTAAGAAAGCACTTCTTACATCCATCCGGAAAACCTTGAATTTCTTGTGAGCTGCATATGCCAGAAAGATCCTGATGGCTTCTAGCCTTGCAACATGAGCAAAAGTTTCATCATAGTCAATTCCTTCTTGTTGAGAATACCCCTTTGCAACTAGCCTTGCTTTATTTTTGATAATTACACCATCTGAATTAGTCTTGTTTTTGAAAATCCATTTTGTACCAACAATTGACCTATTCTTTGGTCTTGGTACTAGTTTCCAGACTTCATTTCTTTCAAATTCATTCAATTCTTCTTGCATTCCAGTAACCTAATCAGCATCTTTAAGTGCATCTTCAACTTTATTAGGCTCCTCCTTGGATAGAAAGTCATACTCCTGATTTGATAATTGGGATCCTGGTGTATAGGACGCCACATGAGGTGGCGACCCCTTCCAAAAAACGCCACTTCATGTGGCGACCCCTACTTCTATTTTTGTCCCCCTTTTTCCTTGTTTGCGTGTGTTAACTTAGTCAAAAAGAGGTAAGTAGTAAAATTGCCTTTAGTAAAAAGAGTTAAGTAGTAAAATTGTCAAGTTTGAGGGTTAAAAAAATATAATTATAAAATGTATTAATTAATTTTTTTTGTTCCGTATCAAAGGTGAACCGTTCAACTTTATACAAAGTAAAAAATTGAGAAAAATATCAAACATTACTATGATTTTTTTTCAGTTGAACATGAGACCCTAGAAATACAAAAAACTTGATTTTTTTTGTAATATGCTAATTATTGATTCGAAAATGACAAAAACACAGGAATTTAGAGTTTTGTAGTTTGATGAAGGTAAGGAAAAAAATTATCTGAACTAAAAGCAAATCCTTACCATGATTCAAATAAAACAGAGTTTTATCAATAGTACCTCTTTTGAATCCACTTTCCAGTAAGAATTGACCTAATGTTTCATACCATGTTCTTGGAGATTGCTTTAGTCCATAAAGTGCTTTATCCAATCTGTAAACATGATTTGGATATTTTGGATCAATTAAACCATGAGGCTTTTCAACATAAACTTCTTCCTCCAGTTCACCATTTAAGAAAACACTTTTTACATCCATCTGGAAAACCTTGAATTTCTTGTGAGCTGCATATGCCAGAAAGATCCTGATGACTTCTAGCCTTGCAACATGAGAAAAAGTTTCATCATAGTCAATTCCTTCTTATTGAAAATACCCCTTTGCAACTAGCCTTGCTTTATTTCTGATAATTACACCATCTGAATCAGTCTTGTTTTTGAAAATCCATTTTGTACCAACAATTGACCTATTCTTTGGTCTTGGTACTTGTTTCCAGACTTCATTTCTTTCAAATTCATTCAAATCTTCTTGCATTGCAGTAACCCAATCAGCATCCTTAAGTGCATCTTCAACTTTCTTAGGCTCTTCCTTGGATAGAAAGTCATACTCCTGATTTGATAATTGGGGATCCTGATGCAGGTGTATAGGGTGCCACATAAGGTGGCGACCCCTTCCAAAAAACGCCACTTCATGTGGCGACCCCCTACTTCTATTTTTTTTTCTTTTTCCTTGTTTCTGTGTGTTAACTTAGTCAAAAAGAGGTAAGTAGTAAAATTGCCTTTAGTAAAAAGAGTTAAGTAATAAAATTGTCAAGTTTGAGGGTTAAAAAAATATAATTATAAAATGTATTAATTATTTTTTTTTGTTCCGTATCAAAGGTGAACCGTTCAACTTTATAAAAAGTAAAAAATTGAGAAAAAATGTCAAACATTACTATGATTTTTTTTCAGTTGAACATGAGACCCCAGAAATACAAAAAACTTGATTTTTTTTGTAATATGCTAATTATTGATTCGAAAATGACAAAAACACAGGAATTTCCAGGTTTTTGAAGTTATCATGTGAATCCACAGGATCCGTGAATCCACAAGAAATTGTCCCGTGATCAAAATTATTTGTTTAAACTGTTACGAATTTTAATGCTCATCTCTGCTATAAGTACTCCCATGAATGTGCACTTGCTTATGGTCATTATTATCAAAATTTGATAAAATGGTAAATAGTTATAGTACATGTGCTATTTTCAGAGCAATGGGTAGAAAATGGTTATATGACGATGATTTTGTGTACTCGATGAATCCTAATAATCGTTACTCAAGTCAGTCAATTACAACAATGCAGAGGGAGTGGGAATGGCGTACGCAATGCATTTCTTGTTGTATTGAGCAATGTCGGCAGCTACGACTTAGAATACCGAAACGACGCGTTGTACTGATGCAACGCAATACTCCACAACAACTTGAAGCTGCATTGTTCCGTGCACGAGAGGAAGAGAACCTAATGCGATTGCGCATACATCGACACAGTCTAGCAGCAGATGCAAGGATGTTTGCAGAAGACGGAGACGTGCTACGTGCAAGACAATATCATCAATTGAGCATAAATGCTGATAATAGTTCAATTTATGACTAGTTTTCCACTGTTCTTAAATTTGGATGTCATTAAGTTTAAAACACTTGATATTAAAAGCACACAAATTGAAATGAAAAACTACATAACAGAAGTACATGTTGGAAATTAAATCACACAAATCAAGTAGTACAAATTGGCCATGAAAAAATGCAAAGTAAATGTAGCAACGTCAAACCCTATTGGGACGCTGTGGGCAAAGTTTGCTCCGTTTTGTATGTCCTTCTTGTTTGCAGCGGCTGTACTTTATCCCCGAACGGGACTGGTCCATCTCAGTACGTATTCTTACAGACTCCCCCTTGTTGCCACGTTTTTTCTTCAATTTTTTGCAGGCCTCATCGGGTACCAACTGACCATACCTTTGCCACTTGACCGGTAAGACGTAGTTCCAACACTCTATACGTTGTAATGGAAAGATCATAGGGTCCCATAACTTATACAATTCAGACGTATAATGGTAAGGTTCTATCAACTTTTTACAATCAAGATTATCTGCCAAACAACCAGCCAATACATGAGAACAAGGCAAATGGTGGGTGATCCATTTCCCACAAGTGCAGAATTGTTTAGTCATGTCCACATTTTGAACTCCCCCCCCCCTTTGTGACTCCTTTGACCCGATACCGTTGCGTAACAACTTTGAAAATGCCTCGTTGTTTACTGAATGTTTGGGCCTTATGTGATTTAGCCTTCTCCATATATTGGCTTATCATATTGTCCGTCCTTTGGCATAACAGTTGACCTCGTTGCATTGCATCGACGACTTGGTTTCGTTGGGTATTCACAATTCTCCCAATCTTGTAGAAGATATACTCTATCATTGTTGTGGCAGGAAGAAAACGTGCCATTCTTATGCTACCATTGAAGCCTTCCATAACGTTTGTCGTGGCTTGTCCGTAGCGAGCACCACCAAAATCACAACATAATGTCCATAATTCAGGATTAATGTCTGTCAGGTACTTCAAAGCAGGGGGTGATATCTCGCCTATCCTCTTCATGTAGGCTTGGTGCTTCAGGTATTGGGGGGTAGTTCCAGCTTTCCACATCAATAGTTTCAACTCTCCACTGGGGTGTTTACTGGAAAAGTTACTTCTGACGTGAAATGGGCAAAACCTATGAATCCCGTAAGGTGTTGTGAATCCATTAGCCGGATTCCTCATTGCTGCAAGGATACCAGCAGCACAATCAGAAATTATGCAGACATTTAACCTTTGCTTGCATACATGTTTACGTAGCAGTTTAAGAAACCAAGACCAGTTCATCTCGGATTCCTCGTCTACCAGGGCGTAAAAAACTGGATATTGATGATTATTAGAATCCACACCCATGGAAATGAGTAATTTCCCGTTGTATTTTCCCTTTAGGAAGATACCGTCAATGGAAAGTACTGGTGTTGCCCAGTAAATAACAATTGTAGAAGGGGGGTTGAATACAATTGTATAAGATTCTCGACTTAATCAAGTATATAACACAAATATGAAAGAACAATAACAGCTTTATTAAATCTGATATAAAACTGTTACAAACTCTCTCAAGAAATTCTGATGTTCTTGAGAGCTGCTAGGTTACACAAATACTCGAGTGTATAATCGTTTATGTTCACGTACATAAATCGAAACCTAAACTGTGTTTATATACTACACAGCTTCTCTATCAATGATAAGTCCTAATCAATTAAAAAGATTGAAACCTATCCATAATTGATAGCTACATTCTACAAACCAGGAACCGACAGAATAAATTTCCATGTTTAACTAGACTCCAAATATAACTCGAAGTAGGAATCCTGATCAGCTTCCAGTCCTGATGATCAATCCTGATCTCAGTCCTGATATTCATCTTGATCTTGACGACCATGCAATCCTGATGACGTCAGCAATCCTGATCAGTTGAGTCTAGCTCCTGACGATCATTGAATTCTGATCTAACAATCTCCCCCAATCTCATACTTTGTGAAATAAAGTATAGATTCCTAAGATTCAATGATGTCAAAAACATATATACAAAATGTACAAGTATCTGCAGCAACAACTTATCTGTTTAAATTCTTTGATAGAACAGATTCATTTTCAAGAAGTTGGATAACAAATTTTCTTCTTTTTCCTCAAGAATTTGAATCAGTCTTTCCTTAAGATTTCCGAGTTCTTCATCTTCCTCATTAATCTGGTAGATAGCTGCTCTGAGATTCAATATGGAGCTTCTCTGAAGACTATGCTCTTCAAGCAAAAGATAAGCAATTTCCTTCTCATCAGGATTGAGAGTAAGTTGAGTCATGCCAAAAGTTACTTCTTTAACAGCAGTACCCCTTTGCATTTCCACATCCTGACCTCTTTGATTTAAGTACATGGGAGTATAATTATCATTGAAATTACCATTTCCATCCAGTCTTCTTCTTATTGTTGACAAAATCATGTCACTCCACACTTTGCACATTTGATTCTTCAATCTCAAAAGATAATGAACATATTTTAGTTCCTGTGTAGTGTTCATCAGAAGATCTTGAATAGATAGAATTTTCACACTACGATCTTTCATGAAGTACAGAAGCTTTTCTTTCTTGTCAAAACCATCATGACAATCTATAACTATATCAACAGCTAGTAAATTGTTCAGGTTTTCAGAAGTTAAAGTACCTCCAATTTCAGTTAAGGAGTAAGGATCTACATATGGCATATTTAGATATTCAGCATCCCTGTGTCCAATACCTCCTCTTGAATTGCTTGACAATTGCTTCATATTTGAAAACATCCTTAGCCAGAGTGATTTTGATCTAACCATATCAGATAAATCAACAACACTTGAAGAACTTGTAATAATTGCACCAGACTGAAAATTGATAGGTGTATCACACCTCAGTGTACTAATATGTTTCCACTTCTTGTCTTTCTCTTTTTCATGAGCATAGCTTCTTTTAAGTAAAGATTCTTGTCTGCTTGGATTCCTCCACTTTCTTTCATTTGAGAGTTTAAGCCTTTGCATATAGAGATTGAAATCTCTATTTGTTTTTCTTGTGATTTCTCTTCTTCTGGCTTCTTCTTCTTCATCTACTTCCTTGTTGTGAGAGTCAACTACAGTAGATAAGATTATCAAATCAATCTTTTGCAGAATTTCAGAATCATCAGGATCTTGAATATTATCAGGAACAACATTAGGATTAGATTCTTCAATTTGATTTGTATTGCAGAGAGTTGATTTTCTTGATTTTCTTCTCAATTCAGGTTCTTCTTCGATATTTCCATCATCACCAAAAGTAGATCTGTCAGGAACTACTAGAGTTTGAATAGGTTCAGGAATTTCTTCAATTCTTAACCCTCTAAACCTTGTCTGTCTAGGTACTGTTTGAGTTGAAGAACCTCTTCTACTTCTTCTAAAACCTCTCATACCTCTGCTTCCTCTACCTCTAGTAGAAACAGAATAGCTTTCCATTTTATTTTTTTTTGTCTCAAGAATTCTTCATTTGAGAGATCTGGATATTCTTCACTTGCTGTAGAGAGTGCTTTTCTGGAAAATAATTGTTGAACACTTTTATCAGTATGATAAAGAGTAACAATTCTACCATCCTTTGTAGTAAACTTCTGGAATAAATTTGATGCATCTTCAGGATTATCAATAATCACATCTTCATCACCTTCAGGAATTGTAGCAAAAGTATGTCCATGACCAGGTGTCAGGATTTGTTCTTCCGTCAGGATCTGAGATTGCACCAATGTTCTTACTGTCTTAACTCCAGAATTAGAAACATGAGTTGACTGCGTTGTTTGACTTTATGAAGTTTGAATTGTAGACTTCATAACAGCAGCATCAGAGGTTTCTCCTTGTATCACTTTGTCACTACCATCATCTCCAGTATCATCATCATTATTCCTTAATACTAGATCAGGTGTGCATTTTGTCCGACTAACCTTCTCCCCCTTTTTGACATCAGGATTTGACAATAAATTCAAAATTAAGGAAAGAGAGGCTTGAATGTCAGTTACCTTAGTATCCAGAGAATCAATCCTTCTGTTGATGGAGGTTTGTTCAGAAATGACAGATTTCACTTGGGATTCTACTTCCCTTAGCTGAAAAGTAGTAGGCACCTTTGTAAAATTTTGAGAAATATCATTCCTCACCAACTCAGTTGAATTCTTGATAGAATCAATCTCACTTTTCAGGCTTTTGGATAACATAGTTGTAGCCTTCAGATGATTCTTCAAGTCTTGATTCTCCATAGATTTCACTGCATCATAGGCATGTTTCAAAGCAGAAGAATAACTTACAGTTTCAATAGAACTGTGTCATGAATTGTTCCATTCATTCTGTCTAAATGCCTCCGCAGGATTAAAGGAAGGAATAGAAAAATCTTGTCTCTGATCTTTCCCAGTGGAAGCTTTGCCAGCCATATATGTACTTGATGAACCAAAATTAGTTCCAAGACTAACTTTGAGCGTTGTAGCAAGCTGTTCCTTCTTTTTTCGATTCTCATCATCATCACTATCATCAGAGTCATCATCATCAGTACTATGAGTAACATCAGGATCAGGAATATATATACCTTTCAGTTTATCCTGTGAATCTGTGATAGGATGATCCATTGGTCTTGAACGAAGTGGCTGTATCAGGATAGGCTCAGCATCAGGAGCACCACTAGCGTCAGGATGAACACCGTCAGGATTTGATATGCTTGCATCAGTATTTGCTACCAATGGTTCTTGTGGAGCTTGAGGTTCAGAATCTGCTTCAACACTTTGAGTCAAAGGTTCTTGTGTGCTTCCCTCATTGACAGTGTCCTCGACCAATCTTTGAACTTCATCTGCACCAGAAATCCCTTGAGCTGTGTCAGGAAATTTCTCAGAAACTGTAGCTTGGCCTGCATCTTCACTTTGAGAAGATGGTTCTTGTGTAGCTGGAATGTTGATGTCTTCATTCTCCCTTTGAGAAAATGGTTCTTGTGTGACCATTCCACTAGCTAAGCCTTCACCCAAACTTTGATTGAGTGGTTCTTGTGTGGCTGGATCATCAGAAAGAGCTGCTGAACCACTTTGAGGTTCAGGTTCTTGTGGGCTTGATCCTTTCAGCTTCTTCTGTCTCTGATAGACTAACTCTTCTGCCTTCTTTAGTTTTTCCATTGGATGTTTTATCCCAAGATTGGAAGCAGCATCACCATACTTCTCCCATGAAATATGAACATGTCTTTTTGTTGGAGAGTCCTGTGCTGGAGAGTCTGAAATAGTAACCACTTGACTTTGTGCATCATCAGGAATACTAACATCAGGATTTGCTTGAGTAGTAGAAACTGATTGCTCATTCATAATAGAAGTGTCCTGCACATCAGTATCCTGCTTCTTTTCTAAAGGAATTTGATATCTGCCCTTAGTTAATCTTCGTTTCTTCTGTGGTGTAGACAATGAAACCACAACTGCAGTAGCAGTATCAGCAACTTCCTTATTCACATTCATTATAGAGGATATAGGTAAGTCATCCTCTGAATCAGTCTCATCCCTGAGAACTAATTTTCTTTTAACAGAAACAACCTCAACACCTTTTGCAGCTTTCTTCACCAGACCCCTTGTACACCCCCTTGTAACTTCTTTTTAGTCAGTGGTGTAGAGGAAAAATCATTTGAACCTGATTGCCTTCCAGAAAAATCAGTTCTAGCTGATTTCTTTGATTTTACAACTAAAGTCTTTTGAGAGACATTAGAGGTGGTTGTTGACTGTTTAGGATGAATGCTTGGGTTAGGAACAAGGTGTGATTGGCCTTGCCCCATAGCATTAGAAAGTAATCCATAACGAGTAGGCATTTTCTGATGTAAGAAAAACCTAACCTCGTCAGGAATAAAAACATTACCAATAAAACTATTTGCCTTCTCATTGTTGACTAAGGACTTAATATTATTCTTAGAAATTCTACAGATAGGTAGAACTACATCATTCTCAAAAACAACATTAGGACACAAGTGATTAAATATCAACTGTAAAAATCTAAGAAAACAGACAGAACCTAACTTATCTGATTTCCTATCACTTAAAGCTTTTAAGATAAACGACCCATAATCAAACACTGTAGAATGAATAAGAGAGTACCCAATTTTGAGAGATCCTGATGGAAGAGCATCAAAATTTGATGTCTTGTTCAGGAAACAGCGGCTGATCGTATCAAAGAAGAAATTACATTACTTCTTAAGCTTTGTCCTAAAGAGATTGCCATATCTCTTTACGTCACCATTGTAGCCCAACTTTGTAACAAACTCAAAGAGAGTAGAGTCCGAAACATTAGCAGGAATAGCATCACCAAGAACAGGTAAATGCAGGGCTTCCTCCACAATTGCAGGAGTCACATAGTGAGTAATTCCATTATATTCAAAACTCATCAAGATGGTGTCAGAATACCCTTTATCAAAAGTAACTGAGTTCCACACCTGCATTACAGACTTAAAAGAAACACTTCACTAGTACAAAAATGACTTTTAGCGTCGGTCAAAAAGGTCTTTAGCGTCGGTTTTAAAGCGTAGTATATGTAGGGGACGCTATAGGTATGAGTCTTTAGCGTCGGTTGAATATGCGACGCATAACAATTGCTTACAGCGTCGGTTGGTTGAAAAACCGACGCTTATGAGTTACCAACAGCGTCGGTTGGTTGAAAAACCGACGCTTATGAGTTACCAACAGCGTCAGTTGCTTAAAAGACCGACGCATATTGTCTTGCTAAAGGCGTCGGTCAATTAATTAACCGACGCATAAAACATGTTATAAGCGTCGCAGTTTTGAAGTGCCGTGGCATAAAGACATGTTATAGGCGACGGATTTTACTAGAACCGACGCCTTAAGTAAGTTTTTAAAAAAAAAAAAAAATTAATATTGCAATTCAGAAAAAAAATACGCATTGCATTTCAGCATTTATCTCACAGCAACAAAACCCAATAAAATCTTGTTTGAAAGTATACTAGTACATCAGTTTTTGCACATCTTTAGATCTGCACTAAAAATCATTGAACTTGACAGTAGCACTACCAAGAATGTCAACAAAAGTTAAAAAAATTTGAAATTCAGCAGCTTCCTTCGTATCTTTTATGAACCCATAATTTGCTGCCAGGAAAATCCGGAACGCTTTCCCTGAGGAAAAAAGAAATGACCCACATAAATAATGGCAGCTGGTAATTGATAATTAGAAATGATATATGGAGCTACAGTGGTTCAACAGTAGTCACCCATGATGAACTTAGGAACATGATCGAAAGGTTGGAGCAAATCTCTGCATGCAATGTATATGATAGGCAGATACAAATATGATTGTCCTGCACTGAAATTCCCATAAAACAAGTAAAAAAAACAGCACCATAATGATCCATATCATTAAGGCTGTTAATAAAAGAATTACATCGACACATTGCACAAAGGAGGCAAATGATAAAAGAATTAGTTGAGATACCTCAGTAGCATCACGACGTAGAGCTAGCCTGCCTGCCTCCACACAAACAACTTTCAGTTGTGCCCCGTTGAAATCATCTGTCGATCGAGCAAGCTCCTCGAAATTGACATCCAGGTGGAAATTTGAATATTAAGAATACAGAAAGGTCCTTCTCTGAGATTTTCCTATGCAGCAAATGTCAAAAAGATAATCATTCAACTAAATCTTGTTATCAACTCATACTACCTTGAGTCCCAATTCTTTCCGATGCATAACTTTCAAAATAATTGTAGAGACATACACTTGACTAGAACTTATAAATCAGAATCCTTGCAGTTATTCAACTTAGATTTACTAACATCTCAAAATAACGAATAATACGTGTTGAGTCTAAGGTGGAATTATTGTGCAAAACCAATGAATTTTCAGAAATTGCCTTTTTCTATCTTTCTTAAACAATATCTTACCCAAATTACTTAAACTAAAATCAATAGCAAAACTACTTTAAAAATTTCAGATTAAATTCACAATAATTCTAATATCATTCTCAGTACGTGGTCCAAATTTTATATTAAAACAAGTTATAGAACTTTAGATACACTTAAGTTAGTATTAGGTGTTAGTGAACTTTTATATTCTGGACAGCAGAGCAAATCATTTTTAGAAAATTCACACCAAGTTCATTTGACTTCAAACTTTTCTTAATGTAATTCTAATCCTCAACTATTATTGCTTTCACCTTGTCCTTCTTTGTTGAAAGCTTGGATTCACCTTTTTTTTTGCTCCCTCTTCCAGTAATACGACCTGCCTCGTCGTAACAGAAGATGTTTTCACATCACCAAGCAGCTGAAAGTAGCTTTCAAGATTCTGGAAACATAAAATTGAAAGGTAGTCATTTGCCTCAACTGCACGACCACCATTTATTAGTGTCATTTTTCTATCAGCAGCTTGTATAGTTGAAAGCTTGCACAAAGTATGTCAGATCTGAATATAGAGAATATTCAGAGAACAAGACCAACTCTTATACTGTTACACGCGCAACATATCTGAATGATGTACCAATACTATTGTAAAAATTTCAATTATCCCACTCGTTTAATATCTAAATTATTTTACATAAGATCTACGAACATAATCTTAAAAAAAATTATATGTTTACTTCAGGGGACCAAAACAAAGGGACAAAGGGTACACCAGAAGAGTATATAAAAGCTACAGTTATCTTAACTTTTTCGTTGGGACTTGTCACGAGTAAGGCCTGGTGCAAACTTGTCAACTCCCTCATACTATGAAGGAAATGTTCATTTTTATTAAGTTGGAATTCAGCGGTTACATAGATGTTGCTAGAGAAACCTTAAAGTTGAAAATCACTTGGTCTATACCATGAATATTTTTTTTGATCTTTTATTTTGCTAAATTAGACTATGCATATTTACAATGAAGAAGAAATGAATGTGTAGGGATATAGCATACATCTCATGTAAAAATTAAAAGGTCAAAGATAATGAGCTGAGCAAATAATATAGTACCTTCGGTGAGATATATCAAGTGATGGGGATAACTTTCGTTTTTTCGAATGCAACTTCCTGCAAACATAATTAAGAAAATCAACAAACTAAAAAGAGACCAAGTTTGATTGTCAGACTGCCTTTTTGTAACAAGACTATATTTACTAATACAACGGGAAAAGATACCGTTCTTATGTTCATTTTTCCAAAACTAATATGTTTATGTTACACACACACATACATGACACGAGCTCCAGGCCAATTTGCGGAATTTACGAATGTCAAGTGCGGCTTTATCAAAGCAAGAGACAGAGTCTTCAGTGGAGAGATTGTTTCTGCACTGAACCATAATGTATACAAGATTTGTAGTCCTGGCCTGCTCTGTGGTAGCTAAGTGTGCTTTATATCTATATATTTTGAGTTCGGCTAAAGTTGTATTCAGATTGCTGAAGAATTCAAATGTGTTCCAAGTATACGTTATAGTACTCAAATGAATACATTTGGTTTCAGACATTTGAATTATCAAAACCTGAATACATTGCATTATATGCTAGGTGGAGTGTATACCGGTGTTACTTGCCCACATTAAACACCGGAATTATTAAAAGAATACAGAAAATGACTTACAGAACTCAACGGAAATAGATCAGGGTCCTGTTTATGCACAAAATATCATCCCCAATGCTTGGTGTATCTAAGGAATACCGTCCTAGAGGAAGAACAGGAAGCAAGCAACCAAAAAATGAAAAGAACCATAATTTATGAACCTAATTGTTTAGATTAGAAACTACTCATACTTGAATAGAAGCATCACTAGTAATTCTAGTATGAGAATACCAAGAACTATATATGACAATACAAAGTACTCATAGCTAACCTGTGAAAATGAATTCTTGGGGGACTTTCATCAAACACTTAACATTATAAATAAAAAACTTTTTGAATTTACTAGATAACAATCAATGTAGACATCAAATCTTTACATTAATCGAGTGAAGCGCGCTCATCTGAGGTTATACTCCTGAGTTCTGATGCCAACACAGGCAAGTAAAATCTAACTCTTAGACTCAACCAATGACAAAATAAAAAAGGGCACTAAAGGATTTATCTAAAAAAGAAGCATCTATAAAAATACAACATGACTAAATTTGGATCAAACATGAACACAACTAGAAAGCTAGAGCCACAACTAGAAGCTTGTGGATTTCTGCAACGGACCCGATTGAAGGTTAATGGCCATGACAATTTTTCATCTCTATAAAAGATGTCCAACATATGACAATCAAATATAAATATAAATAAGTATTTTTATAAGCCTAATTTTATAATCTTCAAATAAAATCACTCATTAAAAAGAGATAATTATATAATTCAAAAACTTATTTGATTATATGGTATACAAGAAAAGGGGTTTTTTTTTAAATACCATCTTTTTATGTATTTTGAAAAATTACAAATTTTTTAAATTTTTTAGCAAAAATACTAATTTTTTGAAAAAAATGAATAATAAAATTGCATTTAATTATTTTTGGTTGCAAAAGGTATTTTTGCAAATATTTATAAAATATGTTAAAATGGTAGAAAGTTACTCCCTCTGTCCCCCTTTAAGGCTCATATATCCGGTAAAAAAAAGGATCATATAAAATATAATTTCATAAATTATTTTAATTTTTTTTGTTCTGAATAAAAATATAATGTTTAAATTTTTATTTAGAAAAAGAAAATATTGAAAATAAGTTATAAAACTATATTTTATAGGAGCCTTAAAATGCATGTAGAGTGGATAAGAGAGTACCCAATTTTAAGAGATCCTGATGGAAGAGCATCAAAATTTGATGTCTTGTTCAGGAAACAGCGGCTGATCGTATCAAAGAAGAAATTCCATTCCTTCTTAAGCTTTGTCCTAAAGAGATTGTCATATCTCTTTACTTCACCATTGTAGCCCAACTTTGTAACAAACTCAAAAAGAGTAGAGTCTGAAACATTAGCAGGAATAGCATCACCAAGAACAGGTAAATGTAGGGCTTCCTCCACAATTGCAGGAGTCACATAGTGAGTAATTCCATTATGTTCAAAACTCATCAAGATGGTGTCAGAATACCCTTTGTCAAAAGTCACTGAGTTCCACACCTGCATTACAGACTTAAAAGAAACACTTGCAGGTTCTGTTAAAGCAAACTTCAATGGGCTTGAAGCTAGAAAATCTTGAATTATATGAAACTCATTGGGTAAATCTTGATGATTTAGAATAGCCACAAAAATGTTAGTGGCAAAAGTAACACCACTAATCACTATTTGTTTGTTCATGAATGATGAAGACGCCATTGGAATTCTTAAAAATCTTGAGAATTGATGTTTGAAAACAGTTAGGGTTCGTAAGCACAGAGAGAGATAGAAAATCGAAAAACTGATGATGAGAGATATGATTTGTGCACAAATAATTAGTGTACAGATTACGTGTGTAATTTAAATGAACCTGCACCGCTTTTTATGTGTATGTACATGTATATCTATAACAGTGCAACACACGCGCTCATACAGTTGTCCTACTAAAACTCAGCCGTCCATCAGCAGATACTAACGAAAAATTAGGCACAAATTAAGCAATGAAATACTGACCTGAACATCAGGATTGACCAGTTGACTTCCTGTCATGATTGAGTCCTATCAGGAATAGATCAAAAATACATACCTTTCTGAATAACCATCAGGATTTGACAGTTATCAGGATTTCCTCTTTGTAACTTTCCTCAGAAATTCTCAAAATTCATCATTCCAAGTTCATTCACCAATTTATTGAAATTAGCTTCACGCAGTGGCTTGGTGAATATATCAGCTAGTTGTTGATCAGTAGGAACAAAGTGAAGTTCAATTGTTCCTTCCAGAACTTGTTCTCTTATGAAGTGATATCGAATACTGATGTGTTTAGTAAGAGTATGACAGTCCATAATCTAACAACTGATTTCTCATCCACATTATCTGAGCACAACAGCTTCCTGCAACAATGTACTCAGCTTCTGCAGTTGAAGTGGAAATGGATTTTTGCTTTTTACTGAACCATGAAACTAGTCTTCCACCCAAAAACTGACAGCTTCCTGAAGTACTTTTCCTGTCTATTTTGCATCCTGCAAAATCAACATATGAATAACCACACAACCCAAAATCTGATTCCCTTGCATACCAAAGGCCAAGTGAAGGAGTGCCTTTGAGATATCTGAAAATTCTTTTGACTGCAATCAGATGAGGTTCTCTCTAGGTTTTGCTTGAAATCTTGCACACAGACAGGTTGCAAACATGATATCTGGTCTACTTGCAGTGAGATACAATAAAGAGCCAATCATTCCTCTGTAGTGAGTTACATCTACCTCAGCACCTTGATCAGGATCAAGTTTGGTAGCTGTAGCTATGGGAGTTGTAGCAAGAGAACTATCTTGCATGTTAAACCTTGTCAATAAATTCCTTGTATATTTAGACTGATTGATAAAAATCCCTTCATTAGTTTGTTTAACTTGAAGACCAAGAAAGTAACTCATTTCTCCCATCATGCTCATTTGATATCTTGACTGCATAAGATTAGAAAACTTTTCACATAGCTTATTGTTTGTTGACCCAAAAATGATATCATCAACATAAATCTGAACTAACAACAAGTCCTTACCATGATTCAAATAAAATAGAGTTTTATCAATAGCACCTCTTTTGAATCCACTTTCCAGTAAGAATAGAGCTAAGGTTTCATACCATGCGCTTGGAGCTTGCTTTAGTCCATAAAGTGCCTTATCCAATCTATACACATGATTTGGATATTTAGGATCAATGAAACCAGGAGGTTGCTCAACATAGACTTCTTCCTCCAGTTCTCCATTTAAGAAAGCACTTTTAACATCCATCTGGAAAACCTTGAATTTCTTATGAGCTGCATAAGCAAGAAATATCCTGATGGCTTCTAGTCTTGCAACAGGAGCAGAAGTTTCATCATAGTCAATTCCCTCTTGTTGAGAATACCCCTTTGCAACTAGTCTAGCTTTCTTTCTGATTATTACTCCATCAGAATCAGTCTTGTTCTTGAAAATCCACTTTGTACCAACAATTGATCTATCATTTGGTCTTGGTACCAGTTTCCAGACTTCATTACTTTCAAATTCATTCAGTTCTTCTTGCATTGCAGTAACCCAACCAGCATCTTTAAGTGCATCTTTAACTTTCCTTGGCTCCTCCTTGGATAGAAAGTTATTGTAAAGACATTCATTCTGAGTTGCACTTCTTGTTTGAACACCTGCATCAGGATCTCTAATTATCAAATCAGGAATATGACTTGCAGTCCATTTCCTTGCTGGTGTTAAATTGTTTCTTAAAGTAGATTCTCCCCCTGGATTGGTGTTATCTTGATTAGAAGAATTTGCTTGATTTGAAGCTCTCCCTGAATTATTGTTATCTCCTCCTGATGAGTTATCAGGATCATCACTTGAATCAGGATCTGAAGAATTATGTCCTGATGATTGAGTTGACTCTGAACTTGTAGTAGAATGCTATTGCTCCCCCTCAACATTAGCACTACTAGAAGTATCACTATTGATTACATCATCAGTATTAGCACCATCAGTATCTGGTGTGTCATCAGGATTTGGTGACCCATCAGGATCTGATGAATTGACAGGATCTGATTCACTTTCTCCAGGTTCCTTGGTAGCTTCATTTTCAAAAATCAATCTATCATGGAGTCTTCATTGATTCCTGTTATCTTTTTATCATCAAAAGATACATGTATTGACTCCATGACGGTTCTTGTTCTCAAATTGAAAACTCTGAAGGCTCTTGATGTAGGATATCTAATGAAAATCCCCTCATCAGCCTTTGTTTCAAATTTCCCTAGTTGTTCGGGATGAGTTCTGAGAACAAAACACTTACATCCAAACACATGCAAATGCTTCAGACTTGGTTTCTTTTCCTTGAGTGACTGATAAGGAGTAATACCATGCCTGTTTATTAATGTGAGATTTTGTGTATAGCATGCTGTGTTGACTGCTTCTGGCCAGAAATATGTAGGTAATTTAGCTTCTTTCAACAGAGTTCTGCCAGCTTCAATAAGAGTTCTATTTTTCCTTTCAACTACTCCATTTTGCTGGGGTGTGCCAGGAGCAGAGAATTGTTGAATGATTCATTTGTATTTGCAGAACTCTTCCATCTTTGAATTCTTAAATTCAGTACCATTATCACTTCTCAGTATCTTGACTTTGTACTTTGTGGTTGTCTCAATCATTCTCACATGATCCAACAGAACTTCAGGAGTCTCATTTTTTCAGTACAGAAAATACACCTAGGTGAATCTAGAATATTCATCAACAATTACAAGAGTGTACCTTTTCTTACTGATGGACATGCTGTTGACTGGACCAAATAGATCAAGATGTAGCATGTGATATGGTTCTTCAATAGAGGATTCTGATTTACTCTGGAATGATGTCCTTCTTTGTTTTGCTTTCTGACATGCATCACAGAGTCCATCAGGTGTATATAATACTTTTGGTAATCCTCTGACTAAATCTTTCTTAACCAACTTATTGATATTGCTGAAGTTGAGATGAGAAAGCTTCTTGTGCCAATTCCAACTTTCATCTACTGAAGCTTTACTGATCAGACATATATGGGAGCCATCAGTATTGGAGAGAATGTTGGCTTCATATATGTTACCATGCCTGTAGCCAGTCAGAGCTATCTTTCCTGTTGCTTTACTGACTACTTCACAATGAGTGGAATAGAAATTGACATGATAACCTCTGTCAGTGATTTGACTAATACTCAGCAGATTGTGTTTTAGTCCCTTCACTAGAGCTACTGTTTCAATGATGACATTTCCAATGATTACATTGCCATATCCCAAAGTTTGTCCAATGTTTCCATCTCCATAAGACACAGTTGGGCCAACTTTTTCCTCATATTCTGATAACAGGGCTTTGTTTCCAGTCATGTGCACAGAACATCCACTATCCATGACTAACACATTCTTCCTTTTTCCCTGCAATCAGAATAGAAACACACTAGTTAGAACACTTAGGAACCCATACATGTTGGGTTCCTCTTTCATGCAATTTATTAATTTTAGCAGCAGAAGACTTTTTGACATTAGCAGTCCTGACAGGATTTACTCCATCAGGATTTGCTTTGTCAGTATCAGTATTAACAAAAGCATGCTTCACTATGACATTCTGAATTCTAACAGACTTTGTACTACTATCAAACTTAGGCAATATGGATCATAAAAGTTATAGTACAAATCATGATACTCTTTACAAGTATAAATAGAATGCCATATACTACCACAATGAAAACAGGACTTCTGTGGTTTATAAAAGACTGATCTATTCCTAACATCAGACTTAGAAATATCAGAAATCTTCTTCTTACTCTTCTTACAATCAATAGCAAGATGATTAGAGTTACCACAGTTAAAACAACACTTTCTAGGTGCATTTGGGATATATTTATAACCATTCTCTTTATTGATCCCAACTTTACCATTCCTGTTTCTCTTAACAGTAGCTTCCTTTTTCTTATCTGTAACTTCACAAATTTTATCTTTAAGCTATTTCTGAGACAATAGACCTACATTCTTAGTGACTTTATTCATGACAGATTTAGACTTTATAATTTTAATTCCTTGAGTAGAAGTAGATCCCTTTTCAAAAGTAGAATTGGAATCCTTACAAAAAACAAAATTAACAAGAGTAATCTTAGATTTGGTTGTGTCTATAACATGTCTATAGGTCTTTGGACTGACTGTCTCATCAATGACAATTTTCTATTTCAATTTCTTATCTTCATCTGACTTATATCCTAGACACTCTTTCCAATTCTTAGAGGTATTAATCTCATGAAATTTCATACCAGAGTCTTTCTAGGTTCTGATTTTCTCATTAGCATATTCAAGTTCCTTTTCAAGAGAAGTACATTTAGATTTCATCTCTAAGTACATGTGTTTAGCATTATCACATTCTTTTTGTACTTCTTGCATACGAGAAAATTCAGCTTCTAATATCTCATTCCTTTTTCTAAGGTCAGACATCTCAGATAAGATTCTAGTATTTTCAGCAGTTTGACTTCTAAAGCTAATATTCAATGACTTTAGAAAACGTCTTAACTCAGAAGCATTATCAGTATCAAAATCAAAGATAGTATTTAGTACCTTATCATCAGGAGCAGCAGTTACATCAGCATTGGCCATTAGAGCATAGTTGACTACCTCAGTATCAGATTCTGAGGAAGAGTCCATACAATCCTTGTTTGATGTGATAAGTGCCTTAGTCTTCTTGCACTCAGAAGCAAAGTGACCCATACCATTACACTTGTTGCATCTAACGTTTGACTTGTCAAATTTGCTACCCTTGCTGTCCTTTTTGATATACTTGTCTTTGTCTATATTGAAGGCCTTTTTCTGAAAGTTGCCTTGTCTTCTACTCTTCCTGAACTTCATCCTTCTGAAGTTTCTGACAATCATAGCAACCATCTCTTCCATGTCTGAGTCAGAAGAATCATCATCAGTATTGGCATCAGGATTGCCATCAGTATCTGATGAAGAGTCATCAGGATCTGACTCAACTATTCTTGATTTACTTCTAGAGACCTCCATAGTTTTTCCTTTTGATTTAGCCTCTGCTTTCAAAACAATTGATTGCCTTGCTGCTTTTCTTGTTCTTTCTCTGTTGAACTTCAAGATCATGAGTTCTTAGCATTCCATAGACTTCATCAAGAGACACAGTGTTCAGATCATACTGATGTCTAATGATCGAGGTTTGAGTGTCCCATTCTTCAGGTAAAGCTCTTAGAAACTTGGTGTTTGAATCTTCAGTTTCATATTCCTTGTCAACTAAAGATAAACTGTTCAATAGTGTCAGAAATCTATCATATAGATCAGTTAGGCTCTCATCAGGTCTTGCATCGAATTGTTCATATTCTTGAATCAAAAGAGCCCTTTTGTTTTTCTTGACAGATGCAGATCCCTGGCACTGAGTTTCCAAAGTATCCCAAATTTCTTTTGAAGACTTGCATGCAATCACTCTGTTTGACATGACAGCATCAAGACTACTGTGCAAGATATTCTTTATCTTTGGTTCCCTGAGTACATGAGCTTTTTCTTCTGGAGTCCATTCACTTTTAGCCTTGACGAATCCTGTCCAAATAGTCAGGATCTATATCCTCCAGGTACATCAACATCTTTACCCTCCATGTTGGATATTCTGATTTCTTCAAGATGGGAATCTTCATGCTTTCATACTTGGTTGTCGACATCTTTAGATCGTATCTGATTCAGAATTAAATCAGTTTGCTCTGATACCAATTGTTGCCCAGTAAATAACAATTGTAGAAGGGGGGTTGAATACAATTGTATAAGATTCTCGACATAATCAAGTATAAAACACAAATATGAAAGAACAATAACAGCTTTATTAAATCTGATATAAAACTGTTACAAACTCTCTCAAGAAATTCTGATGTTCTTGAGAGTTGCTAGTTTACACAAATACTCGAGTGTATAATCGTTTATGTTCACGTACATAAATCGAAACCTAAACTGTGTTTATATACTACACAGCTTCTCTATCAATGATAAGTCCTAATCAATTACAAAGATTGAAACCTATCCATAATTGATAGCTACATTCTACAAACCAGGAACCGACAGAATAAATTTCCATGTTTAACTAGACTCCAAATATAACTCAAAGTAGGAATCCTGATCAGCTTCCAGTCCTGATGATCAATCCTGATCCCAGTCCTGATATTCATCTTGATCCTGACGACCATGCAATCCTGATGACGTCAGCAATCCTGATCAGTTGAGTCTAGCTCCTGACGATCATTGAATTCTGATCTAACAACTGGGCGGGCATGTTTCCAACCATCTATCATTGCGTGAAGGCACTAGAACACACGCTTGCAAACAGAACTGGTTCTAACAGTTTTGTGAGGAACAGCATCGATCACGACGACACTTCCAAGATTGGCGTGTACCATGGCCATGAAAAACTGTGGTAGTGCATTATATGTCGTAGTACAATTACCGTAAACATCCTCAATAGCCAACTGCTTGCCTCTCCATGCTTTGCTGTAACATACATTATGGTTATATTCGTCATTAACCATTGTTATAATGGTATTGACCTTTACATTTGGTGATTCCTTAACCCGTGTCACATTAACGAAAACAAGTTATTCCAATATGTTTATAATATATGCCATGCGTAATTGTAGAAAACGGTTGGAGATAGGTAACTTACATGGGGTTTAATAAGATTTGCAATGAATTTTGCAGAAATTTTTCTGTGATCCTGCGTAGGTAGATCAACCAAACAAGTGTGCTCTGTGTACTTTGTGATTTCGAACAATCCATGGATTATTTTCTTTGCTGCTCTCATTCTCCAAGGACAATTTTCGACGTGACACTTTGCAATAAACTGCGAGGGATTGCTCCTATCCACGATGTACATCCGATTGGTACGAATGTGCATCTGTCACACAACATCAATTAACATTTCTTTGTTATGAAACGTTTGACCAACGGAAAGATCTTCTGTATCTTGAGTAAGAGCAAGGTAGTTTCCAGCTTGGTTATTTAATACAACCGGTGAATAATCCTCTGTCTCAGACCGAGTTGCTATGGGCACGTGGCTCCTCAATACCTCTTCATCTTCCTCATCCGATACATCCTCTTCGTCGTCCTCGTATAAATCGTCGGACTCGTCACTGCTTGAACCTTCAACATTAAATTCAAGAGGATTATCATCTATGCTGGCCAACTCTCTACCCTTCATTGTATGTCGACGTGGAGACCATTCCACATCATGTGAACGGTTATAAAATTCATGCATCTGAGCATCTTCGACATGATGGCTTCGTTGGATTGCCTGGCTACTAGAACCGCCCGCATATCCCTGAAACATTTCTTCACTATTGGAACCTCCACCGAAAAAAGAGTTTGACCATCCCGTTGTTCCGAAATTGGGCAACTGGCTGATCATCCCATAGTCTTGTTGGTAACTTCGTTGGGTAGGTTGAGAATGAGTACCATAAGCATATGAGTATGGGTCCTCCAATTGAATATTTTCGGCCTCGATGAACACGGAAACATCACCCCAACCCATCTGCATGGTACGAGGGATGCTCAACAACCTACCGACGTCCCCGTCTGAATTAATAACACCCAAGAGATATCGTTTAACGACATTACCGATACCGAATTCTGGATGTTTATAACTTATTTTCACATTCCAGTGATTCTGGCTTATGTTCATCACCTCATAAATAATTCCCTTGAAATCTTCAAAACTTGTTCCGAACATAACATAACGCATGCATTTTGGATCTGTGGAATATGTGATATCATCATCTTGCCTAATTATGTTTCCACCCCAAAAGAAATTGACATTAACACAACCGTCCATTTTCCTGAACATATATTAACGAAAACATATAAGGTATAACAGAGTGGAAAACATACATATGCAAATTATAACAACGTAAATATCTATACAAAAGATTACATACCTCTATCGAAATTCTAGGGAAGAAGATGCTGTATATGTTTTGAATGTAGATGTTGTGTAATGTAAATGTTTTGAAGGTATATAAATAGAAAGTTAATATGATAGATATGATCTCAAAAGATAAGATTTTCTAGTGTTTGAAAATCTTAATGTTTCAGCTTGAAGAAAGATAAGATGAGGCACACAATTCTATAATTGTAATAAGCCAAAAATTCTGACATTTCACAATCTGATAAGATAAGGCACCCAATTAATATTACAATTTGAAATAAAATAAATTGTGAATTATAATTCAAATAATAATACAATTTCATTTTATATAAATTTAAAAATATTATTTAAATTACAAATATAATTTAGATAAAATGTCTGATTGAATTAAGAAAAAAAAATAATTTAAAAATCATTTTAAAAGAATTTGAATATTTGAAATTTAAAATAACACAGCGGTCGCCACATGAAGTAAACCTAGCTCCAAGGTAAATCTTTTCTTTTAAATTCAATCTCTTTTTGTGAATTAATTTATTGTTGTGAATTGTATATTCAAGAGGATTATTTTTTGTAAATTGTAAATTGATTTTTTGTGAATTGTAAATTCAAGCTAAATTGTTTTGTGAATTGTAAATTGATTTGTTATGTTGATATGTTGGATTATATTATACTTGATTTAGGTTAGGACTATGTAGAAACTAACATTTTTTTTTGAAATTTGAAAATGCATATCACATGTTTGATAGAATGTTAAAGTGAAATTGATACACTAGAATGATTAGAATCTTAGGACATACTACTAATTAATAGGTTTTAGTTTATAAAATTAGGAAAAAATTAAGAAAAACGAATTAAATTATAAAAAAAAATCAAAATTTAGGACATACTACTAATTAATAAAGTTTATAAAATTAGGAAAAAATTAAGAAAAACGGATTAAATTATAAAAAAATCAAATTTTAGGACATGCTACTAATTAATAGGTTTTAGTTTATAAAATTAGGAAAAAATTAAGAAAAAGGAATTAAATTATAAAAAAATCAAATTTTAGGACATACTACTAATTAATAGGTTTTAGTGTATAAAATTAGGAAACAATTAAGAAAAATGAATTAAATTATAAAAAAATCAAATTTTAGGACATACTACTAATTAATAGGTTTTAGTTTATAAAATTAGGAAAAAATTAAATAGGTTTTAATTGCTACATTTGTTTACAGATATCTATGTCTCAGACTACTTACCACCCCGGTCCTGTAGACCCATCTTTGCTCACGCGACAGGACTCGCATCGTTCAACGTTGGTATGGGATGGGATGGTATGAATCTGTTACTTTTCATTGGTAATTTGCATGTTCATGTCAGTTATGTTATTTTCATGTATTGTTATGTTGTTCTTATTTATGCATTGTCGTGGTGTATTATCATGAATCTTTCATCAAACTACTAAAAAGAGTAATCATAAATACCAAATTCATACATTAATAGGGGACTCGGGATACAACAATAGAAATTAAGAACACTTGGTCATAATTAAAAGACAACAGTATAACAATACATAATATGCAGATCACTCTTCTTCCCTTTCGTCGGATATGGCTCCATCGGACACATAGTTCGGATTATGTTCAAGATGATATTGCTCGCGTTCTGTGAGCTCTCTACCCATAGCACAAACGGAATCTGTGGCAAGTTGATACATGTACTGACGACCTCTACGTACCAACATTAGATTATTTTCAAATCGTATCTGTGACACAGCACCAATGACTCTTTTCCTATACTTATTCCAATTGCCACATTCCCCGGGATCAGGATACATGATACGCGAATCACGAGTGGGAACCCTTGCACCAATACGAATAAGGTCATTTCTCAATCGTTCGGATTCTTCAAGCCTATAGGCCCATTCTCGATGAACGCCTGCAAAATACTCTTTCGGATCGCTTCTTCGTAACCTACGATAATCGTCATTTCTTTCAACAAGCAACCAAACACGACACTCATTTTCAGCCATTTTATGTATTCAAAATTTAACAATACAGTTTCAGGCTATAATCATCAATTATATATATCCTACTTGAAAGTGGAGTTGTCATGTCTTAGTGGTTATGCAGGTGTTTAAATGACTACTCATCTTTTCCAGAAAATTAAAGCTTTGTATTAATTGTCAATTTTTTCAGAAATTATTGATCTCGTGTGTAGTCATGTCAAAAAAATGAAGTTTTATTATATTGCTCTGAATACAACTGTTGACAATATTATTGCTCTGCAAATGTAAAAGTGGTGTAGTCACGTCAACATAAAGGTTGCATTATTATCATGCTTGCATATGTTGAGTGGTGCAATAGAGTTCTGTTCTAGTCATTTTCGGACCTAAAAATATCATTGTTCCACATAAATTATAATTATGTGTAGACCTCATTTTTGGAACCCATAAATTATAATTATGTGTAAACCTATAAAAGTACAAGGTTTGAAGTTTAATGCGGAACCCAGAAAAATAAAAAAATTTATGTACAAAAATGTTTTTTATACTCCTAAAAGTGCCTACATAAATTATAATTATATGTAGACATCATTTTTGGAGCAAAATTTTACATAGTTACACATAATATTTTTTCCCAATTTTTGGTTAGTAGGAAAGAAGAACATTTCAAGTTTAATATAGAAATCAAAAAATGAAATTTTAAATTTTGCAAATACACTTTTTAAAGGTCCAAAATTCATTGTTGGAAACAATTTTTTACTAATTAACAATCCATTTTTTACTAAGCAACAAACAATTTTTACTAAGCAACAATCGACAGAAGGAAGGAAAAAAGAAAAAAAATAGAAGTAGGGGGTCGCCACATGAAGTGATGTTTTTTGGAAGGGTCGCCACCTCATGTGGTGCCCTATGCAAACGTTTGTTCAGATGTACCATTTTTGCACACAATCTGTTCTAGTATACCAGAAATATAAAGGAGCCGTCCAACACCACCTCCACCTAATGGGTATAATTAATATCAAATTATATTAAACATTTATACTCATTAGGCTAAGGTTTCGATTTTATAAAATACTAGAGCTATCAAATTAGTAGCAAAAATTATTCCCAATTAAACACCATTAGGTGAATCTTGATTGATTATAGTGAAGAGTGTATTCACATTTATAAGATTGATTAAAATATTTAAATCTTTCATCTCATCTATAGGCATGTCTCGTCATTTGAAAAAAAAAATTGTACCTAAAGAGAAATACAGTTAAAAGTAAAAACTCGAATGACTGAATACGGTTGCATTGGTTAAGTCTTAATATGACAAGCAACAGTTGCACTTTATTTGTCAAAAATTTTGAAATTTCAGTTTGAAAAATCTATAAAAATTTCATTTTCTGCCTAAGAAATCAAAGTACCAACTCCTGTCACATTACAAATTGACTAAATCCGGTCACACTTTTGAATTGAACATTTCAAATCGTAATTTGGTTGACGTAAACAACTTATATTGGTCAGTTTTATAAATGCGACCGGTTTTTGTGCAATTTATTTTTTTATATTTTAAACTCCTGTGAGCGGAAATTTTCCCGCTCTTCAATAAAAAAAATAATCAATGTCGGTCATTTTGCAATTGTGACGAACTACGGTCATATTGTCATAATCTTTGCGGTCGAAATGGTTTGGTCAAAATTAAGTTTCCGTGAAAGGATTATATGAGTTGACTTTTTGGACGATCGTACACGATCATTTTTAATAACGGTAATTTTTATACAATTACTTTTACTCGTGTTTTCTAATAGTGAATTTTTTTATATAAATGGGCGATTGTCGGAAAAAACACATTGTACTTCAATAATAAACACATATGCAATGTGATTCACTGTGTTGTATCCTATATTTAACACTTATAAAACCTTTTAAAATGAACTGTGAATTATAAAAGAATGTGACCATGCCCCAAGCACTCTAAAATAACTTATGTTCTTATTGTCATATCTATTATGGGTTTTATATCAAACTGCCCACCCATCTCGTTAAAAAGTATCAAGTAGCTCCCCGATCTGCACGGCGACTCATTTAAACCACTAATTTCATATAATATATCGCGCCGTTAACTTTTTTAAAAAAATTTAACGGATGACGTTAATTTTAAAGTTTTGCCGAATCATAGCTGATTACGTGGCTATGACATGGAAAAACAGGAATAAAATAAACCCAAAACATTAAACAATTAACTTAATCTAAATATTGAGGGGGAAACAACAAAATACATGCAGTATCAATTATATTCGGAAACGATTGACATTCTCGCGATTGAATTGGGGGAAAACCCTAGTTCTTCGATTCTCTGCGATTGAAGCTTGTGTCTTTCATATCTTAAGGTAATCTTTCATCATCTAAGCTTATATCGTTTATTCACTTCGATTTTGTGTAGATCGTATTAGGGTTTTGACTAATTGTTGACTTGGTCGTAATAGGGTTAGTTCAATTCGATTTTTGATCCTTTCTTAATGAATTTTCTTTATTGTTGATTTGTTTTTTATCGTATTAGGGTTTTTGTATGTAACAGTATGACAACCTTGATAAATATAGAAGTTAATCATCACGGTGAATTTGCTCCGCAACCTAAGTGCTATTATATTGGTGGAAGGTGTGATGTAGTTGAAAATGTGGATAGTGATATATTGTCCTTTCGGGATTTAGAAGATTGGGCTGCCATGTTTAACTATAATCCTGAGTGTTTAGTGTATTTCAAGAATACTGGTCATGATTTTGCAAATAGGGTGAGGATAGTATATGATAATAGTTCTATAAGAGATATGGTGGATTTGTGTAAGCCATATGGTAAAATTGAGGTGTATGTTGACAGTTCCCTTACTGATGAAGCAATTGAGGCTGATAGGAATGATATTGCTGGGGGTATAATGGTGGTGATGGCTGATGGTGGGGATGGTGGGGATGATGGGGATGATGGGGATGATGGGTATAATGGGGATAATGGGGATGATATGGCTGAAGACAGTGGAGACAGTGAAGGGGACCCTGCATATGAGTATGAAAATGATAGTGATGAAACTGAGGAACTGGATAGTGGAGCTTCTGATATTGATGATGCTTGTGATGAGGAGTTTGTCAGAAATAAGCAAAACTATAAATCTGTCAAGGAGGGAATGAAGGAATGGGAATATGATGAATCAGACTTTGACTCTGATGACTTAAGGTCTATTGATTCAAGCAGTGAAGATGAAAATAGCAAGATAGGTTATGTTGGCCCCCCTGTAATATCAAAAAAGAGAAGAAGGCATGTGATAGGAGTTACACAACATAACAGAAAGGGTAGAATGAAGTGGGAGGTTGGAATGGCATTTGTTAACATGGATGAGTTTAGGAGTACAGTGAGAGAGTATGGCATCAAAGAGAGGAGGGCTGTGAAATTTGGGGCTAATGATCCAACCAGGTGTCAAGTGAAATGTGAAGAAGGATGTCCATTTTATATATGGGCTAGGAGAAAGAGAGATAGTGAAATTGTAGAGATTAGAACTCTACTAAATGATCATCTTTGCACCAAACCCTACAAAAACAGACTAGCCAGTGTAAAATATCTTTCTCAACAGTATGGTGATAGAATAAGAAAGAATCCTACTTGGAGAGTGAAAGAAATGACAGAGTGCATCAGAAAAGAAATGGAGGTTGATATTCCATGGATCAAAGCTATGAGGGTTAGAAAAATGGCTCTTGATGGTGTACATGACTCCCTAAAGCAGCATTATTCTAGGGTGTGGGACTTTGGACATGAATTACTTAAATCCAATCCACAAAATACAGTGAAGATTTCTGGTACCAGGTTGAATGCTCCAAATGAAGGTCAAGGTGCTGAGAATGCAGAGCCAAATGTTGAGAAGACAGGTCAGAATGAGGGTGAATGTCCTACAAATGACGGTCAAATGGGTGAAGCTGGACAGAGGAATGGTCCCAAAAGGAACAAATTGGGTATTAGAAGGCCTAAGTTGATCATCAGAAGGCCAAAAACAAAAGGGTTGGTTATCAAAGACAGTACTGTCATTCCTACACAAGCATCTCAGACAATCTCAACTGTACCTACTGATGAGATGGGGAAATGTAAGGGTAAAGAAACCAGTTCAAGTGAAACTAGTCACTTCATGTATCAAGTATTGGGGAGTGTGGGATATGATGCATTGTATTGCCAAACAGATGCTCATCCTTGGGTTTGGACTCAACCACCGTACAATAAAGGGCCATCTACATCACCTACAGTTCAGATAACTCAAGCAAGAAAGCCTCAGTCTCCAGCAATTTCAGTAGGAACTCCACCAATTCCCAGCCCTTCGAGGAGGAGCAGCAGCAGATTGATAAATGTCACAAAAAGCAAGGACCAAGGGTCATCAAAAACTACATCAGAAGACTAACTGCTTTCTATTTTAAGTTATTAGTACCTTTTTTTGTTTAAGTAAACTATGGTACTCAAACTGTGGTCGGTACCATCCTTTTGGTCAATGTGAAACTTGTTTTATAACAATTTGCTATGTGGATGAATGGAATGGAATTATTTTGTCTTATTTCCACTGTTTATAGCATAATTTTGGTAGAGAAAACATATTCATTGACATAAAAATGACCTTTTACAAGAGATATTTTGATTCATTGGTAAACTCCTTCTTGATACAAAATATTAAAATGAAAGCAGTAAAACATATCATGATGATGCAGAACATATTAGATTGAGCTTCTTTTTTCTTCTTGACCATCTTTGTCTTCTTTTTCTTTTTGATCAATTTGTCCTCCAACTTCATCACCTGGTCCTCGAGAAAAGAATTTCTCTGCTTCAATTCGGAAATAATTTCCTTTGCCCTGCCTCCCAACTCATCATCCATCCACATGAAGAAATTACATTGTCTTACCTCCTAAATAATTACTCAAAAAAATTAAAACAAACAATTACACAAACAAAAATTACTCAAAAAATGAAAGGGAGTACCTTCGGTTTACAACAACTCCAAAAACGTCTACCGGGATTCTTCGAGGTCCATGACGTACGTAATCGAGCATTCATACCGCAATTACAAACAACCCATGTATGGTCCCAATTCTTCGATGAAGAGTTCGACATAGCAGATATGGGGCTTTTGTATTACAAGCAAAGATGATGATATGTGCAAGCGTAATTAAAGAAATACACACAGATCGAAGAGATATAGTGAAATTTGTTCATAAACCCTACTTTCCAAGAGATACATGTTTGTTATATATATACACCTGATGTCAGTATTTAGCCCAGTCAAACTAAACTAACCGTTATGAGCCAACTAAGCAATAAACAACCACGTCACTTGACAGCACAACTCTTCCGTTAATTTTTTTTAAAAAAGTTAACGGCACGATATATTATATGAAATTAGTGGTTTAAATGAGTCGCTGTGGAGATCGGGGAGCTACTTGATACTTTTTAACGAGATGGGTGGGCAGTTTGATATAAAACCCTATTTATTATCTATCTATCACCTATCTATGTATTATTATATAATATACGCGTTAAGTTTGCTTAGAATATGAACATACACACACGTGAGTAAAAAGTACATTATATAAATGATTTTGATCCGAATATACAAAAAAAAGTTAATAGAATTTATTTATATTTATATTTATATTTGAAAAGTTAAAAAATATAAGTAGACTACAGAGATAAATTTGAAAAAATATTATAAGTTATATTCAACTTTGAATCGATTATCAAATTATATATATATACACCATCATCATGATAATCACCACGGTGATAATCAAATTAACCGCTCCTATTATCATCTTAGCCACCATCATGGTGATAATCACCACCCTACCAAAACCATGGACTTCTTTCAATGCAAGTGGATGAGAGGTTGGGACATAAATGAGTTGGTCTATGAGCTTGACCGACATAACAATGCAAGTACTTTTAGAACTATAATTCTTTTCTAAAAAACTCAATTATATAAAAACAAGTCTAGACTGCAATAACTTTAATTTTTCTTGTCGAAGATGAGTTTTATGTAAATAATTTTAAAATCGTTCTTGTAGTAGGGGTTGTATATATTTCTTTCCTTTGTTAGACGTGTTAGAAAGTGAAGTAGACCATTATACCCTTCATTAATTGACATTTGCTAATAAAATTTAACTGATTGCAATAATCTGTTTTGAAAAAATAGTTGGGTTCATACATTGGCTATTTTAATATTTGAGACATTTTCGTGTTAAAAAAGTTATGCTCATTATATTGCAATTAATTCGATTTAAAATGTAGATCTACTGTCCTCGACACAATAACTTATAATAATATGTAAGTGATTGATTAGAGGAATAAGAATGCAACTCGTGTTTTATAAGACTTCTTTTTTATTTTATTACTGATAGGCTATAATTACCCCTAACTCATATTGGAGTTATGGTTCACCTGTGAGACCAAACTCGTTTCAGAGACATGGGTCCCCATCGAGCCCGAACTCCTATTTGAGTCATAGTTCACATTCGAGGCCGAACTCGTATTTGATTCATAGATCGTCATCAAGCCCGAATTCACATTGAACTCATAGTTTAAGCTGAGGCCCAATTGGTATTTGAGTCATGGCTCGCCATCAAACCCGAACTCACGTTGGAGTCATGGTTTAAGGTCAAGGCCTAACTCATACTAACCTGGTGGCGAAGAGAATAGCTTGCGTGAGATAAGACTATACCTCATTACGTGACGTGCATAGGTTGTGACATGAGGCCACACCTAGTGGCGACACGTAAGAATACCTAATGATTGACATAATTATGTCCTATCCAAACCACACACCAACATGAGCCTGACACACGACACCACAATTTTCACCTCGACATGTGTGACCCATCTACATCATACAGGTGTCCTATCTACCTAGGATTCAACGCTGATGATTGCAGGTACACCCCCTAAACCATAATCCTTGGCCTATAAATAGCCCAAGGGAAAAAGGTTTAGGGGTTACTCACTCTCTATTCTAAACACTACACACACACCCTCCATATTTAGATTTCTCTATTGTCTTATCTATTCTTCCAAAGCCTCGACTTATTCTCACGCCGGAGACGCCACAAGGGTTAAAACCCCCCTCCTATGTTGTTTTGTAGACACCCTCCAGCAGCTGCACCGCAACCAGGTATGAGAACGGCGTGGAAGGACTAGATCGGATATTGGAGTTATCATTTCGCGCTAGAAGGAGGGGTGTAGCTCTGTCTTTTGGTCTCGATGCCACTAGACTCACCGTCATCAACAAGCTTCGTCCTTTTTTTGAGGAGTCCTAATCAAACCCAATAAGAAATATCAAAATCACCTTAGATCTACTTTAAAAATGCCTTATTTAAGCTTTTTTCATGAGTATGCATGCAAAGATAAACCTTACTTACTTTGTTTGAGCACAGATTTGTAGTTATAATTGGTAAAGTTGTGATTTTTAGCTTATACACCCCAGTCCTTGCTTAGATCTACATTGGTCCTTGTTAGATCTACCCAGAAACCCAATCTTTTCGTGCTTTGAACCAAAAAATGCATGCATATCTCACCATTGAACCCGGTCAAATGGACCAGAATCAAAACGTCGCTGATGTACCACCAGTCATAACTCTAGCCTCTCAAGTCATTCGCCCGGGAGACATTAGGGTGGACATTGAGGTGAACAAGTATAAGTATACAGATCTCACCATTGAACCCGGTCATATGGAGCACATGACTGCTGATCCACTTGTTGAGGCAATCCGGTTGTATAACAAAACCCGGTTTAAGGAAGCTGAGCAATGTGAGAACTCTCACCACTCTGTAGAATCCCATCGGTCCCACTATGTCTTTGACCGAATTGGAGAAAAGAGAAAGGATACTTAAAGAAAGACCCATCACCGAACCTAGAGCAAAAACCAAGATGATGAAGCTGAAAAACTCAAGAAGCTAGCGGAGCTTCGAGAAAAAATCTTTCAATGGTTTGGGTGACCCGGAAGAATATATCAACTACTTTAAGAAAATAGCCATGATTTACTACGACAATGACCTCACCAAATGCAGGTTCTTTGCCTCAACCCTCAAGTCCGGAGCCAAGAGGCGGTTCAACAAAATGCCATCTCGAAGCATCCACAACTGGAAGCAGTTTCGAGAATCTTTCCTCAAACGCTTCCGGGCTAATAAAACCCATGAAATGCACATGTGCCATCTGGAAACTGTCCGACAAGTTCGGAGAGAGTCCTCAGCTACCTACATGAAGAGGTTCCAAGAAGCTATCAATAATATAAGCAACCTGGATGTGCGTGAAGCTTTGAACATCTTCCGAAGAAACCTGGATCCGGACAACAATGAGAGATATGTCCTTGACCTCATCCATAAAGAGCCCCAGAGCTTAGCGGCAACCTATGCAATGGCAACCAGGTTCATAAAGGAAATTGATGTCCTCCAAGCTATGAGGATAACAAGGCAAGTGACATCCCCAACCCGGACTGAAGATCGTCCCAAGAATAACAACTATCACCAAGACAAAAAGTTCAAACCAAACAGACAAAGTAACTATATTCAAACTACCAGCACCACCCCTGGACTCTAATTCAAAAAAAGAGTCCAGATTAACCAAAGCCAAACTAGAACCCAGACCAGAGCCAACCTGGACTCCTCTCAACAAAACCCGGGCTGAAATCTTGAAGGAGGTCAAAGACAAACCCTTTTACTACCGCTGAAACCCATGGTCAAAGACCAGAGAACCGGTCTGTCCACAAACACTGTGATTATCATGAACCCATGGCCATATAACCGAGAATTATTTGTCTCTAAAATTCTTTGTCGAAGACCAAATCAAAAAAGGAAACATGGGCCAGTACATAGCTCGAAGAACTATTGAAAAAAGGAGAAGGATTTGGGAAAAGCAAGAATGTGGTAAATGTAGTTATGGGTGGGTCTAACTCACCACCCTGAGGCTAAGATTATGGAGATGAAGTAATGTTGGTGCAATCCTATCCGGAGCAAATTATCAGTTTTAATAAGGAAGATTTTGTAGTACTTGACCCCAACCATAATGAAGTCGTGGTTGTCAGTCTGGACATAGCTGAAAATGAAGTCAAAAGAGTCCTGATTGATAACGGTTCTTTTGTCAACATGTTGTTCAAACACACCATGGATCGAATGTAGTTGAGAAGTGTGAGGATTAATGACTGCAGAGAAGATCCCCTCTATGGGTTTTGGAACAACTTAGTCCAGATCCAAGGAACCTTGTGCCTTCCAGTCCTGTTTGGCTCTCACCCAAAGCAGGTTACCAACATTGTCAAATTCTATGTTATCAACACCCCTTCATCCTACAATGTGATCTTAGGATGTGTTAGGTCCCGATAAGTTTGTAGAAGGGGAGGGGGGTTGAATACAAACTATACCGTTTTATCAAATTTGTTCGTTTTAAGAATAAACAATTCAAGAACAAATTATGGCGGAATTAAATGAAATAGAATTCAAGTTAAATATAACTTATATTAAACTTGAAATGTGTTACAAATTTTGGTACTGATTACAAGATTAAATCTCAAACTAATTAAAACAAATCTAGAATAAATTCGACATGAAATTATCTATTTTTGTAATTAAAAGATATAACGATAAATGATAGTTCGAGATTCATTCTAGGGATAAAGATCCGCTAGATAGTCAAAGCAATACAAGTAAAAGATTGTTTCCCAGTAAATAACAATTATAGAAGGGGGGTTGAATACAATTGTATAAGATTCTCGACTTAATAAATTATGTATCACAAATATGAAAGAATAATAACAGCTTTATTAAAACTGATATAAAACTGTTACAAACTCTTTCAAGAAATTCTGATGTTCTTGAGAGCTTCTAGGTTACAATATACTCGTGTATGCAATTGATTAATTAAAATCAAAACCTAAACTGTGTTTATATACTACACAGTTTCTCTATCGATTACAAAATAAGTCCAAATCAATTACCAACTATATTGAAACATATCCTAACCGACAACTTCATTCCTATAAACTAAGAACCGACAAAATAAACTTCCTTCTTTAACTAGACTCCATAAATAACTCGAAGTTGTAATCCTGATCAGCTTCCAGTCCTGATGATCAATCCTGATCATAGTCCTGATAGTAATCCTGATAGTAATCCTGATAGAAATCCTGATACTGACGCTTGAGCAAATACTAATGACGTCAGCAATCCTGATCAGTTGAGTCTAGATCCTGGCGATCATTGAATCCTGATCTAACAATCTCCCCCAATCTCATACTTTGTAAAATAAAGTATAGATTCCTAGATTCAATGATGTCAAAAACTTATTTACAAAATGTACAAGTATTTACAGCAGTAACTTATCTATTTAGATTTTCTGATAGAACAAATTTATCTTCAAGAAGTTTGATAGCATATTTTCTTCTTTGTCTTCAAGAATCTGAATTAGTCTTTCATTAAGATCTCCATCTTCCTCATTTATCTGGTAGATAGCTGCTCTAAGATTCTGTATATAACTTCTCTGTAGACTGTGCTCTTCAAGCAAAAGTTAAGCAATTTCCTTCCCTTCAGGATTAAGAGTAAGTTGAGTCATGCCAAAGGTCATTTCTTTAACAGCAGTGCCCCTTTGCATTTCCACATCTTGACCTCTCAGATGTAAGTACATGGGAGTATAATCACCATTGAAATGTCTTCCTTCATCAAGTCTTCTCCTAATTGTTGACAGAATCATATCACTCCATTCTTTGCACACTTTGTTTTTCCATCTCAGCAGATAATGAACATATTTCAGTTCCTTTATGGATTTAACCAACAGCTCTTGAATGGTCATCACCTTCACACTACCATCTTTCATGAAGTACAAAATCTTTTCTTTCTTTTCAGTACCAACATGATAATCTATAACTATATCAACAACTAATAGATTGTTCAGGTGTTCAGAATTTAAGTTACCTCCAATATCAGTCAAAGAGTGAGGATCAACATATGACATGTTCAGAAATTCAGCATCTCTGTGACCTATACCTCCTCTTGTATTATGTGGCATCTGTCTTAAGCTTGAAAACATTTGTAACCAGAGTGCTTTGGATCTCAGTGAATCATAAAAGTCAGCAACACTGGATACATTTGTTATAATTCCACCAGACTGATAATTGATAGGTCTATCACACCTAAGTGTGTCAATGTGTTTCCACTTCTTGTCTTTTTCTTTCTCAAGAACATAGCTCCTCTCTATCTTGTGTTGTTGTCTTCTTGAATTTCTCCACAACAACCTATTTGAATGTTTAAGCTTTTGCACATAGAGATTGAAATCTCCATTTGTTGTTCTTGTTACTTCTCTTCTTCTTCTTTCTTCTTCTTTCTTCTTCTTCATTATTTGAATCAACCACAATAGATAAGATTAACAAATCAACCTCTTGTAGAATTTCAGATTCATCAGGATCTTGAACAGTGTCAGGAACAATGTGAGGATTAGAATCTGGAATTTGAGCTGTATTATTGATGAGTGTTGATTGTCTAGATTTTCTTCTCAATTGAGGTTCATCTTCAACAATCACTAGTAGAAAACAGGCCTTTTACGTCGGTTAAATCGACCTTATACGTCGGTTAAATGGCGACGTATAGAGAGGGGACGTATAAAGTCACAGTCTTTTATGTCGGTTAAAAAGGCGACGTAATAGGTAGAATATACGTCGATTATTAAGCCGACGTAAAAGACCAAAATAACCGACGTATAAAAGTCTGAGTAACCGACGTATAAAACAAAAAGGCGACGTATATTGTTATCTTTTTACGTCGGTTCTTCTAAACAACCGACGTATATTGTCCAAAAAATTTAAATAAAAAATATTTTGTTCCTCTGTAATCTAATCATACCTAGAAACCTGTGCAATAATCAAAAAAACCCTAACCCTAAAATTATCCCCAATTAAGTGATTAAGTGATTATCTCTTTGTCACTTTCAAAACAATTATCAACAAGAAAGAAAGAAAGAAGAAAAAAATTGCAGAAAATACAAACAAAGGCTTTGTTTCAGAGAATTTTAATATTGCAAAATCTGAAAATTTAAATGTCACAACTCACAATCATTCTATGTTGCTGAAAACATATCCTAAATCCCACATCAATTTCTCAAACAAACCAGAGAGTACAGACAAGGTCCTCTGACAGAAACTGCTGGCATGATTAAGAACTTCAAAAGAAAAAGAATTACAGACGTCTTCCACGCCTACCACCCTTTCTACGAGTGCTGTCAGTGGGGATTGGGGTCACATCCTCTGCAAGTTAATAAAATATATTAGCAAAGATTAACCTTTTGACTTGATGCATATAGTTGAAGACATTAGATAAAACTTTTGCTCAAACACAAATCAATTTTTTAAAAACTTCTAGATATGACAATAAATTAACTATGACTACCTGAATAAGGTGTAACAAAAGGAGTGGGATTAAAAAAGTAAATAATGCAGTAAACTAATAGAATGGGTCAGATGATAGTCCTACAGATAAGAGCATTTACCAAATGCGTCCAATTTTCATACCAGAACGAGCCAGAGCCCTGAGTGCAGACTGGGCACCTGGACCAGGGGTTTTAGTCTTGTTCCCTCCTGTAGCCCTAAGCTTGATATGAAGAGCAGTGATGCCTAGTTCCTGTAATTAAAATTTAAATTAGTCACCTTCATAATTGTAATATGGATAAGCAGCTCCTACATAAAGTCCTATTACACGTTAAGACTTAATTTGTTCAGACAAGCTTTTGCTTAAAAGAAATAGTAAAAAAAATTGTTCGGCTGAGTTTATCAAGAGAAAACCAGAGAAAAAATGAAGAATACAACTTTCTTTGCTAGATCATGCAGATATGAGAGTAAATATATTTTTTTGCTCTTAGCCTCTGACACAACCATCAATCACTCTCCCAACCAGTGTTGTTTAAGGCGCTTCTCATAAGTAGCAAGAACCAATTCTGTGTGACTGAGCACTTGCTAAAAGTAATGAAACGCTACAAAGTCCTCAGTACTCACAATGAAAGGTGCAAGAACATGTCTCAGATTCATAAAAAGGCAGTACTGCCTAGCCAACATAGGTGACATATACAATTGATTACGCAGACATGAATTTCATCGATTTTGGTTACACGGGAAACTTAACAAGCAACAAGCAAACTAATAGCTTCCAATGAGGCATGAGCAACAACAATACGAGCTCAACAAGTAATAATAACAAGCAAGTTTAGCAATGCAACGAATAAAGCACAGAAACAAGTTTCTTAAAATACATCTAGGCAGAGACAAACTGCCCGGAATTTATAAACATTCGATAGATACACTACGCCATAGATTGCTTATAGCAACCCCCAAACTGTGTTACCATAGACCCGTTTTAAAGTTACCATAGGCCAAAATTGGGCTATAGTAACACCAAAGCTGTGTTACGTTCTCAGCAGTAACTACAGGTATCTAAGGTAACATAAAACCACAGCCTATGGTAACATAGCAAATGTGGTTGCAAAAAACCTCTATAGTAACATCTTAAACATTCTATAGTAACATAGTTTGTGTGTTACAATAGATGATACAAATTTGCACAACAGTGGGGCCCACACGTGGGGCCCACACGTGGGATCCACACGTGGGGCCCACACGTGGGATCCCCACGTGGGACCCCACGTGGGGCCCACATGTGGGGCCCACTTCTGGGTAGGGGCCACATGCGGGGCCCACTTTTTGTGCCTGCAGTGGGGCCCACCTGCTCACTGTTCAAGGTCTATTGTAACACCTAATATTACCTACTGCAACACCTAATATTATCTAATGCAACACATACAGTGATAAATATAATAGCCTATTGCAACACACATTTTACCTATTGTAACACCATAAATGTAACCAAATAAAAATGCACCAACAGAATATTTAATTCCCATAAAACAAACCAACAACAATTCTAATCCAAAAGCCACTACATCAAAATCCAAACCAACAATTCAAATCCACCAGCAATACATCAAATCCACCAGCAGTTTTATACATAACTAAAATAGACAAAGCAATAGAAGTCTAAGAGCTAGGTCCATTGGTCATAGGAGTACCATCACCTACTGTGTCACTGGAAATCGTCGCACAGATTTCACCAATATCAACATTCAGAGTGGGGTTTGCTTCAGCTAATTTTTTTAGGGCCAATGTCAAGTTGTCCTGGACCTTCCGATTGATCTTGCCATCCACTTCAGCGCAGACCTTCTGGTTTACCTTTGCTTCCACTTCGACAGCAACTTCCTGCCTTATCTTTTTTGTCAGCTCTTGCACGTATGAATCGGTTGGAGCTGGAGCTGAAGTAGAAGTTTTGAGACACTTCGGGTCATGTCTTCCTATAAGCCAACCTCGACCATGAGATTTTTTTGCACCCGAAACTAGTTCGTCAAGACCATCAAGCCCTTCTGATGATCCGAGTTTCTTGTTAATTGTATCCTAGAAAATAAATCCAAGTCAATATATGAAAATGAAAATGGACTGTAAAGATGAAATATGGACTGTAAAGATGAAAATGGACTGTAAAGATGAAATATGGACTGTAAATATGAATTGTTACTTACAATTCTGAACTCCATCACATCAGGATTAGATTGGTATTTTCGTCCAGGCTTGCGCTTACGAGTTTTGGCAAAAATCTTTGCATAATATAGGTCGTCATCTGGCTGCTCGCCATCTGGCTGCTCGCCATCTGGCTGCTCGCCATCTGGCTGCTCGCCATCTGGCTGCTGGTCATCTGGCTGCTCATCATCTGGCTGCTTGTTTTTCTTGCAAAAATTAATAACCAATATGCAAAAATTAAGAACCAACCTTTATGAACAGAAACTTATGATGTGACACAATCCTAGATGGAAAGAAATAAGCGTTTAATCTAAACTATAAACTACTAGATAAAAACTTGTAAACTGAAATTAAATTAAAGAGAATCCATTTTTCACAGATTTATATTAAATTAAATTAAAGAGAAGCAATTTTCTTAACTATAATTCACGACTCTAAAAAAGATTGACATTTTATTTTTTGACAATCCTGAGTAATTTTATAATTACATAAACTAATCCATTTTCAGTGGGGGCTTAGCTTAGCAACTAGATGATTTAAATTAAATTAAAGAGAATCCATTTTTCACAGATTTATATTAAATTAAATTATAGAGAAGCAATTTTCTTAACTATAATTCACCACTCTAAAAAAGATTGACATTTTATAATTTTTAACTAGATTGACAATCCTTTGTATTGATTGACTCGCAACAGGATTGATAATAAATTTTCAGGAACTTACCATCTTGTGTTCAATTTGAGAAAATAGTTTGGGGCCAGCAGTGTGTGTGTCGGTGTATTGACGACGACTTTTAGCATTTCTTTCAGCCCTCTTCTGCAAAAAAACATGAAAAAGAGCACTAGTTTATGTCACTGAAAATTGAACAACACCTTTTTATACATAAAAATTATACCTGAATTTCAGGATCTCCCCAAAATTTTAGGAGCAGCTTAAATTCCTCAAGTGGAATCTCATCCGGCTTATTTTCTAGCCTCTCCTCATCAGTTGCATACGCAGTATAATGACTGCTCTTTAGTCGACTCTTGTACCCCTTCCAACTCTGTTGAATTGTCTTCCATGACCATGTTTTTAATTCCTCGGGAATAATATAGCGTTGCTTACATATAAATCAAATATAAAATGGAATAAGTTAGTCTAAAATGCTATCTGACCAACATTATTTACATGAAGCTAGTTAAATTTTAATGATTACCTTAACATAATTCCACAGGGTATTCTTTAGATTTTCAGGAACATGTTCCCAAGATGCATAAGTCAGTGGCACACACCTCTTTAGTGTCCCCAGAAAGCGACTCAATTCTGAAACATTTTTATCGTCATCTGAAACAGGCTGGCACTTTTTATTCATGGAGATGACTACCCTTTTCTCAAACGGCCTTGTATGTACCTTATCCATCCTCGTTTTCCCTCGTAATCTCTTAGGAACTTTGACTTAAGTACCGAGTTCAAAACATATAAAAAGTTAAATCAAAACACTATTATGTAATTGCCTTGTTTCACAAAGGAATAACATGAAAATGATTCAAGTAAATACACATAAAAATGATTCAAGTAAATACACATATTTATATTGACATGCATATGAATTAATACTAATGTATACAAGTATTAAATCAAATAAACGAAGATAAACCTGCTTCAACTTCTTCCATTTCAATGTCTGGCAGGTCAGTTTCCGGAACTTTGTCATTTTTAGTTCCACTTCCAGTTGCAATCGCTGATGCAGCTTCTTTTTGTTTGCGTTCCCGCATAGCAAGATAATCCACCATTGATCCAAGTCCTTGACAACATGGTAACTGTGTTTTTGCAGGTTCCACCATACCTGAATTTGCCACCGCCTCATTCTTATCATTCTGAGTGGAACCATTTTCAGTTGTAGTCACAGCATTAGATCGTGAACGAGTAGTTGGTCCATTAAGAACCTTGTTTTTTTTCACTTTTTGGGTTTTCTGAAAAATAAATTGAATTAGTACTAAGATTAAAATTTTAATTAACTCGCTACATGGTAGAAAAGATGCACCTTTGGTAGAATTTCTGAAGCATCATCTTCGCTTTGTTCCTCACTTTCTTCAATATATTCATCCTCGTCTCGAATATTTTTTTTCCCTTTACTTTTTCCTTTGTCCTTTTTGAATGCAGCTGACACACCAACAGCTAATTCAGGCACCCCTAGAGCTATACACCTTTGTCTGTTTCTCTCCATATTTAGAAATTTAATCATTTCATACTCGCTCAGCTTCATAGGTTTTATTGGAGATGATGGAGAAAGTGGTGGGGGAGGTGGTAGAACATCATCCTGCACGTGCGTAATTAAAAGAAACATATAGTTAGTGAAATAGCAATATATGTGGAACATCGATTAGGTTACATATTTGTATTGATTTTGGTTATCTAACCTCCATGTCATTCTCATCCATATTTTCATCTCCATCTACGTCTTCACCTTCATCTACGTCTTTACCTGCATCTATTGAATTATGTAAATCCAATTTCCTCCGAACACTTCCAGACTTCAGATCCACATTTTCATCAATGCCTTGTGAATTTTTGATCAATGCCGACTTCTGAGCACTTTTCTCTTCAACAGATTTTGGCTTCTGCTTGAGGGCTGCATCAATGATTTCTGGTCTAGCACCAACCAGGCGTGCCGAGTTCCTAGCACTAGTGACTTCGGCTTCCGAGTTCCTTCTAGTTTGTTGATTTTTTAAAAGTTCCGGCTTCCGAGAACTCTTAACTTGATTTGGAATTGTGACTTGTGCATTATTCAGCCGTGCTGACTTCCTAGGAGTGTAGACTTCAGTGGACTTCTTATTTCTTTTTTGCTGCTGTAATTGATGAGTGGTCACAAACTGACGTTTCACTTGTTTAGTCGCTGCAACAATAGAATTAAATTGTTAGTACACCAACAAATATCAGAACTCTCATAAAAGTATTAATAATATGTAGATCAATATTTGTGACCTTGCTCAAACTAGAAGGAACAAACAATTTAAATATATAACTAAAAAAGTTTAATACCTTCAAACACATTTGCCCTTGGCCGTATGACTACATGCGGTTGCATTTGCGGTAATGGCTCGATTCTAGTATCAACAGTGTTATCAATATAAAGATCTATGTTGCCACCATTTTTACCTAATCCGCACAATTCTTGATCATTCGCCACCATTTTCCATCCCTCTTCCTGATTACCATCTCTTGCGTAAATTCCTCCAATTTCAGTATACTTAAGGTCATCTTTAACAAGTTCCATCAGCACCGTGTAAGAAAACCAATCAGGATCTAAGTTAAACACACACTCTTTTCCACCCACATATTGTGTATTCTGAAATTTTCCCATGTGATAAATTCTTAGATTGATGCGCTTCTCTGTCATCCTAAAAAAAAAAAAGAAACGTACATTAGAACCAGTTCAAACAAAAAATAAGAATCAATTTAAAAGCAACAACTGTTAAAATTTAAAAGCAGTCTAGCAAAAGAATGTAAATTAACTTATATGTACTGCTAAGACTTATTTACACACATTAAATACTATATTAACTTGACTTGGAAGTAGTGAAGCAGTTAAAATGCAGTAAGTCAAAATGCAGTAAATCACTAACAAAAATTATTCAAAATTAAGAAGCATGGACTTAATTGAGAAGCACTTAACAAACACTAGACAGTTTCATTGACTACTTTTGGAGGAATGATAAATTTTGTTACAGGTACATCTTCTCTAGACCAGCTCACATCACCAACTTGATTTCCAATTCCATGACCATGTTGAATATCATCTATAATCGGATCAATGAAACCATCCTCGCTCCCATTTTCACCTTCGACATCACACCAGTCCCTCGGCAGTCTCTTGATAACATTATGATACATCTTGTCAGTCGGGTCTTCAATATAAAAACATTGTTGTACTTGTGAAGCCATAACATAAGGATCAGTTTTTTGAATCAGTCTGTTAAAATTGACCCGTGTAAGGTCATACAAATCCTTTTCTGCATGGTACCAACAACACCTAAATAGAACCACGGTAAAATCTCCCCAATAATCGATTTCGAGGATTTCTTCAATCGATCCGTAGTAATCGACAACACCAACATTTGGATTCTGATCTTTTGAACTTGCAAAGCTGGTGGTTAAGGAAGACAGAAATACACCACTATTCTGTGTTGTACACCTAGCATCTCTGTATTTTGTATAGAATCTGTACCCATTAATAACATATCCCGTAAACCTCTTAGCTGCTCGATTAGGTCCCATTGCAAGGACTTCTAGCTCTTTGGAAATGTCATTTTTTTTCCGAGTCTCTTCCTTCAACCACTTCCAGAAGTCTTCAGTGTGTGCCCTCTCTTTTTTATATTTTATCGATTTTGGATGACCATCAATTAAAGCTCGATGTTCCCTACAATAATTACCTAGTTAATATTATAAAACAAATAAACATTCTAATTCTTATTAAAATAAATTAAAACTTAAATCTTACTCGATCAAAGTCTCGATGTCCTTGTTATCACAATTGAATAGAATGTAACGATGACATGCAATCCATTGAGATTCTTTGAGATGAATAGGTTTTCCATCTTTATTTCTTCTTGTACCAATTGGATATTCCATCTTTTTTGGACAACTTTCAAATTTAGGTACTGCATCCCCGCTTAAGAATCTTGAACAGAATGTCAAGCATTCTTCTGCTAGGTAGCCTTCAGCAATGGAACCCTCAGGTTTAGACCTGTTGCGCACATAAGATTTTAGTTTAGCTAGATAACGCTCAATGGGCCACATGCA